>OX453014.1:4424945-5624945 GCA_949699075.1 Asteroscopus sphinx
TATTGTATTGGACTCCATTATTTTTTAGATGCCATATTAAAATTTATTTCTGATTCATCATTACCTATTGGTAATAATATTATCTATAACTTTAATTTTCACTAATAGGCTTTGGCATAGAAAGGGCCTTAACAATCCAACTCGGACTAAGAACTGAAGACTTACAATCAACAGGTTACAGGCTCTCCTTAGAGGTGATGAGCGGTACCGATGACCTGGTGGCGTGGGAGGGGTGATGCTGATGCTCAGGCTATAGAGACACTGAAGACTTACCAGCAGCAGGATACAGCCCCTCCTCAGAGGTGACCGAGGTGATGAGCGGCACGTTCATCATGCCGCCGGACCTGGTGGCGTGGTAGGGGTACTGCTGCAGGAACGGCTCCCTCACTCCCGGTGCCTCCACCACTGGTGTGAACGGCGTGAACATTTTCACTTTCCATTCCTGGAAAGAAGTAGGGTTATATTGTAATACCAAGTTTGACGCTGGTGTGTATTACCGTTTTGAAGATAGAGCAGGAACAAAAACGTTGACAAAATGCATGTTTTTCGAGGTTTCTTGTATGGGGCCCCCTTTGGTATTAGACTTTTTTTATTTTTAGTGTTTGTCGTGATAGGCGCCATAGCAACACATATTCTGTGAAAATTTCAACCAGCTACCTATTACCGTTCAAAAGATACAGCCCTGTGACAGACGGACAGACGAACGGACAGCGTAGCGAGAGTAATAGGGTCCCGTTTGGTACCCTTTGGGTACGGAACCCTAAAAAGCATAAATGCATCTCTAAAGGTGGTTTCCTACCGGCGAGGCGTGGAGTGGATTGGATGGGCGTGAATTGAAATCTCGCTGACGCTTTCACACATCGCGAGCACGCGCCGACCGGCGCCGGGTGCCGGCCGAGCGTGACAGAGCGAGACCGAGCGGGCCGGTGCGAGATTTTTGTATCCGTTTTGCAATGTAATAAATACTCTATTCATGCAGCAATAAAGTTTAATGTTGTACCAACAAATATTTCAATTCTCGCCTCGCACATCCATACCTTACACACCAAGGATGGGCGTGACGTGAATTGAAATTTTGCTATACAAATTTCAATTCTCGCTCGGCCCATCCACGCCACGCCTCGCCGGTGTGAAACCACCTTTAGAGTTTAAAGATAGAGCGATAGTTTCATTCAAATTTCCGCTCAAAGTTGAAGCACGAAAACAATTGATGTGTGCAAGCGGCACGTAAAATGTTCGCAGACACACACATAGGCGCGAAACCATTTCTGGCTCCAATTTAGTTGCTTCAAATTGTGCGCGCGTACTTGAAATGGATTGTGGGATTTTTTTTCTTTCCACAATTTAAATCTTTAAAATCTCTTTCTGAATTATTACAGATGATTACAAATGTTGTTATCTCGATGTTTTTGTTAAACAATTCAGTTTTTTTAATGTTCGATAAACAACTTATTAATGTGTTTAAAATGCTTACTAGTAATAACCGTGTTTTCATTTATTGTCGTTGTACGCACAGGGAGCTTGTCATATCCACGTTGTAGTATAATCGTTTCATCAATCTCCTATCTTCCATCCTCCCTACATACTCAAACCATCTTAACATACCTTTCTCAATCTTTATCACTAATACACCTTTCACCGCATTATCATCATCACCATTTCAGCCAAAAGACGTCCACTGCTGGACATAGGCCTCCACAAGCATATTTGGGGGATAGCCATAATCGTCCCGCTTGGCAGGCGGGTTGGCGATCGCAGTTAGTTAAATACTCAGAGAACGCTGCTGCCCATCCTCTGGTGAATCCCTTAGTCGCCTTTTACGACACCCATGAGAAGAGATAGGGTGGTGCAATTATTTATGTCCGGCACCACATGGAACGTTCACTCCATAACGTTCCCTTATCATTCTATTCCAGACTTTGTAAAAAAAACTAGTTAAAATATGATATTCAATCAATTCTATGTATTCAATATGTCTTATTTATTAGTTCTGAGTGTTTGTGACAGCCCACAGTATGGTTCATAACTCCATATTACAGCACCCTGGCTGTTTGCCAAATATCAGCATATTGCGGCTGATTGAGGAATAAATTGTCATGCTCAATATCTCGGAGACACTTGAGTAGTTGCACCAGATGCTACTTGCAAGCTGCCGGATTCAGAAGCTGCTTAATTTATGTAATGTGGAAGAGGGCAGCTCTTCCTTACATTTAATGTGTTTTATCAATCCTAGTCGAACGAACGTGTTACATTATTTTTCAAATCTATAAAAAAAAGGACAAGATATCTTTATTTTAAGCTGCAACTTGCACAAATGAGACCTCTTTTGAGATTAATAATAAGCATTACTATATGCTTATAACATATTATTTATACGAGCGATCTATGTACATAATTAACTTTGAGAGATATCGCAGTTTTTCTATGTGACCTGTTATTTTTCCGGCCCAGTGTAGGTACTTTTTTCAGTTTTTTTATTTCAAGGCTCAACTGAATAAATTCTTGCGGGGCAAGTGTGTACCATCGTCACAGAGTACATTGTAATATACTGAAATAGAGACCAATCTTCCACCACAAAACAGGTAACCGCTTACTAGCGCCATCTGATACTTTTAGTTTGGAACTGCTGTTAGTACATCAACAGAACTAAAAATAAAAAATGCAAAAAAAGAAACTTTTCTTGAGGATCGAACTTACGCCCTGCGTTTAAAAATCGGACTGCAAGATAGTACTTCTATTAACACTTGTTTCGAACTTGCGAATTTTAGTACTATAATCAACCAGTCAAAATCAGTAAAAGTAGAATACTTTAATGTTCAAGAATCAACAAAAAAGGCTCTGAAAAAGATACTTATTTATTGTTATATTATTTGGTGAAAAATCAGTAAAATTATCTCGTGAAATGAAATCATAATCTCTTTGGAACAATTATCAAATATGGGGTCATGTAGCGACATCTATCCAATATTGAGTAAACTATTACAGTATCGCGTTTCTTAAATTTGGTAAATCTGCCATCTATTACGTTTAGTCCGTAACAATAACAAATATAATGCTACTAAATTAAAAACCACCATCTTACCTGTTATCTACAAGCATTCGAAGTACTACGTTTTTTTGCAGCGTTGTAAAAGGTGTTGTACCCTTAGATTATGAACACTACAGATGGATTCCTAACTACGTTAGAGTATGTGGGATAGAAATGGACTTATGCCACTGCTGCTAAGATAGAGCAAGACACAAATATTATATCGCCATCTCTTACATGTTACCCATATTTTCGTTGTCACACTTTTAAAGTTTGACAAACAAAGCGTTCGGTCTGTCAAACTAAAGAGTTTTATTAATTGTGCTTCGTAGTTTTCTATAATTTTATGGTGAAACTTCGTGATAAAACACTCATACAGTTCCGTGATATGGTCGGGTGTAGTGTGTTAGGCTGCAAGAGCCGCAGCGAGCAACACATTGAAGGTTTAACTTTCCACGGGTAAGTGGCATTTTATATCTAAATTGTTGTGTTTATTTAACTACATACAATGTGTTTCTACAAGTACGTAAGTGTTAACTATTTTGAACCCATTTCTTATAGAAATATTAGCAGTTTTCAGCGTTTTCTAAATAACATAACCTAAAATATTCCCATGTTTAGTGTTGCCATGATAGACATGTTTACGTTCCCAATATTTAGGGTGCTACCTGTTATATGGTGCTTTTTATTAAATTGTTGAAGGAGACGTATGTTTTAAATAATTCCGTGATTAGTGCTGCTGTGATTTACGTAATTATGTACCCATTATTTAGGGTGTTTTTAATTTTCATCTTTATTTATTGATGAAGTAGATTGGTTTATATGGTTGTTTTAGTATTATGTGTAGGGGTAGGTACACACAGTGTAGTATGTGTGTAGTATAAATTTTTTTTTGCCACTAACAAGGCAATGGCTCATATGGTTATGACCATTTTGAAAAAAAACATTGAGAAACCCACATTTACTACGTTGAACGACCATGTTAGAGATCAAAACCCGCTGGATAGCCACCTCGTAATCCTAATAAAAGCTGTTGCATTAAAATATTTAGATGTACGAATACATCACCTTATAAAAACTGTTTCACAGAAAGGTGATAGAGTGAGAAACTTTCATACGAAATTGATTCTGTTTAAAGGCCAATAAATTACACTTAAAATTACAATAAATCCTATACATCCAATCAATATCCAAAATATATCTATGTATAAATATATCCAAAAAAAATTACAATAAATCCTATTTTTCCAAAATACTTTATTTAATTTCCCTTTTCTAAATTACCTTTACATACATACGCGATTCATAGACGAGAGTGTAGGAGCCACTGGCTTCCATTAAATGTTAATCCGGCAAATAACTTGAACAAAGATGGTACGATTGCGCTTGTTACTATACTGACATAGAGTTTAAAATCGTTTAAACTGATCACTGCGCATTTTCAAGTTATTTTCTACGTACGCTAAGAGCCCTTAACTTAATCTCAAAAAAATGGGGGTAAAAATCTTAGTGTGGTATCACTGAAGTAAAAACTATTGCTATCTAAAAGGGGCACGTCGATTTTCTATCTATAGTGTTCTAAATCTATGGTTGTACCCGATTATTTGTTTTAAGATTGATGACCCTGACCATCGTCGACCGCACCATCGTCATCAGCTGAGGTGGCGGTCAAACGCAAGCCTATTATAACCCGCGGCACGCTATGATGGCGTTTTTGACATTTTTCAATAGTGTTGTGACACATTCCAAATTATTAGTGATTGGGACTAGGTTTATTACTTTGAACAACTCCAACTAGCTTTTATGAATAATATCTACATAAAGTAAATAATTTATCAAATTATTCAATAAACATAACGTCTAGCCATTTTGTTTAATCGCTATTATAATAACAATTTATGTGACACATAAAAAAACAGTGGAAATAAAAAATAGAATTTGAATAATAGATTCGAAGTTCGAAAAATTATATTGCAGTGCATCACTGTTGACAATAAAGTACGGCAATTGTTTCTTCATACGTAGCTGGCAATATTTACGGATCTTCATGAGCAGGCAAACGTCAAAATCGCCATTATAGCGTGCCGCACCTATAAGGACCAACTTATAAAAAAAAGGGGTAATATAGGCAAAAATCTCTGTGCTATATGCAACCGTCTGCTAAGCGAGGTTGTTATCTCAATATCCCCACGACCATTCATTGGAAAGCATGGCACAGATTACTTATTAGTTACTACATAAGCTATAGTCGTTTACAACATATCATCCTACATATCTACGTTTTTGGAACCGTGCAACTAAATTCTTAAATTCTCATCATTTTATATGGAGCATGTACTGTGCCTATTTAAAATTAAAACTGTGAATTTTAATAATAATTTCTTAGGTACAATATTAAAATCATAGTTTTTATGTAAATAATATACGAGATGTAATCCGGTTAAACTTGTTTTATTATAATTATAATTTTTTGAAAATACTTTTCAATGTACGTCGGTGCTAACACCACTGGTGTCGATTCTCTTGTTCACGAACTAAACTTATTTTAAACTATCGCTCTCTTTTACTAAAAGTAGATACAAGAAAGGGATGGCAACCATTTTAGAACTGTCAAATTAGTTTACGTGTTACATTTCTTTGTATTTTAGTGGGCACGTTCCGAGATCACGACTAAACTTGTATGGAAAATTTAATTTCGTCTAATTTGACAGCTCTTAAATGGTTGCCATCCCTTTCTTGTATCTACTATTAGTAAAAGAGGGCGATAGTTTAAAATAAGTTTAGTTCGTGAACAAGAGAATCGACACCAATTAGCAGCATTGTTTAGTGTTCATTGTATCTATTTTATTTTACAATAATAAGTCTCTCTACTGATTTGCATCACTGCCTAGTTATTAATCTGAATACTTTAGTTATTAATCTGAGATCTGAGCATCACTGCATAGTGCACAGTCCTTGCTCATGACATTTCTCATGTGATTGTTTTGCGAACCCCCGAGATGGCGCTGCCCGTCGCGGGCGGTTTTCGAACTGACGACTGACTGAACTGACTGACCACTGTCATGCAGTCGACTGTACCTACTTAGCTTCTACTTCAACTCCTCTCCTCTGATTTATTCAAACTCATATTCATCACATAGGTACAGGAGGACCTATTTCCGACATTTTAAAGAAAATACAACTCCGAAAATACGTACAAACATCTCAGTCTGCGCGTTAATTATGACTTCTGCAGGCCGGCTCTTGAGGCAGTCCATCATTTCCTTGCTGGAGGCGGTGGGGCAGCCCACGATGGCACCCAAGGCCTTCGCCTTCTCCGCCGGGTTGATGGAGTGCGTCCACTCGGCGAGCGCCGATCCACTGTATGCGATACCCCTGGCGAACGTCCCTGGAGAAAAAAAGGTATAGTTATAGTACTTATAGTGTCCCAATCAAAGGGTTTATTGAAGAAAATTACTTAAAATTAAAGATGCCTCCATCCGTTCTGCGAGCAATGCAGCGGATGGCCGATGGGGCAGTAAAGTTCTGAAGTGGCAACCGCGTACTGGAAGGCGCAGCGTGGGTAGGCCCCTCACAAGGTGGGCCGACGACCTGGTGAAGGTCGCGGGAATCCATTGGATGCGGAAGGCGCAGGACCGGTCGTTGTGGCGATGCTTGGGGGTGTCCAGAAGTGGACGTCTTTCGGCTGAAATGATGATGATGATGAAAGGTGCCTCCACTACCATTTGATTTGAGATATTCTGTACCTATAAGGTCTACTAAAAGTACCTGCTCAAATTAAAATTTAATGTTAAAAAAGCCTGGTGGATTTGAATTGAACTGATATTTCTTAAAAACAACTAATGTAACCAACTAAACACAAGAAATTAATGTTTCAGATGATTTTATAGAACATCAATCAATCAACTCAGCCTATCGCAGTCCACTGCTGGACATAGGCCTCTCCCAAGTTGCGCCACAACGCTCGGTCCTCTGCCTTCCGCATCCAGTCCCCCCCAGCCACGTTCTTTAGGTCGTCGGTCCACCTGGCCCTGCCAGGCGCCCTACGCATCGTTTGCCGATACGCGGTCTCCACTCAAGGACTCGTCTGCTCCAACGGCCATCGTTCCTTCGACAGACATGGCCAGCCCACTGCCACTTCAGGTTACTGATCCTACAAGCTATGTCGGTCACTCCGGTTCTTCTCCGGATAATCTCATTACGGATTTTATCCTTCAAAGAAACTCCAAACTTGGCAAACTTCGCCGAGTCTTCTCGTCGCCTATACCGCAAAGTTTGAAGACAAAGGTCTTCAACCAGTGCGTCCTGCCAGTCATGACTTACGGTGCCGAGACGTGGACACTGACAGTTGGCCAGTTGGACAAATTTAAAGTCGCTCAGCGAGCTATGGAGCGAGCTATGCTTGTAGGACATAATGACACAAAACTGTTTTTTTTAAGTTTAATTAAAACGGCTGCAAGCACAATAATGAAAAAACAGAAATAAATAAATAAATATTTTTGGGACATTTTTACACAGCACCATCGAGTCCCAAACTAAGCAGAGCTTCTACTATGGGTACTAGACAATGGATATAATACTTACATACCGTTTTTTTTTCGTAAATACATACTTAAATATAAATAATAATAAAATATACACTTTCATACACTCATCTCATAGTACTAGACATACTGACAAAAAGTGTCTTCCATTCTTCGGCGAACACATCGCAGTCATGCAGGCTTGACGTCCAAGATTGCGTTGAACACGGCGAATGTGCGAGGGACGTGGAACGTAGGAACGGTGAAATATCTATGACTACTTTTTTTTTCGTGGGGAAATCCTTATGGACACATTCCGCTCGGAGCCAGTGTCGGACTCTTATAGACTAAAACTACCACGGTGTTCCTCCAACTATCATTGGCCGAGGGCGTGGGATTGACTCTGCATTCTCCTACCACCCCCGACACGTCCCGTCTCAGCACTAGCAGGTGAGCCCCTTCTCCCCGTGCGGCCTAACGTCAGCCAAACCCTCCTCCGGACTAGCGCGCGCAACACGAGCTATGACTGTTCGGGCGGCGGGCTACCCCGATTCCGCTTCCCGGTCCGTCTCCTGTGGGATGGGATGGAGGTGGATCGATGCCTCCTGTTGCGGCTATAGTTGTGGCGTAAATTTTTGACAATTCGTTGTGCGGATAAGGGACATAAATTTTTCCACAAGTTTTTTTATGTTGTAGGATGGCTAAACGAGCTAAGGGCGCATCTTTTTTTAAAATTTATTTCGTGCACACATGTTAAATCAAGAAGTTATTTGTAAATAAAGAACCTCTATGTCCCGCCGAAAGCCATAAGAAAAAAAAAAAAAAAAAAAACAGAAAAATAGTGCAATAATATACATCAAATCAAATTTAAATCATAAAAGTATATAAGTATTATATCCATTGTCTAGTACCCATAGCACAAGCTCTGCTTAAGTGCTTAGTTTGGGACTAGATGATGCTGTGTGAAAATGTCCCAAAAATATTTATTTATATTTATTTATTTATATATACTAGATGTCAATAATTAATTCACAAAAAAAATAAAAAGAGATAAATCATTTTATTATTTTAACGCATTTACGCATGCGTAGCGAAATCTAACGATTTAAATTGTGGAAAGAAAAAATCGCTCACGAGCAGGATTCGAACCTGCGACTCCTGGCTCAGTACTCCAGTGCTTTAGCCACTAAGTGTGTTCACGGTAGCTTTGATTTAAATAAATCTTGATAAATCAATCAAATCTTGCACATTTTTTACATTATTTTAGTCATACTTTCTTCTGACCTCGAGAGCATTCTACCCTAACCCTAAACAGCCTTGGAGAAAGTTTGTAGGGTTATCTAACAGACGAAAATTGCTAATGGGCCCACCATTTTTGTTATCCTTTGGTGTTATCATTAAATATTTATAAAGCTTTAAAGCCCGGTCACTAAGCTTTTGACATTATTTTAAAGGAATATTATTAAAGATAATTATTTTTCGAGGTGCAATTATTTTTCTCCCTCTTAAGGGGGTAAGCTCAGACCAAAAGAATAAGATAGACGGAGCGCGTAGAACTAGCGACTGAAGTCAGAAAAAGGAATTAAAAATGCCAAAGAAGTAGCCGGAGTAAGTACCTACTATTCCGTTTACAGTTTTCGCGAGCCGGAATCGGGAGCGTCAATCTTATTTTAAAGGCTTAAATATTACACTACGCGGTGTTCAGTCTGTCCAACTGACTTGCAGACTGAGAAAATGTAGTGTAATAACACTTAGTCTGTCCGAATCTGAATTTAGTCCGACCGAACTCTGCGAACACAGTGGGCAGAATAGTAGGTACCTACTCCTTTGCCATTTTGTTTTCTTTTTTATATCTACGCACTCCGTCTATGTTATTCTTTTGGTCTGAGGAGGTAACAAAAGGCTAATCACATGGGTCGAAGCTAAGCGTGAATAGGTACTAGGAACTAGGTAATAGTGTAGGCAGACGAGACTGATGACGTGGTTAAGAATTTACGAGTTAAGCCGGCAGGTGTTGAGTATGACTCCTTTCTGGAGAGTGTAAAGCGTGTGTTTAGGAACCTGTAAAATGTCTTAACTAATACAGAGCAGAGCTAGAGTTCCTTAGACTGTGCTAATACGTTGTAGGCTTTACGGCATAACTCCCGTTGATGAGACAATAATAATATGGACTATATGTATGTTACCATTTTTCTGTAAAGAAAATTTATGAAAATAAACATTTTATTTATTTATTTATTATGTATGGTTTCTGCTCACTATTGGCGCTTCAGTTAACTATTATTATTAAAAGATTGTGTAATAGATTTAATTTCTTATGACATAGGTAAATCGTTTAAATTGTAGCTCAATGGTTTAAATCAATCACTGCGCATGTTCAAGTTTTGCCGATTGGGCGATTGGTATACTTGGTATAATCTCTAGTTTATTTGTATTTTTTTTTTTTTTCGTGTGGAAATCCTGATGGACGCTCTCCGCCCGGGGTAGGCGGAGCCAGTGTCGGACTCTTACCGACTAAAACCACCACGGTGTTCCTTCAACCACCTTAGCCGGGGGCGTGGGAACCCGTGAGTATTCACACAACCACCCCCGACAGGTCCCGGCTCGCCACAAGCAGGCGAGCCCCTTCACCCCGTGCGGCCTAACGACGGCCGCACCCTCCTCTATGGCGCACATGGAACACTGCACGCCACCCCACCTCACGGGCCTTTACCAGCTACGCCAGCTGCGCCAACTACGCCAGCTACGCCAGCTGCTGGTCGGGCAGCAGACTACTCCGAGTCTGCTGCTCGCAGGCCCATCCTCCTGTAATTTTTATAGAGGTGTTCTTCCTCGCGGTCCGGGCGGTAAAGCAAAGACCCTTGGTCCCAAGAGGCGCGAGAACACCACTCAGCAGGCACTTCTGGGATTACGAGATTGACGGGGGCAGGGAAAGACAGTCCCCCCGCTGCCTGCCCAGTGGCAGGGTGAGTGCACACCGGGCCCGCCCCTGCTCCTCCACAGTGCCCTCTGCTTTCTCAGAGGGACACGCGGAGCAACTTCCCATTGGCCCACATCGGGCCCGTCCCGTGCCAGAATATTCGCCACAGGCAATAAGGTCCCCCGGTCCAAAGGAGACTTATTGCCCATGCCCAGGGTGCACCGGCCCAACAACTGCCGATCCCTCTAGACGTATCCAGAAGGACAAGCAGCCGTCAGACACACGTGGAGGTTTTCTGGCCAGCACCCCTATTTGTATAATCTATGCTAACCTTCCTTATCTTTGATAGATCGATTGGTGTACATAACCTGTGTATAGCTACCTATTGTAGGTACTCTAAAATTTGTCTTATTTAACACATTCGACCACTGAATCGGAATTTCACCTACAAATTGTATCGAAGTCGATGATAATAATTCTGTTTATATTATTTGTTTAATTTACTTTATCTACATAATTTGGCAAAGGTTAAAGTTGTCATAAGTACCTAAAAGTATTTTTTTTATGTTATCTTACGTGAGATCATCAACCTAACTTGTTCCCAATTATACAGGGGTCAGATGCCAGTACTTACCTACAACGTGTTATTGAAATAACTGAAAACCTCTTAAGGGCTCATTATACTCATCAGTATGAACAACTTTTACTATGTACACTACCAACCCTGAAATCACGAAACAAGATCCGCTGTTCCCTTACATTTTGTCGATTTATGTATTTTTTTCGCGATTTCAGGGTTGGTCCCATAGTAAAAGTTGTACATACTGATGAGAACAATTACCCCATAATAGGTTTTTAGTTATTTTAATAACACGTTGTTTAAGAAAACGCGCCTGTTATTATACCGTGCAACTCACATAGAGTGCAACTCATTTAATTAATTCGCAAGAATAGTTCGGTATTATTAATATATTAGGTATTGTGAAGGGTTGCAATAAAATTGAATTAAATTACTGCAGTATTTTCAACTGTTCTAGTAATACAACAAAGAAGAAAGTTTTTATTTTTGTACGCATTGAAATTCTGGCACGCGCCAGATGTGGCTCTGTGTAGTGGGCTAAATAGCCCGCTATTCAGATACATTGTGAGCGGGAAACAAGCGAATAATGTTTTTAGAATTCTGTAAACGAATGTATGTATGTCAGAACCAGAACGACACGTTTAGTAAACTGAAGTAACAAATGCGTGGAATTGTACGGTTTTTTTTTTTTAATATCCTACATTTTAAGGACTTTTGGATCCTAGGAGTTTACCACCTCATCTCTTATAGCAGTAAGTATTGTTTTAACACAACTACATCGTAATTTCGTATGTACCTATAACGTCAAATTCAAAAGCAAATGTTCATATTTAAAATAAAACTAATTACAGGCACTTTTGAAATGTCAGGCTCTAGTTGCACAGTGCCAAATTGCGGGTCCTAAGGAGATGAACTGGCAAGAAACTCAATGGATACACCTACTCTTTTTAAAAGTGGCAACTATTTAATACATCAAATTAATTAAGATAATGTAGTTTAATGTAGGTTAATGTCAGAAATAAACAAAAAGATTAAAAGTGAGAGTATTTCCTTTAGAAAGAACGCCCCTAAGCAACCAGGCGCGGTTCCAACCCAAGATTTTGGGGGGGGGTCAACTTGGCTTACGTACAGTTTCAAGGTCCAAATTTACCAAAAAAAAATTTTTTATGCAAATACAAGGTAAAGTTTGGTGTTATTTTATTATGTAACAGAATAGTTACTTACAAAATGAACGTTACCAGAGAGGAAACGAACGTCGGGTACAAACGCGAGCGTAGCGAGCGCAAATTTTCAATAATTATGCGAAAAGTTGACTTCAATTTAAGTGTATTTTTGGAGCAGCATCCTATGTACGTCAGTGAAGAAGCGCGAGCGAAGCGAGCGTGAATTTTTTTTTCACCGCCAAAGCTTCAATCGCTTGCGCCTTTCGCAACGGCAGGCTCATGTAAAGTAGCGCAAACCGTTCAACAAAAAAATTAACTACCGCCGTCGTATGTGATATTATTTGTCATTAAACTGGAAATATCATTCATACTTTATTTTGAGCAAAATAATAATTATGCTGTAAATTGAACTTCAGTACATAAATAAAACTCTAAAATAATGTTAGGTATTTTTTTACGTACGAGTAGATGTCGTGTGATGTCGTGTTTGAGTACGTAGGTAGTACTTAGACTTACCTACTTAGTTTTGATTTCATTGTTTACTTTTGGACGTTTAAGCAGGAAGTTAATTTTTTTTTTGTATATTGTCTATTTTTAGGAGATTTGTCAATTTATCGTATACGATTTTGGGGGGGGGTCATGACCCCTCCGACCCCCCCCCCCCTAGAACCGCCACTGTAAGCAACTGCGACCTGATAAGATCTATTGTGACGCCAAGTTGAGTGTTACTTTTAAATTACTTATCTGAAAAGAATTGTTATTATAAAATTTCTATAAAATCTACTTTTATATTTCGTATTCACAAAAATAAGATCAATTACGCGTTAGATAAGTAAACTATAAATCTTGAGAAGTCTCATGAATGATGAAGTCATCCTGATTCTCACTTGGCATTCTATCAAACTACAATGCTTTGAAATTAGTTTTGAGTTCACTCTGCTAAACTTAATATATTGATGATAATTAGTTGACCTTTGGAATCCCGAGGGATATCAAAGTTAGCATTATGATCAGCTTATCAGTATTTCTAATTTAACTTGGGCAGCGATGGACTATCAAGAAAGCTTGGGGTCATAGAAAAGGTCCCCATCGATCGAACGGTTCCCATTCATCTAGTCCATCCAAGGTTGTCTGGAAGAGATTGCCTTGTGCGATAAGACCGCCCATTGTACTTACTTAATCTTTCTGTAAACTATTGTCTTTGTTTTCGTTTGGTGTAATGTACAATAAAGAATATAATAAATAAATAAATAAAAGGCTACATAATTCTATCCTACTTGCTATTTCTGTGCACTATTGTAAAACTGTAATCCGGTAGACTACTGTTAAATTATACCAAAAATGTTATGTTATTTAAAAGAAGGTATAGAAACGACAACATTTGTGAAAATAATAATAAAATCCATGAAAAAATGAAAGAGATACACGCTTTTTAAGGTTTTCGAGGGGGCATTTTCTGTCCTTGTCGTGCTAAACGGATATGTACAGAGAGATGTCAAGTTTCTATGAGGGTTTTGAACAATGACGTCATTCTTTGATAGTGCTGTCTCTGTCTAGTGAACCAATTTAAATTGCTTGTAATTTGGACATTTTATTTAATATTTTACTGTTGCTTATTTTTCTTGAAAAAGTTTCGAGTTTTCTAATAAAAAAGAATTAAAAAAAAATTGTTGTTTATTGTCTGTTTGTTTACTTGAGAATCACGCAAAAACTAATGGATCGATTTAGATAAAATTTGACCTACAGATATACCATGATATAATACTTTTTATCGACATACCACAAGCCGCATAACATAACATAACATCACGCCTGTATTTCCCCGAAGGGGTAGGCAGAGGTGTATAGTACACCCACATTTCGCCAGTTATGTTGTAAGTCCCATGTAATAGGGGGCGAGCCTATTGCCATCAACCGGGCACAAATCCAGACTCCGGGCTGCTACTGAGAATTTCCTAATGAAAAAACCCAATAACACTTTGTTCGACCCGGGAATCGAACCCAGGACCTCACGCTCAGCAGTCGCGCTTGCAACCACTAGACCAACGAGGCAGTTGAGGCACAAGCCGCAAGCGGAAGCTATTCCTACTTTCCTACTTTATACAATAGGTAGTTTAAAAAAAACCCTGATGCGGTCGGTGAAGGTGTTGTTAGTAAAGTTGGGAAAAACGACTTAAAATCGTAAGCGTGTTTAAACGTTGTGCTTTTTTCTGCCAACGAATTTTTATACGCTTTTGCCGCTTTTTGTTTTTCACTTCTAAAAAAATTTACTTTTATTTGTCTACATTACACTATTCTATTTACATTTAAACTATTTACAAAGTTCACTAAAAACTATACAAACAAACTACAATCGTCGCGTAATTACCAAGGAGGACATTCAAAAACGCATTCACTCGTTGACGACGAAAAATAAACTAAGCACAGAGAAAATAATCACTACGTTACAAAACTAAGCGCCAAAGCAAAAGCAAATCAATCAAGGTCAAAAACGTTTAAAATGTTTAAACGATACGAAAATAATCAACAAAATAAAAAGGTGCTTTCTCTAAACAAATTTTACGTAAACGAATAATATTTAATTCTGCCGGTTTCAAACCACCACCAGTCAACTTTGAAATTGAGTCTTATGTTTATAAATATAAGGTTACATTTCAATCGTACTATTGAAAGCATAAGTTTGGTTTACGAAAAAGTCTAAACGAAATCTGCTTTAATCACAAAGCGTGCTTATACGCTTTTTTTTTAATTAGACTTTTTTAAGCGCTTTTTGTTTAAACGCCCACTTCTAGTTGTTAGGTATCGTGATATGATTCTATTCAAGTATTAATCATTTTCAGTTTTTTTAAAAATATTTTTCAAAACTATTTTTCATTATAATCGACGGAATTCTTTATGGTCAATATTCAGAAATTTGTCGAGCTAATCATAGATTTATACTACATTTTGTAATTAAAATAATAATAAAAGGAACTTGGGTTACTAAAAATGTAAAAAAAAAATATATATTCAATAATAATATGATTTTTAAACTTTTTTGGTAATGATATTGCGGTACCCTTTCGGATCAGAAATGTGAAAGTGTGTTTGTTGATTTCTTCTTTTTACGCAGCAGGGCTGCGGTGATTTTTTGCGTAGAGATGATTTATGAGCCGGTTCATAGGCTAATTTTTATCTCGGAAAATACACAGTTCCTGTGGGATAAATGAACGAGGTCGCGGGTAAAAGCTAGTTATAATAATTTACCATTCATCAAATAACGGCTAATGAGAAACAACATATTTTGTATTCATTCGCGGCCACCGGCGGCTTTGAGCCCGTTGATGGTTCAGGGCGGACTAATCGATGTTTGTACATGAGATCACTGATGTGTAATTGATTATGCATCGTATCACTTAATGATACATCATTGATGATACGAGTATGTCCATTACATTGTACACTTCAAAAGATAAAATCAAGATGGACTAGTCACTGAATGATTTGTGAATTGAATTGAATTTCAAGTGAACATCACTTATTGATCAGCCTGTATTTACAATGTATCACTTAATGATGTATCACTCAAGTAGTACCATCTAGTGATATCGTGTTCATACGCCTGTGCACACGTGAACAGTGAAGAAACAATTCAACGACTGACATTCGATTAAAATACCCATTCGATACCAATTGAACTGACTTCGAAATTTTTCAAAAATGGAATGAATGTGTTCCACTCAAGAATTTTCGGAATAGGAACACTTTTTTAATCACTTTTTTTTTGTGCCAATCGACAATCTGACACAGCTTTTCGTTTCGGCGACCGTTTGACGCACAAAGTTGAAAAGCTTAGAAGTGGGGGACTAAATACGCTGTAAACGTAGTGATTTATTTTCTCTTTGATAGGCTGTAGGCAAATCACAAACGTGTCGTGTCTTATGCAAAAAAGAAAAAACTTCATCTTTCCCAAACCTATTATGAATAGGTTTGGGAAAGATGAAGTTTTGAGAAAGGACTATAAACAATTAAATAGGTCTTCATGGTGACGTCATATAATTATTATTTTCATGGTTTTTTCTACGGGGAGAGAATGATCTCACTATCTGGCTCTAGAAGGGCGTTCCTGGGATAACGCGGTAGGTCTTATTATAATATTTTTTTGTTGAAACGTAGGTTTTGAACTGCAATGAGTTAAAACGTAATTTATTTATTAAATACTAAAATGGGCTTGCGTTTGACCGCTACTTCACTTACGATCGTGCGTACGACGATGCATATTTGGAAAATACACGTTTACCCAACGCTTGTGACGACAGAGGCCGCGCTGGCGTCAGGTGTACTTTCAACTGAAGAACTTCGTGTACGCGCACTTTAATTTTGGCATGGGCATGCCCGGCAGCAACTTCATTAACCGACTTCAAAAAAAGGAGGAGGTTATGAATTCGGCGGCTTTTTTTTTTCATGTATGTACACCGATTACTCCTAGATTTCTGGGCCGATTTACGTGGCTGTTTTTTTTATTTGGTAAATTGGTCCCATATAAATTTTATTGACATAGGTTGAGTAGTTTTTTAACCAGCTTCAATAAATCAGTTTATTTTAGGTTTGACTATCTAGACGATCTGCTCATAGGTTCGTTTTTCTGAGAATTATTGGCCGATTTGCGTGTTTTATTTTACGACAGTGATTGGACGTTTGGAAGAACATGGGTGAGACCTTTGCCCAGCAGTGGGACCGCATAGGTTAGTAAAAAATATATTCTCAAATTGGTTCTATAAACATTTATGAATCATTCGTCGCAATTATCAACTAAAAAGTATGAAATAAAAACTTTTTAACAAAAACAACCGACTTCAATAACCTTAACTAAAAAGTAAAAAATAATCCTTGTATATATTACAAAATCTTTTCATAAACCAACATTTTGAAGGCGGCGCCTGATTTTCATGTACGTTCACTTATAATGTTTTTTTACTATAGATATGCTCTCGACTGTTCATAATATTTAAATGACGCTCACGATGATTGATCGTGAAATACATGTACATACATAAAAAAAGGGTCAATCATGCGCCGCCTTCAAAATTTTGGTTTATGAAAAGATTTTGTAATACATACAAGGATTATTTTTTACTTTTTAGTTAAGGTTTTTCAAGTCGGTTTTTGTTTTACTTATATCTTTAGTATTTTTATTAATGTTATTGTTGTGCTGTCCTGTCAGTGTTCTGTGTCAAATAAAAGTTTTTCTTTCTTTCTAATTTGTAGCTTAACGGCTTAACCCAACATTTGTGACGTCACTGACCGCGCTGGGGTCAGGTATACTTTCAAATGCATTACTTCACGCACACGCTTTTTAAAATATATCCGTAGGCAGTCGACAACAATGAATCTTCGATATCTAGACGTAAAGACAGAGGGAATGAAAGACCAAGTCTCGGATTCAAGATAAAGAAAGAAAGAAAGAAAAAGATTTTATTCTTGCGCTCCATTTGACGCACACACTACAATACTTATACATAATACTTTACCATTCCATGACAAATTAGTATAGTTAAAATTAAATTGACAACTCAATTAGATGGGACTCTTCTTGAACTTTCAGAGGTTTTTTCATGATCAAAAAACCGAAGTCCTTGAAAATCCTTCTTGAGCGAATCTGATTTGGATAGATTGAGGTTAGAAGGCTAAGTTCTGCTTCGCTCCACTCCCGCCTTAGTCTACGAGAATTGGCCTTCAGTATTACCACTAGTTCAAAGGTCAACAGCCGTTTCACCCAAATACCGACCGTTAAATACACCGTGACAATGAAAACCGACCCCTCTTGTGAAGACGCTGGGATGATGGATGAATCTCAACGTTTATCCGACGTCACGGTCACGATATTATATTACAGTTGAGCCATTGTTGACAGCAAACGAGGCTTGTTTATCACTGTGTAATTACCTCCGAGACGCGTTTAAAAGTTTACATGCGTTTACGAGTAACTTTACCGTTCAAATAATTGATAGGTATGTTTTTTTGCAGTGTTTGTTAAGATAACGATGTGGTTTCTTGGGGCGAATGAACTTAGAAAGGAACAAAGGGGTACATAGCCTTGTGTGGTGTGGAAAGCTCTTATTTGCAGTAAGTTACCATTTTGCTGAAATATTTCTTTCTTTACGGAGTTTTTGAAGTAAGTGAAAATTCTATAACATTTTGACCGTGCTTATGGGATGTACGGTCGACCGCAACAGTCGGTTGTAACAGTTTCACATTGACAGCGCCTTTATTTCGTAAGCAGTAAGGACAGTTTTCTAATTCAAGTGTTACCACTGTCATTGCCACTGTGCAGTCGACTGTACAAAATGTAGTAAAAAGCTTCGAAAATGCTGAAAGCTTGTTGCTTTTCGTTATGAAATTACCATTTTGAAGTTAGTTTTAGTTTCCGAGCGGGATTTCAGAATATTATGCAGTTATAATATTTTCAAAACCCCTTAAAAGTCAGGACTTTGGGCGTTCACGCTTACTAAAGCATTTCATAATTACATTATACGGCACATTTTCTTTCAGTGTTTTCGTATGAATTTTGATAAATGGCTAACTGTATTCATATTATAATAAAACAAGTTTAACCGGATTACATCACGTACCCTATACCTATATTATCTAAATTGGTTTTCCCGACGTTTCAAATGTTCGTGGTGGTAGGAAGACTAAGATGACAAGCGTTTCTTCAGACATTTCAAAAAATTCATCGAAACGATTTTAATTAACAAAAATTGTACGGTAGATTAATTTTTTTTTTTTAATTATCTGTAAACACGCTTGTCATCTAGTCTTTCTGTGACGAACGCTGCAAAGCTTTTTAAACGTCAGGAAAACCTATTAAATTAATAAACGCGATGTAATCCGGTTTTTATTATAATGTGTGGTGATCGCGAAAACCAAAGAAACTATAAGTCATGATTCATTGTTTATATTTATATTTATATTATTGAGGACCTCCAACAAAAGATGTACACAAAAAATCACAAGTGACAGATACAGGTTTCTATCTGGTGTACTCCTTTACTTACAGGAGGCCACAGCATGCACAAATTTAATGACTGAGCTAACTTATAATGTTGTATACCAATGTATGTTGTATGTTGTTTATGTGTTCTTGCTCTCTACTAAAGAGGCAGTACCTATCGATTATTCGATAAGGCACGGACTCATCAGCAAAATAATAAAGGTTAATGGGAAAACAGCCTTGTGAATATCCCTTCTCTCCATAACAAGGTTAACATCCGCATACTAATAAAATTTTACGAGGCCACGACATGTCAATATTCCTAATTCGTTTAGTTTTCAACCCCGTTCAACCAGGTGCCGACAACATTTTTGTCGTATTATGTGTACCATAGGTTTTTTTACACCGCTACAGCTATAAATTTCCCCTTCAACTTCATAAAACACGATGCGCCAATATTCCTAATTTGTTTAATTTTCGACCCCGGTCAACCAGAGTTATTGGTCAAGTCGGACAAGAAAAAGATTGTAGTGAATCGCGACCATTCTTGTTGTTAAATAAATCGTCGACGCACGAAACATTTATAGACCTATGGAACGAGATTCTAATTGTTTTTATTTCAAAATAAAATTGCCATATTATAATGCCTTAAGCATTCTGTAACCTACTATATTTTAGATACTTGGTCGGGTTGACCAATTCAAAATTTTACATAATTATATCGTGTCAACTCGGCCACTTGGCCGAGATTCTGTCGGCCGAGTTGAACAATAAGTCATCAACCAGGTGCCAACAACATTTTTGTCTTATATTACGCGTACCATAGGTTTTCTTACACCGATACAAATATAACTTCTACCTTCGACATCGTAAACAATGGAAACATAACATAAATGTACTTAATATCCTATTTTGTGAACAATAAAACGACCTACAACCCCAGGTTGGGGTTATATGTAATAAAAAAGATATGTCACAATAGAATGACGCACTACTCTCTTTCCATAAAACTGGAGTAAAGAATTTGGCAAAAGTTTGAGATAAACTATAAAATTCTACGCTCTCGACGCGTTGTTTGCTGCAGTGTGCTGCATCAAACCAAATATATTCCAATTACTTATGGTACATGGTGCATACAGCAGCGTGCGTTTGAAATTCGAATTTTAAATAAAAAGTCTTTGTTGTTTTTAGACTTTTTAGAGGCCTTAATCTGCCTACGCCGCCGCCGTCCGTCCAAGCAATTCATCCGTCCGTCCATTCGTGTGTCTTTTTTTTTTTCGTGGGGAAAATTCTCATGGACGCACTTCACCCAGGGAAGGCGGAGCCAGTGTCGGACTCTTACTGACAAAAAACCACTACGGTGTTCCTCTACCGACCCTTGGCCGGGGGCGTGGGAAATACTCTCGTGTTCGTTCAACCATCCCCGGCAGATCTCGGCTCGCCATTAGCAGGCGAGCGCCTTCACCCCGTGCGGCAAACACATAGGCCGCACCCTCCTCTTGACTGGCGCGCGCGGAACACACCGCGCTACCGTCACGGGCCTTGACTGGTCGGGCGGCGGGCCACCCCAAATCTGCCGCCCGCAGGCCCACACCTAGGGTGGCTGGAGATCGGCATACGCCCTATGATGCCCAGGTCGTCTCCTGCTGATGGGAAGTGAGGTCATCGCCTCTGGAACTCTCACCGCCGCCTCCTTAGTGAGCGTTACCTCCTTACAGGAGACGACGCATTCCCAAGCGCTCTCACTCCCGACCATAGACAGAACCACGGCCGGAAGCGAGATCGCTGCCGCCTACTGCAGTGATGAGGTCACGGCGCTGCGCGGCCCGAGCTGGGCACTCCTCCAGTGTGTGCTGCACCATGTCCTCTGGGCAGCTTCCGCAGTGATGACACTCGGGCGTCGCGACGCCCGAGTGTCATGCGTCGGCTCCCGGCCTAAGCGACACAGATTCTTCCCGAAGCAACCGTGCCCCGAGAGTATCTGCGTCAGCCGGCTGTATGTCTGTCTGTCATAAGGCTACCTAAATCTTTTTAACTGAAATAGGTAGCCAGTTGCAATTTTCACAGAATATGTGCTACTAATTATTTTTCTTTTTTAATTACTATATGGCCTCTATCATGCCTCTATCATTGCAAATACTAACAGTAAAACCCCAAACCATCTTTTTACAAAATCGGGTTTAATAATAGGTTTCTTTAGCCAGGTCTAAACACCATTTTATGCATACATAGGATTTGACGTTTAACCCGGTTTTAAGAAGCGTCTAAACCTGATCTAAACTTTTGCCGTACAAGAAAAAACTAAAACACACACACCATAGTTTTTTGTTCCTGCTCTATCTTAAAAACGGTAATATATAAAATCGTCAAACTTTGTGTGGTTATAGTGCATACTATATAATTTAACAACCAATAATAAAAATAAGGTAAATACAAAAATAAAAGCTATTAGGCTGGTTTCAGAGTAGTTCGAATTTATCTGCGGACCGTCCGCGTCCGCCCGGAACTCTGGAACGTGTGGCGTTAGAAAATTATTTGTGACCTGACGCAGATTTGTCTGTACGGAACACGCTCCGCATTGAGGCCGTACAAGACAACCACGCCACATAATCTGCACACTCGATTCAGAGCACTGCAGACTCTATGTATGTGGACGGCCCGCAGGCGGACAGTCCGTACGGACCGTACGCACTGCTCTGAAACCTAGAAGGCTAATATGAAAAAAATACCTAAGCATTTATTTCTGGAGGAATAAAGTTAAAAAGGTAACTTAATAAAGTAGACAAAGACTCACTGTTTTATGCCTTACATATTTACATAATCTAATACTGAGTATATATACTTACGTCGTTGGCCATAAACTGTTTTATTTCTCGTAACGCGGCTTCATTCAGGATTCTAGAAGAGTCCTCTATTTGCTGTGATCATAACTATTGCTATATCTATAAATATGTTAGTTTGTACTGCCGAACGTGAACGAAATCTGATAGCAATTTCCGACATTTTTTTGACATCACAACTTCCGATTTGGTATTACACGGAGAAAAGATGTTTGGCAGAGGCACTGAATTTCAGATTTTATGGTTTTCTGAGTTTGCTTTATTATACACATAGACACATCAATTTGATCTGTTGTCAAATCTCATGTCAACTCCTGTGATTAGCCGGCAAAAATGTTAACAACGGATCACAACGCTTGACCTGAGATTTGACAGCTGATTAGTAATTTTTTGCGTTGACCAGCCTTTCAGAAACTGGGGGATAGAGTGATAGTTTAATTCAAAGCTTTACGCTCAAAGTTGAAGCACAAAAACAATCGATGTGTAAGCAGATCGTAAAATGTTCGCCGAAACACTGCGCGCGTAAGCTGTACTGAACGTAGCCTTTTAAGGCCAACTTGAATAAGCTTCACACCGTGTGCCACTACTGCGGTTCTAAGCCTCATTATTCTAAGATTATACATAAATAGCCTGTGCCCGCGGCTTCGCCCGAATATAATTCGGTTTATAACAGAAAGATGTTATCATACAAGCGGGAACTGTTCTTCTCGTATCTTCACGGGATAAACAGTAGCCTTTATGTTAATCCAGGATATGGTCTATCTGAGTGCCAAATTTCATTCAAATCCGTTCAGCCGGTTCAGCGTGATTGAAGGAAAAACTAACTATCTAAACTTTCGCATTATAATAATTATGTATTAGTAGGATTTGTTGCTATCGCGATATATGCGAATAATATTTTTTCAAATTGGTGCCGGTGAAATTACAATTACATGAGACTTTCCATCTTCATGTCTCAGTTTGGCGAACGCGACTCGCAATACCGTTTAGGCAACATAACATAACATAACATCACGCCTGTATTTCCCCGAAGGGGTAGGCAGAGGTGTAATAGTACACCCACATTTCGCCAGTTATGTTATAGTCCCATGTAATAGGGGACAACATGTTTAGGCAACATCTATGGTGGTATTCCAGTTCTTATGTTAAAAGTTAACACTCAACATCAGATGGACCTTTAGCTCATTTCGCCATTCTATACCATAAAAAAAAACTTTAAAACTGATCATAACTGCTCTTACCTCTAGACAAAGGTGACAGGTAATGGTAGTGAACGCTCGCGCCACCAGCAGAGCAACCCGTTAAGGTGACACTGTCAGGGTTGCCTCCAAACATCAGGATGTTGTTCTTGATCCAGTGTAGGGCAAACGACTGGTCCTTTAGGCCGTTGTTGCCAGGGGCTACATCGTCGCCTGTGCTTAGGAAACCTGAGGAGAAAAAAAGGTTTAGTAGGTAATACGGGGTGTCTCATCGCAATGTATAAGGGAAAGTACCAACTTTTGTTGTTCTGTTCTGTTGAAAATAGTTTATTTTACATAAGGAAGGCTTTATTCTGGGAATGGAACCAACATTAAAAAATATGTATAAGTGTATTGGAACGTAGTTCCTTATCGCGCGTTGTGAAAGGGGGCTAGACGAAAAAAATTCTCACGAAAAGTTGTAACGACACTTTTTGCTATAGTAAGCTATTGTAAGCCGTGCGGCGTGCGCATGTTTCTCTGTCTGTCTCTTTCTCTCTCTCTTATAGAAAGCAAGCCAGATATTACGTAATTATTTTTTTTATTTTTTTTGTAGTATAGGATGGCAAAACGAGCTAAAGGCCCACCTGATGTTAAGTGGCTACCTTTGCCCATAACAACTGCAATACCGAATCGAAAGGAACTTCGTTCCATCCGGGTGTCCCTTGACACCTCTCAATTATTTTTAAGGCGGATGTACTGTACACGATACCACTATATGATTCTCACTACTTGTGTGACAGAGTAAATACAGGCTGATCAGTGATCACCAAGTGATGTTCACTTTAATTACATTGGGATGCATTGAGTGTGAGTCTCCGCGAGTGACAATATTTAATTGTCCATATTTAAAAAGAACATAACATAACATAACATCACGCCTGAATTTCCCCGAAGGGGTAGGCAGAGGTGTATAGTACACCCACATTTCGCCAGTTATGTTATAGTCCCATGTTTTAGGGGGCGAGCCTATTGCCATTAACCGGGCACAAATCCATACTCCGGGCTGCTACTGAGAATTTCCTAATGAAAAAACCCAATAACACTTTGCCCGACCCGGGAATCGAACCCAGGACCCCACGCTCAGCAGTCGCGCTTGCGACCACTAGACCAACCAGGCAGTCGATTTAAAAAGATCCCAGTTAAAAATACACAGCCACCTTCTTTTTTTGAAGTCAGTTAATTATATATTATATTCAACATTAGGCGTCTATTGAGCTGTACGGTCGATGGATGGCAGTCACTCCGTGTAAAATACTGATGTTCTGTCAAATCTGGTTAGACTAGTAGCCAGTCCTAACATAATTCGGAAAAGACTTCGAGAAAGATTATCTGTTGGTTGTCTTTCAAATACAGGAAGAAAAACAAAATAATAAGAGTACAATACGAAGATAAACAGTTTCTTTTATCGCGATACTGGTCCTTGTTGTGACCATTATGTAAAATGATTGTGTTTGTGTTTTCCTGAATTATTTCCGTGCGGCCTTGGACCGAGAAGATAAGGGAAGCTGTTCTCTCCCCGATTAAATATAAATGAGTTTTGTGGAGTTTTATTCGGATCGAGTTTTTGACTAAGTTTACCTGTGTTTGGCTGAACTAGAAGTAGTGTACGCCTGGTTTTATGGGCCCCTTGTTTCGTCTGAAGAAAATTCAGCCCGGTTAAGGATGGAATCTAGTTTGGTGTCTGTGAATATTTATTTTATTATATTTTTGTGTGAAGATGTGTCCACGCGGGTCATGAAAATTTGGTAGTAAAGGGCGTGAACTATGTTTAAACAAGTTTGAATTGGTTTGAATGATGAAATGAATTAAAAATTAACAACAATGGTCCAGTTTGCTCCAGAAAGAGTTAGTGATTGAAAATTCCTGTAGTTAGGTACTTTCCCAACTTAAAACAAAACAAAATCAGCAAATCGAAGCTCGTTGCAGTTTGCAGCGCTACGTTTTCCAATTTTCACGAGAAATAAAGAAGGAAATTTATGGAAGAGTATTATACCATGGAGTTTCTTGCCGGTTCTTCTCCACAGGACCTACTATTTGGAACGGTGCAACTAGAGTTGATTTATGGTCTATATGAAATTAGCGATTGGGAGAGACTGATAGCCGTGGTCAGGGCCATAGCTGACAGTGTGGAGGCGTGAGAGGCGTCAGATGATCCCTACATTTCATCGATTTATGTCAACACAAATGTAGAGAACAGCTTTTTTTTCACGATTTCAGGGTACAATGACTCCTTAAGAGGTTTTCTGTTTTTTAAATAACACGTTGTATGTAATATCTAGAATCTCTTTTTAATAGTTCCACTTACCGAGAGGCCCAAGCCTGTAGTTCAAGGTGACGACCACCATGTCCCAATCCATGAGGTTGGCAGGGTCGTATAAGGCGCCCTCTCCGTACATGAAGGCGCCACCATGGATGAACACCATCACCGGTAGGTTGGCGCCTGGGCTCATCTTAGGAGTATACACGTTCACGTACAGGCAGTTCTCGCTACCTGATGAAGAAGGAAAAATGGTTTAGAGCACATGAATAAAAATTTATACAGAAGCCAAGCTACATACAAGCGGCCTGCTGTGGTATGCTCACACGTAGCGCGGCGATGTGTGCGTGACGTTCACTGACGGGTTCGCATTCGCACCGATATGTGGTAAGAACCGGCTCGAGCCGGCTCAGTTGTGTACAGAGCTTGGCTTCTGTAATACCTCAAATTGATTTGTATGATCCTCTGTGATAGCTACAATAGTACAAAATTCAGCAGGTGCAGATACAGTTGTAGTAAAACTCCTTGTGAAAGAGCTCGTCCGGGGAAGTACTACCACCGTACCTATTTCTGCCACCAAGCAGTGATGCTAGCATTGCAGTGTTCCGGTGTGAAGGGTAGGGGTGCCGATGCCGGTGAAATTACAGTCGCTGTGTCTTTCCATCTTTAGGTCTCATTTTGGCGAACGCAAATTGCAATACATCAACATCCTAGATGGTATTGCAGTTGTCACGGGAAAAGGTACCTAATTGCTTAAGATCAGTTGGACCTTTAGCTCATTTTACCATACTACTACATAAAAAAATCTCTTTTTACCCGAGACTGCGCCAGGAGGGTTATTAATCAATATAATTATGGTAAAATGACTGCCATGAGAACTAATGTGTCTATACTGGAGGAGCTCAACATCACCAAACGACTATCTACAATATGCCAGGAGCGTGCCCTCAGCCTTTTCGGGCATATTATGCGATCACCTAGGCATTGTCTGGAAAGGCTCTTGATACTGGGCCGGATAGAAGGAAAGCGCGCTCAAGGCAGAGCACCGGCAAGATGGTCAGACGCCATTAAGAGGGCTGTCGGAGGCAGCATGTACCGAGCGGTCCACACAGCGGAAGACCGCATAGCTTGGAAATGCGTCGTATGTGGTCGCGATCCTCAGCAGTGAGGGAACGACGAAGAAGAAGATGGTAAAATTAAAACACAATTTCATAAAAAAAAACATACAAAAAGCTTTGCATAATAAATACGAAATATAAAGTAGCCATACAAAAATATTCGATATTTTCTAAATGTGTATGTTTGTATGTTTGCTACTCAATGTGCATAAACGGCTGAATGGCTTAAGAGTCCACCATAGCAGCGCTACGAGATAGATTTCGTGTCTTCCCTTCCCCACACCACAGCCCTTACGTCTCTTCCGTACGTACGCGGAACCGCAAATGCTACC
The DNA here is from genome assembly GCA_949699075.1 of Asteroscopus sphinx. Classification (NCBI taxonomy): domain Eukaryota; kingdom Metazoa; phylum Arthropoda; class Insecta; order Lepidoptera; family Noctuidae; genus Asteroscopus; species Asteroscopus sphinx. The sequence continues at coordinate 4,451,921 of OX453014.1, forward strand.
GAGTGCGCGAGTTCGAGTCGCGGAGTCGCGCATCAGAGGCAACGCGTTTTAGCCGGCTTATACTCACTCACATCACCGCAGCTCTGCGCACACACAAACGCATTGTGCTGTGTGCATGTACACGACAAATACAAGTAAGAATCAGCAGCGCTCGTTTTTATTAAAAAATATCTGTGCTAGGTAATAGGTATAGATAGGTAGGTACCTACCTACATGAAATGGTTGTACCTATGTTGTAATATAAAACTGGGGATATTTTTAACTAACAGGTATCTACCAGGTAACCGGTAGGTACTACATAAGTAGCTAAATGTAGCGAAATAAAATGATGTCGGTAGGTAGGTCAGTATATACCTGCCAATTATTTTTTACCTACTTATATACCTACAGCTAATTCACAGCTTTCTACTACACACACAGTAAGTACAATTTTTTTTTTTTTTTTTTTTAATCTAATAGGTTTTTAACCATGAAACTTTTGGTCACAATTTTGCTTATTTTTTTGTTTTTGGGAATATTATAAGACGGAACGCATAGCAAACTTTGCCATTATATTTATTATTACTACCAAACGCTTTGAATGTTGGAATTTGGCACCCTGAAATAGAAAAGTATCTGAAAAAAGTGATAAAGCCTGGCAAAGTTACCTGCAAACCCAACATTGCTCACCCTTGATTTTTCTGAAACTATCAGTCTTATGGCTCTGGTAATAAGACATGTTATAACATAACATGACATCACGCCTGTGTTTCTCCGAGGGGGGTTTTTTTTACCTATATAAACTAATTCTAAGATAAATTGCTGATGTAATTAAAAAACGTTAAGTAATCTAATGCTACGTTATATAATCTAGAAACAAGATTGCATGTTTGTCTGTTCCTCTTACTTACTTACTTACTCTGTTACTCTTAGGGCTTCTTTCACCATCCCAAAGTAAAGTGTTGATTAGTTACTTTCCTATTAGTGCTAACTGGCGAGTAAAAGTCCCAAGTAACTTTTGTCCGTTTCATAAATGAAGACAAAGCTCCGAGTACTAACTCGACGGTTAACTGAATGAATGTATGAAACCATTCAATGTTCATTCCAACTTCGCTTTCACTACAGTCACAGATGTCAATCGTCAAAAATGTTTTCTATTGTTTGTTACAAGAAGATGCGCCAAAGCGTGTTATTTTAAATTTTGTTGTGTTTTGATAATTTTAATATTATTAATTAGTCTACAATAAACATGAATAAGATAAAAGGGGTAGGTACCTAAGAAGTGTTAACTTTAATTTGGAAGAACGGGATATTTTGGTATCCCTGGTGTTAAAATATAAAGATATTACAAACATTTTTTTTTTGTCAAACATGCTTATTAAATTACAATTTTTTTCTCTCGCTGGTCTGCTTGAAGAAATTAGCTCAAATACACAATAACACTCGGATTGCACCATTTTAGAGTAAAATTCTAGCGTAAAAGTCTTGTTCATTGTGATCGAACGTTAAAAACACGAATTCTCGGAATTCTTCGTGTTAAAAAAGGTTTTAATTATACTATTTGATCTTCAATCAATTAATACAAATCCATTTTTATTGATTACACGATACAAGTCTGTGATGCCTACTCGTCAATTAACCTCACTAGTCGGCAGATGAAGTAACAAGTAAGTTACATGCCAGTTTATGTGACGGTTAGCGCTACTCGGACATTGTGAAACTAGTAATATAGTTACTTGCTACTTTAACCGGCGAGTAGCTTACTTTGGACTTTACTTTGAGATGGTGAAAGAAGCCCTTAGACTTGTTCTTGAGTGATGGACACTAGTGCTTGCCCACCTAAGCTCTTTGAGAGAGTAATTGCAGACCGCCTTGTCCAGAACCTGACTAGGATGGAGCCGGATCTGGCTGACAACCAGTTTGGTTTCCGCCGGAGGCGCTCCTCTGTGGACGCCATTATGCGCGTTAATTTAGAAACTAGTTGCACGATTCCAAAAAATTGGTACTATGGAGAAGAGCCGGCAAGAAACTCCATGGATACACTCTTTTCAAATTATAAATGGTACAATCTTCGTTACTTACATAATATAGAAAGATTTGTGTAAGAGCAATGTAGGTGAATGACTGAGACAAATTCACTAAAGAAAACTAATTAATGATTTATAATGATAATAGATGCTTATACGTGATTTCACAGAAAAACAGTCAATTTAATAATTTGTTATCACTTTGGGCAATGTTATGCAGTAAAACGTTGTTAAGGAGTCGTTTATAATCAAAGTCGGCTATCACCACTTCCTTATGGCAAATGAAATACTAAAGTTTACTACTATTAAAGTAGAAGTACTAAGTATAGTATTTATTAATTACATGTCACTTTAATCATTATTGCCATGCCTTGGGAAAAAAAAATACTTTGCCAGGTGTGGGTCAAAGATCTTTTTGTTATAAATGACTCAAAGAGTTCCATTATTGCCCACCTGTACTTGTGCATAAACTGTCAAGCTGTCATGTAACTTTATTTTATCAATGAATACCTTTCTTTTGTTTATAAAACTTTTCCGGTATTTTGATTGTGAAAACCCTGTGTGATTTATTTTATAGTAAGGAAATTCCTGGAAATGTATACATAAAAGTGTATCCGCCGCAGGTATACGCCCCAAGCTCGAAACACCCCGACGATGAGGTGGAGACCATGTATGAGGATATCTCCAGAGCCATGCATGGCTCTAAAACTCACTTCACTGTTGTCATGGGAGTATTCAACGCGAAACTGGGCAAGCGCTACGATGATGAGCTGCGAGTGGGGCAATTTGGATATGGATATCGGAACCAGCGGGGTCATCTACTGGCCGACTTTATGGAGAAAGAGGTGCTCTATATGATGAACTCATTCGTCAGAATGCGTGACCACAGGAACCTGGTTGGGCCCTGATGGTGTAACATAAAATGAGATTGACTTCATCATGTCGACGAAGAAGCAAATATTCAATGATGTCTCTGTGATCAACGCGGTCAAAACCGGAAGTGATCACCGTTTGGTATGAGGCACATTGAATCTGAATATCAAGCTGGAAAGATCGCGACTGATGAAGTCTACGCTCCGTCCAGCACCGATCCAAATCCAAAACCCCGAGATCTTTCAGCTCGAACTTCAGAATCGTTTCGAACGCCTAGGGAGCTCAGTGGACGATTACAACGATGGGTTTGTGGAAACTGTCCATACGGTGGGGTCTAGGATCTTTAGGACCCGTCGTACAAATAGAAACAAAAAGCTCTCCGACCACACTCTCGAGCACATGGCGGAAAGACGCGAGATGATTCTGCAGTCCTCATATGATGGGTCTAAGTACCGGCAGCTCAATAGACACATCTCAAAGTCCTTGAAAAGTGACCTACACCAATTTAATACTGAACGTATTAAAGACGCGATAGAGAAGAACAAGGGCTCAAAGTCTTCGCAAGAGACCTGTCTATTGGGCAGAGCCAGCTTGCAAAACTATATCCATTGCTTAGTACCCATAGTACAAGCTCTGTTTAGTTTGGGACTAGACGGTGCTGTGTAAAAAATGACCCAAAAATATTAATTAATTATTTATTAACTGCTGCATTGGAGGGATGTCTTCAAGGTTCTGGACTGGAACGGGCTAGGCATTAACATAAACGGCGAGTATATCACTCACCTTCGGTTTGCCGACGACATAGTAGACATGGCTGAGACCATGGAGGACCTCGGTACAATACTCGATGACCTCAGTAGAGCTTCTGATAGAGTGGGTCTAAAAATGAATATGGTCAAGACAAATGTATGTCGAATTCCCATATAGCACCCATTCCCGTAAACATCGGAGAATCTACACTCGAAGTTGTTGACGATTATGTATACCTAGGACAAACTGTCCAGCTAGTTAAGTCCAACTTCGAGAAAGAGGTCAATCGTCGAACCCGACTCGGTTGGGCAGCGTTCGGGAAGCTACGTAATATCTTCTCGTCCAAAATACCGCAGTGTCTCAAGACGAAAGTATTTAATTACTTGCACTGAAACGCGGTCACTCACAATAGGCCTGATAAGTAGGCTCAAAGTCACTTAAAGGTCAATGAAGAGGGCTATGCTCGGAGTGTCCCTACGTGATCGAATCAGAAATGAGGAGATTCGCAGGAGAACGAAAGTAACTGACATAGCCCGAAGAATAGCCAAACTTAAGTGGCAGTGGGCGGGGCACATTGCTCGCAGAACGGATGGCCGATGGGGCAGTAAAGTTCTGGAGTGGCGACTGCGTACTGGAAGGCGCAGCGTGGGTAGGCCCCCCACAAAGTCGACCGACGACCTGGTGAAGGTCACAGGAATCCGCTGGATGCGGAAGGTGCAGGACCGGTCATTGTGGCGATGCTTGGGGGAGGCCTATGTCCAACAGTGGACGTCTTTCGGCTGAAATGATGATGATGAAAAGTGTATCCACAGTGTTCATACAACTTTGCCAGGTGTGTGTAGATTCCACTGGTGCCCAGCAGCATGGCTGGCGGGTGAGCCGCTGGCTGGTGGTACCTGATGGAAATTGGCGACAGGCCGCTGGTAAAGCCGGTAGTATATTATTATGTGGATGCTCCATAACATTGCCCACTGAGTTGGAACACATAGCGAAGTCATTTCGTGTATATTTTAAATGAATTTAATATTTTTGCCTATCGGTTTATGTCGGCCTCAAATACCTACCAACGTTCTAAGACTAGAAATGGCTTGAAAATTTATTACGAGCAAAATTAAGAATATTGACACATGTATAAATTTGCCAATCTCTTCAACTGTAATTTTTCGAAAGATAGAATCAAAGTAAGATTTTTTACCTATAAATATAAATAAACTCGTTCTAAAATTTATCTAACATTTCTCATGTTGTTATTCGCTCGATTTATGTTTATTATACACTACGTCTCCAGTAACGCTGGCGTTGTACCTACTATTTCCCGCCATCCACGCGCTTTCCAACCCCGGGTGCGCTTGAGCGGGCTCATTCGTCGCCAGATTCACAAGCTCAATGAATGAATAGGTAGTTTAGGTTTTACTGCAAATATTCAAATATTTGTCGTATTTAGTACAGTCGACCGCACGTCAGTGGAAACAGTTTGACCTTGACAGTGTCTTTATTTCGTAACAGTAATTCAAGTGTTACCACTGCAGTGAGATTGACTGCACTAGCATTCTGCAGTTATCACTAACCCCCCCCTTGCCTTGCCTTCCCCTTGCCTGTTAGGATGAAACTTATTATTAATTTTGGAGCATAACTTATTATATTTGTAGCGGCTGCGCCCCCTCCCAAGGTTGCCATAACTACGTCCGGAAATTTCCGGACATGTCCGGAAATTTGGTTCTTTGTCCGGAATGTGGGGTTAATTCTAAGGTGTCCGGAATGCGGGGGTAATTTCTAAGGAGTCCAGAATTTCTTCACCCTCAACTCAACTTCCGCAACGGTCGCGAAATTAAAAATTTTAAAGAAAATATTTGGATTTTACTGCAAATGTCCAGGAGTTTCCCCGGATTTTCATATTTTGATCTAGCAACCAACCCTACCCATGGGCCACTTTATGCGCCCCAATGGTTGGGAACCCATGTTACAGATATAATGTAGGTAATAGGTAGGCACTTCTCTCTTTCTCTCATTTTACGCGCGAACATTCAAATATTTTGCATAACATTAATAATATTCTTTTGCACACATTTTTCTTGGCTTCCCTATCTTTAAATAGGTACACAATTTTTTTCTTTTACCTTCACTATCAAATGGTGTGTATAATAAATGTACTAATATCGTAAATGCGTATTCTATTAGTATTCTGTTTGGACCGAAGCCGAACACAGGTCCACCTCGCACAAATGCCGCAGCAGACTGATTAAACGAATTGAAAGAAACAGCGTCCTACGAATTCCGCGCGCTAAAAAGGGACAGCGAATGTGAGCGTGCGAGTATTTTAAAAGGTCGTAAGCACCGAATCATTTACTTGTTTATTACACGAAAACCACTCAATTAATCAAAAAATTGACTTACACAATTGAAGAAATAGTTATTACCTACATATCAAAATAAAAATTATATTGAAATACCGTAGGGTGTCTGAGATCCTGGACAAAACGTGTGCAAAACAATGAATTTTCGTGTTATTTTTCCATCGAGATTTTTTTTTCCAATCGTGTTTTTACGCTTATGCGTTCAAAGAAAAAATTTCAAAATTTCATTTTTTCAAAACCTCTAACTCGTAGCTTTCGTAGATATACGAGTTGTGATACGAGTTTGATGACCAAATCCGTGCAGCGGCCTCTTAAGTATATTAAATTTTTCACAGACAGACTAAATCCATCCAGGATTTAAGACGTAGGGTACTCCTTATTGACATCATATCACGGGAGTGAAACCGCGGGGGTTAGAGTAAAGACTAAAAACAAATATAACACCCTCCCGAAATACAAGTTATGTTCGAAACCAATCGCGTACAGTGCCGAAAGAAGCCAGTGTTTCTTAATTTGGGACCGCCCTAATTACGAAGAATGACCCAAACATTTCGGCTGTCCAACTTCAAAACCCAGTATGGGTCATTTTTCCCAAAAAACTGTTTTTATGCATAATCTTTAATCACATAATAAGTCCACAAAAAAAGCTAAAACACTTGCATTAAAATCTTACAAATAATAATCAGATATCTTAACACCTCAATGTCTACTGCCTAGTAGATAAGTTTGTCATTACTACTTTAGACTCAAAATAAAGCTGTATAGTATCTAAGATGCTTTGACCAATTCAATACTTAGCAACTTCTACTAAGTCTTTTAATAGCAAGTTGATCGATATTACATCTATAATTAATATTATAAATGCGAAAGTAACCCTGCTTGTCTGTCTGTTTGTTTGTAACCTTTTTACGACTAAACCTCTGAACCGATCGTAATGAAATTTGGCAAAGCGGTAGCCTGGGACCAGGAAAAGGACATATGCTACTTTAATCCCGGGAAGATAAAGATTGTTTATCTTCCCGGGATTGGGATTCCCAGGGATGCACGTTAACGTCTTTCTGTGATAAACCGAATTACACGTGTGAGAAGCAGCGAGCAGAAGCTGGAATATACAAACTTTTCAAGGGCTGTATCGACTTATGTTTTTAGGTGCTCCAGAAAAATTTAGTTTAAATTAAAGCCTATACTGGTGTCGATTCTCTTGTTCACGAACTAAACTTATTTTAAACTATCGCTCTCTTTTACTAAAAGTAGATACAAGAAAGGGATAGCAACCATTTTAGAACTGTCAAATTAGTTTACGTGTTACATTTCTTTGTATTTTAGTGGGCACGTTCCGAGATCACGACTAAACTTGTATGGAAATTTTAATTACGTCTAATTTGACAGCTCTAAAATGATTGCCATCCCTTTCTTGTATCTACTATTTGTAAAAGAGAGCGATAGTTTAAAATAAGTTTAGTTCGTGAACAAGAGAATCGACACCACTGGGTTTTGATTTGGAGCAGACGATTGAGAAATCAACTCGTAAAATCGTATTAGAATGCAGTTACGTTTACAAGTAGTGCCTAAATGTTTTAGTTTGCTTTGTTATTTACATAATTAACAATTTTATTGTCTCAGGGATAGTAAGAAAAGTTTTTTTAAATTAACTGAGTTAATTAGGCCACTCAGCAATTTGTCTGTCTGTCTTTCAGCACCTTATAACTTCCAGTCAAAATAATATATTCACTTCAAAATCTCACAAAATACGTAAGTAAAACTTAAGGCCAAAGCCGAAAATTATATCTATTATTACTATAATAAAACTGTAAAGGTCGAAAAGTCTGTACATTGAGTTTTTTTTCACGAAAACCGGCTAGGGGGACTAGAAATAAGCTATAGAACACGAATCAATCGTTTAAAAAATTTATGTCTGTCTGTCTGTTTGTTACCTCATCACGTGAAAACGGCTGAACGGATCGTAATGAAACTTAGCATTTGTATTGGTATTAGTCTAACTTAAAATATAGGGTATGTTTTATCTGAATCGGTTGAGTAGATCCAGCGATACAGCTTGACCCCTCTATTGTATTAAGTTGCATACAAAGTAGAGGTCATGATTGTTGGTTGTTTGCAGGTTCCTAAAAATACAACTGGATTCTATTAGTATTATAGAAAATATAGATAACATAACATAGCCCATCATTGTCCCGCTGCTGGGCACGGACCTCTTCTCGAAACGAGAAGAGTTATGAAACTAGAAAATATAGAATAACATAACGTAGTCAACCCATTACTGTCCCACTACTGGGTATGGCCCTCTTCTCAAAATGAGAAGAGGTAATGAACTGGATATTATTAGTATTCTAGAATAACATAACATTACCAGCCCATTACAGTCCCACTGCTGGACACGGGCCTCTTCTCAGCATAAGAAGAGATGTGGTTAGTGTTATAGAATAACATAATCAGCCCAATTACTTCCCACTTCTGGGCACGAGCGTCTTCTCAGAATGAGGGAGTTTAGGGCTAATTCCATGAAATTCCATCACCTTAGCCGGTTGGTTGTAAAAACAAAATATAGTATAGTCGGTAAATAGTGTAATCGTCTGTGTAGGCGCTTATATGTATATATTTGAAGATATTGTGTTCATAATTATGACACGATGTTATTTTCCGACAGCCACGCGGACGGAGTCGCGGGCACAGCTAGTTTAAAATAAAATAAAATGTCAGTACATGCAATGAAGGCAATTTTTTTTTCCTTCTACTAATGCCTGTGGGGTATCGTTGAAACGAACTTATTTAATAGAGTATAAATATATTTTTTAAATTATAAAGCTATACGTTTTATTGAAATAACTGAAAACCTCTTAATTGTCGTCATTGTACTCATCATACACTCATAAGTATGAACAACTTTTACTATGGGACCAACACTGAAATCGCGAAAAAAAAACAGCTGATCCCTACATTTGAGTTTTCATAAATCGACAAAATTGAAATTTGATTTGAATTGAAATTTGTTGTTGTTTGTTGTTGTTGTTGTTTGTTGGTTGGCCCCTTAAGTGGTTTTCAGTTATATCATCATCATCATCATTTCAGCCGAAAGAAGTCCACTGCTGGACATAGGCCTCCCCCAAGCATCGCCACAACGACCGGTCCTGTGCCTTCCGCATCCAGCGGATTCCCGCGACCTTCACCAGGTCGTCGGTCCACCTTGTGGGGGGCCTACCCACGCTGCGCCTTCCAGTACGCATAAAGTCCCATTCCCGTAAACATCGGAGAATCTACACTCGAAGTTGTTGACGATTATGTATACCTAGGACAAGCTGTCCAGCTAGGTAAGTCCAACTTCGAGAAAGAGGTCAATCGTCGAATCCGACTCGATTGGGCAGCGTTCCGGAAGCTACGCAATATCTTCTCGTCCAAAATACCGCAGTGTCTCAAGACGAAAGTCTTTGACCAGTGTGTGTTGCCAGTAATTACTTACGGTACTGAAACGTGGTCGCTCACAATGGGCCTGATAAGAAGGCTCAAAGTCACTCAAAGGGCAATGGAGAGGGTTATGCTCGGAGTGTCCCTGCCTGATCGAATCAGAAATGAGGAGATTCGCAGGAGAATGAAAGTAACCGACATAGCCCGAAGAATTGCCAAACTTAAGTGGCAGTGGGCGGGGCACATTGCTCGCAGAACGGATGGCCGATGGGGCAGTAAAGTTCTGGAGTGGCGACCGCGTACTGGAAAGTGGGCTTCAGTTATATAAATAGTAGTTACCTGTGATTTTGTTTACGAATGGGTCGTACTGGATGCAGGCGGGGAGAGGCCTGGTGGCATCCCACACTCCAAGCCATGGCTTCAGGTTCTGCGGTTCCTGTTGACAAATGTGAACTTTTAATTACGTACATTTAAACATCTAGGGCTCGTTTATAGACTACGCTTTCACAGCGCATACAGTACCTACCCGCAATCTAACTTGGGGCGGAGTGAAGTTGTCACATAAGTTTCGTTTTTTTTTTTTTTTTTCGATTGGACTCTCGCAGGTGGGACCGAAGTACCATTTCTGCTTAACTGGGCTTGGTTGGCGGAGAGTCCCATGTGGGACTCCATTCGCCGAAAATAAGCTTCGGCGTCGCAGTGAGAATTTTATAGGTGTCAGTAGGAGGCGGGAGGCGGGGATACATGCGCAGTGTCTAACTTAACTCCGACTAAATTAGATTGCGCGTACTGTACTCGATGCAACCGCAGACTACGTATTAACACAAAGAACGCGCAGCAACCGAACTGCGTCCACGAGGATGGAAGGAGTGTCAAGGAGCAAGAGCGGGGTCGAGTGGGATACGCGGAGCAGCACTGCCGACCCTCATCATCATCAACTCAGCCTATCGCAGTCCACTGCTGGACATAGGCCTCTCCCAAGTTGCGCCACAACACTCGGTCCACTCGGTGCACTGCCGACCCTAATTTTAGAAAATTGGTAGATGAAGTACCAAATCCTGGTAAAAATAGAATATGAATTGAAAATCGGTATCGGTCAGTATATTTTTCAGGTGTCTGACTGATTCGTTAGTCTAGTGGTCGCAAGCGCGACTGATTCAGATTGGGTACAAAAAAGTGTTATTGGGATTTTTCTGCCAAGAAAATTTCTCAGTAGCAGTCCGGAGTCAGGAAGTTGGCGGGCATCGGAGAGCACGTAAAGACGTCGGTCCTGCGCCGGATCTCTCTCCGGTTGTGTCCGATTGCCTTCACATCGGATGAGAGTGAGGGAATGGAGAGTGCACCTGTGTTCGCGCACACACTTGTGCACTATAATACGTCCCGCACAGATGGCTATTAATTAGTCTCCGTTGAGATTGGCCGCCGTGATTGAAATTCAGCCGGGAGGGCATTATAGATAGTCTATGTTATTTGTTTCCAGAACAACAAAAATTCTGCGTATATACTCGAAACCCCTTTAGAGACTATTAATGAGTTTGTTTTGGCAGAACCTTTGACACAAACATAACTACAGTTAAGTGTTCAAAAAAGTCCCAATTATTCCGTGAAACTGCTTCGACAATGCTAATTTTACGGTAGACAGATACGCTGCAATCAATTAATAGTACGCACGGCTCCACACCATGCTATAATTCCAGTATAAGCTGGCCTAGCATTGTACGGAAAACGTACACAATGTGAGGTCAGCTAATACTGGTAATGTATAGCTTGATGTCTAGCCGTGTGTACAAAGTCCAATTTTGACATCACATAACGTCATTAGGGACTATAGTATGATACCTACTCCTACCCCGAAATATTTGTAGTGTCAGTGATAAGCTGTCAATAGAATTGTTTAGCTATGTAGATTAGAACCTCGGCGAACATAATACCGCAACCAAATCGCGGACGTTCTCAAAAAAAGGCCAGGCCGACAAAATGAACGTAGATGAAGCGAAAGAGGTGTGTCAGGATCGTAGCAGGTGGAAATCCATAGTTTCTGTCTACCCCAATGGGAAACATGTGTGATAGTATGTATTTGACGGATGGCCGATGGGGCCGCAAAATTCTGGAGTAGCGATCCCGTACTGGAAGGCACAGCGTGAGTAGGCCCCCCAGGTGGACCGACGACCTGGGGAAGGTCGCGGGAATCTGCTGCATGCAGAAAGCGCAGGATCGGTCGTTGTGGCGCTGCTTGGGGGAGAACTGAATAAAAATATCTTCAGTAAAAATGCAACAGGTATTCAATAGAGTTTTTTGTTGTTAGTTTTTCACAAGGAAGTATTTTTGATAATGCTGATAAATTATAGTCATCACTATTCTTCTTCTTCTTGCGTGTCAATGGTTCACACTTTTTAAAAATAATAGTTGGCCACTTCGATGGCGGTGCTCGTGGCTTTATTTAGGTCGGCTCTTGTACAGTTAACAGGGCACAAGGGACAAGTAAGCAAATGGGCCATGGACTGAATGGGGGCCCCACAATCGCATTCAGTTTTGAGGAGTCTCGAATTCCCCATTTGCACAAATTTTCTCTGCAGCGACCGACTTGATGCAGAGATAGCCTACCGGTTGAACGCTTGCCTTCTAAACAGGAGGGTCTGGGTTCGATCCCGGCCCGAACCTCTGACTTTTCGAATTCATGTGCGGATCAGAATTTGATTATCACTAGCTTTAACGGTGAAGGAAAACATCGTGAGGAAACCTGCACACCTGAGAGTGCTCCATACAGTTCTCGATGGTGTGTGTAGTCCGCCAACCCGCACTAGACCAGCGTGGTAGACCAAGAGCCCGTGCCCAGCAGTAGGACAATAATGAGCTGATGGTGATGGTGCATCTAAATCATGGATTCGATAGAAATATACTATTTATTACTCTTTACAATTAGATAGGTATAGGGTGGGTATAGGTAGATTTAAGTCAGTAGACAACAGTTGGCCTAATTTGATTTCTTCTGCAACCTAATTATTCTAAGTGTTTAAGAATGGTTTTTTCATTTATTTTGATAGTTTTTTTACTTACTTTCTCCTCTAGCTCAGCGACCCAAAGTGAATCATGGCCTCCGAAAAGAGCACTCTCCAGTTAACTGGTACTTAGTTTTTTAACTAGGTATTTTAACCAGATTTTTATTGGTATACCTAAATTAGGTAAAATAATCTTTATTTTGTTTAAAGAATGAAAAAAACCGGCCAAGTGCGAGTCGGACTCGCGCAGTAAGGGTTCCGTACCTCTCAACGTCCTGATACCTCATAAAAACTGATTTAATTTACGAGAGTTTATCAAAAGACATCAACGCACAGTGTGCAAAATATGAATTTTTGCATGTCTTTCTTACGCAGGTACCACCACATATGTCTATGTTTGTCTTATTTTTAGTATTTGTTGCTAATCTACATAATATGCACTATAATCTGACCAAGTTTGACGCTGGTATGGCCGTTTTGAAGATAGAGCAGGAACAAAAAAGTTGAAAAAAATGCATGTTTTTTGAGGTTTCTTGTATGGGGCCCCCCTATGATTTTAGGCTTTTTTTTGTTTTTAGTATTTATCGTGATACACCTCATAGCAACACAATTTCTGAAAAAATTTCAACCGGTTACCTATTACCGTTCAAAAGATACAACCCTGTGACAGACAGACGGACGGACGGACGGACGGACGGACAGCCTCCCGTTTGACACCCATCGGGTACGGAACCCTAAATATGGAACCCTAAAAAGCACGTCGGAGAGGGCTGTTATTTTTTTTGGATTGTGTGTGTAGTCCACCTCCCAATTGCTAGTACGGTAGAAGAAGAAGAAGGGTTTTATTATCATTCTGAAAAGAGGTTCATGCCCAGCAGTGGGTACCTATCCAGCTTTTGTAATGCTTCGAATTAGATTATTTATTTATTTATTTATGTACACACAACAATGATTTAAAAAAATCATTGACACAACACATTTTTTTATAAAAATCATAAAAATAAACATTTGAGTACAAAGGTACTGCTTATCTCTAAAATAAATTTCTTCCAGCAGACCTGCGACAGGAAAGAAGGATAAAAGAAAGATGTAGACACAGTGTGTGACATTAAAAACATACTAAACATAAACTTCCTCCGATAATAAATTATAAATTACATACATAACTATAAAATATATATAATAATAAAAACTTTTGAACAAAAAAAAACCGACTTCAAAAACCCTAACTAAAAAGTAAAAAATATAAAATAAATAAAATAAATATCTTTGGGACATTTTTACACAGCACCATCTAGTCCCAAACTAAGCAGAGCTTGTGGTATGGGTACTAGACAATGGATATAATACGTATATACTTTTTTTTTTGTAAATACATACTTATAATACATAAGCAACAAATAATCATTGTATGTATTTTAAAATCTTAACATAAAACCAACATTTTGAAGGCGGCGCGTGATTGACCCTTTGCGTCATGTAATGTACAGTCGAGCGCAATATCTATAGTAAATACAGTTTATGTGAACGTACATGAAAATCACGCGCCGCCTTCAAAATTTTGGTTTTATGTTAAGATTTTAAAATACATACAATGATTATTTTTTACTTTTTAGTTAGGGTTTTTGAAGTCGGTTTTTTTTTGTTCAAAAGTTTTTATTTCATACTTTTTTGTTGAAAATTGCGAGGGTTGATTCATAAATGTTTATATAACCAATTTGAGTTTTTTTTTTATTAACCTTTGTCATCCCACTGCTGGGCAAAGGTCTCGCTCATGTTCTTCCAAAAGTCCAATCACTATCGTGAAAAAAAACACGCATATCGGCCAAGAATTCTCAGAAAAACGAACCAATGAGCAGATCATCTAGATAGGCGAAGCTAAAATAAACTGATCTGCTGGTTAAAAAACTACTCAACCTAAGTCAATAAAATTTATATGGGACCACCGCGCGGACTTTCTCTACCAAATAAAAAAACAACCACGTAAATCGGCCCACAAATCTTGGAGAAATCGGTGTACATACATGAAAAAAAAAAAAAAAAAAACAAATATATTAATCAACACCGTGATAGTAAAAATCTTATTAAATTAGACGATCTTTGACATTTTTATTGAACACAGATATAATTTTGGAATCACGTATTTTAGGAGGGAGCGAGTTCCATAATCGCACTGCATGGACAGAAAAATAATAGGAATAGAATTCAGATTTATGGGAAGGGAATTTAAGAAGGGTTCTAAGGTGGGATCTGCAGGGAGCATCTAGGTTACACATATAGGAAAATCTTTCTCGAAGGTAGTGAGGACACGCAGGGTTGTGAAGAATGTTGTATAACATACATAAATTCTGAGTGTTCCTATGAAGATGGATAAGGAGCCACTTGAGTTGCTTGCGGAAGTGAGAAACATAGTCATACTTTCGCAGACCGAAAACAAAGCGAATACATTTCGTTTTGCAGGCGTTCAAACTTATTTTTATAAGCTCCTCTGTAGCATCCAAGTAGCAGGCATCTGCATAATCAATAATCGGCTGAATAACTGTTTGGACAAGAGAGATTTTAGTTTTAAGGTGCTGCATTGAATTTGCAACCGTCCCTTTCTAACATACGGCAAATTGCGCGTGTGAGAACAGAGCGGAATCGCGCTGTTTTGATGTTTTTTTACATTTTTGCTAATATCTCAGTGAATAAACATTTATATAAAAATCTGTTATACCAGAATTTAGATACGTACAAGATATATCTTATTCACAAAAAACAATAGTAATAAAAACTATTGGGATTTCTAAATGCAATGCGAAATAGTGCGAAAACAGACCTTACTTTGGAAAATAAACCTATCCAGCAAATTTAATTAAATCATGTTTTACTTATACCAAAATCTAGTAAATATAATGTAAAATGTTAAATATAAAAATTAGATCAACGTCGTATCCACAAATGAAAATATTTTGATTCTAAAATTTATCCCAATGCCGCGGCATAAAAAAAAAACAAAAAAAATGCAAAAATTGGAATGCATGCCCTAAGCTCTGAAAGCATTTTAGCGAGTGAAAGGAAAAGTGCGCCTTGGTGATGGATGATGTACTTCCCAGTGACATTTGTCCCTATTCGGTTGCCATGTGAGTATCTCATGCTCTAATTACTTGATGATCAATCGCTAACGAGCCTAACCGACCACTGATTCATTGATGTACTGTCCTACTGTTATTCAAAGAGAATATAATCGATACTGTTACTATGTTTTAATTACTGGGAACATGCCGCGTTAAACTGAGGGCAAACTAATTTTGTTTTGAATACAAGGAAAGTTGATCTTGTAATTGTCACGAAACGGCATTTGAAATGTTTTTAGCTATTATCAAAGATATAATTAGACATCAATAGATCGTAAGAAACTGAGACAAAAATCAATAGTAAATCTTAAGAAAAAAGTTAATACGATGAAGGCGGATACATCTTAGCACGTATCTAATAAGAAACACGTTAACCTCCAAATAGCTGTTAATTAAGAAAAAAAACTTGCATTGCAAGGTCAAAACAAAAGCAGTGTTTGTCATAAACTACACTTTATAGTCAAAGAAACTACATACACTTGTCAAGGTAATTTCAAAAAGTAAGAGATGTTATTATAAAAACTATGTTTTTTTTTACCGAGGTCTTTTTGACAAGATGTCTGGTGTCCAAAGAAAGGACTACTTTCTTTGCCTTTTTATTAGTGTTAAAAAAAGTAAAATTTTCTTGATAAGAAATAAATAATTTCTTTAGGAACTTGTCACTTGTCAAGGTAATTTAAAAAAGTAAGAGGTGTTATTATAAAAAAACTATGTTTTTTTTTACCGAGGTCTTTTTGACAAGATGTCTGGTGTCCAAACTTAAAGAAAGGACTACCTTTTTTGCCTTTTTATTAAGAACGTAAAAGTTTCTTGATAAGAAATAAATAATGTCTAGAGGAACTTGTCGTCAAGTGGCTTTGCCCAATCCATACATCCTATTTCCTACTAATATTATAAACGTGAAAGTTTGTGAGTATGTATGGATGTTTGTTACTCTTTCACGCAAAAACTGCTGTATGGATTTTAATGAAATTTGGCATACAGATAGAACTTAACCCTGATTAATATATAGGCTTTTTATCCCGGGAAGATGAACAGTTCCCGAGGGATGCATGATAAATGACATTCACGCAGGCGAAATCACGGGCATAGGCTATTATAAATTAAAGTCCCCCGCCGCACTGAGTTCGTGTTTGTTCGGGCTAATCTCAGAAACTACTGTACGGGTTTTCATAAGGTTTCCACCAATAGAAAGAGGGATTATCTAAGAATGTTATTGGCTATAATTGCTACCCGTGCAAAGCCGGGGCGAGTCGTTGGAAACAAAAGTATTGTTACGAGCTGGGGGTTCGTATATAGATAGGAAGCCGATTAAATGCGTAGAGAACACTTTATTACTGAACAATTACACTGAATCGCTTATTAACACACAAAGTTACTAGTTAAATCGCTCCGAATATCGCTTCGATGTTATCGCTTGTATCGCTTGATCCAAACTGAACTCCACTGGCGCTTTTTTTTTTTTTTTTTTTTTTTTTTTTCGAATGGGCTCTCGCAGGTGGGACCGAAGTCCCATTTCTGCTTAACCGGACTTAGTTGGCGGAGAGTCCCATGTGGGACTCCATTCGCCGAAGGTTTTTTCCCTACATACTTACAAACTAGATGCGCGCGGCATCAATACCGCGCGCAAGCGGGCGCCCCCCGAGGGGGGGGCCACTGGCGCTCAGCTGCGCCGTTTATATAGGCCGCGAGTCGTGGTACTGGAAAGTCCTCGAACGTCATCTATCCTTGTCATAAGATAACTCTTTCTCACTTGCACATTCTCGAAATAGAAAGTTCTCGAACCTCGTCGAACCTCATCTATCCTCTATCTCACTCACTCACTTCTAGAATGGAATGTTCTCGAAGCTTGTCGAATCTCGTCTATCCTTGTCTCATATTAGCTCTAGCTCGCTCACTCATCAACAATTTTACATGTGGGTGTCAAATGGCCCTAAGGGGTCCTGAAAACGCCTGAAAATGGGTTTTCAGGAAATGTCGGCATCGGATTTGTTGGCTCCTGAAACGGCCTGAAAACATGTTTCAGGCGCCTGAAAACAACGGCAACTTACTCAAAATTTCGATTCTTTGGTATGTGATAGAGCCTCCTCTGATACGGACTGAAAATGCATTTCAGCCTGCTGAAAACGTCTCTAAGTCCAGGAAAATCGAGGTTGAAGTATTTCAGTCCACTCTGCTTAACCCTCCGTCGTAACACTACCCCCTCCTAAGACATGCTCGTCCCGAGCATCATTATCTCCGTAGTACCGGGCCAGTCGATCAATGTGTACAATCTTCGGTTGATTGCGTCCGTCCTTTCGGATTCGGTAGGTGACATCGTTGATCTTCGTGATGATTATATACGGCCCATCCCAATCAGGTTGTAATTTTGGAGATTTTCCCTTCCGGCGTACCGGATTGTGCAACCAAACTTTGGAACCTTCCTGGAATACTTCATGGTTCAGCTTTCTGTCGTACCGCGTTTTCATTCTTGCACTTGCCTGGAACTCCGATTTTCTCATGTGCTCTTGTATGTCATTCATCCGGTTTCGCAATTCATTTGCATACTCCGTTATGTTACTAGGTGTATTCGGTGGACATCCGGTAAGAAGGTCTGCCGGTAAACGGAGTTCTCTCCCATAATTTGCGTAGGCTGGAGTTACCGATGAACTTTCATGTACTGCAGTTCTGTAAGCTAAAAGAAACAGTGGAATATACTCGTCCCAGTCCTTTTGATGCTTGTCCACTACTTTTGCCAAATGCCTCTCTAAGGTCTGGTTGAATCGTTCCACCATTCCATCAGATTGTGGATGGTAAGATGTTGTACGCGTTTTGTGAATGCCCATTATTCTACAAGTTTCTTGGAAAACTTGGGACTCAAAGTTTCTTCCCTGATCACTATGAATTTCCAATGGTACCCCGAAACGACAGAACACTTCGCTGACCAATTTTTTTGCTACCGTTGTGGCTTCCTGATTAGGTATAGCGAAGACTTCTGGCCATTTGGTGAAATAATCCATCACGACGAGGAAAAAGCGATTTCCGCTTTCTGATATCGGGAATGGTCCAGCCACGTCCAATGCTATCCTTTCCCATGGAGCTCCAACATTATACAGTTTCAACGATCCTCTGGTACGAGTATGTGGCCCTTTTACACCTGCGCAACTGGTACATTTGCGACACCAATCCTCCACATCGTCTCTGCAGTGAACCCAGTAGAACCGTTCTCGTATCTTTAACAGAGTTCTTTTGACGCCTAGGTGACCACCCGAAGATCCATTATGGTACTCCCGTAAGACATCAGAAATTTTTGATTTGGGCACGACTAGCTGTAGGTGCGCTTCGTTTCCTCGTGCATTCTCCCATTTTCGACATAGAACACCATTGTGAAGAAGGAAGCTGTCCCATTGAGCCCAATAGCTTTTTGTTGTAGTGCTCATTCTGGCGACATCACTCCATTTGGGTTTGGGATTTCCAGCTTGCATCCATTCTACGAGAGGTCGTAAATCATTGTCCTCTAGTTGCGCTCTTTGCATGGATGCATCACTCCATTCCGCACTCACTGTGTCCGTCCTTAACATCTTAACTGACACTATTTCTTTGGCCTCTTGCCTTGTACAGTGTTTACATTCGTCTGGACATGGTCTCCTTGATAGAGCATCTGCATTCCCATGTAATTTCCCACTACGATGCTCAATGGTGAAATTAAACTCCTGCAGTTGTTCTATCCAACGCGCCACTTGCCCTTCAGGATCCTTAAATTGAAGTAGCCACTTTAGTGCAGCGTGATCAGTTCTAAGTCGAAACTGGCGCCCTAACAAATATTTACTGAAGTGCTTCAAAGTCTTGACCACAGCGAGTAACTCTCTTCGAGTAACGCAGTAGTTCCTTTCTGGTTTGCACAGAGATTTGCTGAAGTAGGCTATAACTACTTCTTGATCTCCTCTGCGTTGTGACAACACTCCGCCTATACCGGTGTTGCTGGCATCAGTGTCTACGACAAATTCGCCTTCGATGTCCGGGTATCCAAGAATGGGTGTATTGCACAGATGGTTTTTCAGTTCCCTGAATGCAGCCTCACAGGCATCATCCCAAACAAATGCCCTCTTTTCTTCAGTGAGCTTATGTAAAGGTTTTGCTATATCTGAGAAATTTTTCACAAAGCGTCGGTAGTATGAGCAAAGTCCCAAAAACGCTCGAACTCCTGTCTTGTCCTTTGGTACTGGCCAATTCTTAACAGCCGCCACCTTTTCTGGATCCGTGCGAACCCCTTCAGTGGAAACCACATGTCCCAGGTACTTGACTTCTCGCTTGAAAAAAGAACACTTTTTGGGACTTAGTTTCAAGTTTGCTGCACGAATCTTTTCCAAAACACACCTCAAGTTTCGAAGATGGCTGTTAAAGTCCTGCCCAACAATCACAATGTCATCCAGGTACACCAAACAGGCTTCGCCAATTAATCCAGCGAGCACTATTTCCATTAGTCTTTCGAAAGTTGCAGGGGCATTACATAGGCCAAAAGGCATGACTTTGAATTGCCAAAGGCCCTGACAAAGCCCTCCTGTCGAAAAGGCTGTCTTTTCCTTATCCTTAGGATCTATCTCCACTTGCCAATAGCCACTTTTTAGGTCTAGTGTTGAAAACCACTTCATCCCAGCCAGCGTGTCCAAAGTGTCATCTATCCTCGGCAAAGGGTAGCTGTCCTTCTTCGTAATGTCATTAAGTTGACGATAATCAACACAAAACCGCATGCTTCCGTCCTTTTTCTTGACCAAAACCACAGGAGAGCACCACGGACTTGATGATGGTTCAATGACGTCACTCTTCTTCATTTCTTCAATCATGTTCTGAACCTCCTTTTCACGTGCGATTGGCACCCTTCGTGCTCGCTGACGAATTGGAATTTTATCACCAGTGTCAATTTTGTGTTGAACAAGTCCAGTCCTTCCAAGATCAGCATCATTTGAAGAAAACAAGTCACTGAACTGTTGCAGCAATGTCTTAGCTTGGGAAAGCTCTTCCATTGACAGATCCCGTTGACAGCCCTGCAGCAGTGACATTATGTCAATGTTGGATTGCGTAATGTTTTCTCCTCCGCACGGTTGTTGACATTTGCGCAACCACGAGACTTGGCCGCAGGTTCCAACAACTGTGTTCCTTTTTATGGTTTGCTCGGTATCGCTAAAGTTCAGGATTGATACAACATCCATGCCTGTTCCTTTTATAAGCGTTCGTGCCGTTATCCAAGGACTATTGTTATCCACTTTTTCCACAATTACGCAGCGATGATTGTTTCCAATATTACCTCGAGCTAAACGAACTGGAACCGTTGTTTGTGACCATGGAGGCAAAATGGTCTCTTTCGCGCAGTAAACATTCCCAACAGATCCTCCTTTCAGGAATATTTCTTCTGATCCGCAATTTAAAACACCATGCTTTATGTCAATCTGGCAGTGGTGTGCTCTTAAGAAATCGAGTCCAATAATGCAGTCGTCGACGATATCAGCAATGATGGCCTTATGCGTAAACATCATCTCACCAAGCTTTACGTCCAACTCCCTCTCCCCCTGGACGGCTATGTGCTGGCCGGTGGCTGTCACAAGTTGAACGTTTCTGTTCCGACAAGGTTGGTTCCCGCCGAGACGTTTCACAAGCCCAAAGCTGATAATTGTATGTGACGCTCCTGTGTCTACTGTCATTTCACAGGGAATTCCATCAATCTCACCGTCGATTATCAGGCTATTTCCGTCTTGGGCTTGCCTAATCTTGATTTTCGGGGCTTTTTGAACACCAGCCAGCACCCGCCCCTCGGTCCTGGCGTTTACTCGTTTCCCTGTAGCGGCTCGGTGGTGGCTGTTCCCACCGCTCTGCTTGTGAACCGACGAGGTTCCTCGCGCCTGGCTTGCTTCGGACAGCTGTTTCTGATGTGACCCCGTTCTCCACACAGGTAACAAATTGGTCCCCAACTTGCTTTGTTGCGTTCGGCCACTTCGCGGATCCGACTTGTCTTAGGGTCCGTCCGAACAGCTTCTACTTCCAGTGCATGTGCCAGTGCGTCCTTCAATGTCTGGTGATGTCCGAGTCGCACAGTCGCTCTAACTTCCGAATCTCGTATTCCATCGATAAAGGCCTGTACTAGTAGGTTATCGATGAGCACAGGCGTGGACCTATAGGCCTTCCGTACAAGCTTTTCCACCTCCAGCGCCCATTGCTGTAAGCTTTCGTTATAGCGCTGAACACGCTCTTTTAGTTGGGCCCGGAAGACGTGTTCTAAATGGGCGTCACCAAATCGTGCTTCTAGGGCCTCCAAAAGCTGCTCGTAGGTGACGTTCTCACCGAGTGCTTCCAGCACCGTCAAAGCCTGATCCCGAAGCCCTAAAATAAGAGCAGTCTTCGTCTGGTCATTGGTCCATCCATTTGCTGTTGCCACCGATTGGAATTGCAGCTTATATGCGGTCCAAGAGGAGGTTCCGTCAAAGGGTGGAACCTTAAACCTTCCTAAAGACACCCCTGTATTACCAGCGGAAACGATGGGAACTGGTCCAAGGTGTGCACTGTTGACCTTCTTTTCTAACTGCGTAATCCGGTGGTCATGAGCCATAACCTTTTTCTCATGCTCATCTACTTTAATCTCCACCTCATCTACCTTGATCTCCACCTCATCTAGTTTGTTTTTAGCAGAGAGATAGAGTTCCTCCAATATTGCTCCTCGCTCAAATATCTTCTCCATTCTACAGAACCGCTCTTCTTGCCTTGCGGCTTGCTCTTCCTGTCTGCGTACTTGCTCTTCCTGCCTTGTGGCTAGTTCGCGTACTTGCTCTTCCTGCCTTGTGGCTAGTTCGCGTGTTTCGCGTACTTGCTCTTCCTGCCTTGTGGCTAGTTCGCGTGTTTCGCGTACTTGCTCTTCCTGCCTTCTTGCCATTTGCTGCATCAAGTTGAATAAGCTGGCAATATCGTTATTTCCACCTTGAGGCTGAGGTCCCTGTTGGACGACCTCCTCCTGATTCATAGTTCTTGATGCGTCCTGAGCTGTCTGTCTCGCCGTTAACTGTCTCGTCTGCATCTGACTCGGCGTTTCATTACCAGTCGGTTCCTCCTCTCTTGGCGTAATCGGCATTTTCTATCCCGCTTTCTGACACCAAATGTTACGAGCTGGGGGTTCGTATATAGATAGGAAGCCGATTAAATGCGTAGAGAACACTTTATTACTGAACAATTACACTGAATCGCTTATTAACACACAAAGTTACTAGTTAAATCGCTCCGAATATCGCTTCGATGTTATCGCTTGTATCGCTTGATCCAAACTGAACTCCACTGGCGCTCAGCTGCGCCGTTTATATAGGCCGCGAGTCGTGGTACTGGAAAGTCCTCGAACGTCATCTATCCTTGTCATAAGATAACTCTTTCTCACTTGCACATTCTCGAAATAGAAAGTTCTCGAACCTCGTCGAACCTCATCTATCCTCTATCTCACTCACTCACTTCTAGAATGGAATGTTCTCGAAGCTTGTCGAATCTCGTCTATCCTTGTCTCATATTAGCTCTAGCTCGCTCACTCATCAACAATTTTACATGTGGGTGTCAAATGGCCCTAAGGGGTCCTGAAAACGCCTGAAAATGGGTTTTCAGGAAATGTCGGCATCGGATTTGTTGGCTCCTGAAACGGCCTGAAAACATGTTTCAGGCGCCTGAAAACAACGGCAACTTACTCAAAATTTCGATTCTTTGGTATGTGATAGAGCCTCCTCTGATACGGACTGAAAATGCATTTCAGCCTGCTGAAAACGTCTCTAAGTCCAGGAAAATCGAGGTTGAAGTATTTCAGTCCACTCTGCTTAACCCTCCGTCGTAACAGTATGTTATTGATCTTCAATAAATAAATATATCCAATATATTATTAAATAAAATGAAAATGAATATTTTACGTTCTAAAATGCATTTCTAAGTTTTTCTACTAATCTCGTTTTAAATATAACTTATTTTCGGATTATTTGGGTGAACATTGCAATCATCATTATTATCAAAGCTTTTACACCAGCGCCCTATGGACCAACTACACGCAGCGTGCCTACAATGCCCTTAGAGTACAATATAACAATGCCTTTAGGATTCTGGTGCGGCTGCCTCGCTTTTGCAGTGCCTCGGGCATGTTTGCTGACGCGAGGGTGGATGATTTTTATGCAATAATGCGCAAAAAGTCAGCCTCACTGATTCATCAAATCCGATGCAGCCGCAATGGAATCCTAAAGATGATTGCGGAGAGACCAGAATCTGCCGTTGTAGGTAGACTCATCAGGCTGCATGTGACCTGATGAGCTTTGTTATAAATATGTATTGTGATGTGATGAATGTTTGTTTGTTTTATATATCTGTGACTAACATAGTTTTAAGATGAATATTGTTACTAACCAAATTATGGACACTCTTAGTCTGAAATAAATGATTTTATTTATTTATTTATTTATTTATTATTATCGAATTTTAACTTATTTTTAATTATCACTGATTATAATACAAATAATTAAGTGATTTTTATATTAAATTTTAATGACAATTTAAATACTTACTTATCTCATAAGTTCAGCAACGCTAGACGATGTAATATGTTAATATCGTTTCCCGAATAGATTTTGATTAAAATTAACATTAAAACTCAAGACATGGTAATAGATTAAGCCCTCAACTTACTCCAATATATTATTATGTTGGATAAAGCAGTGCACCACAAGTACTTGTGTTAAAAGTTGTGTATTAGAAAAACGCTACGGAGTCAACTGCTCTAGTATGTGCGACCCTAATTTACATAGGCTAATGTTGTGAACTGATTTAATAATACCACTTAGTAGTTGGAAATTTACGAACGTGGCCTAAGGCTCCCAGGTCTGCAAATTTTAACAATATTATATGTTATGAAAAAGGCCATAATACTACTTTTCAACACACTTGACTGCCTCGTTGGTCTAGTGGTTGCAAGCGCGACTGCTGAGCGTGGGGTCCTGGGTTCAATTCCCGGGTCGGGCAAAGTGTTATTGGGTTTTTTCATTAGGAAATTCTCAGTAGCAGCCTGGAGTCTGGATTTGTGCCCGGTCAGTGGCAATAGGCTCGCCCCCTATTACATGGGACTATAACATAACTGGCGAAATGTGGCTGTACTATTACACCTCTGCCTACCCCTTCGGGGAAATACAGGCGTGATGTTATGTTATGTTATGTCAACACACTTGCTCGTAAAATGGCTCTTATTGCACGGCTTTTAGGTTCATAATGTAGCTTATAACGGACGTGTGCTTTTCACTTTATATAATCGCACTAGTGCTTTTTACTTGACAGTTTATTTTTAAAACGCAGAAAAGGGTTTTTATGTCTAAACAATATTCATCATTTTTGTGAATAAATCAACTGTGTTAATTAAAATGTGATAAATAAACATTTCATTTCATCAAATTATTTATTTTTGTCGACAAATTAACGTTAAATTTGTGCTATAAAAAAAATTCATTTATTATATTCTTAATATTAGGCTGTTTGACGGTTTCCTTCCACCACCTGCGCGCGCATAGCTATACATCACCGTGCGATTAAATTAATCCACGTGCCATTTTTCACAAATTCAATATTTGTCCAAAATAATTATGTTTATATGTTTTTTTTCTATGACACGCGTGAGCATTGACCATTATACTCTCGGCTCCATTACCCACTCGCCTTCGGCTCGGGCTGCAATCCAGCCTCGAGTAATAACTAACTTAGCTCAGTTGTATTGTAATATTAATCTAAGTATTGTAATGTACGATTATTGTGTGCTTTAGGTCCGTATCAGCGTTGCCAGTTTATTTTTTTGCCAAGTCGGGATTCTGATTTTTTTTTTATGACAAAAGTGGGATTCTTTCGTCGAAAGCGGGACATAGTAAAAAAACGTATATAATCCGAAGTTTTTAAATATTTATCTTTTTATTTGATATAACTCAAATAAAAAGATAAATATTTAAAAACTTAGTTACGTTTACATGACAATAGACAGCAAAAATAGCCATATTAAATGTATTTTAATAAAAATATGATACTTTAAATCAGATTTACCCATCGTTAGGTTAAAAAAAAACCCGTAAAAAACTTGTACTTTTGTTTGCACTAAATTACGCACGCAACGCAACTCACTGCTTGCTCACTGCTTCCCAAGCACTAAAACAAATGCAAATAGGTATTCCTTATTGCTTAGTACGTAATCGTACGTTTTCGTAAAATAGAAATTTGCGAAAAATAGAAAAGAGTGAAAGAGATAATGTCGCGGCCGCACGCACCGGTTACGTGACGCACCCCTCTCTCTCCCGCGCGCTTATCTTCATTTTGGATATATCATTAATCTGTGGGGTGGGCGGCCAGTCTACACTTGTCTGTGCCACCCGGCCGCGCTTCATCAGCATACTGCACGCACGATCGTGTTTTAGTAGCATCTTACTTAATAGTTGATCGCTGACTTCACATTGCCACATCGGCGGTATGCGAGAACTCTCTATTCATTTTAGTTTATCGCAGTGACAGTGGGGTGCATTAAAAGAGCCTCCACGAGTGAGTCTGTCACACTCTGGGCAGTCAGCTCCGCTACCAACCTGCTGACTAGCTAATCTTATCCCCACGGCATGAGCTATTATCATTGTGTAGCTCATGTCGACACGATAGAAGAAGCAGAGATAGAGTTATAAAAAAAAACGTCAACACTGAGGACGTCAACGACGCCGAAGCTGTCTTGGCGGTTAGAACACTCGCTTGGTAGGTATAATATGCCTATCCGAGCCATCACTGTCGCACACTCGCTCATAGCCCAGCGACAAACCAATTATTCTCGCTTCTCGTTGCTCGCCAACTCGTTACTAGTTTCTAGCTCAACTCGCGCCTCGCTAATCGTCGGTGGTGGGACAAGTGCCTAAAGAAAAACATAGCCAAGAAAGTTACAGTAGCTAATGTATACAAGATGATCTCCATTTCATCGCCATGATAGCGACCTCACGGTTCTAACAGATTTACATGAGAGGTCGAACAACTCATTGTGATTCCTTCACTTAGCATTCAATCTTCACTGGATTGAAACAATAGCTGAATGGAAATATTCAACATCGTTACAACATGTAACAGAATAAACACAAGTCCTGTAACTAGTTTTCTCAGAATTACTAGGAGAATTGGTATGGTTTTTATACCATTTCCATAATCATTTTGGATTCTAAGGATAAATAAGTACATCAATAGATCACGAGTAGGTCCTTGAGGTCTAGAAAGATCAGTGAAATGTGATTCCGTGTTTCAGGCCCTTTTTTTCCGTGGGGCAATCCTCATGGACGCAATTCGGCCGGGGACGGCGGAACCAGTGTCGGACTCTTACCGACTAAAACCACCACGGTGTTCCTTCAACTACCATTGGCCGGGGGCGTGGGAACTCTCTGTATTCGCACAACTACCTTCGACAAGTCCCGGCCCACCACATGCAGGCGAGCCCTTTCTCCCCGTGCGCCCTAACGTCGGCCGCACCCTCTCCAGCGGCGCAGACGGAACACTGCGCGCCACCTCACGGGCTCCGCCATGACGCAGCTGACCTGCCGATCTCACGGCCACGCCAGCCACGACTGCCTCGGTAGCCTCGCCAGCCAAGGGGGCCACGCCAGCCATGCCAGCCTCGCAAGCCTCACCAGCCCACGCTAGCTACACCAGCCACGCTAGCTACGCCAGGCAGCAGACTACCCCGAGTCCGCCGCCCGCAGGGCCTGTACTCCCGTGATTTTTTATAGAGGTTTTCTTCCTCATACCTCATCCCCCACTGTGCCCTCTGCTAACTTCAGAGGGACACGCGGAGTCACGCCCCATTGGCTCAGATAGAGCCCCCTACGCCAGAATATGCGCCACAGGCAATAAGATCCCCCGAAGGATAATAATATCTCTCGAAAATATATTTATTGCCCGTACCCAGGATGCACCGGCCTAACAACTGCCGTTCCCTCCAGACGTGTCCAAAAGGACTAGCAGGTGTCAGGCACATGTGGAGGTTTTCTGCCCAGCACCCCAAATCCTACAGCCCTAACCCATCATTATGGTATACATAATTATGATAAACAAATCTATAAATACGTTCAGTAAAGTAACAGACGGATAGTAGACATGATTTCCAGGTACGGGAAGGTAAACCCACTGCCAGTCCCGCAGACTCACGAGACTGGTGAGAGATGGCTAAAGGTGTCTTGGCCACAGTGAGGGGTAATGAGACAAGAATATAAAATTCACTGCCCTGCAGACTCGAAATAGAAATTTGACATAAAATTCATGGAGCTTATGTCGTAGGGCAAATCCTCCTGAACCAATCGTTCAATCAATCGCAATCATTTCTGAACCAGTGTTTTCATTCATCATTCCAGCCGAGCCCCAAAGGGGGGGGGGGATATGCCATAACATAGTGTTTTCATTAGTATAGAACATATTGTATTTTTACTGTATGACATATTATTAGATTACATACATTTATTATTGGACTGCCTCGTTGGTCTAGTGGTTGCAAGCGCGACTGCTGAGCGTGGGGTCCTGGGTTCGATTCCCGGGTCGGGCAAAGTGTTATTGGGTTTTTTCATTAGGAATTCGTCAGTAGCAGCCCGGAGTTTGGATTTGTGCCCGGTCAATGGCAATAGGCTCGCCCCCTATTACATGGGACTATAACATAACTGGCGAAATGTGGGTGTACTATTACACCTCTGCCTACCCCTTCGGGGAAATACAGGCGTGTAGTTATGTTATAACATATTATTATTATTTTTGTTGCATGACATATTGTATTTTTTTATTTTATTGTATGGATTATTATCTACCGGGTGTCAGGGAAACGCTCCCGAAACTGAAAGGCTATTATTATACTACCATAAACACAATCGAATACCAATGACCATTAGCCTTATACTCATTGTTTTAGTGATTTGGTATTTTCCAAACCCACAATGTAAAGCGTACAAAACTCGGGATCAATGCCGCGCGTACCTAACCAACATACGCTCGCTGCGACACGGATTGCTTATGCGAGCGGATATCGTTCACCCCTAGCGCCAGCTGATATTTTATTTGAACAACATTGCGAACTTTAAAAGAATAAGTAAATAAATGGGGTTTTTTGCAAATCAGTTTTATTTAACTGCCCAAAACTGGTTATGTATAAAAAAAAAAAAAAAAAAATTAAAAAAAAAAAAAAAAAAAGAATCGCATTTTTTTGGTGGTTTCGTATCAGTAATCACCAGCACTATCACCTCTCTTCGTTTTCGGAAGCGTTTCCCTGACACCCAATATTTGCATGACATTATAATTATTATTGTGTTAACTAATGTAGATATGGATGATTTATAATTTATTGTAATTTATCTGAAATAAATGAATTGAATTGAATTGAAAAAATCGTGAACAGATAGGATATACATTTTTGCCGTAAAGCCACACGGTGGCTGATCTCACCACAAAATAGAGGAGCTCCGGGAACTCTTATGAACGCGCCCGTGGCGGCTCTAGGGCTATGCCTTCGGAACTTCCTGGGGAACAGTATTCTCCACCCCCCACGGCAGCACGCGAACACCACGAACAAAATATGACCCAGAAAATAGTTTCTAATCTTCTAATCTAAATTGTTTTAAAACTAATCATACCCCACCTCACAGATTTGTTCTAGTTATAATTAGTTCAGGTTCCAAGGCAGTTTGTTGCTTTGGTTACAGTACAGATAAAACATTATTGTTTGCTGGGACGAATAAAAAAAGGCGGACGGAATCTCGCTAAAAAAAAGTGAAGCACCCATAGTAAGACGGCTCGCTTAAAAGTACGGGCTGGCATGCACACATTCACTCATAGTAAGACAAAAAACTGTGATTACGCAACAAATCTCGTGTGACGGTAGTCTTTGTCGTAGATTCATAAATCAAATACAAAATATATCTGATGTGTTAAAATTCTGTCAAAATTGTGGTGGGTTTAGGAAAAAACGAAGTGCATCAATCTTTTGTTAGAGAGATTCTGTCCGCCATTTTTTATTCGTCCGAGACTGTTTGTATTATTCTGTTATCACCGATAAAACCGTAGGTACCTATCAACAGAGGGTCAGTCCGATAATAATATAACGCTTTACACGATAACTATTAGATACTTTTTAGGGTTCCGTACCCGAAGGGTGCCAAACGGGACCCTATTACTCTCGCTACGCTGTCCGGCCGTCCGTCTGTCTGTCACAGGGCTGTATCTTTTGAATGGTAATACGTAACCGGTTGAAATTTTCTCAGAAATTGTGTTGCTATGAGGTGTATCACGACAAATACTAAAAACAAAAAAAAGCCTAAAACCAAAGAAACCATACAAGAAACCTCAAAAAACCCCTTTTTTTCGACGTATTTGTTCCTGCTCTATCTTCAAAATAATAATATATACCAGCGTCAAACTTGGTCAGATTATAGTGCATATTATATAGTTTAGAAACAAATACTAAAAATAAGACAAACATAGACATATGTGGTGGTACCTGCGTAAGAAAGACATGAAAAAATGCATATTTCGCGCACTGGGCGTTGATGTCTTTTGATAAACTCTCTTAAATTAAATCAATTTTTATGGGGTATCAGGTCGTTGAGAGGTACGGAACCCTAACTGCGCGAGTCCGACTCGCACTTGGCCGGTTTTTTAATATAATTAGTAAATAAAAAAGTAGATTATTAGAAAAAATGTGTATTTGGACAGGATTTGATGTCAACATTTGGTTTTGTATGTAACTTATTTTTGTAAAATACCTTTAAAGAAAAAAGACATACAACGTGTTATTGAAATAACTGAAAACTTCTTAAGGGATCATTGTACTCATGAGTATGAATGAACAACTTTTACTATGGAACCAACCCTGAAATCGCGATAAAAAACAGATGTTCCCAATAATTTGTCGATTTATGTGAACAAAAATGTAGGGAGCATCTGATTTTTTTGCACGATATCAGCGTTGCTCAAATGGTCACGTAGTAAAAGTTGTTCATACTGATGAGTACAATGACGCCTTAAGAGGTTTTCAGTTATATCAATATAATATAATATAATAAAATGTATAATATTTCGTTGTATAAGGGTCACACAAAAATGTTTTGTTAAGCCGAAAGATTGTTTACAGTAGTATAATATTGGGCACGCTGGACCACCTGTCGCGTACCGCTCCGGTGTTCCAGTGCGCCCAATAATAAGTATACTGATTCGGATAATTTGCAGATTAATTAAATCAGTTCGATGTTGTAGAACGCACAACGCCAACGGTAACAGAACGGAACTCGGTGTCGTTGTTTCGTTTCGTACAATCATTGCATACTAACACATTCCTTAATACAACTCATTTAATTAGATTAGTCGTTTTGGTTTTGATTTCATTGATCGATTGGTAGTCAACTGTTGTTTCGTTTGCAATACGACAACCGGGTTTAGTATGGTGGTATCTCTAACAGACTGCCGTGCTGAAGGTTGTGGGTTCGATTCCCACCAGAGCAAATGACTGAGAAAACATAATTTTCAAAGGTGACTCTGGTCTGGTTACAACTGTGATAATAGTAGTAAACTAACATCACAAAAGTATTTCATCACAATTATTAGTAATACCATCTCATCATCGATACGATACCTATAAAGTGATAGGTACCCACTCAATATTTTTGATCGTTCATTAATCAAATGTTGTAATCAATTATATTTGTTCAGTACCTACAGCAAACGTTGCCTACTAACTTCATACTGCTCATTTAATTACCTAAGGCGTTTCTGAAATTGATTAAAGTTGAACATTATATTAATAAAATTTATCAGTGTTACTGATTATTCTTATTTAAATCGTGTAAAGTATTAGACGCCTCCAAAAAATGAAGTTTGTCAAACAACCACATTCGCTTGTTGTTGATGCAGTTTGTGTTGAAGCCCAAAGTCGTACTTTTCGACACGGGAAACTTTTACCCAATACTATAAGATGTATTATCTGCGGTCCATCTAACTGTGGTAAAACCAATCTTGTAATTGGTTTGCTTTTGCATAAAAATGGTTTGAAGTTTCGCAATGTATACCTTTACTCAAAAACTCTACAACAACCAAAGTACATGTTTTTAGAAAAAGTGCTAGCGTGTGTACCAGATGTTTCGTTTTCAAAATTTAAAGACAATGAGGAAGTAATTAGTCCACAAGAAGCTAGATGCGAATCGGTAATGATATTTGATGATGTAGCGTGTGAGAACCAAAATAACATGCGAGATTATTTTGCAATGGGTAGGCATAGAAATATAGACTGCTTTTATTTAAATCAAACATACAGTAAGGTACCCAAACAACTTGTCAGAGACAATGCAAATGTTATAATTCTTTTCAAGCAAGACGATATTAATATGAGACATGTATATGATGAACATGTTAACACAGATATGAAATGGAATGAGTTCCGTGAATTATGCTCTAAAATATGGACTCATCCTTATAATTATTTAGTTATAAATAAGGAATGCCGTAAAAATGAAGGTTGCTATCGCAAAAAATTTGATAGCTTTGTAGTTTTTGATTGATGTTACATTGTATAAATATATATCACTGCAAAGAAAATATTAATCTTAATTAAACAGTAATAGAAGAAACATCTAAATATTATTATAATGGAAACATCTATAAAAAGACAAGTCGTTAATGCTGCTGAAGCGGTAAGAAGAAAAGTACGAAAAATGCGAAATATTGAAGAGGATAATGAAAAAGCTTTGCAAACTGTATTTAAGCCTTTGATTAATCCACTTAATCAAATTGTATCTAACAACAAAAATACTTCTAGAAAAAGTATAAATAATGAGGAATTTAAGTTTAGTAAATATGAGAACAACCATTACCACGACGAAAAATTACCTACTAACGATGTGTATGCTAATATTGAGAACGATTCGGAAAATACTGATAAACCTAAAGCGTCTACTATGGATCAAGGACATAGTGATAGTCGTCGAAATTCCGTGGATGATGATTCTGATAATTGTTTAGAAAAAAGTGATGACTCATTCAAATCTGTTGACTTCAATAATACTATGAAAGAAAACGTTTCATCATGGTCTCAATCGTCTGAGGTAATTGATGATATTCCTTTTGGAGTTAGGGTTGAAAAAGGAAAACTTATGCTTGGTTCAGCCAAAGTAATCGTCAATGATAAACATATTACTATAGACAATCATATATATCCATCCAGTCAAGGGCTAAAGGAACTTTTATTTCAAAAAGATCCGGATCTTAGTTTGGTGACTGAAAAAGATAAACACAGTTACAAATTAATGCTGTTAGCTACAAATGCTCATAGACGTGACTATGATCCAAATAAACCTATAAAAAGCAATAAAGGAAAAAAATATATGTGTCTTATAAAACCACTTTTTAAATTACGTAACGACTATAACGATGCTCAAATGACTTTGCCCAAAGGAAAAGGGTTGTTAATACTGAAAAAAATGAATAAAGATATTGAATATGTATATTGGGATGACCCTAACGAATTAGTAGAAAGATTAAAATTACTCATGGCCTCTCGGGAAGCTGGAAATACAGGACTAGATAACGAAATATTATCCATCATAGAAGAACTACGAGAGGGTAAATTTATAAGTAAATAAATATCTAGATAAAATAGTATTCTTTTCATTTTCCTTTGATCTTTCTAGAAGAACATACATAATGAATATAGACAAATTCGGTCATCATATTCATAAAAGAATGCGATTATCAGATATATTTGATATCTCAGATAAAACTATTTTAAAAACTACAAGTGGTGAGTTTAATTTGCAAATGAACAGACTACGAGGTGTTATTAATCCTGTTGAAGCAGATGACGTTGCTAACAAGGAATATGTAGATGAAAAAATTAATTACCTGTGCGCTAAAAGCGATGTTCAAACATTATTGGACAAAACAAAAAAAGAGATTTTAAAAGATATTCAAGTCTCATTAGATCATTTAAAATCAAGTATGGTATCATATATTGATCATAAAATAACGAACACTGCTACGAGTAAGACGAACAATCCATCTCATAATGATAAAGCAACAAATCGTGAATGAATTACACAAATCAGCCAGAAGAAACTTTGTTCGTCGTCATGTTATTTTAAAAGGAATCGATGACCTGTGGCAAGCCGATCTTATTGATTTAAGAAACATAAAAAATAATAATAATAAGGGTTTCAGTTATATATTAGTGGTGATTGACTGCTTTTCAAAATATGCATGGACTATGCCTTTGAAGTCTAAATCAAAAGTAGAAGTGTCAAACGCATTTCAAGAAGTGATAAAGACAAGTAATCGTTCACCTAATCATTTACAAACAGATTTGGGAACAGAATTTTACAACGATACATTCTCAAAATTAATGAAAAATTATAACATTAATCACTACTCATCATTTTCGATTAAGAAAGCTTCGATTGTGGAAAGATTAAATAAAACTTTAAAAAATACATTATTCAAAACTTTTAATTTAAATGGAAATTACAAATGGATAGGAAAACCTTTAGAAAATACTGTACATGCTTACAATAATTCTAAACACCGTACTATTAATTGTAAGCCGGTTGATGTTATTAATGAAAATGAGAATCTTATACGAAAAAATATTTTAAAATCACATAGAAAAACGTTGACTAAGAAAATTAAATTTAAAGTTGGCGATTACGTTCGAATAAGTAAGTATAAAAATTGTTTTCAAAAAGGCTATACCCCAAATTGGTCAACAGAAATCTTTAAAGTCATAAACATTAATGAGACAATCCCAGTGACATATAACATTGAAGATCTTCGTAACCAACCTATATTGGGTACTTTTTATGATCAAGAAATTCAAAAAACATTTTATCCTGATGTTTACCTCATAGAAAAAGTTTTAAGGAGAAAAGGTAGTAAACTATTTGTCAAATGGTTAGGTTTGAATGATAGTGAAAATAGTTGGATCGATAAGAAAACTATTGTAAATTGATACAAGGGTATTTATAATTCAACCTATTATTTATCATAACATTGTGACACGAACAATGCAAGGAAGTGGACTTCTTAATAATATAATAAATAATTTACCGTTCGAACTCCATTTACCAGGTTACAATTACTGTGGACCCGGTACTAAATTAAAAAAACGTTTATTACGAGGAGACAAAGGCATAAATCAATTGGATGAAGCTTGTAAAGTACATGATATAGCTTATACAAATTATTCAGACTTGAATAATAGACATCAAGCTGACTCTCAGTTACTTAATATGGCAAAAAAACGGTTAAAAGCAGCAGATGTTGGAAAAAGAGAAAAAATCGCTTCTTGGTTAGTTAGCAAAGCAATGAAGACAAAACTTAAAATGGGATCTGGTTTAAAAACATTTGGATCTTTAGTAACGAAAATTCGCTCACACCTCAAAAAGTTAAAACCTAAAAACAAAGAAGATGCAATTAAACATGCATACCTTGCTGCAAAAAAGTTGTACTCAAATAATTCCAGGATCCCTATACCCAGAGTCATATCGCTACCTAAAACAGGAGGGTTTCTACCGCTGATTCCAATTTTTGCTGGGCTGTCTGCATTAGGTACATTAGCTGGCGGTGCAGCGGGTATTGCAAAGACGGTTAACGATTACAAAAGTGCTAAACAAAATTTACAAGAATCACAACGTCATAATAAAGTCATTGAATCGATTGCGTTGGGTAAAGGATTGTATATCAAACCGTACAAGAAAGGAAATGGCTTGTTTGTTAAATGTTCAAAAAACTAATTAAGAGGTTACCTAATAGTGCTCTTAGTAATATAGATATCCAGAATCACGCGTATAACGTACCTTATTTTAGAGGTGTATATATGAAAGATCAATTACCTAACAAACCGAAACTTATTGAAAGTGGTGTTGTTAATTTGGATAATTCTAACAGTGAAGGAACACATTGGGTAGCCTACATAAAAATAAAGAATTATTGTGAATATTTTGATAGCTATGGTAATTTGAAACCACCTTTAGAATTACTAAATTACTTTAAAAATTGTAATGTTTTTTATAACTATACGCGATTTCAAAAAAATAACTCTGTAAATTGTGGACATTTATGTTTGTCATTTTTGTATACTTTCTGGAATAAATATATAAATTGAATAACTTTTTTATTTGTATCATTTGCATGATGTCTCTCTCACTATCTATAACGGGTAACTCATCAGCATTATCTACTTATTATTCACCTACTCTACAATTTGAGGGACAGTATGAATGTGCATTATTATATTTATCTACATTTAATTCTATACCAAATATTGATAAAACAAATTGTAAATTTTATTATGATCGTGATGTTATTGAAATACCTGAAGGCGCATATGAACTGCAAGACATCAACGATTATATAAATTTAAAATTACAAGGCGCAAGTTTTAAATTACAATGCAATAACAATACTTTAAAAACTAATATATTCTGCACAAAAAAAATTGATTTTATAAAAGAAGATTCTATTGGTAGATTGTTAGGTTTTGGTAAGAAAAAACTTGAAGCAAATATATTACATGAATCACCGTATCCAGCGAACATTTTATCAACAACCGTGGTGAGGGTCGAATGTGACATAGTGACTGGATCATATATTAATGGCCAACCGAGTCATATCATTCATGAATTTGCTCCAAATGTGCCTCCTGGTTACAGAATTATAGAAGTTCCTAAAAACGTCATTTACTTTCCAGTAAATCAAAACAACATTAACAGTGTGAACGTGAGACTTTTAGATATAAATAATAATTTGCTTAATCTACGTGGGGAGGAAGTGCAGTTATATTTACACCTCAGAAGAAAATGATTGATTACAGTAAAATAAATAAATACCCTTGTACCCCAACAAAAAAAAACAGTGCTTCTCGAGTTATCCACAAGACAACATCTAACCCAAAAAAAAAACTGCAACTTAATCAAGAAAATCGACAATTTCTCAAAGCTATAGGACTTTTAAAATGAGTATGTTAGACGTTTTATCTTCTCCACTGCACGATAATACTATAGTTGGTATCGAATACCATTCATATAAGCCATACATAACAAGTTTCAATAGAAACGATGAAATTCGCATACCTATTAATGAAAAAGACTTATATGTTTTACCATCCGCTAGTACATTGTATTTAGAAGGATCAGTAAAAGTTACTAAAAAAGATTCCCAAGAAAGAAGTAGTGTATCATTTACGAATAATCCCATGCTGTATCTCTTTCAAGACATTCGATATGAACTAAATGGTGTCGAGATCGATAAAATAAAAAACGCTGGCATAACAACTACTATGAAGTCATTATTATCAATGAATGAAAGTGAATCAAAATCATGTCGTGCTTGGGGTTGGGACATCCATGGCTTTAAAAGTCCCAATGGTTCTTTTTCTGTATCTATACCACTTAGTAACATTCTTGGATTCGCTGAAGATTACAAAAAAGTGATCATGAATTGCAAACATGAATTAATATTATTGCGGAGTAATACAAACTCAAATGCTGTGAAGCTTGATGCCGGAGAAGTCATACACGATGTTGAAATTAATAAAATTGTATGGAGAGTACCACATGTAAAAGTGTCGGACAAAGAAAAAATTCATCTTTTAAAGATTTTGGAAAAAGATCGAGCGCTGCAATTAGTATTTAGGAATTGGGATTTATACGAATATCCGTTGTTGCCTAAAACCACAAAACATACGTGGTCTATTAAAACTTCATCCCAAATTGAAAAACCGAGATATGTAATTATAGGTCTACAGACTAATAAAAAACATAATGCAGTTGCTGATATGTCTAGATTTGATCACTGTACTTTGCGTGGTGTAAGAGTATATCTCAATTCAACTTATTATCCATATGAGAATCTAAACAGCAATTTCACTAATAACAATTGTGCATTACTTTATGAGCAATATGTTCGTTTTCAACAGTCATACTATGGACGTCGATCAGAGCCGTTGTTAAACGCCAAGGAGTTTAAGGAAGTCGCTCCTTTATTTGTCATAGACTGTTCTAGACAAGTTGATAACCTCATATCAGGTCCAGTAGTCGACGTACGAGTAGAGCTGGAAAGTGATGTTGAAATACCTGATCAAACTTCAGCCTACTGTTTGATATTGAACGATTGCATAATTGAATATAAACCATTAACTAATATTGTAAGAAAAATATCTTAATTATGAGTTCTAATGTAGTTATTTTAGACATACAAGGATTTAAAGATTCTCAAAACCAATTCATAGTCAAGGAATTGGCTTTTGCTACTCAAGAGTTTACACAATCGTTTTTAATTAAACCACCATATTTGTTTAAATATTTATCAAGTTCAGAAAAGAAACAAGTTATGTTGTTGGAAAGAAATAGAGGAATTTATTGGAACGAAGGTTATATCGACTATCGGGAATTTAGACGAATAATCGTCCCATATCTAGAAAATAAGGAAATCATTGTAAAAGGTTTCGAAAAGGTGAAATGGGTTAAGGAACTTTGTGAGAATTGTAGTGTCTTTGACCTCGGTGAAAAAAACTGTCCTAATTTCTCTGTGTTGTATAACATGTACTGTGATGGAAAACAAAATTTTAATTGTACTAAACATGTAAAGTACTGTGCCTTAAAAAATGTGTTATGTATTAAAAAATATTTGAATTTCTAATGAATTGTGTATTTAAGGTTTTAATAAATAAAAAATCATTAAATCGTAAAAATGTGTTTATTTCAAAAGTTTGCCTACCTAATACTCTACAGTTACCCTTTCCATAATAATAAAAATGTATTAAATTTAAAAAGTATGACACAACTAACCTAAGAAGTATTGTAATCTAACATAAAACACAGCATTTAGATAAAAAATTCCATTTAAAAATTAAAAATCATTGTCTATCAAAGATTTCGAATAAAATGCATGAAATTTACTAAATATAACACAACTAACTTTAATAAGTATTGTTATCTATCAAAAATACATCATTTAGATAAATATTTCTGTTAAAAAAATGAAAAATAATAATTAAAAGTCATTGTCTATCAAAGATTTCGATATTTTTTTAACTAATGATTCAGTATCATCCATTACATTATCAATTGCGTCTTTTACAATGTATTGTGCATTTATTATCACATTATCACTATCACTATCACTGTCACTGGTATTGTTATTGCAGAGGTCTATAACTGATATTTTTATTAACTTCAACCCGCGTCGGTGCAGTTTGCTCATTACGAAAGATTTTGTAGGTTGTTTCTTCATTTGAGATGGCTTTTCCTGACGTCGTCGTCTGGATTTCTTTTCTTTTGTAATTTGACTGCAGTGCTGGGGCTCGTTGCGAAGCATCTCGGAAAGTCCTTCGTAAGGATCCTGAGCGTACTGGCTAAACACAATTTCTGAATCGGAAATCTGAAACAAAATTATAAAAATAATTGTTAGTATTTTTAACAGACATCAAATCAAAAAAGGAGGAGGTTCTCAATTCGACTGTATGTTTTTGTAGTGTCACTCTCGAGGTGGTCCTATTTAAATTCGGTTAAGACTGATGATGATCTTCAGAGATAACGAAGAGGACTCTTTAGTGAATAACAGTCACTCACCCGCAATTAGAGAAATCGTTTGGCTATGTATTGTATATTTTACTCAAAATAGAAAAATAAAATACCTAAACTTTATAAAAGTAAAAACCTTAAAAAATAATGAAATAATTTGTGTAAAACTGTTTAGGAAGTCAGTGGATTTTTTTGTTAAATCAAACCAAATCAAAGACATCTACTTTCTAAACTGTTTCACATAAATTATTTTATTATTTTTGTAGTCGGTTTTTACTTTTATAAAATTTTATTTTATATTCGATGAAAACAATCGTTATCTATGTTATAATAATAAAATAGATTTAAAATATTTTACTTACCGATGACATGATTGTGACGCACACTAATATATCAGATATCAATAATAATTAACAAGTACTCGAAGCGAGTAATATTTTATAAGTAACATACATAACACGTTTGCACATTAGGTAATTAAACATTACGACATTATAAGTTAGTGCCCGTTCACATAGACTAATTGCTGAGTCAATTTTGTTCGCATTTGATAAAAGTTTAGTACGGATAGGGAAGCAAACTGTTTAGC
The DNA here is from genome assembly GCA_949699075.1 of Asteroscopus sphinx. Taxonomy (NCBI): domain Eukaryota; kingdom Metazoa; phylum Arthropoda; class Insecta; order Lepidoptera; family Noctuidae; genus Asteroscopus; species Asteroscopus sphinx. The sequence continues at coordinate 4,491,604 of OX453014.1, forward strand.
GAATTGATATAAAACATAAATTTGCTGAGTTATATTCTTCTTTCATACATCTGTTAACAACTGCAAGTTTACTAATCATATGAACAATTAAAGTAGACAGTCAATTTGCTAAGCAATCTGTTTCCGTGATCGTACATTAATTTAAGATTTTTATTCAAACATTATCTGATCTGATTCATTCGCTGGTCTGTGTGAATGGGCACTAAGTTTTTAAGTTAACTCTAAAAATGATAACTTAGCATTTGTGTGAGCATTGAACTTTTAGATGTTTTTAATTATATTGACAAAGCACATTATGATTGTGTTGCAATATTATAGGTATCATAGTAATGTACAAACATTGATCACTTGAAAATAAATCTTATCTCCATAATAATAAAAGCAAAATGCTACTTAAGCACTGACTTATCACGTATATCACGAAATCTCCGGAACTACGAAACCTAAAAACTTGAAATTTGATATGTAGATTATTTACAGGATGTTAGCATTTGCTAAGAAAAGATTTTAGAAATTCGATTTTAAGAAGCTAAATGGATAAAAAACTTAGACGAGCGAACAAAGTCGTGGAATCAGTTAATTGTAGGTATTATAATCATACCTATACAATTTACGCGTAACTCTACGTAAGTAAGTTGAATCTTAGGTTGCTTTTAGTGTAGGTAGGCATTATGTAATAATAAGCTACTTAATATCTGATAAATAAAACAGATAGATAGTTATAATCACTCACATTTTATTTATATTTAATACAAAACTACAGTAGGTATATACAAACAGACAGCAGTATATTTAATATTACAATATTATCTTTATCGGTACAATGTAATGTTTATATCTAACATTTAATAACATTATTATGTTTCGATGTATTACATATAGTTTTAAAAAATAATCACGGTTCTCGTATATAAACTCTGTTTACTCTAAAAACGGACCTAATTTTCGTTATTAAAAGTATATGAATAGCCCCAGGCTCGCGTTGCTATTTTACCTTTAGATATCACTCGTTTATCGTCGTTACCAGATAAGGCAATTTTATTAACACTTTGTGTAAATATTTCATGCTTTATTGATTTAAACATATAATTTTTTCTTACAACAATACAACTATTGATTTATAAACTGCATCAAAATCGTAATTAAAATGAATTATGTAGTTTTTTGTCGCAAATGATTTAATTTCTTGTTGATCATTTTTAAACATAAGAAAAACAGCAAAAATTTCTAAATGAATTTTGATAGATGTATGTTTTTGTAGCGACTGATCTGTCAGATTCTTAACATGTTCGCAAACATTATTGAGAAATGATTCTGGAAAATTATTTACTTGATCGTTTGTCGCATTGATTCTATAACTCACGATACGTCCTTTAAACGAAGAATTAATTATTTCAACGTTGTCGTACAAAAGGGTTGCACTATTGTTTTTATGTGCATTGCTGCGTAAATGACCAGACCACCTACGACTATCTACAGATAAATTACAAACCGAACAGTGAGGCATCTTTAATAATATTATATCTAATAAGTAATAATTTTGCCTTAACACATCTACTTCATTGTATTAAACGTAATAGTTATTTCAGAGTTTAGATACGAAAATCATAATTAAACCTTTACAATATTCACAATCTCACAAATACCTTTGTTAACGAGTTTCAGCTCCAAAACTATGTATAGTAAGTTGATGAAGTAAATAGGAGTATAGTACCATTGTTTACATCCGAACACAGCAGATTTGTTGTAGGCTCTTATTCGATAATCCCTTCAAGAACTTTATCGTGGTGTTCATCAAAATATTTCTGAAAATAAGGTGAAAATAATATTATATTAGTAATATATACACGTACATATCTTTAGTCATAAAAGTTAAAAAACTTCAAACAAAAAATATTTATAATAATCATATAATTACCTGGGAAATGTATTATAGGTACTAATAATTATAATTTTTTACTGTCAGATATTCAGTTCAGATGCGTATTTCTCTGATCCAAAATATCTAACTTCAGCTGCTGCAGATCACTTGGATATCAGAAGATGCTAGGATCGTGTACTTATTATTTTGCTTCAAAAAATAATGTTCTAAAAACTTGACAATTAAACAAGATAACCAATTAATTCGTCAGTCAACCATTGTTGCTTAAAGTTAATTATTATTATGTTTTAAAATGTTCGGCTTTTTAAACAAAGTACAATTTATTCATTATTAAAATAAATATAATCATATGAACCCGATATTAACGATAATCATAAGATCTTTTACCAGTAAAGCATTTCATATTTCAACACAGTTGTTAGTTTTATTGCACTTTGATCAACCTAAATAATTTATCTATTCAGCTGTAACATTCGCATAAACCGCTATTTTAGGTAAGGATGGCACGCATACACATTTACTTTATTCACGTAAATATCGTCTTTTGTTAATTAGTAATATAGGATAATTTGTCAGCCCTAAGTCTTTTTGCTGTATCGACAAACCATACAAATTGTGTGCTCTAATTCCTTACTCTTCATTTTTACGTTGATATAATACGTACAAAAAAAAGAGTTGATTTAATCGTTGTTACTTAGGATGTTTGCAATCATTTCTAATAAAGTGAATTATCATATGATTTCGACTTATAAACAACATGTTTTCGAAGACCAAGACACAGACGAAATTAAGTATTCAAGTGCGGATACAATCTCCAAGAAGGGCAAGAAGTACCTACGCTGCGAACGCTCATTTATTCATACGAATTTTCGATACTTTCCGTGTTGATTGCTGACCTGCTGCTATCCACCGCTCCGAGTGTCGTCACCAACTCATCAAGCTACTGGTAAAAACATGTAAGTTTAATAAGTAATGTAAGTATAATAAGTTGTTGTGTATTATCCACAGACATAGTAAAAAATATAGACGAAGTTCTGCGAACAATCTAGTGAAGCCAAAAAAACTATGCTCCTTCGTGTACAAAAATCCTTCAAGTGTGAGCGTGAGCGCTGGTTGTACACGAAGAAGCAAAGGCTTTTTTTTTGGCTTCACTGTGATTGTTCGCAACACTTCGTCTATATTTTTTACTATGTCTGTGGTATTATCCCTCTCTTTACTTATCTATATATTGTCCATTCTAAGGTTGTCTGAAAAAAATTGTCTAGACCGCGATAACACCGCCTATTGCCTTATATCTTTTATGTATGTTGCGTATTTTTGGGGTGAAACACCTAATGGTGTGTCTAGGAGGCAAGACTGACTCGATACGTGGCACGTATATATTGTTTCACATCTGTATAATGGCTTCCGGCTTTCCGGGACAGTTACATTTTTTGTATACAATACAGAATATATGTGGGAGTTATTTTGAAGATAAGAATTACTATACTTTTAATGCACGTTTTTATTTAAATAATACGTCGTAGTAGTTAGGTACATTGATCGTCTTATACTGTCAAAGATAATGTAATCACTATCACTACGTTTTAATCATGATTATATTATCTTTGGTTTTAACTGTCTTTTAATCTGGCTGCGCAGCAGTTGATACAAGTACCTCAGCGCTCCCAGCCATTCATTCCATCCGTCACACACATACTTCCCGTTCATTCATCAGCTGCGTTCAAACAAATTTATAACACCACATATATTTTGTATTGCACGAAACATTTTAAGAGTATATTCAAATCACTGATCTATTTGTATCATTATTTTTTATTAATTGTTTTAACGTTATTATTTCAGGTCAGAATCAGAGTGCGAGTTCTATCAGCCAACTGCGGTCATCGGACAGAAAGCTAAATCCACGCGCAAGCTCCCTACCAACAACAACAACGGGAAGCGCAAGTCAGGATCGTCTCGTCCAAGGTAATCAAAATTTTTTTTTAAAGCAAAGTTGAGTAAAATACTTCACTTTGATATCCGGATAGATAACGAAGACGAGTATTAAATTCATTTTAGAATTGAATTAAAATAATTTTCCAAGCAACGATTCGAATAAGAAAGTATATGATTAACCAAATCTTTATTTCTTTGTTGTTTCAGTAAAAAAATACAGAATGATAATATCGATGTATTCGGTATCAGTCGCAATGAAACTGACACGGAACTCAACGAAGGCTCATCTAGCAACCAAACAGTTTTATCATCCTTTTTTGTCAACCGTGTGGCTAATGGTAACGAGCGGCGAGATGCGAACACCGACGGAGAATATTATATAGACTGCAAAGTTTACAAGACGTCCGATGCGCGTGAGACGGAGTCCATGGCGTTGTGGAAGAAAGCGCTTGTCCGTGTAAAATTCCAAACCAATACGGATACATCGCAGTGGAGCCGATTACAGGATTTCGTGCGTTCGGCAGACAAATTGTTTGAAGAACCACCAAGAATGTACACTGGTAAATAAAATAAAATCATTATAAGATCATTGTTTTGTTTTATTTAATAAAATGAGGTAAGCGTCCAAAATCTTCCTTAGGAATCGGTTAATCCATAAATTATAATGATAACAGTAAGTAACCTATAGACACATACACAACAAACATAACACTTTTTTCCTCAAACACTCAACGCTGTTGCTAAATTAAATTAATACATTTTTGATCGATCAAGTAGAACGTTCAGTATTAGATATATTCTGGTACACCGTCGGTTACCATTAAGCGTTTTACCACATTGTGTGCATCATGCCATCATGTTATGTGTCGATCGCCAAACGTCCAAACGAACATCTCATGAACGTTCAACGTCAACGAGTTCCATTCGGATACCGTTGGGCGTTCTACAACATCGAACTGATTTAATTAATCTGCATATTTATCCGAATCCGTATACTTATTATTGGGCGCACTGGAACACCGGAGCGGTACGCGACAGGTGGTCCAGCGTGCCCAATATTATACTACTGTTTACAACCGAGAAACGGCCATTATTAACAATTCTGAAGACGAAAACACAAATTAGATCGCCTTCCTCAAACGACAGACACAGATTATTCAATGAGAATTTTCTTAGTAGATACTTTTGAGTGTCAATCAATTTTAGCTTTGTACAAACAAATGTTTGGAGGACTGAGATTTTATAAGGGAAGGGTAATAAGGCTTACTTTCTCAGAGTTTAATTTTGTTTTCAGGCAGATTGGTTTGATAATAATCAGCACTTTAACTCATAGGGTTTTTTATACACGCTGAAATTTAAATCGCTTATTTCCCGAAAAGTACCCGTACTCATCATTATGAACAACTTTTACCATGGGACCAACCCTGAAATCGCGAAAAAATATCAGGTGGTCCCTACATTTTATCGATTGAGGTGAACACAAGTGTAGGGACCAACTGATTTTTTTTGGCGATTTCAGGGTTGGTCTCATAGTAAAAGTTGTTCATAATGATGAGTACAATTACCCCTTTTCGGGAAATAAGCGATTCAAATTTCAGCGTGTATATTTTTTAAGGGCTTTGTCGCTTAGCCAATTGAGGAAGAATACAAAAATATACCCGAATAAACCATACATAGGTAATAGAGTAATAGGTAATAACGATTTATCTTACTGCTTAGCATATACAGGCATTTAGCTTTGTCTGACAATGGAAAGGCAAGAATTGCATTACAAAAGCCAATGTCATAAATTCTAATAAGTATATAATTTTTTGAAATCAGAACAAGAATCGCGCGCGGACGAATTGGCGCGAATGAAAATTAGATAGGTACTGTTGAATTAATTTGTGTATTGTTTCCTCGCAAATAAGAGAAAAGTACTATACAAGTCTTGGCCGAAATAGCAATTAACGGCCTCGTTTAGTTAAAAAGTACTCGGCTAACACCTCGTCCTTTTAAAGTCACCTCGGCAGTGCTCGGCTTCGCCTCGTAGGTACAGTCAACAAATCGGAATTCTGACCCACTCAGCCACAGTAACAGTAAAATTTTATTCTTATTAGTATAGTGCTGCACATAGGACATTTTGAATATTAAGAAAACTACGTTAATACGGTTCAGAGGTCTATGCAATTTTGAGCTTTATTATTAAGTGCAATAGATTAATAATTGGTAAAAAAGTTACGGTTTTTGATAAAGCTAGAATTATGTTTTGAATTTCGAATTAACTGTCGTTTTGCATAGTTTACCTATTAAAAAAAAAAGTTTACAAAAAAAGAAGAAAACATTTTTTTTTTTCAAAAACCTATACTAACTCTTTCAATTCCAGAAGAATATTAATCAAATTAAAAGAAATTGGTAAACTTACTGTCACTGCCCAATAAAATTGATAACAAGTTTGTTGCAAGTTTGTTCTTTAAGCGAAATTCGACCTAATTGTATTAGAAAGTTTGTACAAAATTAAGCTTATGGTGGGTCATGATTCCGTTTGGTTGAGTGTACTTCCAATATTACTCAGCCGTCAAAATTGCTTTATTTCAGGCCTCGACAGTAATTTGTATTGCATGCAGTATTGATTTAATTTCGTAAAAGATGCCTATGAGACTATTTTAGATCAGATAATTAGATGTTCAGTTAAATACCTTTCTGAAAGTCAATGTATGTCTTTCGTAAATGTTAAGGCTTGATAGCTAGTTAGTAGGTAGGTATATTATTTGTGTAATGGTGCTTATTCTGTTGTGAACATGCTTATGCTGACTTTGGTTCTATCAGCAAGGACCTTTACCTAATTGGCTGTATGTTTCATAAATTGTTAACTGGAGATTTTTAAGATTATGCTGTTGGTTTTACAAATAAATAAAATAAAATAAGAGGGCAAGTGGCAATCACTTAGTATGGAATCAGATAATTTAACATTTGTGCTTCAGTTGCAAAGGATGATGAGGTCACGGCGAAGTCACGGTCTTATGGAAAATTGGGCTTTTATAAATTAGAAGATATTATTATGCAGTTGTATTCGCACTTGAGTGGAGTCAAGCTACAGTTCATCAAACCTGCGTGCATTCGATCTTCCGTGGTTCGCGCCACAGTTTTGTCGCACTAGCGTTATTCGCACTTTGTACTGTCGCGCTTCCGTAGTGCACTCGTATAAGAGTAAGTACAGTAAAGTACAGTAAGGGCGGATTTCGTAATTCAAGTATTATCACTAACGTGCCGCTGACTGTACAAATTTTGATCCGGAACCCTAAACGATAAAATATAACACTTACACAATATTTTCTCAAGCTTTTTTACAAGTGTCGCATCGTTCCCCGGAGACTAGTAAATTATGAAAACACTTTAGTTAAAACCTTTTTTTATTGGAAAACTCCAACTAATCTGTATTCTGAGCTGTACAATGATATTGATATACAGGCTTACTGATAATTCGAATCAATCAATCAACTCAGCCTATCGCAGTCCACTGCTGGACATAGGCCTCTCCCAAGTTGCGCCACAACGCTCGGTCCTCTGCCTTCCGCATCCAGTCCCCCCCAGCCACGTTCTTCAGGTCGTCGGTCCACCTGGCAGGGGGGCGCCCTACGCTGCGTTTGCCGATTCGCGGTCTCCAATCAAGGACTCGTCTGCTCCAACGGCCATCGGTCCTTCGACAGACATGGCCAGCCCACTGCCACTTCAGCTTACTGATCCTACAAGCTATGTCGGTCACTCCGGTTCTACTCCGGATAATCTCGTTACGGATTTTATCCTTCAAAGAAACTCCAAGCATAGCTCGCTCCATAGCTCGCTGAGCGACTTTGAATTTGTGGACTAGCCCAACTGTCAGTGTCCACGTCTCGGCACCGTAAGTCATGACTGGCAGGACGCACTGGTTGAAGACCTTTGTCTTCAAACTTTGCGGTATAGGCGACGAGAAGACTCGGCGAAGATTGCCAAATGCTGCCCAGCCCAGACGGATCCTTCTGTTGGCTTCTTTCTCGAAGTTGTGTCTACCAAGCTGAATTACCTGCCCTAGGTAGACGTATTCCGTTACAACTTCGAGTGCCGACCCTTCGACGAATATTGGCCTCGGCATGACATGCATATTGAACATGACTTTAGTCTTGTCCAGATTCATGCCGAGACCGACACGTCGAGAGGCTCCGTTTAAGCTGTGCAGCATTTCGCCCAGTTGTTCCAGCGACTCAGCCATTACAACGATGTCATCGGCAAAACGGAGATGTGAGATGTTCTCGCCGTTAACGTTGATACCCTGTCCAGTCCAGTCCAGCGTCTTGAAGACGTCCTCCAACGCGTTAGTGAACAATTTGGGGGATATTACATCCCCTTGTCTCACCCCTCTGCGCAGTTGGATTGGCTTCGTCTTTTGGTCCTGGAGCTGAACAGTCATGGTAGCAGCGTTGTATAGGCATCTCAGCATCTCTATATACCGCTCATCAATGTGACATCGCTGAAGAGCATCCAGAACTGCCCAAGTTTCGATAGAGTCGAAGGCCTTCTCGTAGTCCACGAATGCCATACACAGCGGCTGATTGTACTCTTCAGTCTTCTGTATGATCTGCCGAACAGTATGGATGTGGTCTACGGTGCTGTAGCCTTTTCGAAACCCAGCTTGCTCTGGTGGCTGGAATTCGTCGAGTCTTCCGGCGAGACGATTCGTGATGACCCTCGAGAACAGCTTGTACACATGACTCAGGAGTGAGATGGGTCTGTAGTTCTTCAATAGGGTTTTATCCCCTTTTTTGAAGAACAGTACCACCGCACTCCCGCTCCATGCCTCCGGTGTAGAGCCTTGTTGGATGACGGAATTAAACAGACTCGAATATATATAATTCGAATATATTAAAATAAATATTATATGTATAAAGTGTTAGCAGTTAGCCAAATCGCCAAGTCACTAGTCGTAAAGATAGGCATATCGTTTTGTTTTAAAACCAAATAAAATTCAAGTAGGTACCTACTATTGTTATTATTAACCGACTCCAACAAAAGGAGGTGGTTATTTTATAATTTAGTATTATCTTTGCGAAAACCATTGCAGTTTATTTTGGTTTCTGGCATTGAGATTTTTTCAAATTTATTCGCAAATGGCGAAAACTGTACCACTGTAAAAAATCTAGACGATGTGCACTCAAACCGTGCTCACCCCTCTCAGTACACATATCGTGGCATCGTCCAATAAGCATCGCGAAAGCAAATATCCTTTAGGTGCATAGTGTGTCGCCGCTTCCCCCTGCTCTGTTGATAGGACAGGGGTCCTTTATGGTCACGGCTGTCCAAAGTGGGGGCTTTGGGCGTCCACTGGGTGACCTCAGTGATGACGGTGGCACACGGTGGTCCCGTGCCACCATTTGTTGTCTCATCGGGAAAGTGTTTAGGGAGACAAAAGTCTTCCCAGAGACGTGCCTTTTAGGCAAAGCACAGGGTGGGCACCGGTAGTATAACCATTCCCGGAGTCCCCTCTCTATTGTGCTGAAGATGGCCACCGGAGAGGTTTTAACTTTTAGTGCGGTAAAAATCCCACACACCCCAGCCTCTTCCCCATGAGGCTGGTAGCCTTTTGAAGGTTTCCTCCTCGGAAAAAAAAAAAAAAAAAAAAAGGTGCATAGTGTGTTTGTGAGCGCTGGTTGTACAAGAAGGAGCATATTTTTTATTGACTTCACTATGATTGTTCGCAGCACTTCGTCTATATTTTTTACTATGTCTGTGTTCTGTACCCATTTTTCATTGGTTGTTAAACATTAAGATTTTAGAAGCACAATTTTATATCATTATACGAGACTATTATTATTTGTTCTATAATATAACCTAAATTAGTGTTGTGTATGAATGTGGATGGCTATAAGAAAAGAGGTAGACCAAAGAAAAGATGGATGGATTGTGTGAAAGATGATATGGATAAAAAGAAAGTGGACACGGAGATGACGGCTGATAGAGATGTATGAAAGAAAAAGACATGACTGGAGGATGATGGAAGAAATCGCTGATCGCGATAAGGCCGCCATTTGTACAATAGTTTAAATGCATATTCAATGTAATGTTTTTTATGGTGTACAATTAAGCATATATAAATAAATAAAAGATGATGATATAACCTAAATTAGTATCAGTTTATGAGTCTGTTACTAAAAATATAACATTCCTTGACAGTATTTGCGTAAAACAAACATTTAATTCATTTTTTTTTCACGGCACATCATCAACATCACCAGCCTATACTACTCCACTACTGGACATTGCACTCGACTGACATCGATCCTCGGCCACCGGCATCCAGTAGCTACCAGCCGCCTTGCCAATCAATATCATCGCCCCATCGAGCCTAAGGGCGCGACGCGCTTGGAATTAATTGAAGTGAAGCAATTGTTGATTAAAATCTTGAAGGTGTTATGTAAATATCCGACGATTCCGTATTTAATTCCCTAGAGATAATTGGTCCGTGTTGTACTTGTTGTTCGAACCCACAACAACAAAAGTTATTCACGTTTGAAAGATAAGTAGGTAAATATATTTTTCTGCCTCGTTGGTCTAGTGGTCGCAAGCGCGACTGCAGAGCGTGGGGTCCTGGGTTCGATTCCAGGGTCGGGCAAAGTGTTATTGGGTTTTTTCATTAGGAAATTCTCAGTATAGCAGCCCGGAGTTTGGATTTGTGCCCGGTTAAAGGCAATAGGCTCGCCCTCTATTACATGGGACTATAACATAACTGGCGAAATGTGGGTGCACTATACACCTCTGCCTACCCCTTCGGGGAAATACAAGCGTGAGTTATGTTATGTTATATTTTTCTTGTGACAGTAACCATGTTACATTATGTTCTGCATACTATGTAAACTGGTATTGTGCAGAAATGATCCAACCCACAAACTGACCAAAATAATAATAATAATTTATTTTATATTATTTTATTTATTTCCAAATGAGAAAGACTTCTTAAAATAATAAATTTTATCAAAATCATTATTCAATTATCTGCAAGTTAGTAATAAGTTAGTAATATGCATGTAAGTAATAAGTTAATAATAAGTTAGTAATATTAGTAATAATTAAATATAAATATTTTTGGGACATTTTTACACAGCACCATCTAGTCTCAAACTAAGCAGAGCTTGTAATATTACTACCCATATTGACAATGGATATATGATACTTATATAGTATTTTATTTGTAAATACACACTTATAATATACATTTGTGTCCTGTGGGAATCGAACCACCAGACCACAGAGGTCGTCAGTAATAATTTAGTAATATGCAGAACATAGGTAATGTAATATGGTTACTGCCACAAGAAAAACATATTTACTAACCCCAATACACGGTTCAATTATGAAATAATAATAGCAGTCACATATTGTTTATAAGTATAATCGATTTCAATTGAACTTTTCAAGGCTGTAAACAAAGCAAAATTGATAAACACTTTTGTTGTCACGATCAAACACAATTTAATTAATATTGTAATTATTAGCTGTTTGTGATTGGTATAGCCACTAGGTAAGCGACAATCTAGTTATATTACCTACTTTGTTTACATAGTTGGAAAATAAGTATAATATTATCTATGATTCTAATCGTCAAGACTATACTTAGGTAGGTATCCTTAAACGGCATAATAATTATTTATTATTTATAAAATATTTTTCAACCACGGTTTTCACTTCCGCGGGGCCCTTTAAAAGCCGTAAACACGACATTTTTTATTACCGCCAAAAGTCAAGTAAATAAGGGATATTTTTTAAGAACGCCATAATGTGTGACTTTTCCAATATCCTTTTTAACCTTTATAAATTGGGTCAAACTGACAGTAAACTGAATTATCACAAAAGTTTAACGAGCAGGGTCTAACTTGGTCTGACTGAACCGACGTCCTCTTGACCGCAAGTCATCGCAGAGATTTTATATTCTGTTTTTCTCTCTTGTCTTATGTAGTAAACAATCTTGGCACGTCTCTTTATTCAAATAACTACTGATAAAATATAATTACTAGTTCTGCACATGTGATTAGGTTAAAAAAATAAATTTGTGTGTGACATTGGTGTCCATTCTCTTGTTTACGAACTAAACTTATTTTAAATTATCATTCTCTTTTACTAATAGTGAATACAAGAAAGGGATGACAACAATTTTAGAACTGTCAAATTAGTTTACGTGTTCCATTTCTTTGTATTTTAGTGGACACGTTCCGAGATCACGACTAAACTTGTAGGGAAATCTAAATTTAGACTAATTTGACACTTCTAAAATTAATCATTTCTTAGGTTTTCGCGATCACTACACATTATAATAAAACAAAGTTTAACTGGATTTCTTAAATTGTTGCCATCCTTTTCTTGTATCTGCTATTAGTAAAAGAGAGCGATAGTTTAACATAAGTTTAATTCGTGAATAAGAGAATCGACACCAATGTTAACATAATGTCATTTAATAATTATTATTTACGAATTGCATTATAAAGACATGCCAAGATTGTTTACTGACAGCCAAAATTAATATCCAATCTATCCACGATTTACCCTACTAGAGATAGAAATTTGACATATTTTGTATGGAGCTTATGTCAAATTCCTATCGCTAGTGGGGCAAATCGTGGATAGATTGGATATTAATTTTGGCCGTAAGACAAGTAAAAAAAACAGAGATTAGAGGTGATTTCGCTTCCCTAGGGTAGTTGAAGGATACGTAGGTACTGGATTTGGTTGTTAAATCTCTTTCGTTCTCGATGTTCTTTGATCGCTCCTTCTAAGATGACCATCAAGTAGGGTTGCCAGTTTTTTTTTGAGCATGCAATGGACAAATGCTCAATTGGGACAATAAAACCATAACGTGTTACGTATGTGTTTTATAATTTTTTGTTCTCATTTATTTTTATGATGAACGTTTCAAAAATCAATGATGTCCACCCGCTACCTAATCATAGTTGAAAATTAATTATAAAAACATATTACATATTATGGCGTATATTAATAAAATTAAAGACCAATTAACCTTTTATCAAATCTGGGTTACGTTTGTTGCAGACCAGTTAAAATAGGGACTTAGCCTGTCCCGGCGGGATACTGAAAATTACGCCTGAAATACTGGACGTCAGGGACGTCTGGCAACCCTACCAACTACTACCTTGAAAGCTATAAGGCACTGTTGTAGATCACTTAAATAAGCTCAATACTTAGATTAATAATTCTATGGCTCAATATTAGTCTTACCCTAAATCTGTACTTTCCGACCGGCGGCCGCGCATATGGGATTCCTTTGAAGCTGGCGAAGGACCTGCCTTTCGTGGACACTTTCCATGCTCCTTGAAGAACACCATGGGCCACTCTTATAGTGGGATTCGGTGCCTGAGCGGCCACCAAACCAGCGAAAATTAAAAACAAAAACAACCTCGACGACATTTTTTAATAGAAAGTAAAATGTCAGTATATTGGCAAGCGTGCGCGGGCGCTGCTGGCGCGTGCGATACTGGTTATGTTTGTAATTATTAGAGTAGGTAGATACAATGATATCACGCTTGCTCAATCCTAAAAAACATAGATACGTCGTTGACATAGAAATTTAAATAATAAGGAAATAGAAATGTTATCTACTGTCTTTTACTACGGGAACGAATGTCGTCGCTTTTCCACCACCAACACATAAATATGCAATCACGCCCACCATGTTTCTAGCATTTAAAGCAAAATAAATAAATTATTAATTGCTTCGCATGCGTAAAATGCGTTAATAAATAAATAATAAATCTTTTTGGGTCATTTTTACACAGAACCAAAGCAAAAATAATAAATTAAATAAATTGAGCCTAAAAAAATCCGCTGCTGCTTAATAGAATTTTGATGACTGTGTCCAAAACAGCACTGATGATCAAGCAAACGGTTCGCGCACTGGTGTCCTAAACGAAGCCTGTACACACGGCTACACATCAAGCTGTACATTTCCAGTATAAGCTGACCTCGCATTGTATAGGTTTTCCTTACAACGCGAGGTCAGCCTTTACTGGTTTTTACAGCTTGATGTGTAGCCGTGTGTACGCGGCGACAAGATCACGCGCCTTTGCCACTTCTATTACCTCTATTTAGATTTCTATGGTCGTAGATAACGACCACAGATAATTTGTAAATGAGACTACGATGAAGCAGACTGGTTTTGACTGTAACAGGTTGTGTATATTTTTAGAACCAGGAAACCGTGTACAGTCTTGACTGTAGTGAGTGTACGGTCCTTTGCCTAAATCTATTCTGGATTTAGGTTGTCAACGAACCTTTGCGCGTCATACCTGAGGCACACCAAAACTTTTTTAAATCCTGAATAGGCTTCTGTTTGCTACCTCACTTATTTTTTCTTGGTGAAATCTTCATAGGCGCACTCTACCCGGAGAAAGCGGAGCCAGTGTCGGACTCTTACCGATGGACTAAAACTACCACGGTGTTCGTCTTATTATATACCCATGGCCGGGGGCGTGGGAAACATTCTGTATTCGCCATCCACCCCTAACAGGACAGGTCCCGGCTCACTACTAGTAGGTGAGCCCCTTCTCCCCGTGTGATTACAACGTCACCAGCAGACGTAGCTTAACCATTAGAGACAAGAGATTTGTCTACGGAAAAGTTGTCAAAATCACATTGTCATCATCCTCCGAGCCTTTTCCCATTTATGTTGGGGTTGGCTTCTAGTCTAGCCAGATGCGGCTGAACATCAATATTTTACACGGAGCGTCTGCCATCAGATCCCCGCAACCCAGTTACTAGGTAATACTGACATTCGGAGGTTAGACCAGCTGTCAGACTTTCAGGCTTGTTTTCAGTCTTCTGCTACCCGTAACGACTGCCATAAATATTCGTATGACAACCGGGACCGACAGCTTAAAATGTTCTCCGAGGCACGCTTGTTCTATACAAAAAATTTTGTTTTTGTTGACAAAATCCCTGCATACACTCTCATACTATGCCCGCTGGATGTGAAGTTATCATTCGGTCGACGATGGTGCACACTCACTCAGTAAAAACCTATTCACTTATGCCTTGAAAACGGTGGTCTTATCTGGTGAGATTATATTATGTACGCATAATAAAAATGTTAGCAAAGCGCGTCTTGCGTAAGGGTGGAATATCTACAGTACATTGTAGTCAGAAAGATCTCCTAAATCAGTTTGTTAAAAGCTGTATCATGGGAGGCCGGGCTTTAAATAATATCTGATTCAGCACCTTTTTCATTTTTACTTCCATAACGCACTCCGTCCAAGCCGGAGTCAGCGTCGGATTCTCACCGACGAAAAACACCAATGTTCCCCTAACTACTTCTTGGCCGGGATTGTGGGATTCGCTTTGCATTCTCCTCTCATTCCTGACAGGTCCTGGCTCGCCACTTTCCTCCCACCCCTAACAGGTGGCGCTCAAAACTAATCTAAATAACCCCTACTGCATCTTACCTACCTTACTTGCCTTCTTCAGTACCTATAGGTACTTGGATTTTTGACTAAATAGTCTAAGCCTAGGTCCAGCAGTCGTCTTTTGGCTGTAATGATGATGATGTGATGTGTGATGCCTTGGGGCTTATATTATCCACAAACATCTAAAATCCTATAATATTACATAAATTATTCAAACTTTACTTATTTCAAAGTATTCCGACTTTTCTTAATAATTTCTTTAACTCGATAAAAGATATTCTTAATAAAAAGAAGTCTTTGAAAGTCTTTAAAACTTGAAGCATTGTTTACCGCTTCGAAGGAAACTTGGGACTTCACTAGGGTTGTTCCATGTTTTGTTTTCGAAGATACTATACGAGCCTTGTCTGTCTCCATTTCAAATACTAGCCCTTTATTCTTGCTTATCCAAGAAGAAGAACCCTAGTGGCATCTTCATGTTGGATTTTGATGCGCAGATTAGAATTTATATAATTTTTGACGACGTTTGTGTTCTAGTGGTTCGAGCGTTCATTTCTACAGGACACAAATATTTATGTATTATAAGTATGTATTTAGGAAAGAAAAGTATACAAATATTATATCCCCTATACTACATATCAAGCTATAAATTACCATTATAAGCTGACCTCGCATTGCATAGGCTTTCCGAACAATGAGCAGTCAGTTTATACTGGAAATGTATAGCTTGATGGGTTATATAAATCTTTATGGTTATAAGCCGTGCGTACAAGCTATGCTCAAACCCAAACATTTATGTTCATCACATAAATATTTATTTTGTATTGAGTCCTGTGGGAATCGAACCCACGACCTCATGATCAGCAGTCCAACACTTGAACCTTATTGTATGCCTTATACTTATAAAAAATCATTGGCCTTAAGGTAATTGTGTTGACCAAAAATTATTGTTGTAAGATCTTTTATGTACCCATCACAATTAATGAAATAAAGTTAATCGCCTTGAGTGATACGACCGCCCATTGTACATGTGTTCTATATAAGTCATTTATGTTGCTATTTTCTTTTGTGTACAATAAAGAGTATTTGTATTGTATTGTATTGTTTATTTCTATTTCTAACCGCTAGACCACAGACGTCCATACTTTCGCATTTAATTTAAAATATTAGAAGGATTCTGTGCTCAAGCCCAGTATTAGGTTAGTGGGTCATCTACCGCATGGTAAATCATTCAACTGTTTTCGTTCAAGAGCTTTGAACTAATTTTGACATACCAAGATCAAAACAAACCTTCGTTTGCTCATATACATAACACAGATTAATATACGACAAAATTTATTCTTTTAATAGAAAAACCGGTTGAACAGTGGAGGCATGAAAGTGGAACAGATTGTTAGCTTACATAATAATATGTAATCGAGTTAGATCTATACCTAGACGTATAATAAGCTGGCGTATAATTTTTATGTGAACAGATAAAAAAAAACACAAAAACTCCTTGAAAACACAAAGTTATTTTTATTCTATATAACTATACTTAAAATCAGCAGCACTTTGACCTTGCTCTAATGATATCTTAGAAGTCAAATGCAAGATTTTATTTTAAAGTGCCCCTTGCCAGGGCCGGCCCTAGCTTATCTGGCCCCGGGTTGCGATGCGAACCCAGCTCAGGCATCTCCTGGTAATTTCAGCACCTCAAGTCTCTTTTTCATGTCGACGGCTTAATTACTCTCAGGTCAAACTTGGTAAGTCCAAAACTTGGCCACTTCAAAGGCATTGTTAGTGGCAGCGCAAAGAACGCCCAGGTTAAAGGTGTTGGGGCACAAAGGACAGCATAAAAGGTGACTCGTCCATTGAGAGTCAGTGCTATAACCGCTACCTGTGTCCGTTTTGTCAGTATAGCTCCACTTGAAGACTTGCTTTTTCCTACTAGGGTTCGAAGTCGGTTTAGTGACTTCCTAGTTGACCAGGGAAGGTCAGCTTTATTTAAAAAAATATAAAAAAACCTCCAGCCACAGTTTAGTCTCAGTAGTGTAGGTTTGGTAATGGCTGCTACACAGTGTCCGCTGAGTATAATACTTTCTCGAGCCTCAGCGTCCCCCAAGCCTCGGCACCCGCCCTTAGAGGGCCCGCTGATAGCCCTCTAATGGCGGGTGCCCTCGGCATCTCCCGCGCCTCAGCGCCCCTGATGCCTCAGTGCCCGGGTGCTCTGCACCCCTTGCACCTCCGACCGTTGAAACGGCGGCCCTGCCTCTTGTAGTACTGTGACTGTGGTTCTTTGCAGATCTTGTTGTACTCCAAGTCACGTTTATAATGTCTCAAGGTTTGAATTTTTTTGTTGCACATCCATTGCGGGTTGGCAAGCGGTGTTTAAGTAAGAAGCTAAGCTTAAGCCGACAATGGAAGGGTCTCATTATAACAATGTACTTTAAGATCGTTATATTTGTGGAATTTGGTGGAGGGCGCTTCAAGAAACACTGAAGCCGTATGAATTTCTGGAATTAATTACAATTAGACTTTACGCGCAAGTAAATACAAATTTTATATCAAATGTTTACGGAATGTTGTGAAATTAAACAAAGTTGCCATTTGGGTTCAGCTTTTATTGGGCTTTCAAAGTTTCGGTCCGTAGTAGAAATATTTCCGGTTATTGTTTATGAACTTTTTGACCCCAGTCGCAAAAAGAGGGGGCGTTATAAGTTTGAAGCCTTTGTGTTCGTGACATTGTAGGTACCTTTACTCCCAAACCCATTACATTGGGAGAACCGATTTCAATGTGGTTTATGTTGTTTGAAAACTTGATGCTTCTAACTACTTGTACGGTAACGGAAATTATAAATCAAATCAAAATGTTTATTTGTGTACACAGGCACAGATAATATAATAACACAGGTATTTTTGGTGTTATATTAATACATTACAGGTAGGTATACATGTTACATATCCGAGTCATAAAATAACGATAACCAAATAAATTTTAATCCATAGAAGAACTTGTTAAAAATTATTTAATTAACTCAGTGGGGAATTGTAGTTTTTTTTTCAAAATATCCACTATGATTTCGTAGCATATCAGTGGAGATTTTGGAATGAAATACCACAAAACCACACCAGTGGGGATATCTCAGTGGGAATTTTGGGAATAATTCCACCCAAATATACATATATGTTGTTTGTTTGTTACTTTTTCGATACGGTTAAAGAGCCTATTCACACGGCGTATTTTCGCGTTTTAGGAACGCTTGTTTTTAACTCCACAAAGCATTGAAGTTGCGTGTCTATATGGCGTTGTACGCGCGTTTAATTCGTGTCTCGACTCTCGACCAATTATGCCATCGTACCACTGTTGCGAAGTTGAATAGAAATGTACAGACAACCGTAAGTCAGTGATAACAGTTTGACATTGGCAGCGTCTTTATTACGTAAGCAGAAAGGGCGGTTTTCGAAACTCAAGTGTTACCACTAACGTGCGGTCGACTGTACATATACAAACACGCACCCACAGCACGACTGTATCGACTGCGTAACAGAATTTTTGGATGTGTGCATAGGTAGAAAATACGCCGTGTGCGTAGGCTCTAACTCTTGTATTAGGTACAATTTGTTTGAATTACAAAAACACAATCAAACTTACATAATACCTAAGCGTCTGAATGTCACGTGTCTTGTCAATTATAATAACGAACCCCAAAAGTTGTCTGCTTCGTTCGACTGTCTGTGACTGTTTCAGCCTTCGAAAATCAATTTGAACCTGCTGGCTAATTGCGTAACTCACTCGCGATCGCATTCATTCGGATTTCAATGTTCACTGCTCTGTGTGTTTTGACAATCCGTCATATTGACAACTACGTACCACGCAATGAATATTGCTGTAATTTCAAAATGAAAGCTGATGTCAATGTGAATGCATTACACAATTACCCCACTGGTCTTGTAAATAATTAAAAAGTTTTGTTTCTTTTTTTATTAACAGGCACACAAATTTACGAGAGAGACTCACGTTGGCAAACTTAAAAGATTGATCGTCTCACGTTTTTGTGGAATAATTTAAAATTAAACATGCATATTTCTTTTAAAGTATGTATGCGGAAGTTTTGATTTTTCTAAAGGATTTTTGTTTAAGGAAATCAAAATCAAAAGGTTTATTTCAGTAACATATAAATATATTACTTTAAAGTGTTAGGAGTCTTCCTTTTAGCAACAATATGCTTGTGTTAGAAGAAAACTGCTCTTTCGTTGATTTATTTTTATAATATAAGGCACTGAATTTTAATTAGATATCTACACAGCCTTAGAAGAAAGCTGTCTTCTGGCATGATAAAGTAAACCATAAAAGAAAAGAAAATTATCAAGATAGCGCGAAGTGTGTGTGTGTGTTTTTGTATGCACATACTGGGTGTAAGGGGAACGCTTCCGAAAACGAAGATAGGTGCTGTAGGTCTACTCGCGTTTTACGAACGACAAACGAAGTACGAACTTTCGTACCGACTGGTACTTACATAATAAAGATAGGCACATAAAAAAGGCACAATTAAGATAGAACGGTTCATAGTCGTACACAATTTACCGGAGATGAGAAAAACAAACGTCAAAACACGATCATCGCATGCGATAAGGGAACGATGGTTGACCGGAGTAGCAAATTGTGCGATGAATCGTACGATTTATCGAATATCGCCGAACGGGAGTAGACCCCCTGGTGATTACTGATACGAAACCACGAAAAAAAATGCCATTCTTTTTTTAGATTTTTTCATATATATTTTTTTGCATTTTTCATAAATAACCAGCTTTGGGTAGTTAAATAAAACACATACATAATGAAAAATGCAAAAAAATATATGAAAAATCTAAAACAAGAATCGCTTTGTTTTCGTGGTTTCGTATCAGTAATCACCAGCACTATCACCTATCTTCGTTTTCGGAAGCGTTTCCCTGAAACTCTGTATATTTGTGTGTGGTGGTGGGCGGTGAGTTGAGGAACTTGAAAGATTGATCGTCTCACGTTTTTGGGAGAGTATATATGCGGAAGTTTTGATTTTTCTAAAGGATTTTTGTTTATGGAAATAACTTTCTATGTAGATGTAGATAATTATGTAAATGTTAGTAGCAGGGGAACGATTCATAGATACACTATACATTTGCGGCCAAAATTAATATCCAGTCTATCCACAATTTACCCTACTAGAGATAGAAATTTGACATAAGCTTCATACAAAATATGTCAAATTCCTATCTCTAGTAGGGTAAATTGTGGATAGACTGGATATTAATTTTGGCCGCTAATGAGCAAGTCATCTACCTAGATGACTTGCTCATTTAATCAACAATCATCCAAGCCGTGTAAACATAAACCTAAACTGGTTTATGTTCTACATGGCATCTGCCAAATGTAGAAGAAGAAGTAATTTTATAGGATTTATTGAAAGAATGAAGAAAGAAAGAAAACACATTTATTTGCGTCAAAAGTGATGCATTAAATTACCAGTAAATTTAAAGTAAAAACACAACAAATACAGGTACAGAGTCAAGAAGATATTGGATATCTAATTAATTAAATCGAAGCAAGTATATTTTATTTTATTACTTTAGAATCCGTACAACTAGGTATGTTAGAATAGGGGCCCCATACAAAATGTTATGAAGGAAAACTTATACAGCATTATGAACTTTAAGTAAACGTTGATAGAGTTCAAAATTGAAGTCAAAGTTATCCGATACGTAAGTTTTCCAGATTAATGGGACAGATAGTTTTCAGTAGGTAAAGTTATTTCATGCTTATATAACATAACAACATAACATAACATCACGCCTGTATTTCCCGGAAGGGGTAGGCAGAGGTGTAATAGTACACCCACATTTCGCCAGTTATGTTATAGTCCCATGTAATAAGGGGCGAGCCTATTGCCATTGACCGGGCACAAATCCAGACTCCGGGCTGCTACTGAGAAATTCCTAATGAAAAAACCCAATAACACTTTGCCCGACTCGGGAATCGAACCCAGGACCCCACGCTCAGCAGTCGCGCTTGCAACCACTAGACCAACAAAGCAGTCAGTCATGCTTTTATTGACTTAGATTTATTGATTTTGCGTCAAACCGTAATACGCACATTATTTTGCCTTGTAAAAGTACCTACCTTATAAAAATTACTGGATAAAATGTAAAATGGTTTGAAATAAGCAGTACTTTTGTACTAAACAATCTTTCAAATGTTATTGTGTGTACATAAATTATAAATAAATAAATGAATCGTATAAAAACCATATCAATCGATTCTGTCCGAGTAGTTAATTCAAAAGGCCACTTCTCATAATAAATAAAAAGACGTGTGGCACTCGGATACTGCCGCGGTAAAGCTATTGCATGGCATTTTTTATGTAAATACAAAGAGGAGGTGCCCTAACGCCGAAACTCTAAGCAGGCATGAGTCACCAAATTGCGGGGCGAAGAGGGGGATTACGCATGCGCAGTAACGCCGATACAACCAATGCCACCTAGAGGCGATTTGCAGAACTAAAGAGACAAGCGTGATATTTCAAAAAGTCATTAAAAGTTCTGCTATTCATCGATAGATGGCAAAACTAAAAAGTATCACCGCTGTGCCGGTCGGAGTGGGGGGTGTTAGGTTATTTTCGTTACGGAATTTCTGGATTCGGTCTCCACGCTCAAGGCCTGCGATAGAAGCTATGCAATAGCTTAAAAACGTTCAAAATATAGTTGCAAACTAATCTCAATGCTTCAAATCTCAATCTTTTGACAGTAGATGATTCTGTTTGCCGTTGATTTGTGACACTTAGGTCACTAATGTCACCAATAAACGGCAATCAGAAACATCTACTGTCGGGAGATTGAGATTAAGGGGATTGAGATTTATTTGGAACTATATTTTGAACGTTTTAAATTACGAGAATTGGCCATTTGAACTAACTACTTTCAGAACTTGCGTTTATTATGTTACATGTTGTATAAGCCAACTTTTGGGCTTTTCACTAGAAGGACAATTCTAGTAATAATAATAAAAAACCGGCCAAGAGCATGTCGGGCCATGCTCAGTATTATAGGGTTCCTTAAGTAGGTGTAATTACAAACGAATCAAATTGATTATTAATCATGGCTATTTTAGTTTTTGCAATAATCGGCAGCATTCGCGACTCAGAGCGTGTTGTTAGTAGCGCCATCTAGCGATAAATTCAAGAAGCCAAATTTAAGAAGTGTGTCATGTCAAAGTTACTTTTTGTAATTTTTTCAAATAGAAAGTAGCTAAAGGAGCATTATTTGCTATGATAATTTTTCTCTAAGGTCAATAACCTTTGAACTAGGACGTTTTAAGTATTTTTCAGTTTTCTCTCTATAACTCAAAAAAATATGATCACCTTATACTCGAAATAATTTTAAAAGAGAGTTTTCACAAAGGTCTATCAATGTGAAAGATTATAACTTTCTACGTTGCATAGTTTAGAAATGGCAGGGGGGGACACATTGCAAGCCACTTTGGCGGGCTATATTTCGCAGATGGTACACCTGATAAAAAGGTGGTGTATGAAACATTACCTTCATTTTAGTAGACCTATTCAATGATATCGCACACGAGGGGGTGCAGCGAAGAAAAATGTTCATCCCCATTTCACATGTATGGACGCCACCCCTAAAATACGTAAAAACTATTTTTTTATTCATTTAAAATTGAGATCTATATGTAGACTATTTTTTAACAAAACTTCATTTACTTATGTTTATAACTGTAGAAGTTATTAAGCTGTAAAGGATTAGGACAGACGGATAGACGGACGGACATGACGAAACTATAAGGGTTCCTTGTAGGACTTCGGAACCCTAAAAACGAGTGTGCTTTAGAGCACACGACTGAAGTAAAGCTTCACTAACTTATATCTCCCTCAATACTATTTCAATGAGAACAAAGGAATGGCGGCGCGGCGCTCGTCTGCTCTACCGCGAGTCGCGTGGCCGGCCGTCGCGCACGCCTCGTTCCCCGCGTCCCAAGCTACTCCCTCCGTTCGCCACACTTTTCGTAACTTCGTAAAGCAGCAGCAGCTTACTCCCCAAGTCAAGCGTGCCTAAAGAAGTTTTACTTCAAAAAACTGGTTCCAATGTAATCTCAATGTAATTTTCTTTAAATATTAATGCATAGAATAGATTTCAATATTAAAAGACCGTGGTCCGTGTAGTGCCGGACTTAAAGAATAGCACCACCCTTATCTCTTCTCATGGGTGTCGTAAAAGGCGACTAAGGGATTCACCAGAGGATGGGCAGCAGCGTTCTCTGAGTATTTAACCAACCAACTGCGATCGCCAACCCGCCTGCCAAGCGTGGCGATTATGGCATATCCCCCCCTTAATTGGGGGAGGCCTATGTCCAGTAGTGGACGTCTTTCGGCTGTAATGATGATGATGATGATGATTAAAAGACCATAGAGTATCACAATGTTGTAAATGTCAATCTCATTACTGTAGATCAGATGTTCTTTTTTTTACGTTTATTTGTGACGTCAATGTTATTTAAAAGTATATTTGGTGAATGGGTGAAAGAGAGACATATTCAAGAATATGGTAGGATGGGCTTACAAAAAAAAAAAAAAAAAACCACGTTAAATCACGCATACAGGAGAAAAAAATGCTCGCGCAAGCTCTGACTGTCCAGGGGTGTGCTGGCTAGTAGAAAAGGCAGAGAAATATCGATCGATGGACACTGCCGTGCCAGGTGCATAACTTCACTGCATGAAACTTTGATTTGTAAGCGCGGAATAGTGTTCACAGTTATTGATGAAATCGATAGGAAAAATATTTGGAACGAGAATACGTATTGTATACGAGAATACGAGTATACGTGTACAATAAAGTATATTCTATCAATCTATCTATCTACTCAACAGCCTTCTTCAATAAGTCCCTCGTTCAACCGGTCAACCTGTAGATGAGGTATAACCTAAAAAAAACCGGCTAAGTGCGAGTCAGACTCGCGCAGTAAGGGCTCCGTACCACCCATCGACCTGATACCCCATAGAAACTGATTTAATATACGAGAGTTCATCATAAGACATCAACGAACGTACGTGAAATGTGAAAATTTGCATCTCTTTCTTACGTAAGTACCACCACATATGTCAATGTAAGTCCTGTTTTTAGTATTTTTTGCTAAACTTCATGGTATGCACTAAAATCAGACCAAGTTTGACGCTGGTATATATTATCGTTTAGAAGATAGAACAGGAACAAAAACGTTGAAAAATATGCATGTTTTTCGAGGTTTCTTGTATGGGGACCCCCTTTGGTTTTAGACTTTTTATTTTTTAGTATTTATCATGATAAACACCAAAGGAACACATATTTTGTGAATTAAATTAAAAAAAAAATCAACTGGTTAACTATTACCGTTACAAAGGTACAGCCCTGTGACAGACAGACGGACGGACGGACGGACGGACGGACGGACGGACGGCCAGCGTAGCGAGAGTAATAGGGTCCTGTTAGCACCCTTTTGGTACGGAACCCTAAAAACAAACGAAAAAATCTTCCGTACGCAACGGCAGCACACATACGCATAAACTAAAAACCGGCCAAGTGCGAGTCGGACTCGCCGCCTCCACATATGTCTATGTTTGTCTTATTTTTAGTATTTGTTGCTAAACTAGATAATATGCACTATAATCTGACCAAGTTTGACGCTGGTATATATTACGGTTTTGAAGATAGAGCAAAAACAAAAACGTTGAAAAAAATGCATGTTTTTTGAGGTTTCTTGTATGGGGACCCCCTTTGTTTTTAGACTTTTTTTGTTTTTAGTATTTGTCGTGATACACCTCATAGCAACACATATTCTGAGAAAATTTCAACCGGTTACCTATTACTGTTCAAAAGATACAGCCCTGTGACAGACAGACGTACGGACGGACGGACGGACAGCGTTGCGAGAGTAATAGGGTCCCGTCTGTCACCCTAAAAAACGGGTACGGAACCCTAAAAAAGTAAGTAAGTTAGATACTTTACACTTTCTGTATACACCCCACGGCCCTTTTTTGTCACCGGTCTAAATATGCAATTCCAATGCACATTTACCGAAATGCATCCAATAAAAGACCAATAAGCTAACAACTTTAATGGACTCTCGCAGTTCGGCGCCCAAAATAGGTGCCCTAACTGCTTATCACGTGGTGCTGTCCTCTCCAGCGTCGCTTAATAGACGCCTCGAGTCCCACCACTCTAAGCGTCCACAATCCCGAAGGTCCCCTGCCAGATATGGCGGGGATGCGGCCTTTCGCCCTATCTGTGCCTTGTGCCAGGGTGGTTGCCTCCCTGGCACCTCCTTCTCCGAGCGGGATCGGCCTTCTCCCGATCTCACACTATGGCTTCCTTCTGAAGCATATTGGTCTCGCAGTAGGAAGCCACGGCCTTCCAAGCCGTCAGATCTGCCAGCATAAGCGACACTACTACTGGCATAGAGAAGAGGCATGTGCCCAGCAGTGGGACAGTAATGAGCTGGTTATGTTATGTACCCACATGGTTCATTTGTCTACTTAATTAAGCTTCTGTGTAGTCAGTTCCGGTGTTCGAGACCCTCAATATAATATATCTAAAGTAATTAAATGGCCCAATTTAGTTAATTAATATTGTTAGTTATAGAGTTTAATTTTGTAACTTAACCGCAACTAGATGTTATTAGCAATAACCGGCTTTAAAATATAATTAACGTAATTGCATTGTCTCGTATTTTCGTGTAATGAAATTAAAGCAAGTGGTGATTAAATTCTAATCCGCACATGAATTCGTAATGTCAGAGGTGCGGGCCGGGTTCGAACAAAGGTTCTAATTCAGACCCACACAGCTGCACAGAAAGCAAGCGTTCATCTGTTATCAAGCAAAGCACATAACGTGACAGGTGATAAAAAATTGCCGACGTGTGTGTACATCAATCAACTCAGCCTATCGCAGTCCACTGCTGGACATAGGCCTCTCCCAAGTTGCGCCACAACGCTCGGTCCTCTGCCTTCCGCATCCAGTCCCCCCCAGCCACGTTCTTTAGGTCGTCGGTCCACCTGGCAGGGGGGCGCCCTACGCTGCGTTTGCCGATTCGCGGTCTCCACTCAAGGACTCGTCTGCTCCAACGGCCATCGGTCCTTCGACAGACATGGCCAGCCCACTGCCACTTCAGCTTACTGATCCTACAAGCTATGTCGGTCACTCCAGTTCTTCTCCGGATAATCTCGTTACGGATTTTATCCTTCAAAGAAACTCCAAGCATAGCTCGCTCCATAGCTCGCTGAGCGACTTTGAATTTGTGGACTAGCCCAACTGTCAGTGTCCACGTCTCGGCACCGTAAGTCATGACTGGCAGGACGCACTGATTGAAGACCTTTGTCTTCAAACTTTGCGGTATAGGCGACGAGAGAACTCGGCGAAGTTTGCCAAATGCTGCCCAGCCCAGACGGATCCTTCTGTTGGCTTCTTTCTCGAAGTTGTGTCTACCAAGTTGTGTGTACATAAAGTGTACTAATTATTACGCAAAAGTAACTTGAAGTAACTAATTTACTTAATTATATACATATACGTGTTATTGAAATAACTCACAACCTCTTAAGGGGTCATTGTCCTCATCAGTATGAACAACTTTTACTATGGGACCAACCCCGAAAACGCGAAAAATATATCTGATGTTCCCTACACTTTGTATTGACATAAATCGACAAAATGTAAGGAACAGCTTTTTTTTTCGCAATTTCATACTGGTGAGTACAATGACCCTTTAAGTGGTTTGGATTTATTTGCCTCGTTGGTCTAGTGGTAGCAAGCGCCACTGCTGAGTGTGGGGTCCTGGGTTCGATTCCCGGGTCGATCAAAGTGTTATTGGGTTTTATCATTAGGAAATTCTCAGTAGCAGCCCGGAGTCTGGATTTGTGCCCGGTCAATGGCAATAGGCTCGCCCCCTATTACATGGGACTATTACATAACTGGCAAAATGTGGGTGTACTGTATACCTCTCCCTACCCCTTCAGGGAAATACAGGCGTGATGTTATTTATTTATTTTATTTTATTTTATTTAGAAAACCAACAGCGATACATATAGTAAATTACAGAATATGTGTATTACAGTATTGTATGGCTAATAATAGGTTTCCCTGTGTAACCAGGTAAGTATAAAACATGCGAAAGGACTACAAAGAAAAAAATTAAAGTTAAAAAATACAATAATACTTAGATTTAAGTTTAAAATTTAGTCAATTTATTGTTAGATTATTATATGATGCCGAATAAGGAACAGCTGGGTTGCTTGCTATTTGCCTTCATTTATTGTTTTTCTTATCTGTGTTTTAAATGTAGGTTTAGTACAGTTAAATATATCAACATGAGAGAAATCTGTG
Source organism: Asteroscopus sphinx (assembly GCA_949699075.1). Lineage (NCBI taxonomy): Eukaryota > Metazoa > Arthropoda > Insecta > Lepidoptera > Noctuidae > Asteroscopus > Asteroscopus sphinx. The sequence continues at coordinate 4,519,219 of OX453014.1, forward strand.
TTATAAGTTCGAGCAATACGGGTCAGTACACTATTTTGGGCGTAATTAGTCGAGTGCCGAGGCACGTGTAACATTGTCGTGTGACGAGTGCGCCGTCGGGGAGTGTTAAAAGTTACCTGCGCGACTAACTCCGTACTATCCAGGCGTCCATTAAGTATATCGTATAGCAAACACATATCTAGTACTTTACGCCTTTTATCAAGTGTTAGCAGACCATGTGTCCGACAACTATTTTCATAGGACATCGGAGGTTTGCGGAGACGATAGTTAAGGTGGTTAATAAATTTTCTTTGAATTATTTCTAGTTGATTTTTATATATGATGTATTGGCGGGACTGGTCCCCCCAATACATCATATATAAAAATCAATCAATAAAATAAATATCAATAATCAATCTGGATTGGGCACGCATATTCTAGGACGCTACGAACATACGCAAAATATACCGATTTAAGAGCCTCAATGTTTTTAAATAATTTACACGACCTAAGAACGAATCCCAAATTTTTATAAGCTTTCGTGCTAATAAAGTCTATGTGATCTGAAAATGTTAATTTATAGTCAAACAGAACTCCTAGATCCCGAACTATCTTGACTTTACTTATAATGATTCCTTTAAAATTATATGGGTAAATTATAGGATTTATTTTGCGAGTGTAACTAATACATTGACACTTTGTGACATTAACTGTAATCTTGTTTTTTATGTAATAATTATTTAAATTATTAAGGTCCTCTTGAAGGTCCTTACAGTCATCGAGTGATCTTATTTTATAAAATATATTTTTATCGTCGGCGTACATTAAATGTTCAGAGTGTTTAAAAGAATCAGTAATATCAAATAAATATGCGTTATAAAAAAGAGGCCCCAAATGAGAACCCTGGGGAACACCGCTGGGAATTTCAATAAAGTTGGAACGGTAACCTCCTATTACTACAGCTTGTGATCTTTTAAATATATATGATTGGACCCATCGTAAAAGATCGCCGCGTATACCCAGTCTGTATAACTTGCTGAGCAGGATGACATGATCCACGCGATCAAAGGCTTTTTCAAAATCCGTATAGATCACGTCAACCTGCCCACCACCATCCATATTCTCAAGGACAAAATTTGAAAAACCAGCCAAATTCGAGATGGTTGAGCGTTTTTTTAAGAAACCATGTTGTTTGTTAGAAACACCTCTGAGGATGTATGGATAAATAGTATTATATACAAGATTTTCAAATACTTTACCTATAGTGTTCAGTATAGAAATACCCCTGTAATTTCCTATTATTATTCGCGAACCCTTTTTATGTATTGGGACAATAAATGCTTTCTTCCATCCATTTGGGAATGTGCCTTCTCTTAACGAGAGATTAAAAATAAAACAAATTGGAGGTGCTAAAGATTTCGCACAGTTTTTCCAAAATAATGGAGGTATTCCGTCACACCCAGGACCCTTCTCGACGCTTAAAGCATCCAATGACCTCTCCACAGATAAAGTAGTAAATTGTAAGTTAGATATGATATCAGAACAATTATCTTTTTCTTCCACGTTCGATGAACTAACAAGGCTATAATCAGAAGGTTCACCAAAAACGTTGTGGAAAAAGTCATTGAAAGCATCGCAAATTTCTCGTCCTTCCGAATAACTGACGTTATTGTGGGATAACATTTTTGGATAGTTGGAACCCCCGCGCATGGTCTTTATGTAGGTCCAAAAAATTTTTGGATTATTTTTTAGACAGCGTTCTGTCTCCTGCAAGTATTCACTAAAACAAATCTCCTGAACATGACGCTGTCTGTCCCGCAACATTGCGAATTCGTCGTAATCAAGTAGGTTTCCAAATCGTTTCCAACGCGAATGTGCCTTACTTTTCTCTTTAATTATTTTAATTAGTGAGCTACTATACCAAACAGGGTATTTACGCGAGCCTATTTTTCGGTTAAAAGGCACATATTTATCTATCCCTGCCTGAATCATTTCGTAAAAATTGTGGATGGCATTATTTGTTGAGGTGCTATCTAAAGCTGAGTGCCAGTCAATCTCAGCAAAGCAATTATTTAACATACTGAAATCAGCTTTGCGGTAATTATGTCTAGGCGTGGACAACTCACGGAGCGGGCAAACTGTAAGGTCAGGGATTTCAATATTAAATACTGGATGTGCGGGGTCAATCTTCGTAAAGGGTGATAGACACTCGTTTATCTGTAATGGCAAGTTTGAAAAGGCTAAATCAAGAGTATTACCTTTATAGTTAGGCAGTATATTGTATTGCGTTAGTCCTAAAAAACATAAATCATTAACCAAGCGCGCGCCTGCAGTCTTATGTTATGTTATGTTGTTGAGTTATTTCATTAACACGTTGTATAAAAATATTATAAAATTATGTAAAATACCTGGGATAATTTAACATGAAATGTACGATACCTAATGTCAGGTGGACCACGCGCCGCCATCAAAATTTTGGTTTATGAAAAGATTTTGAAATACATACCCACACGGATAATTTTTTACTTTTTAGTCAGGGTTTATGAAGTCAGTTAATTTTTTGGGTAAAAACTTTTATGTTTACAGTATTGTTAGCAACCCTATGTGTAAATAATTGCTGGGAATGATCATGCATAATGAATAGTTAAAGTATTACACTGATTCCCAGAAAACTAGATCCAGGATCATAACTTCTAAATTAATGCATTTATGCAAAATGTTCCGAGTTTTCGAGAACATTCGAGCGGGGAATGTGGGACAAACAGACAAACTTACTTATATGCATTAATGATATTAGTGAGTATTGATCTCTTGGGAACTCCTGCATGACGCCGTCTACTCGCCAAATTGACAATGACATAATCGAAAAGACGCGATAATGCTCCGAATATATATATCGGTCTAACAAATGTTCGGATTCTGTCGTTTATTGAATTCGCAGACAAAATATTGTGATTTTTTACGACGACATAGACAGACAATGTTCGGAGTGAATGAGTCAAAAACATAACCCTGTCTTGGCTGTCGCGCAGTCGGGTAAGAACAAAATAAATACTGCAATGATATTTAAATATACAGATATGTTACTAACGCTCGCAATCTGAAGACTAGAAAAGATTCTAATTGGGACGTTTTTCGCGCCGTAAGGCACCGAGTATGACCATGGTGACAAAAAAAAACTAAAATGCCATCATGTATGTACAGAAAGTGAAAGTGTTCCAATTATGACGCGAAAGTAACTTGAAGTTATCAATTTACTTTCTACTAGTTTATGTGTATCGTGCTGCCGCTGAGTATGGAACAGTTATTTCGTTTGTTTTGTTATGGCACAGTTATGGTATGACATATCTATACTATTTAATATCATTGGAATACTGTCACTGAAATGAACAATGTTTTACCCGTAATTTTTTTGCCACCGCGATTTGATACGGTGCTATCGTATACGATAGTTAAGTCGTCGTTACTTGAGTAGGTTTCGACACGACAAATATCACGATATATCGATTATCGATTTTGCGAGTGGACCCCAGGGGGCCTTACCGCCGCTATTGCGGCATTCGTAGCTTAGCCTTTCCCAGATTAGATTTCGAGATTTATTTATTATTTATTTATTTATAGTTAAGATAGATATTTAAGTATGTAAATAATTAATGCTAGATTTCTGTAACTAGGTATAGATTTCTTATTTCATCAAACTACGTAACGTCACAACGTATTATAGCCAGAAGGCCAGTTCTCGTAATTAAAACCTTTCAAAATATAGTTCCGAACTAATCTGAAGGCTTTAAACCTCAATCTCCAAACAGTCGATGTTTCTGATTGCTATTTACTGGTGACATTAATGACCTAAATGGCGAAAAGCAGCGCCACATATCATTAAACTCGTCTCTGCCGTTTAGGAGAAGATCAGTGTCATGTAAAACATTCTCGAATCCACTGAAACACACACAAAAAAATTCATCAAAATCGATCTAGCCGTTTAGGAGGAGTTCAGTCACATACACACGCACAGAAGAATTATATATATAAAGAATTAGGATTGGAGATAAGCAGTTCCTATAGTAGGAAGAGAAGCAGGGACGAAACCGAACGAATATTTTGAGACACACATGGCGCATAACTGTCAATGACTTTTTCCTGGCTATGTTACTTCTTCACTATATCTATTTCTTGTTCATGTATATCCTTTCTTTTGTATGTGTCTCAGTTGTGTCAAATAAATATTTTTCTTTCTTTCTTTCAAACCTTTATTTTTATTTTCGGGTGGAAATCTTCATGGATACCCTCCATCTGTGGAAGAAGGAGGGTATCACGTCATGTGGTGGTGGTGTCATACTACCTATACCCACAGCGTTATAATCAATTACAAGAAAGATAATGTTTTTTTAGTACTTTTTTACAGTTTTTAGTATTTATTGTGTTGCAGATTTCGATAGTTAGACCATTCAGTATTGATGGCGGCATGTATTCCCACGTCCTTGTTCCGTAAAAATTAATATATTTAGGTATAAGTGGATAAGTATGACAAATAACGCAACGACTTTCGTCTTAAAAAAAATTATATGGTTAGTAAATTATGGTGATTCTCGCTCAGTGCGGAAATACGGACCTTGTTGAAGATATTCACAATTTTGCTCATCGCTTAGCTTCTTCACATGGCTCTGGTGGAAAGCCACTATAGTGCGGGTCCTGAGTGAAGACGCGTGGTGCACGCGAATTCCGCGGCACACAAAACAAATTCTAGAAAAGTTTGAACTTATGCGAATTGCAAGCGGGCGCGCACACTTGTATCTGTTTTGTGCGCCGCCGTAGAATATATACTAACGACAAGAAGCAACACTTAAGCATGTGTGCTCGTAAAATTGCTCGTGGCTTGTGTGCGGGCCGGGGAGAGCGCGGGGGCCGTGCGCGGTGCGCGGCGTGTGGAACGGGCAGTCTCTCGGCTGCCCCAGCCAAGGCCTATTGCATTCGCGCGGTCGCTCAAAATCACCGGCGAACGAGCTCACAAGTACACGGAGTGTCACCGCTGTGGCGCCGCGGAATCCGGGTGCAGGATGCGCCGTCACTATTCTTCTACTCAGTCGTTCACTCTTTCATTCAATTTATTTCGTTTTGTGAACACAGGGTATACAGATGTTATTTACAAAAAAATGAAGATCCTTGCTATGTCCCGCCAGAAGGCATACAAAACATTTAGGTATCCATACACTGTCACAATTTAAGAAAACATTATTAGATGTCAACACAGTAATAATGTCAAAATTTTAATTACAAAATTATAATAATATCAATGAAATAAATTTAAAATTGTCAATAAAGAAATGTCAAATAAATTAGCTAAATTTTCACTACATATACCTACATATAGATGGACACACTCTTGGCCGAGTGGTCGTGGTTACGTTAGGTCTCGAAAGTTGAGTAGTAACTCTTGCGATGTGTCTCCATTCAGCTCTATTATTGGCGCTACGAGAATATTGTGTCATGGTGGAGTACGTGATGGTCTTGATGAGGTCTGACCAGTGCGATGGAGAGCGACCGCGGGGTCTGTTCCCTTCAATCCTGCCCTGCATCACCAAGCGCTCCATTGAGTTCTCCTTCCGGGTTATATGGTCAAAAAATTCGAGTATTTGTATTTGCACAGTCGACGATAACCTTTCTTTTATATGCAATTCTTTTACGATTGGTTCGGCCGTGGCCGTCACTCTATACCAGTACTTTTCAAATTGCAGGTCGCGACCCCGTGGGGGTCGCTGACACTGTACCGGACAGTGTCACAGTTTTTATTTATTTATTATTATTATTTTTTATTTATTTATTTGTTCAGTGGTTAACAAAAACATTCTAAAGATGTAAACATAAACTCATTAGAAATAAATAAAAAAATCAAATCATTATTTAGTTGATTATAAATTAAAAGTTTTATAGCTCTTAACACTATGTTTATTAAAAAGCCTTACCGCTAACTCCGCCGCCGCAATAGGCGAGGGGGTCGCGGTCATTTTTTTTTACTAAAGGGGGTCGCGCTGAAAAGATTGAAAAACACTGCTCTATACGTATACGTGCTCTATACTACGTAGAAATAATAAATCTATGGGTGGAATAGTCTAAAAAAATAATTAAAATAACGTTCATACGTATTTTCACGAGCTCTTGTCCTAAGTTGTGAATACGTACAATTTAGGTTCTTTCTTGTTTTTAAGATCAGAATTTGTACACATGCTCTAAAGGTGAAGGAAAACGTCGTGAGAAAACCTGCACTCCTGAGAGCTCCATAAAGTACTTGATGCTATACAACCTGTTATTTAAATAACTCAAAACCTCAGACACGCTAACTAATTTATATTGTAATAAATTGATATGGCAATAGCTTATTTATATATATAAGATATTGGTATTTTTGGTTGTCATACTTAAGGCACACGTCTACCTATCGGTATCGTACGCATCGGACGGATTGCATTGTAAAAAAATACGGATGACCTCATCGGCAACCAAATGTCAATATTGGAAATACGATTGCTCATAGAAATTCGTCCGCAATTAAGCTGCGCATAGGTGGACGCACAACGCTTTACGGATTCGTTTAATGCGATCCGTGTGATGCATAGGCCAAGCCGATTTTTACTCGCGCGATTATTTATCGCAAAATCTATAACATATGGAATCAAATGCAGGTGGCACTCGCGATTAAAAATCGTGTTGGAAAAAACATCTCAGTACGCGAATAAAAACAGCGCGAATAAAATCGCTGTGCGAGTTTGACGTTACGATACAGATAGGTCGACGCGTGCCTTTAATCCACGCGCCCCGCTCGCCGCGACCCGCACCCCCGCGGCTATTTCCAAAGGATAATTTATAATGTGACGCGTGATCTGTTTAACTATATAGGCAATAGGTATAGGTCTCGTGCTCTGCGTCGTGTTGTATGAAACTTTTAGACTTAACATATTTTTAGTATGTCTATTACTCTCGCTACACTGTCCGTCCGTCCGACCGTCTGTCTGTCACAGGGCTGTATCTTTGTAACGGTAATAGATAACCAGTTGAAATTTTCACAAAATATGTGTTACTATGGTGTCTATAACGACAAATACTAAAAAAAAAAAATACTAAAACCAAAGGGGGAAACCATACAAGAAACCTCGAAAAACATGCATTTTTTTCAAAGTTTTTGTTCCTGTTCTATCTTCAAATCGGTAATACATTTACATACCAACGTCAAACTTGGTCTGATTATAGTGAATCCTATGTAGTTTAGCAACAAATACTAAAAATCGGACAAACATAGTCAAATGTGGTGGTACTTACGTGAGAAAGAGATGCTAAAATTCACATTTCGCGTACAATCCTTGATGTCTTCTGATAAACTCTTGTAAATTAAATCAGTTTCTATGGGGTATCACGTCGATGGGTGCAGGTACTGCGTGAGTCCGACTCACACTTGGCCGGTTTTTTGTTGTAAATATGACATTCAAAAGTAATTTATATCATTGTTTAATTTGTATCATTGTGTGATGAACATGAGTGTTTGTGTTGGTCTGGTTGTTTCTTATATATTATAAGTATGTATTTACAAAAAAAAATATTATATAAGTATTATATCCATTGTCTAGTACCCATACCACAAGCTCTGCTTAGTTTGGGACTAGATGGTGATGTGTAAAATGTCCCAAAAATATTCATTTATTTATTTATTTATTTATTATTCTATTCTCGATTCCGAGCAAACTAGTTTCAGGTTTTGAGTTATTTCAATAACGCGTTGTATAAGCTTTCAGATTACCATATATGTATTCTCTTCTTATATCCCCAGCCTCGTTTCAAAACACTAGAATGTGTTATGACTAAAATCTAGACTAATGAAGACAAGAAGATACTCTGCCGCTGGAATCCCTATTATTACAGGAACTATTTTCTTATGTTAATTCAATTTAACTGGTCCTGAATAAACTGTTACTATCATTATGAATGAGATGGTTAACATAATATTCCTTGCACTGAAAACTAAATTTGAGCTACGATAGGCTCTGCTATATAGAAAGCGGCGCGGTTGCAGCGGCATTGCTATGCAATAGGTAATGTGCTCGCACATACATGATGCAATGAACTAGAACAAGTAAAGGGCGCGCTTACTCGTGCGAGCTATATTGACCTGGACCTTAATTCACGTAATTTCATGAGGCACCGATAAAGTTGCAGTAACGCTGCAATTCGTTTACAGCGATCGCCGTAGATAAGAAAATACTAAGGCCCGTATTACAGGACGATACTCAAGCATTGATCTCCGTTTAAAACTAGTTTTGAGTTGAGCTTTGATTTTAGAACGTTCCTCAAGCAGAGATTTGTTGATCACAGTTCAGCTGAGTTTAGTTTCATTTTATACTGTCACCTGTTTTGGTATTTGAGCAGAGTTTTGATCTGTAATTACTCTAGTGTGGTCCAGACTACACTTGAGTAGAGATTTATATTCAATTTCAGGTCAAATTCCTGTGTTATGTTGTTGAATTAAATTTTATAATTACCGTTCTGGAATAAGGCCGATACTCAAGTACCGATTCTATCCTTAAGTAGTGATCAGGTGATTGGAGTTTAAACTGTACTTGAGGAAGCTTCTGTAATACGGGCCTAAAAGCATTGTTTTGATCGAAACTTAACTGCAACTGCATTTCTTCAGTATACGAGAATTGGCCTATTGAATTAGTCACTATGCATGTACGCCTGAAGTAACAAAATCAAATGCCACCGTGGACCAGAATTATTGACATCATATAGGTACAATCTTATTCTTAGTTTATACTAAACCTCTTAAGGGGTTCTCATCATGGGGGCGGGGGGGTACTCATCATTATGAACAACTTTTCCTATGGGACCAACCCTGAAATAGAAAAAGAACTGCTGATCTAGTGACTTACATTTGTGTTCACATAAATCGACAATATATAGGGAATGGCTGATATTTTTTCGCGATTTCAGGCTTGGTCCCATAGTAAAAGTTGTTCATAATGACGAGTACTATCACCCCTTAAGATGTTTGGTATAAACTAAGAATAAGGTTGTATATCTCGGTGCTTTATTAGTGTGATTCAGTAACGAACATCCAAACAAACACAAATTTTCACATTTATAATATTATTGGGATTTATAGTGAGTATGCGACATCAGGCGTCTCTGTTAAGACAGCAATACGTGGCAAGACAGCAATATGTTAAATTATAGTTACTTTAACAAAGTTCCAAAGTTTTTTTTATTGTTTCTGATGCATCTGTCTCATCTGACATTCAGCATTCAGCATCATTTGTACAATTATTGAGTTTTGAGGTTAGGTTTTGAGGCATGCTTGCGCGCCCGTTGATACATCCACATCTATCTATACTTATAAAGACAGATGTCCTGACTGACTGATTCATCAATGCAGAGCCAACCGTACCTATAGCACCAGTGCCGCGCCCGCATCGCTTTCGATTCGCTTTCTATGTAGCACAAGTTTTAGTTACATAGTTATGTATGATTTACTTAGCCCGCTTAACTTTGCCTCACTCGGTACACTTTTAAAATCAACAAACCCTTCCCGACCCACTGAAAATATTTGAGCAGCCATGTTTATTTTCTGGCAGTTTAATATAAACATGTTATAATCCAGGGAACGGTATAATCACAAAACTATTACTAATATTTGTAAAGAAAGTTTGTTACTCAACTGTTACGGCTGAACGAATTAAAATAGTAAAGAGGTAAAATTTATATAGGGTTACCTATTAAAATGGATAATTTACTTACTTAATTTTATTTACTTTTATACACATGGATGATTTATTTCAAGATATTAGAATTGAAACTGTGTATTGTGTATATTTTTAATCGAGAATACCCATTTATTCGGGTTCAGGTGTGTTCGATTCCCACTGGACACAAATATTTGTATGATGAACATAGTGTTTGTGTTGGTCTGGGTGTTTCTTTGTATATTATAAGTATGTATTTACAAAAAAAAGTACATAAGTATTATATCCATCGTCTAGTACCCATAGTACAAGCTCTGCTTAGTTTGGGACTAGATGGTGCTGTGTAAAAATGTCCCATCTATTTATTTATTATTCTTGACACTTTTTGACATTGGTATTGGATTGAGATTGGAATGATTTTCAAGAGTAATGTTATGCGGTTATAATAACTGTAACACCACCTAGGCTGTTGCCTAAATGTTACTGCGAGTCGGTTCGCCAAACTGATACATGAAGATGGAAATTCTTAATCGATTGTAATTTCACCGGCACCGGTACCAAGTTATTGGACAACTGGGCTGACTGAATCTCGGACTAGTGGCCGAGTTGACACTATTTAAAAATTAAATAGTGTCAAGTACTTCTGTACCGTCATGAACAAAAATGTAAACAAAATATTCTTATTTAAATAACGACTTGGATTTAAAAAAAACAAAATGCCTTCAATAAATAGGTTTATTTCTAAAATCAACATCAAATTCATCAAAAATTGAAATAGAAAACCCCTTTGTTATGCAGTCCTGGTTCATATTCAATATCTATCTCTCGAGGGTTCTAGGAATATAAAACATATCCCTCACTATGTTATGCAGTCCTGGTACATATTCAGTATCTATCTCCTAAGGGTTTTAAAAATAGAAAACATATCCTTTACTATATGCAATCCTGGTACATATTTAGTATTTCACCAATAAAAATACAATAAGAATGTAGTCTATGATTATGAAATCCGAGTTGCGACTATCCTTGTTATTAAATAAATCGTCGCCGCACGAAACATTTATAGACCTATGGAACGAGATGGTAATTGTATTTATTTAAAAGAATATTGACACAAAATACCTTAAGCATTATGTAACCGACTGTACTTTCGATACTTGATCGGGTTGACCAATACAAAAATTAACAAAATTAAATTGTTTAACTCGGCCACTTATCTGAGATTTTTTTGGCCGACTTGACCAATAAATCTCCGTACCCTTCATCCTTATCCTCTATCATCCTTTTTTATCCATGTTTTGTGAACATTTCATCTGGCTACCTATTATGGTTAAAAAGATAAAGCCTTATGACAGACAGACGGACAGACGGATGGACGGTCGGACGGACGGAAGGATAGATGGCGTAGGCAGAGTAATAAATAGTGCGGAACCTTAAAAAAGGGGTAACAGTAAGGAAATATTATTTGTCTACGGCAAAAGGCTTGTAAGTAATCTAAACTCAACCTCTTTCAAACCTGCAGGATTGAAAGAGGTGCTCATATATCTGTTTCTTGACACGAGGCAATAAAAGTGATGCCGCAGAGCTTCGCAACCTTGACCTAGATTATTGTGTAGTATAGTAGGAAGTTGGTATTTGGGCGTCTATCCCTGTCGCCGGCCGAGTTAAATCTACAGCGCACCTTTAAAAAGGAAATGTATGGCAATTTGCCTCAAACTTGTTTAGTGGTCACATGGTAAGAAATATTATATAAATAGAAAGGTCTCATTAAATGGAAAGAAAAGAAAAGAAAAAAAAAAAAAATTTGCTTCAAAAGTGACGCACAAAATTACCAAAAATTCAGGAACACAGAACAAATACAGGTACAGAACCATGAAGTGTGGTAAGATATGCGTCACATCCGCGCAAAACGGCCACCGCTCAGCATACTGCTGTGCCTCATGCACGGAGCAAAGACACAGCGCTGGTTTTCAGCGACAGCCGGCGTCGACATAATAACGTAGATTAGTGAGGCGTGATGTTGGTAAATAACGATAAAAAATTAATAAGTAAAATAAAAGATATCTTTAGGACATTTTTTTACACAGCACCATCTAGTCCCAAACTAAGCAGAGCTTGTGCTATGGGTACTAGACAATGGACATAATACTTTAATTTTTTTTTTTGAAAATACATACTTATAATACATACGTGGGACACTCAGAAAGTTTTGCGAAACTAAAAAAAATTGTTCTATACGTACATATATTTTTATCAAATCTTTTCAAAGTACTTTCCACCAGCCTCTATACAAAGATTCATGCGCCTAAACCAGTTTTCAAAACACTTTTTCCAGTCCGCCGCAGACACCTCGTTTACAGCCTGCTCGAACGCAGCCAGCGCATCTTCCGGCGACGAAAATTGTATCCCTTTGAGCTGATTTTTTATTTTTGGGAATAAAAAGAAGTCACACGGTGCTAGATCAGGGCTGTAAGGAGGGTGACCCAGGAGTTTGACTGGCGTGCTGTCCAGGAAGTCCCTCGTTTTGAGTGCGGTGTGCGCAGGTGCATTGTCGTGGTGGAGCAGTAGCCCGCGGAGCCCTGTGTTTGGTCGCTTGTTGCTTATAACAGAGAAAACTTCTGGCAAACATTTGGTAGTATACCATTCGGCATTAATGCTTCTTTGATCCCGTAAGGGAATTGATACCAAGTGGCCAGTCAAATTAAAAAAGCTAGCGATCAAAATCTTACCCCCGCTTCTAGATCGCTTCACTTTGGTAGGCGTTGGCTCATTTTGAAACACCCAAACAGTCGACTGGCGCTTGGTTTCTGGGTCGTATTGATAAATCCAGGACTCATCACCTGTAACGATGTCGTAAACACGCCGAGACGAGCCTGCTTCAAATTTGTTAAGCATATCACGGCACCATTCCACCCGGGCCTGCTTCTGAGCATCGGTGAGGTTGTGCGGCACCCAGCGTGATACTATCCTCCTCACGCGAAGATGGCTGTGTAGAATCTCGTGAACGCTTCCCGATCCAATCTTCAATATGTGTTGAATCTCCTGATATGTAATTCGCCTATTGTCTTGGATTAAATTTTTCACTGCTAGCACGTTTTCTTCGGTAACAGCCGTCAAAGGGCGACCGCTTCTTTCGTCATCCCCCAAAGTTGGTCGACCGCGCTTGAATTCGTTATACCAACGATACACGGTTGCCTTGGAAGGGCCTTCATCCATGAATGCCATTTGAAGTCTATCGTACGATTCATCCGGTTTCAGGCGACACTTGAAATCGTATAAAATCATAGCTCTAAAATGTTCCCGGCGCAGATCCATATTTCAGTGAGACACAATACTTTGAATTAACTCGCAAAAAATGTGGAGGGAAATTTTGAAATTGGAACTTACTTATTTTTACTTATAAATAATCATATTTTCGAAAAACATTATAACTGGCCAGTCTCCCATATATAAAAACTTTTTTTCGCAATACTTTCTGAGGGGCCTGGTATAAGCAACACCCAGACCAACACAAACACCTATGTTCATCACACAAATTTTTGTGTCCTGTGGGAATCGAACTCACGACCTCGTTATCAGCAGTCCGACACTCGAACCACTAGACCACAGAGGTTGTCAAAATTAAATACAATAGGAGATAAAATGTGTAATATTTAATAAATATTACACATTAATTGTTATTATTACTTATTGCAATATTCATTATTTTTATATAAAAAAACGGTCAAGAGTATAACGGGTCATGTTCAGTGTAGGGTTATGTAGGTAAATGTAATCTCAAACGAATTAAATAGAATATTAATCACGACATTTTTCGTTTTTCCGTTTTTGCAATAGACGGTAGCATTGGGCAACTCAGAGCGTGCGGTGGCAGTGTTGTTATATACAGTGGCATCTAGCATGCCCAATTTCAGAGATGTCATACCAACATAACATGTATGTACTTTTTATGATTTAATCAAATAGAAGACTAAAGAAGCTTTGCTAAGATTTTTTTTCTCTAAGGACAATTACCTTTGTCTTAAGTATTTTGCACTGTCTCTATTACTCTAAAATTTCACAAATTTTCATTGGGTTTATTTACGTGGTACCTGGCTAGGGGTAGCTGAGTATGGTAGGGGGAGAAGGTGGACCTCTTTCCATCCAATTAATTTTTTCAGAGTAACCACTTCTTGAGCCTTATTTTTAATACAGTCAGAGATACCTACTTAGTTTATTTATTCATCATAGTATTATCCAATTTATACAGAGGTATTTTATTTAAAATTGCTACGGAATAATTCGACTAACAATGATTATTATGGATCATAATTATTATCTTTGAATTTAACGAACGTCTGTAGGGTCAAATTGACAACAACAACTCTCAGCAAACTTAATCTGAGCTTAGCAATAACATGAACAACTCAAAGATAATATAATAATAAGTAAAACAACAAAAAAGGTAGATTAACGGCCAAAATTAATATCCAATCTATCCACGATTTGCCCTACTAGAGATAGGAATTTGACATAAGCTCCTTAAAAAATATGTCAAATTTCTATCTCTAGTAGGGTAAATCGTAGATAGATTGGATATTAATTTTGGCCGTGAATAGGTACGATCTTCGATCAAAAGAAATATACTGGATCCGTTGCTATATGATGCCTATTGTTATTGACATAATAAAGCCTGGAATAAAAAATACGTATTATTTACAGACTATGCTACGCAATATTATCAGTTTTTTTATAGTACCAACTGCAATACCAACTAGGCTGTTGCCTAAATGGTACCGCAAGTCGGTTCGCCAAACTGAGACATGAAGATGGAAAGTCTCATGTGATTGTAATTTCACCGGCACCCGTACCCTTCAGACCGAAACACAGCAATGCAAGCATCACTATTTGGCGGAGAAGTAGGTACGGTGGTAGTACTTCCCCGGACGAGCTCTTTCACAAAGGAGCTCTACTACTAAAAAAAAACATCTTTATTATAACAAAGCTATATATAGACATATTTCGATATTCTATATACAAATCTTTTTTTGTTTATGATCCTAGCATTTGAATGAAAAGGAGCCGCAAGAATATAACATAACACATAACATAACATCACGCCTGTATTTCCCCGAAGGGGTAGGCAGAGGTGTATAGTACAGTATTTCGACAGTTATGTTACAGTCCCATGTAATAGGGGGCGAGCCTATTGCCATTAACCGGGCACAAATCCATACTCCAGGCTGCTACTGAGAATTTCCTAATGAAAAAACACAATAAAACTTTGCCCGACCCGGGAATCGAACCCAGGACCCCACGCTCAGCAGTCGCGTTTGCGACCACTAGACCAACGAGGCAGTCAAGAATATATACATTACTTTTTTAGGTTTCTGTACCCAAAAAGTGCCAAAAGGGGGTTATTACTCTCGTTACGCTGTCCGTCCGTCCGTCCATCCGTTTGTCTGTCACAGGGCTGTATCTATTGAACGGTAATAGGTAGCGGGTTGTAATGTTCTCAGAATATGTGTTGCCCCATACAAGAAACCTCGAAAAACATGCATCATTTTTTTTCAACGTTTTTGTTCCTGCTTTATCTTCAAAACGGTAATACATATCAGCGTCAAACTTAGTTTGATTATAGTGCATACTATGTAGTTTAGCAACAAATACTAAAAATAGGGCAAACATAGATTATGTGGTAATACCTCCGTCAGAAAGAGATGCAAAAATTTATATTTCGCGCACGGTGCGTTGATGTCTCTTGATGAACTCACGTAAATTATATCAGTTTCTATGGGGTATCAGGTTGATGGATGATACGGAATCTTTACTGCGTGGTTTAGATGAATATTGTTACGAGCTGGGGGTTCGTATATAGATAGAAAGCCGATTAAATGCGTAGAGAACACTTTATTACTGAACAATTACACTGAATCGCTTATTAACACACAAAGTTACTAGTTAAATCGCTCCGAATATCGCTTCGATTTTATCGCTTGTATCGCTTGATCCAAACTGAACTCCAACTGAACTCCAACTGAACTCCACTGGCGCTAAGCTGCGCCGTTTATATAGGCCGCGAGTCGTGGTACTAGAAAGTCCTCAAACGTCATCTATCCTTGTCATAAGATAACTCTTTCTCACTTGCACATTCTCGAAATAGAAAGTTCTCGACCCTCGTCGAACCTCATCTATCCTCTATCTCACTCACTCACTTCTGGAATGGAATGTTCTCGAAGCTTGTCGAATCTCGTCTATCCTTGTCTTATATTAGCTCTATCCTGCTCACTCTCTTCCAGAAGGTTCTTCGTCTTTCCTTGTCTGATATTTAGCTCTATCTCGCTCACTCTTCAACAATTTTACATGTGGGTGTCAAATGGCCATAAGGGGTCCTGAAAACGCCTGAAAATGGGTTTTCAGGAAATGTCGGCATCGGATTTGTTGGCTCCTGGAACGGCCTGAAAACATGTTTCAGGCGCCTGAAAACAACGGCAACTTACTCAAAATTTCTATTCTTTGGTATGTGATAGAGCCTCCTCTGATACGGACTGAAAATGCATTTCAGCCTGCTGAAAACGTCTCTAAGTCCAGGAAAATCGAGGTTGAAGTATTTCAGTCCACTTTGCTTAACCCTCCGTCGTAACAATATGGTTACATAATTATATAATTTTATGCTAGTTTACGATCATAAATTAATAGCTTTGTGTTGTATAATAGTTAATGCGACTTCTAGCGCTTTATTTCAATAATGGTCTCCTTTTAACTGGCTACCTATTACGATTAAAAAGATACAGCCCTGTGATAGATAGACGGACAGACGCACGAACGCACGGACCGATCAACGGACAAACGGACAGATTGTGTATGCAGAGTTATAGGGTCCCGTTAGTACACTTTGGGTACGGAACCCTATAAGGCAACAAGAACAACATACTGCTAAAAGCAATTGGTTCAAATTGGTTGCTATCACCATTTTCACCAATTGGTTTGCCATGGATGGTGGTCAGGACAATATTTGCGTTATGAGTAGCTGTTCAGTAGTGGACGATTCATAGCTGATGAGATGAATTACCAAAAATTTCATATTCTTTGCGGACATGCCTTTGAGTCTGAAGGTCAAGGTCAGATACTTGACCTTTGGATCCACCGAGTTTGTAGTAGGCACTTACGAAAGGTCCTTTCATGGTATATTTTACAAGTACAGTCAACCATACGTCAGTGTTAATATTTGAGTCACGAAAACCTCCTTTATTGCTTACGAAATACAGACGCTATCAAGGTCAAACTATTGGATCTGACGTGGGGTCGACTGTACTTTAGATCCCTCTTCATTTGAAAATAAGGGTTTGTTTCTCTGTGGTGAAATACTTTTAGGTAAATTGGGTTGCCGAAGAAGTCTTTCTATTTATTTATTTAATAATAGTTGAATTGTTGTAAACTAAAGTTGTTCTATTGTTTTCTGTGAAAGGACTGGTTATTATTTTTATTTCAGTTTCAGAATTTATTAGATACACAATATTCTTGTTGAATCTAACTTGATTTTAACCTCAGTTTAGGAACTCAGCCTCGTACAGTTAACGAAATAACTTGATAAACAAATTTCATAATAACGATAATTTAACGTTAATTTCTGATCAATAATTTACAATTAATTGAAACAAGCAATATTTTTGAAATGTGTATCGACTTTTGTCGTTGACTGTACTGTACGTGAATGCATTTAATTTTACAATCGATATTTTTTAGATTTTTTGGAGCGTGCTTTGTTTCTTTACGTAATTGATGCTACGGTACTACGCTTTGGCTACGCCGCCACACCGCTACGCGTAGAGATCAGTCGCATGCTACGGGATATGTCGGTTACGCTACGCGGGTCTTGTTATTGGGTTGCATTACACAGCTTGTAACTAATACCCCTATTGTAAGACAGGCCATAATGTGCAACTGATGTCTATAGTCCGTGCGGGTAACATGGCGATAGCGGACATTGACCTGACCTTTGTCCCGATGTTGCAATTTATTAACGACTAGCAGTGCTATAGCGGCTTTGCCCGCGTAAAAAGTTTTTACTGGCCCTGTATACTGCTCGCCGTCGTAGTTTTGGGAAAAGAAAAATACGTTTTTCTTTATTATTATTTAATTTGAAGAGTAGTTTTGTCAAGCGTGACCCCAGAAAGATTGTACATAGAAACTTTAATATGTATAATAAGTAAGTTTAATAAGTAGGCCAAGTTATAATTTAGGTACATATATAATTCTTATAAGTTTAATTAAAATCACTTAAAAATTTATGACAAAAGCTAACAAAATGGTTTATTTTGGTGTAAAAATATCAACTTCTGGTTGTTGAGCAACCAGAGCGTTGTTGAGCAATGAAACAGCATTATTATTTGGAGACAAACATAAACAAAAATATTAAACATAGCAGTGCCCGCGACTTCGTCCGCGTGGATGTCGGAAAGTAACAACATGTCGTATTCATATAAACATTGTCGTAATTTTCTATAATTATCTACTGATGTCTTTTAGTTCTTTTTTAGAAAACTTTGTAGTAAAGTAGCAAAGTCATTCTTTATTAGTAGGTATACGGAATAGGCCTATGTCCAGCAGTGGACTGAGATAGGCTGAGTTGATTGATTGATACGGAATAATATAACACTATAATATTATTTATACTTTGTTCACTGGGAAAACATTTTAGCAATTAATAAATGTTTCCTTTGTATTGGAAATGATTTAATTCCTTCTGTTTTACATTTAATTTGTTCAAATGATGAAAAGGGAAATAAAACTGTTTATACTTGCCACTGAAGGCAAGTTCGATTCCAGTATAAAACGTAGTGTCTGTAAACGCACGCACATTACAGGAGAAATTCTATTGTGCAGACAACGTTACAAAAAATGTGAACTAAGGACGTAAAAAACTACAACACCCAATATTTAATATGTAATGTCATACTTATACCTAATGGCGATGGCCGTTTTGCGCGGGTGTGACGCATATCTTACCACTTGAATATTTGTACCAGTATTTGTTTTCTTTTTTTTTTTCTCTATAATTTTGGTAAGTTTGTGCGTGTAATTTTATTATTATAGATATGGATAATTTATAATTTATTGTAATTTATCTGAAATAAATGAATTGAATTGAATTGAATTGAAAAAATAAATATATTTTCTTTCTTTCTTTCTAATTGGAAAATGCTGTTCCAAATAAAAACCCTAAATAATGAAACCGGTGACAAAATTATACATCTATCAAACTATGCTTAGGACCCGCGTTCAATGCGTATTCATGTCCTAGCTAGATGATGGTTGACTGTTACATACACATCGATATCTCTCTGAATCCAGAAACGTATGTTAAACTGTCAGTCCCGGTAGTCATAAGAATTAATCGACAGGTATTTCTTGAAACTTACAATATTGGTTTCCCCAAGTAATCGAATTGTAGGAGGTAAGACAGTAAGAGTCGCGCCACATAAAATAGTTTTTTTCAACCTGTTAGGAAAAGGCTGTGTTGATGATGATCTATTTCGGCTGTGATGTTTTTCATGAGCTTAGTATCCATTTGATGTGATTTTTTATTCAAACAATAGATACGACATCTTTACGCATTGCTATGAAGTTTTGGTTGATTTAGGCGCGGGTTTCTTGATAGATTTTTTTATTTTTCCTCGGCATGTCGTTGACTTCACCTTTTTTTTGTGACGGGTGCGGTTCCACAAATTATAACTTCAATGCAACGGCAAATATAGCGCTAGATCCTCATCATCATCATCATCATCATTCCAACCGAAAGACTGCAGGACATAGGCCTTCCCCAAGCATATGTTGGGGGGATATTCAATAATCACAATAAATAGAGCTAGATAGCACATTTCATTCCAAATAAAACAGTATATCAATTGTTAGGATATCTTTTAATATGAATTAATTCACATTTTTCCGAACAGCTCATCTTAATTTGCTCAAAAACTCATCTAACTTTGATGACTTTTATTATTATTGTGTTTAGAATACCTTCTTTACTTTTATGATACATGTGTTTTGTTTGTACAGTGTTTAGATACTGAGCATCGTAATTTTTTTCGGAACATGTTTTCGTGTCTATTGTCTATGACTTTAGCCTACATACCACCTTGTACCATATGAGTAAACGTGATTATACCAATGATAAAAACCTGCATATCTGAGAGTGTTTGCAGTCTGCCAACCAGTACCAGGCAAGCGTGTTAGATTAAGTTACCTAATTCTCATTCTGAGAAAAAGGAAGACCGTGCGTCATAAAATATTGACTACACTAACAATAGACAAAATGATAAAAAAAAAATCTAAAACATAACTTCATCACAAAAAACAAACCTAAAATCTAAGACGGAAGCTGGGATTCGATTTCAGAACAAACATTCGCAAGACATCCGTGAGGACGCTAGGCAAATTAGTAATTACCTACGAAATACGCGTTCTGGTTTAAAAAAACTGTTGTTTAGCTTCCTTGAGATATAGCGTGATGGTCGATAAAAAAAAATGATTCTTTTAACATAATGGTGACAATTATGGGTAAGTATATAAATTGAAACATATCATAATATTTGCTGTAAAACAGCTTTATAGACATAATGTGGTATTACTCACCTCCCATGCACAAAAGCGTGATGATTTGCAGACTATAAATAACCTGAGCCGGTCTGTAACGGCAATTTTTGCCAAATTTCAACTAATTCACCAGTAGTTTTGGCGTTTATCTATTAAAAACAGACAGCAACTCTAAAAATTGCAATTTATCGTTCCTAGTAAGCATAGCAATTATTATAAAAAAACAGTTTTCAGTTTTTTCTTTATAAGGATTTTATTGTATGTATAGATAAGTAAAGTAGTCGTTGTTTTATGCACTCAAAAGTACCGACTTAATTTATGACCGCACCCACTCATCTAAAACAATGGAGGTCCAACTAAATTTCGGCTTTTGTTTCCTTGCAGGTGTGCGCCAAACTTATATTTTTTTTCTTGTAAATAATTATTGTGATGTTACTAAGTCGTTGGCACATAATAAAGTACTTGCCTGGTATTACTCTAATGTATATTAAACAGACAAACATAAAAAAACTTGAAATTTATTTTCTTACTTATTCTTATTCCTCCCTATTAATTTTTATGCAAAAATATACAATGTACAGAGACGTCAGACTTACATTCTTATTATATGTATATAGAATAGATATAGATTTCATTACTTACAACCTCTTATAACTCATGTCATTCATCCATTTTATTCATCGCCGGCCACCACTCGTTTCGTGCCCCCAGCCTTAGCGCTACCTATTATTGTGTAATAGTACCGCTACATGTAAGCAAACTTTAAATTGACATAACTTCTGATAGAGTGAACCGATTTTTATCAAATAAAGACTAAGTGTAACCTCAAAGTATGCCCAATAATTTTGTTACAAATTATTTCAAATAAATCCAGTAATTTTAACGTGATGCGCGTTCAAACAAACAGACAAACAGACAAACAGACAAACAGACAAACAGACAAACATTAAAAAAAATCTCGAAATTTATTTTATTACTTATTCTTATTCCTCCCTATTTTTTTTTTTGCAAAAATATACAATGTACAGACACGTCAGACTTACATTCTTATTATATGTATAGATTACCTATTTATACCGGGTTTCTACTCAACTCAGCCACGCAATAATAATTTCCCTTACAAAATTTAGAACACTATTGTACCCTCTTTTAGGAGTATAAAGGAGTATAGTCGTATAGATATAAATGCGTAAAAAATAATAAAATAATTAGTAAGGATAGGCATATCTATACGTCTTTGAATTAAGTGCAAAGTTAGTAGATGTCGCTGACGTCACCCAAAGACGTACCAAGTGGAAGTTAAATTCGATACCACGAGCAGTGTTCACGGGAGCTTAGTGGCTAAAGCACTGGCGTACTGAGCCAGGAGTTGCAGGTTTGAATCCTACTCGTAAGCGATTTTTTCTTTCCACAATTTAAATCTTTAGATTTCGCTTCACATGCGTAAATGCGTTAAAAATGATAAAATAAACAGGTTAGATAAAAAAGAAAATTTTATTTAAAGTGTGTGTGCGTATACTTTATTTTTAATTTTTTTTTATAACATAGGGGGGCAAACGAGCAAGCGGGTCACCTGATGGTAAGCAATCTCCGCCGCCCATGGACATCCTATATATACTATAGCATAGTGTGTCGAGAGCCCGAGCGCGTTTGTACTAGCCGCGCAGCCCCGCCGATGCGACTCCCGGCCGGCCGTCGGCGTCTAGAATATGCAAACTACATAGTATTTTCATGTTTTTGTATTTAAAAGAATTTAATTATGAAAAGTCGTAGAACAAACATTGTTAAGGGTCATAATACAAAGTTAGTGCTAAGAGATTTCAGGTATTTTTTCAATGACCCTGTATAGGCTACTTTTTATTTCGGGAAAATTCAAAATTCCCCAGGCATGCGCATAAAGTCTTTTTGTGATAAACCGAATTATACACGGGTAAAGCCGCGGGCATCAGCTTGTATTATATAAGACACACTTGTAGGGTTGACACGTGCCAAGAGATGAACGACGTGTAGCAAAGCCGTATAAAATTAGAGTCATTTGTAAAATACCGGTATACGAAAAGTCTTGAGAATCACGTCATTTGTCACTTCAATTTGAGAGAAAATAAAGTGATATTATGAGTAGAGGAATACAAATACAAACCACTAGTAGCGTGTATCTGTATATACAAGACACCCACACATTTAATGGCTGAGACATTAGAACCCGTATTAAGGGGCGGCATTAGGAAAAATAGGGATTTTAGATTCAAAATATTTTCTTATGTTGATCTGGGTGTTTCTTATGAATTATACTTTAGTACATATTTACAAAAAAATTGTATATATAAGCATTTGCCGAATGTCGGACAGTTTTTGGACTAAAATTTGTAACGAGTGGGTCCCGAAAAACGCAACGGCATCGCGGCAGACCCAGGTGAAGATGGCGGGACGAGCTGGATAGAAAGACTGGTCCACACATGCACTTGACCGGAAAGAGTGGAAAAAGGAAAGGTAGACCTTTGCCCTGCAGTGGGACAATATAGGCTGAAAATAATAAATAATAATATAAGAATTATATCCATACCCTGAGTACAAGCTCTGCTTAGTTTGGGACTAGATGGTGCTGTGTAAAATGTCCTAAAATATTTATTTATTTGTTGAAACGACGTAATCTAATTTTTATATCTGTAATTTTATTATTCATGATATTTACTAGATTCTGGTACATGGATCAATCAATCAATCAACTCAGCCTATCGCAGTCCACTGCTGGACATAGGCCTCTCCCAAGTTGCGCCACAACGCTCGGTCCTCTGCCTTCCGCATCCAGTCCCCCCCAGCCACGTTCTTTAGGTCGTCGGTCCACCTGGCAGGGGGGCGCCCTACGCTGCGTTTGCCGATACGCGGTCTCCACTCAAGGACTCGTCTGCTCCAACGGCCATCGGTCCTTCGACAGACATGGCCAGCCCACTGCCACTTCAGCTTACTGATCCTACAAGCTATGTCGGTCACTCCGGTTCTTCTCCGGATAATCTCGTTGCGGATTTTATCCTTCAAAGAAACTCCAAGCATAGCTCGCTCCATAGCTCGCTGAGCGACTTTAAATTTGTGGACTAGCCCAACTGTCAGTGTCCACGTCTCGGCACCGTAAGTCATGACTGGCAGGACGCACTGGTTGAAGACCTTTGTCTTCAAACTTTGCGGTATAGGCGACGAGAAGACTCGGCGAAGTTTGCCAAATGCTGCCCAGCCCAGACGGATCCTTCTGTTGGCTCCTTTCTCGAAGTTGTGTCTACCAAGCTGAATTGCCTGCCCTAGGTAGACGTATTCCGTTACAACTTCGAGTGCCGACCCTTCGACGAATAATGGCCTCGGCATGACATGCATATTGAACATCACTTTAGTCTTGTCCAGATTCATGCCGAGACCGACACGTCGAGAGGCTCCGTTTAAGCTGTGCAGCATTTCGCCCAGTTGTTCCAGCGACTCAGCCATTACAACGATGTCATCGGCAAAACGGAGATGTGAGATGTTCTCGCCGTTAACGTTGATACCCTGTCCAGTCCAGTCCAGCGTCTTGAAGACGTCCTCCAACGCGTTAGTGAACAATTTCGGGGATATTACATCCCCTTGTCTCACCCCTCTGCGCAGTTGGATTGGCTTCGTCTTTTGGTCCTGGAGCTGAACAGTCATGGTAGCAGCGTTGTACAGGCATCTCAGCATCTCTATATACCGCTCATCAATGTGACATCGCTGAAGAGCATCCAGAACTGCCCAAGTTTCGATAGAGTCGAAGGCCTTCTCGTAGTCCACGAATGCCATACACAGCGGCTGATTGTACTCTTCAGTCTTCTGTATGATCTGCCGAACAGTATGGATGTGGTCTATGGTGCTGTAGACTTTTCGAAACCCAGCTTGCTCTGGTGACTGGAATTCGTCGAGTCTTCCGGCGAGACGATTCGTGATGACCCTCGAGAACAGCTTGTACACATGACTCAGGAGTGAGATGGGTCTGTAGTTCTTCAAAAGGGTTTTATCCCCTTTTTTGAAGAACAGTACCACCGCACTCCCGCTCCATGTCTCCGGTGTAGAGCCTTGTTGGATGACGGAATTAAACAGACTCTGTAGCTCCTTCAGGACCGGAGCCCCGCCTGCTTTTAGGAGTTCAGTAGTAATGCCGTCATCGCCCGGAGCTTTGTTGTTCTTAAGCTGCTCGAGGGCCGCCCTAATCTCGCCCTGGTCAACGTCCGGAAGATCCTCGGTGTAATGGCGCGTGAGCTGGGCTCTTTTGTCGTCATTGCTAGGAACCGCTGGTCTCGCCGTTTTCGTGGAATACAGATGCCCATAGAAGTTTTAGACCTCATCAAGCATCTCGATCTTAGAGGTGACAATTTTGCCATCCGCGGCTTTCAGTTTCATCAGATGGGTCCTCCCTAGCTGCTGAGCGAAAACTTTCGACCCCCTATTTTGCTCAATCGCAGCCTCAATGGCGCGGGTGTTGGAGCGGCGGAGGTCACGTCGCATCAGCTTCCTAATCTGTAGGTTTAAGGACCTATTATCTGATGAAAACGAATGCGCGGCTGACATTTCCCGTCTTTTCCTCATCAGATCGAGAGTCTCAGTCGAAAGCTTGGGCATCTTGCTTCCACGCTGCGGCGGAAAGAATTTTCGAGACAGTTCCTGCAATGTTTTGACTATGGTGTTGGTTTTCTCCTCAATATTGCCGGTGGTTTCCAGCGAGTCGAATCGGTTTTGAAGTTCCGCTTGGAACCTTTCGGAGCCCAAACTGGTTTGGAGCGGCGAAGGTCGGAGAGTAGACTTAATCATGCGCGTTCTTTCAGCTCTAATATTGATATTTAGAGTGCCTCGGATAAGTCGGTGATCGCTTCCGGTGTTGAACCTATTGATCACAGAGACATCTCTAAATATGTGCTTCTTATCCGTCATGATAAAGTCTATCTCGTTCCTTGTCACTTTATCGGGGCTTTTCCAGGTCCATCTTCTTTGGGGCTTCTTCTTAAAGAAGGAGTTCATTAAGAAGAGCCCCTGGGACTCCAAGAAGTTGACCAACATTTGGCCCCTGTGGTTTCTGCGCCCCAAACCGTAAGGTCCGATTTTCGATTCGCCGCGTTCTTGTACTCCCACTTTAGCGTTGAAGTCCCCCATAACAACGTTGTAGTGAGCCTTAGCGGTACTATTCATAGCCTTAGCTATGTCTTCGTACATCGCTTCGGCTATATCGTCAGAGTGTGTCGAGGTCGGCGCATATACCTGCACTATTTTCAGCTTGTACCTATCATTTAGCTTTACTACAAGGTACGCTACCCGTGTCGACACACTACCGATTTCCACAACGTTGTTCACGAGGGCCTTATTGACAAGAAAACCAACACCACCTTGGGAGAGCTGATCACCTTCTCGGAAGTAGAGTAAGTGTCCTGACTCCAGGGTTATCGTGTCCTCCCCCTCTCTACGGACTTCGGATAACCCCAGTATATGCCATTTTATATGACTTAACTCTACTTCAAGCTCGGCGAGGTGATGGTCCAGTCTCAACGTTTGTCCATTATACGCTGCCAGATAGAGTCGTCGGTTTTGGTAGCCTGCCGTAACCCGGGGATTCTTCGCACCCCCCGTCCCACCGTTACCACGACCGCTACCGTAGTTGGGAATAGAGGGACCACCGGGAACTGGGGGCCGTTTTTTTTGTTGTGCGTGCATTGGGATGTATGCCCATAGTCACCACGCTGGGCAGGCGGGTTGGTGACCGCAGTGGGTGATGTTGCACGATGTTTGTGCACAGAAGGACGCTGCTGCCCATCCTCCTGATTTAACCCTTAGTCGCCTTTTACGACACCCATGGGTAGAGGGGGGGTGGTCTATTCTTTTTATTTGCCGGATACCACACGGCAAATAAAAGCTTGGTACATGGAAAACACGATTAAATAAAAGCTTGATAGATTTACTTGCCAAAGTAAGGTCTGTTTTTGCACTATTTCGCTTAGAATTCGGAAATCCCTATAGTCATTTCTGTTATTTTTTGCGAATAAGATACATCTTGTACATTTATAGATTCTGGTACAACAGATTTTTTTTACATGGTTATTCGCTGACAAAATGTGCAAATACAAGATGTTGATCTATAATCGTGCCATATTTCTAGATCTGATGATAATTAATGTTCTTAGTCACCTAAAAATACTTAAAAAATTCTACGATTATTTAACACCTACATTTTCACTTAGAAACATCAGCGAGGGTTCGAGAATAAATCCCGAACGACTCGGAAAACAAGTCATCGGCGGCATTGTCGGTGGAAATACCTGCAAATTGATTTGGTGGTGTCGCACGCATCGTTTTTGTGTCGCATCCGACACACGGGGGGAATTTGTTTGTTTACAAATAGGAATTTAAAAAAAAAAAAAATATTGATTCGTATTCAGTATCAATGGTATAGTCACCTCCTTAAATATGGCCCGAATACAGATCAACATGTTGTATGTAAAAAAAAACATCAAAACAGCGCGATTCCACTCTGTTCTCACACGTGCAATTTGCTGTTTGTTAGAAAGGGACAATACCAAAACCAATACAACCCCTTAAGGGCCAGTCACAGTTGTATGGAACAACACGATGGACCGCAGCATACCGCATGGTGTTCTAAATTATATGAAAACACATTAAGCCTTGTACGCAATGCAGAAAACCCTACTGTTACACTGTAAACACAAATTTAAATATAGTACTCGGCAGTAAATATTACACATCGAGCGTTAGAAAGAGATAAACGGCTAGCTTCGGCTTTGTAGAGCGTTGTCTCTGTCACTCATTTCTGTGCCGTTTTGTCAGACACTGGTGTCGATTTTCTTGTTCATGAACTAAATTTATTTTAAAATATCGCTCTCTTTTACTAATAATAGATACAAGAAAGGGATGGCAACAATTTTAGTGCTGTCAAATTACTTTACGTGTTACATTTCTTTGTATTTTGGTGGGCACGTTCCGAGACCACGACTAAAATTGTACGGAAATTTTAATTTCGACTAATTTGTCAGTTCTAAAAATGTTGCCATGCCTTTCTTGTTTCTCCTATTAGTAAAAGAGCGCGATAGTTTAAAATAACTTTAGTTTGTGAACAAAAGAATCGACACTAATGTAATGTTTTTTGCAATTTTGATGTACCTACTATTCCTATGATCCAATGTTGATTGAAATAAAAGTTTTTTTTTTTTTTTTAAATGTTGTCTTGTATTGCAAGAGCTGTAAGGTTAGGCTGCACTATCCGCGGTCACTCCTTGGATGGGTGACCATTTCGTTGTACATCGAGAACCCTTCTAGCCTCGGAGAGCACTTTTAGGTGTCGGTCCCGGTTGCTATACGAAAATCTATGGCAGGCGTTAAGAGTAGTCATCATCATCATCATTTCCGCCGAAAAACGTCCATTGCTGGACAAAGGACTCCCCCAAAGGGGGAGGATATGTCATAATCGCCACGTTTGGCAGGTGGATTTGCGGTCACAGTTGGTTGTTTAAATACTTAGAGAACGCTGCTGCTCATCCTCTGGTGAATCCCTTAGTCGCCTTTTACGACACCCATGAGATGGGATGAAGAGAGAGGGTGGTGCTATTCTTTACGTCCGGCACCACACGGAACAATTAAGAGAAGTCAGACAATTATTCTAACGATATAAATTGTGGAAAGAAAAAAAAAAAAAAAAATATCGCTCACGAGCAGGATTCGAACCTGCGACTCCTGGCTCAGTACGCCAGTGCTTCGCATGCGTAAAATGCGTTAAAATAATAAAATAATTATTCTAATCTTAAGATGTCGGTATTACCCTGTAAGTGGGTTGACTTGTTGAGGTGTGATAGCAGTCGCTCCGTGTAAATTACTGATCTTCAGTTGCATCTGGTTAGACTAGAAGCCAACCCCAATATTATTGGGAAAAGGCGAGAAAAATATAATCCGGCAAAGGATTTTAAACATGAATGAAAAAAAAAACATTTATTTCAGACTGCAAGTCCACTTGGTAAGCACGCAAGCAACTTACATCTACCAGTGAATAAAATTAAATTGAAGGATTACGCCACATGGGGCATGTAGGCGTATCCAATGTCCCAGTGGGGCTGTCCCACCTGTCTGCTATAGTATTTAGGATGGTGTTGGGGCTGGCGCGTTCCTTGCGCATGATGGAAGCGCACCGCTTGTGCATGATAGCGTAAAAGCCATCTATTCTCGCCTCGAGAAAGCCATCTTCGTGAAAGCCATCTGCGAACATGCCAGAAGCACTGCAGTAGCGCGGCGACCCCATCAACACCCTAAATGCATTATTGTATTACACGCGCAGAGAGCTGTATGTCCTCTCGACTGACAGTACGCTGTAAACAATGAAACCTTTACTTTAGTCGTGAATTTCGCAAATCTGCGAGCTTACGTATTGCAGCGGACAGCCAACGTCCTGCATGAATGAAGAGTATGTTTTCTCATGTATGTACATTAACGCCACTCTAAATAAGGGACTATTTCGAGCTGGATCCCTTGCCACACATATTATGTTGTAGGCATGTTGTGTTCTCATTAATTTGTCCTGTTACCTTTGCATGTAATATGTATATTTTGTGTATGTGTGGCAAAATAAATGGTTGAAATGGTTTTAATTTCATTTGTACAGTCATGAGCATATAGCCGAATTTGAATTTTAGTGGCAGTCTTGAAATATTTTTACCATCATATCTGTAAACGCATAGCTAAGTATTCGTAGCATGTAAAATCTTACTAATATTACAAAATGCGAAGGTATGGATATTTGTTTATTTATCCTTAACTCACGCTGAAAAGATTGAACACATTTGGATGGTATTTGACCAGAAGCCGGATTAACATATAGGCTACTTTTTATTCCAGAAAAATAAAACGACTTTCTGTGATAATTAGTACATTTCTGTCGAGGCCTGAAATGAAGCAATTGACGGCCAAGTAATACTTCCGATGTGATTTTATAAGTTTTTTTTCCTTGTCATCTAAACGAGGCCGTTAATTGCTATTTCGGCCGAGAATTGTATAGTACTTTTCTCTCATTTGCGAGGAAACAATACACAAATTAATTCAACAGTATCTAATTTTCATTCGCGCCAATTCGTCCGCGCGCGGTTCTTGTTCTATTTTCAAAGTTTTGAAAAAAATAAAATCTTTATAATGATAAAACACCTATACGCGGGTAAAGCCGCAGCTGACAGTTGGGCTAGTCCACAAATTCAAAGTCGCTCAGCGAGTTATGGAGCGAGTTATGCTTGGAGTTTCCTTGAAGGATAAAATCCGTAACGAGATTTTCCGGAGAAGAGCCAGAGTGACTGACATAGCTTAAGTGGCAGTGGGCTGGCCATGTCTGTCGAAGGACCGATGGCCGTTGGAGCAGACGAGTCCTTGAGTAGAGACCGTGAATCGCCAATGTTAGCGTAAGGCGCCCCCCAGCCAGGTGGACCGACGACCTGATTAGAGTAGCTGGAGGGGACTGGATGCGGAAGGCAGAGGAGTGAGTGTTGTAGCGCAACTTTGGAGAAGCCTATATCCAGCAGTGGAATGTGATAGGCTGAGTTGATGAAAGCCGCGGGGATAGGCTAGTAATTAATAAATCCAATTTCTACTTACGTATGTACCGATGTGAAATTAAAACAGTAGAAAATGCTAAGACTTCCAAGAGTCTTTTAAGAAAATAATTTTAATTACGCTCCGCGCACACACATTAGTGCGCACGACTGTACAAATAAGATTAGTGCCTTAATACCTTGTGTCGTCACATTATCCTTCATTCTTCATTCACTACCTACAAGAGGATTAGGAATCATGCCACATCCCTGATGAATAGTTAACGCTGGAACCAGTTGCCCGGGCACCGACGTGACCTGTTGCTAGCCCAATCAATACGTGCTCCCGGTACAAACAATTCTGTCGAACAAATGGCCCCCAACCTCGTCTCTGACGTCAGTGATCTTAATATTTCGACTTCATTCCACTTATTGGGAATCTAGTTGGAGCCCAGACTTACAGGTAAAACGAAGTATAAATAAAGAACAATTTTATACAATTAGGGCTGGAATTGTTCTCAATAAATGACGTCAAGCAAGCCAGTTAGATTAGAAAGGGTGCGGGTGACGTTACCCTAAAACACGCCTTTTTAGGATTCCGTAGTGAAACAAGGAACCCTTATACTTTCGCAATGTCCCTCCGTCCGTCCCACTGTCTGTTACATATATTTTACTCGGAGACTGAGAGTGCCATGGAGTTCACATTTGGCATGGTTATATATTCTCAATGGTGGTTACGTACGGCACTGAAACGTGGTCGTTCACAATGGGCCTGATAAGAAAGCTTAAAGTTACCCAAAGGGATCAATGCAGAGGATTATGCTCGCAGCTCGGAGCGTCTCTGCGTGATCGAATCAGAAATGAAGAGATTCGCTGGAAAACGAAAGTAACTGACATAGCCCGAAGAATTGCCAAACTCGAGTAGCAGTGGGTGCTACATTGCTCGCAGAACAGATGGCCGATGGCTGCGTACTGGAAGGCGCAGCGTTAGTGGGCCCCCCACAAGGTGGACCGACGACCTGATGAAGGTCGCGGGAATTCGCTAGATGCAGGAAGCGCGGGATTGGTCGTTGTGGCGATGCTTGGGGGAGGCCTGTGTCCAGCAGCGGATGTCTTTCGGCTGAAATGATGATGATAATTGTACATTCTGCGCCTATTCTATGCATTATTGTATTTTGACGCCTATAAAGTTTTGAAAAAAAAAACTGTCGATAATCTTTTTTTTGTTTCCTCCCCTATATGCATACATGTAAAGTGGAGGTGATTTTTTATCTTTCGCGTATTCCATTTTGTATCGTTGTTGAACAGGTATTTAAAAAAATATAAGGAGTTGTCATAAATAATTATACAGGGTTCCAGTTGCGAAATACAACTTTGTATTAAATTTGTAACATAACATAACATAACATAACATCACGCCTGTATTTCCCCGAAGGGGTAGTCAGAGTTGTATACAGTCAGAGTACAACCACATTTCGGCAATTATGTTATAGTCCCATGTAATAGGGGAACATTAACTTTGTATTAAGTTTAAAAGTGGTTACTTTTATTAGCATTGCATGTTTCTACTATTATTCTGAGGTTTCTACCCTCTACAGGCTAAACCGCTAATTCTGAACACTTAGGAACTATCCAACATATAAGAATATATAACGAATTTAAAAGGAAAACTGTCACAGATGAGTAGGCTTGTCTTGTTTACGAGTAACAGTCGACCAACTTAGCCATTTAGTTGAAACTGCCGAAACATCATAGAAATTCCGTATGAATGAACTGGAAAATTAACTGGTTTTTTTAAAATACATCGAGTGTATGAATAATCTGCAAAATTAAATTTTTATATTTTTTAATACGAGAATTTGGGCTCGGATCTCTTGGAAGAATTCTGTACAGCATGTACTGACGGCACCCTACCCAGAGTGTGGTTAGACTCGTACGATCGACCGCAGATCACAGGTAACAGTTAGACATTGACAGCGCCTTAATTTCGTAAGCAGTAAGGGCGGTTTTCTAATTCAAGTGTTACCACTGTCATGCAGTCTGTACTTGGCCGGTTTTAAAATTAAAATCTAAGACCGCCATCGAGGGATTAACGAAGGCAGTACCCTTAGAATAACTACACGTAGAAACCATGTCCGCGCGCACAATTTGAAGCAACTAAACTGGAGCCAGAAATGGCTCCGTTTAGTACAACTTACGCGCGCCTATGTGTGTTGGCGCACATTTTACGTGCGGGTGCCGCTTGCATATCGAACGTTTTTTGAATTGCACCGCCCTATATCTTCTTATGGGTGTCGTAAAAGGCGACTAAGGGATTCTCCAGAGGATGGGCAGCAGCGTTCTCTGAGTATTTAACCAACTAACTGCAATCGCCAACCCACCTGCCAAGCGTGGCGATTATGGCAAGCGTGGCGATTAATGGGGGAGGCCTATGTCCAGCAGTGGACGTCTTACGGCTGATGATGATGATGATGATCACTCTGTCTTATTACTCTGAGGCAGTACCTTTATTCGGGGATATTTCGGGGATCCATTTAAAAGAGACGCAACGGCGAGGAAAGAAATAACATTTTTATACAATTGCCCTTTGTTATTCGATTCCCTCTTCCATTGAACACGAACAGTCGTATAGAAAAAAAATATTATGTTGTAATATCAGAATTCACACGTTGCTTTCCCAATTTATTTTATAAAGCTCGTTTGAACGTAACTTATGTAGGTATGTAAAAAATAATTTAAGCCTTGCTGTACACTGATTTGAAAATACATATACACAAACCAATTCTTAGTTTATATTATAATAAATACTCATCATTATGCACAACTTTTACTATGAGACCAAACCTGAAATCGCGAAAAAAAACAGCTGATCCCTACATTTTAGTGTTCACATCAATCGACAAAATGTAGGGATCACCAAATATTTTTTTCACGATTTCTGGATTGGTCCCATAGTTAAAGTTGTGAATAAAGATTAAAAAATAACCAGTTTATTCTCTCTTCATGAAATGATGAGTACAATGACCCCTTAAGAGGTTTAGTATAAACTAAGAATATGGTTGTACCTATATTGTTTCATTATTTTCATTTCTTCGGTGGGAATTAGCTGTCTGTCCCGTGGGTGTCATGATGGCTAAAAGAGACGATTTTCCCGCCACGCGTACTGAATATTATTAGAAGTAAGAAAGAAAAATTATTTGTTTAAATTCACTTAACACAAAAACGGAATAGGTCAATTTTTCAGGCGATATTTTTATTTTATTCTTCAGGATAACAAAGATAATAAAAAATTGCGCAATAATGTATGAATACAAACAAAAAAGAATGCCAAACAAAACGTAGGTAATCACGCAACGGGGTGCTGGGCCAGAAAACCTCCTCATGTGCCTGACGGCTGCTGGTCCTTCTTGATACATCTGGATGGAGCAGCAGTTGTTGGGCCGATTCACCCTGGGCACGGGCAACTCTCCTTTGGCCCAGGGGACCTTATAGCTTGTGGCAAATATTCTAGAACGGGAGGAGCCCGAACTGGGCCAATGGGGAGTTGCTCCACGTGTCCCTCTGATGCCAGCAGAGGGCACAGTGGAGGAGCGACGACGGGCCCGGTATGCACTCACCCTGCCACTGGGCAGGCAGAGAGTTCTCGCGCCTCTTGGGACCAAGGGTCTTGGCTTCACCGCCTGGATCACGAGGAAGAAAACCTCTATAAAAAATTACGGGTGGATGGGGCTTGTGGGCGGCAAACTCGGTGCATAGTCTGCTGCCTAGCCAGCAGCTGACACATCTGGCATAGCTGCCACAGCTGAGTAGCTGACACAGCTGGCGTGGCTGGCAAAGTTGGCCTAGTTGGCGTAGCTGGCATAGCTGGTAAAGACCCGTGAGGTGGTGTGCAGTGTTTCGTGTGCGCGACCGACGAGGGTGCGGCTGACTCTAGGTCGCACGGGGAGAAGGGGCTTGCCTACTCGTGGCGAGCCTGGACCGGCTGGACCTGTCGAGGGTGGTTGGCGAATGGAGAGCGTTTCCTACGCCTCCGGCCAAAGGTAGTTAGAGGAACACCGTGGTGGTTTTAGTCGGTAAGAGTCCGACACTGGCTCCGCCAACCCCGGGTGGTATGCGTCCATGGGACATTCCCCACGGCAAAAAAGATATAATCACGCAACCAACACTGTTATCCACAAATTAATTCATAAAAATTCAACAAATACAGCAAGCTTAATGCACTTTATGCTGCTGCTGACAGAATTAATGTATAATCATGAGCGAAAAATTAATGAGGAATACAAAACTTGTGGATATGTATAATGATATTTACGGACTATATACATAATAGTTATATAAATATTCCTAGTTTGTTAGTTAGTACTTACCAAAAACCCACCACCAGTATTCGAGAGCCGCGGTCAGGAGCGTCAATCTTATTTTTTAATTTTTTATTATCTTTATTATTTAAGGGACTTTTATTCTACAACAAGAACATGCCAGTCCCATTGTTCCTTTTATATAACTTAATGCTTAATAAATTGATACAAAACTAATACCAATGTAAGATCTAACAATGCACAAACATCTTATATAAACATATTGCAGCACTTGATGAGGGATTTGCCAAAATAGATAGGAAAGTTCCAAGTCCAACATCCAACATATTCAATTTATGAACACGCACTAATATTTCCCTTTGTTTTTTATATTTGACACAATCCGTTATTAAATGTTGGACGTCATCAAGTACTCCACACACGTCACAGTTTGGTGAATCTACTTTTTTCATCAAATAGCCAAACTTCCTAGAAGGATAATGTCCAGAACGCAATCTATGAGCAACGACTAAATGAATCCTACTTATTTTATCTTATTCTTTTAGTTTGAGGATTAGACGTACGCTCCTGATCGCGGTTCGCGAACACGGTGGGCAGAATAGTAGGTACTCCTTTGCCATTTTTTATTACTTTTTAGGGTTCCGTACTCAAGGGGTGCCAAACGGGACCCTATTACTCTCACTACGCTGTCTGTCCGTCCGTCCGTCAGTCTGTCACAGGGCTGTATCTTTGTAACGGTAATAGATAACCAGTTGAAATTTTCACAGAATGTGTGTTAGTATAGTGCCTATCACGACATATACTAAAAATAAAAAATAAATCTAAAATCAATGGGGGTACCCATAGAAGAAGCCTCGAAAAACATGTTCCTGTTCTATCTTCAAAACCATAATACATACCAGCGTCAAACTTGGTCTGATTATAGTGCATACTATGTAGTTTAGTGGTACCTGCGTAAGAAAGAGATGCAGAAATTCATATTTCGCTCATGGTGCGTTGATGTCTTTTGATGAGCTCTCGTAAATTTAATCAGTTTCCATGGGTATCAGTTCGATGGGTGGTACGGAACCCTTACTGCGTGAGTCCGACTTGCACTTGGCTGGTTTTTTCACCACGTTTTTATTAACTCGCTTTCAGTCTTGTCTGTCTGTTCGGTACAAATTTTGCAATCGATTTTAAAGTAACTTCCCGATGAGGTAGAGACTTAAAACTTTAAACGTAAAGATTTAAATTGTGGAAAGAAAAAATCGCTCACGAGCAGGATTCGAACCTGCGACTCCTGGCTTCCACAATTAAAATCTTTAGAATTCGCTTCGCATGCTTAAAATGCGTTAAAATAATAAAATACTTTAAACGTAGCTCAGAACTGAATGACAATGTAATATGAACTCACTTTCGTTTAAGAACGTAGTATAAAAATAACTTTGTCATCAAATTATTCTGGCTTCGCTCCGTCTATCTTATTCTTTTGGTCTGAGTTCTGAAAAAGTGATAAAAAAATAGTGTTCCATACATTTTGATCATCAATCAGAGCAGTGCAGAAGGACAATTCTCGTAATTAAAAGTGTTCAAAATATAATTCCAGCCCTTATAGTTTTTTGGTAATAAAAATGGGGGTGTATGATGTGTACAGTCTAACAAAGAAATAAGAATACGGGGTCGCCAGATATAGATGAAGATTTCTTAGGAAGTTATTATAGAATGGTTTGATTAGGGTTTTGTATTAATACAGTTTAACTTTGTCCATTATTAAAATGATATTTCACTCGAAAACATCCATAATCTTCTGAGAAAACTACATTTATATCTCTCTACCCTGTATACCAATTGCTTTGTTAGACTGTACTTAATAATGTGTTTTATAATAATGTGTACCTAAGTAAGAACAAGGGCGGAGTAAATCGACACTAAATCTTCTACGATCGCAATAACTTGTCGTACGTTGTTCTCAAAGTTCAAGTTTTATTGTGTCCCTCTCCCTCGAGGGTCTGACCTTCGTTTTGTGTCGTGTGAAAATAAGGATTCTCTCGCATACCACTCAACGTGAAAGAAGAACCCTACGTGTTATTAAACCCCGGAATTCGATATTCACGGCGCGTACCGTGGTATTAGCGGTTCTACATAATTTTCATGCTATAGTAGGCTCCGTTCGCATTTTCTTAGTTCTGTGGTAAACATTTGCATAGAAAAGTGATTTCAATAGAATGTAAATAAGTAAATATAAAATGACGTTGTTCTAGTTACTGTTATGTTCTTGGAGACAAAAATACCGTCAATAAAATATTTAATAGGAATTTAAAGCTTACTTTACTATATTACCTTGAGTCTTTGTCTCCCAACATTTAATAAAAAGATAAAACGGAAGTAATATGAGTTCTTTGTAGTTTTTATTACATCAACGTTACGCCTTAGTGGATAACGATCATAAGTTAGCTCGTAAGAGCGCCTGTGTGGATTCAGCAATTCAGCGTTCATTCAGTGTTGCTCGGGCATTTGCGGCAGGCGCTCGCGTTCTAGCTATGACAACGCTTTTATTAATGTACGAAGACATGTTTTGAAAGAACTTTTAATATATTTATGTATTAATATGAAACAGCTCATGTGCAACGCAAAACTGTGTAAAATGTGAATTTATAGCTATTGAAACATGTGATTTCTTTATGTTCAAGTTGTCAGTGCGAGTGATTTGTTCTTCAGCCGTGTTTGTAAAATGAAAGTCAGTGTTATTAAAAAGTTGTTAATGGGAAAACTTAGGGCCGAGCACAAAGTTATTTGAATGGATAAAGGTTTATACAGGTGAGTGTCAGAGCCATATTATTATTCCGTTGATAAAGTCACTTCTTGAATAAAATGTTAAAATAGGCGGGAATGCCATATAAATTATAAATAGTTCTGCATGTTCCGCCAGCCAGCTGGCATACAAAATTAGATACATGAATTTATTTATAAACTTGATTTCAATTATAAATCGTTCCAGAATTTATTTTAACTACCTAATCAATATTTATTCGCAAATATGCACGTTTTATATTACAAAAACCAGATGTTATTATAACTGTTTACATCAATGTATCTCAAACAATTGACCAAAACAGACAGTGTCATAAAAAACCTTCACGCGAAAATTTTGCACCGTCGTCTTCTTGAAGTTATGATCAACCCTAAAGAAGAAGCAATGATAATAAAAGAATATTTCCATTCGTGGCTTGTCCTGTTTGTGTTTCTTATTTATAAACGAACCACATAATCTATTTTTAGCTGTCCAGGGTAATATTTTTGGCCAATGAAATGCGGAATCCTCATTGATAAAATCACACTGCGACAATTTTGCTTCTCAGTGTAGTCCCCCTTCCCCCTCTCACTTACGTCAATGCTCACAAGTTTCTCAAGAGAACAAAGCAACAGGTCGGTAAAGTGATACCTATATAAGAAAAGAAAGAAAAAAGTGAAAAAAGTATCTCAACATCCAGAAAAACCTGTGTAAGGTTTCTGTGATGTTTTTGTTATTATTTTTGTGTTTGTTCTAAGTTAAATAAATAAAAACCGGCCAAGTGCGAGTCGGACTCGCGCAGTAAGGGTTCCGTACCTCTCAACGACCTGATACCCCATAAAAACTGATTTAATTTACGAGAGTTTATCAAAAGACATCAACGAACAGTGCGCAAAATATGAATTTTTGCATGTCTTTCTTACGCAGGTACCACCACTTATGTCTATGTTTGTCTTATTTTTAGTATTTGTTGCTAATCTACATAATATGCACTATAATCTGACCAAGTTTGACGCTGGTATATATTACCGTTTTGAAGATAGAGATGGAACAAAAACGATTAAAAAAATGCATGTTTTTTGAGGTTTCTTGTATGGGGACCCCCTTTGGTTTTAGACTTTTTTTTGTTTTTAGTATTTGTCGTGATACACCTCATAGCAACACGATTTCTGAGAAAATTTCAACCAGTTATCTACTACCGTTCAAAAGATACAGCCCTGTGATAGACAGACGGACGGACGGACGGACAGCGTAGCGAGAGTAATAGGGTCCCGTCTGGAACCCTTCGGGTACGGAACCCTAAAAAAGAGATAAGTAATGTAATGTAAGTTGTAACTGCATAAGTTCTGCTGCTTATTGCGTTGTGTTGTTATATTTCTGTAGGTACCGAGGCGTCCAATAACCGCTTAAACCGAATAAATAATATTTTTATTAAAGTAGTATTGCCGGACCTTAAAATGTTCATAATGCCAAAAAGAAATAACTTTTAGGTAGAAAAATATCAAGCATATTTAAGAGGTACTCCACATTCACTTCGCTTGGGTACTCACAGTACGCAAGGCCACTTTGAGACAAAAAAGTTTGGGTACTCCCAGTACCCAAGGTCACTGAAGGGTTAAAAAAGCGACCTTGGAGAGGACAGCAGCACGTGGTAGTTGCGTGCTATAGTGGGGGAAACAATGTTGTTTTCCCGGGACGTACCAAAGGCGCAGCACTAGACCAGACCAGCGTGGTCTGCCGGTACACCAGTTGCCGGGGGATATCCATGTGTATTTCCACCCGAAAACAAAAACAGTTACCTCAAAGGTATTAATGAGCACCAAAACAAAAGATTCACATAAAAGCCGAAAATGGTTAAACAACCCGTGATGTTGATAATTGAAAGTGTAATTTACCTAATTAGCTACCTATCTTATTGGTATTAAATTGATTGATATTGAAAACTTCTTGCGATTCTAAGAATAAAGAAAATAAAAACAGTACATTACAGCCGCGGCCGCGGCCGGAAACGGGGACATTGGTGGACGAACGTGAAAATGTGGGCTTGTATAGTACTTTTCTCAAATAATGCGCGGTAATTCAAACTATGTAGTACCTATGTAAATTCTGGAATCAATGACGAACAACATTTAATTTTTTACGCATCAATATGTTAATTTGTTTCTTTTTTACTGTATTGCAAGCCAGTTCGAAATTTTAATAAAATCTTTGATAAGTTACCTCCTTGGTTGCTATTTTTCGGAGCAAAAAGTTAGTTTCCTTTTTTAAATTATTAAGACAGAATGAGTTTTCATAGTAATATAAATAGCCACTAAACAGGATTTTCATACATATTTTGCCGGCCACTGCTAGCATGTATTGACCAGTACAGCAATTTCGATTTATCTCGAAGAAGGTTGTCAAAATAATGTTCGAATTTCCAAGCATGTTTGAGAAAAATGATTTTCGCAGAACCGTACTTACCTATCTACCTATAATTTTAAGGTACACGTTTATGCACACAATCGGTTACAATAACCAACACGTATACCATGTATATCCTAATATTTGATAAAAACCAATGAAAATTCAACGCTCTTTCATTCGTAAAATTATTCATATATTTGAAATTGACGGGGGAAACCTCTATACTCTAGAGTCCTCGAAATATAGGTACCTACGTACCCACATAAATCGTCACAATGATATACGGGTAATTTTAAGTAAGGCTGTGTACCCTCCGGGGATTTCCACATGAAAATACATTTTGAATACGTTCCCGGGACTCCGGGATCCCGGTCAAAGGCTGGCAATAGACCGGGCTTAAAGTAGTGGCTCTTATTAGCATGCGAGTACACGTCCAGAGCATTTGCCCATGATATCTTAAATCTTATTCAGTTTTGGTTTTTATGCTCGCAAAAACTTTGGAAACGCCGCCGTGTAGTATACGGCATAGATTAGAGACCATACACCTAGCATCATATAAGTCCATGAAATAGGTGGAATAGAATGAAAAGAAAAAGAAAGAAAATCAATGAAAGCTCAGAAGGGAAAAAGACAGAATAAATCACAAAATATATATTACTATAACTCAGTATTTAATTATCACTTTGAAGAACACAGTAATGTTGAAGATTCAACATTCAGGAAACGAATCACAGACTGGGGATATGAAACGAATGAATCTCGATCTGCTCGAAATGGCCGCCACATTAACTACGAAATAAATAGTCATTTTGCATACTTTTTAATTCTACCCAAATAAATTACAACACACGGGTTTGAACATTTGATATACTAGTTTCATTAAAATTTATAAATATGACAATAAACTCGTAGTCATTCGAGATACTAATTTCAATAAATTGTTGCTATTTTCATAAAATATAATAACAATTAATTTATTGTCACACCAATAGGTACGAAACGTGAAAGAAAACGCTTACTTTTTTATACATACTATAAATATTTTTAAATCAGTTTACCTGCAAATCAAATTTAAAATTAAAACAAAATGTTATGTAACAATATGTAACTCTAGCAAAATGTATTAAGGTGCGTACTCACCGCGAGCATTTTCGTGTAATGTAACAAATAATTCAAAATTCAATATTGAGCATCACATTATTATTTTTGGAATATCATTACATAAAAAATAACATAACCAGCCCATTACTATCCCACTGCTGGACACGGGCCTCTTCTCATTATGAGAAGGCTAAGGCCTTGGTCCACCACGCTGGCCTAGTGCGGGTTGACTACAGACACCATTGAGAACTGTATGGAGCACTCTCAGGTGTGCAGGTTTCCTTACGATGTTTTCCTTCACGGTTAAAGCAAGTGATAATCGAATATAAATCCGCACAATAATACCATTATTTTTTATTATTATTAATTCACCTTTTCAGAACATACTGTTATAGTTTCTACACGTGTCAGCTCTAGACTGAGTATATCCTATACAAAGAGGTGTCTGGGTGGCATCCGTGTTCAGAATAATAGCAACTACAGACACCTCATGGGTTTGCAGCGTCACTGTAGTACCTCCAGAATTTTTGCGAAATCACGGCTAAACACATTCAATGCCATACAGAAAAGCCGAATTGCATCATTCATGGCCAGGGTTGCTACGTGTAGAAACAGTATAATTAGGGATTATAGCTGACAGGTTGCGTACCACTCGTATGTACAAGAGATGGCTTGATATAGCTGCGTTAAAAGAGAGGTTATGTGAAGAATGTGTCCGAAATTATAATTATGTGAATTCTGTGTTAGGGACAAAAAAATACGTATGTGTTTCTAAAATTGAGTTTTTTTTTAGGTTTCTTTGTTTTGTGTATTGCTTGTATATATCTTGGGTCTGCATTAAAGAACTTTTTATTTATTTATTACAAAAGTGCGCCAGCTCAACTTACTGTACTGAGTAGCATTTGCTTTAGTAACTTCTCGACATTGAGCACTGCTTGTTACAAACTATGCACATTACAAACTGCAAACATTCGTGCATGTAACATTGATTTATTGATATAGTTTATATCAACAGTTACATGGGGTGCGTACTGTATTGCTTGGCTTAACGTACTTATTACTGCTATGTTTGAAGTTGTAACATTCCAAGCCTGTGCACTACAATGCTCGGCTTTATGTAATCACTGCTGTATAATATTCGAAGTTGTAATGCTTAAACTAGAGCTGTTACATTACACGCCAATGCTCCCGGTGAGTACGCTCCTTTACAATGGCAATTGCACGTCGCAGATGTGACAATGAGCGCGAGGTTCCCACTCAGCATAATGCTGGTTATGACGTCAGACATAACTCAGCGCTGTTTTCAGTAAAAAAAACCTCAAGTGACGCCATGAAAGTGAAGCTGAGAACCCTAAATTACAAAAAAAAAAAGTGAATTAAAATAAGAGTAGCAATCTATTTATATATTATTTATACTTATAAAAAGCGCTACGTGTAAAATACTGATGTTTAGCTGCATTTGATAAGACTGGAAGCTGACCTCAACATAATTGGGAAAAGGCGAGGAAAAAGATCGTTTATAAATTGCAACTTCAAGATAAAGGTCAGGTCAATGTCCACTATTGCCATGTTACACGCACAGACTATGTACATCAGTTGTATATTATGGTCTGTCTCACAATAGGATATTAGTTACAAGCTGTGTGATGCAGAATTGCAGACCAATAACAAGACCCGCGTAGCGTAACCGACATAACCCGTAGCATGCGGCTTATGTCAACGCGTAGCGGCGCGGCGGCGTAGACAACGCGTAGCATCAAGTACGAATGAATCTTAAAGAAGCGTAGCACGCTCCAAAAAATCTATCTATACATAAAAATAGAATCATGGTGGGTTGCTATTGTATTGTAAGCACCCACTAAGAAAGGGTTTTTGGAAATAATAACCCTAAGTAGGTCAAATATGGTGTTGGAGTTTGTATAAAAAAACTTTTCCCTTGGATCAATTCACTCAAAACTTGGAAAAGTAATCTTTAAAGTAAATTCAGTGTAAATAATAATAATCATCATCTGGCTCGGCGTAGAGATGGCCGATGGAGTAAAGCGTTGACCGAGTGGTGGCCAAGGTCAGGTCGGAGAAACCCGGGCCGTCCGAAAGCGCGCTGGGTTGATGATATCGCCAAAGCCGTAGGAAACACCTGGATGAGGGACGCACAAGATCGAAGACGCTGGCAAAAACGAAAGAAGGCCTATACCCAGCAGTCGGTGATGCCGGGCTAGGATGATGATAAATAATAAACAAAGAGTTATTGAATTTGTCAAACAATTTACCCAACCCAATAGAAAAAAGTGCCAAAAGTGGCCGTTTTTCACATTTTTTCTATCTACAACTACAGCGAACTATAATTTACAAAGTTAATAGTTTCTGATTAAACTACAGTACCTGTACTTCAATGGTTAAAAACAAATTTTCGATAAATGATCAGCGAGTAATTATTTGTTTAATGAATAATAATAATAATTTGGAACCGTGCAACTAGAGGCTGAAATTTCAAAAGTGCCTGTAATAAGGTTTATTTGAAATAAAAAAACATCTCAATTTGAATGATGGAGACGTCACGTAGCTCTTAGTAGGGCCTTAAAGGCAAGGCGAGGTGCAGACCTGATGTTAGACGGTTACCTTTGACCCTATCAACTGCAATACCACCTAGATTGTTGTCTAAATTGTATACCGCTAGTGAATTTCGCCAAACCAAGACATGAAGATGGAAAGTCACATGTAATTCTAATTTCACCAGAACCCATATCCTTCGCCCCGGAACACAGCAATGCAAGCATTACCGATTGGTGGCATAAATAGATTTTTTTTATAGTATAGGATGGCAAAACGAGCTAAAGGCCCACCTGATGTTAAATGGTTACCTTTGCCCATAACAACTGCAATACCACCTAGACTGTTGCCTAAATGGTACCGCAAGTCGGTTCGCCAAACTGAGACATGAAGATGGAAAGTCTCATGTGATTGTAATTTCACCGGCACCCGTACCCAGACCGAAACACAGCAATGCAAGCATCACTATTTGGGGGAGAAGTAGGTACGGTGGTAGTACTTCCCCGGACGAGCTCTTTCACAAAGGAGTTCTACTACTACTAAAGGTACGGTATGCCGACTGTTTACAATTATGCTAGATTAATTAAAAACTGATGGTGCTTGTTACAATTTCCCGGTGACTATCATAATCATTTCAGCCGAAAGACGTCCACTGCTGGACATAGGCCTCCCCCAAGCATCGCCACAACGACTGGCGCCGCGCTTTCCGCATCCAGCGGATTCCCACGACCTTCACCAGG
Source organism: Asteroscopus sphinx (assembly GCA_949699075.1). Taxonomy (NCBI): domain Eukaryota; kingdom Metazoa; phylum Arthropoda; class Insecta; order Lepidoptera; family Noctuidae; genus Asteroscopus; species Asteroscopus sphinx. The sequence continues at coordinate 4,562,953 of OX453014.1, forward strand.
TCGTCGGTCCACCTTGTGGTAGACCTACCCACGCTGTGCCTTCCAGTATGCGGTTGCCACTCCAGAACTTTAGTGCCCCATCGGCTATCCGTTCTGCAAGCAATGTGCCCCGCCCACAGCTACTTAGGTTAGGCAATTCTTCGGGCTATGTCGGTTACCTTCATTCTCCTGCGAATCTCCTCATTTCTGAGTCGATTACGCACTCCCAGCATAGCCCTCTCCATTGCTCTTTGAGTGACTTTGAGCCTTCTTATCAGGCCCAATGTAAGCGACCACGTTTCAGTGCCGTAAGTAATTACTGGCAGCACACACTGTATTACAAAAACAAAATGTTTGTACTCTGATATGACGATTCTTTAGAAACATGATGAGGCTGTTATCAGTCCAAGAGTGCTGTTCAACGCGATATTATATTACCCCCCACCACCTTTCACGACGACAACGCTGAAAGAGGGTCAGCTATTTTTAGCGAACAACCACTGCCGAAACTTATTCAAATGTCTCAACTAAGTAAATAGGGTGCCGCGAAAACAATTATCCCTAAATAAGGTTGGCAACCCTTTCGTTTGTGTGAACATTAAAAATGTATCAGAATCCGGCCGCGTTTTGAACTGAATACGAATTACTTAGTAACATAGTGAGCCGTAGGCGTACTAAGCCCTTTGTTAAATAGGTATACAACAGCTATTGTATTTAGATATTGGGAAATTTGATTTCGTTCAGTATAATTCAGTTTCCTTTGCAATGAAAATGATTTTTTTAATCATTTCTGCCATTGTAAAATTCATTTAACATGTTTTTTAAACCTTGGCGTTTGTTGCGGTATGCCAATATCCTGTTTCACATATCAAAGATTATGGTTATGTTTTCTGCACACTGTTCGGGGTCGCACACGCCGCAACACCGACGCCACTTTTTAACAAAAAATGGCGTAGAAGTCAACTACGCTGGCGTCCCGCAAACATGCACTGCACTATCGAGGGAGCCTAAACAGTTAAACAGTGCCCTGAACACATTATTATACTCGCGCAAGGCAATGTAGGCTCTATAATATAATAATATTATTAATTTATATTTGTAATATACACGAAGTAATCCGGTTAAATTTGTTTTACAATTTATAATATAATTTACAGAGTTAATAGTTGCTGGTTAAACAACAGTACCTGTACTTCAATTGTTAAAAACGAATTTTCGATAAGTGATGTATTCAGCGAGTAATATTTTTTTTACTGATGGGGGCGCCACTTGGCCGCTACATGCGCGAGGAAATGCGAGTGGTCTTTTCTCCATACAAACGCTCTCGACTGTTTTCGTTTTGGTTTATAATCCCAGAGCAATGTTTTTTTAGAGTAAAATAAATATCAGCTTTTGCTATGCCCCTATGTTTCGTTTTTGTTGATAAATTATTTCTAGAAGCCCTCAAAAAATCTTTAAATTGTCTAATTAGTCCGCTGTCTACAGAGGCCTGGTGTATAAATTTGACAACTATTAATGGAAAAGAAAAAACATGTCGGCATTGTACACATTCTTCTTATTCAGTTTATGAAATATCTTTAAATTGGTCCAGTTTCAAACCTCGAGTTATGACTTTTTTTACTAAGGCTATTCAGTCGAAACTGCAGTTGTCCAGTTGTTACTTGAGGCAAAGTGACAGCGATAGTTTCTTCAAATACCTAATCTTCAAAAGTCTCTCTGCCCGCATTTCCTCTTAAGGGAGGCCTAAGCTGTCGTTTGCCGGGAAACACGCGGTAAAATTATAAACGGATTTCTTTGTTTGTAATATTTTATGTACCGTAAAATGGTGCAGTTTAAAAACAGGGTTAATTGAAATTGGCGTTGGCTTCCGTACACCCGCGTGTAATAAGGTTTTAATATGTATTTTAAATTATTCAGTTATCTTGTCCTAAATATTGGACCTTTGGGTATAACACATAACATAACATCACGCCTATATTTCCCCGAAGGGGTAGGCAGAGGTGTATAGTACACCCACATTTCGCCAGTTATGTTGTAGTCCCATGTAATAGGGGGCGAGCCTATTGCCACTAACCGGCCACAAATCCAGACTCCAGGCTGCTACTGGGAATTTCCTAATGAAAAAATACCCAATAACACTTTGCCCGACCCGGGAATCGAACCCAGGACCCCACGCTCAGCAACCTTTGCCCGTGCCTTTGGGTATAGTACAGAGTATAGCCAGAGTAATGATCTCTGGAGGGAACAGTAGTTCGGTATCATTCCCGGTCCGAATAAGTAGTAGTGTGTGTTGCAACTCTGGTTGCACCTCTTCTCTATACAACGTGTGACCAATTGCCTCGTTGGTCTAGTGGTCGCAAGCGCGACTGCTAAGCGTGAGGTCCTGGGTTCGATTCCCGGGTCGAGCTAAAAGTGTTATTAGGATTATTCTGTCAAGAAAATTTCTCAGTAGCAGCCCGGAGTCAGGAAGTTGGCGGTTCTACACCCCCGTGCCTTGGAGAGCACGTAAAGCCGTCGGTCCTCGACTGATCTCTCTCCGGTCGTGTCGGATTGCTGCCCCGAGTGAGGGAATAGAGAGTGCACCTGTGTTTGCGCTGACACTTGTGCACTATAATATGTACCGCGCAGAGGCCTAATCTCCGTTGAGATTGGCCGCCATGACCGAAATTCGGCCGGGAGGACATTATTATTATTATATCACGTGTTATTGAAATAATTCAAAACCTGAAATTAGTTTTTTCAGGATCGAGAGTAGTTTGGTTTACACTATTTTTTTATTAAGATTAATTTATATGTAAAAAAAATTGTGTCATGCCGTCTAAAACTTAAATACAACGTGACGCTGTAAAACAACAAACAACTACACACATAAAACTTAAAAAATAAAAATTGAACCGACGAAAACAGAAACTGAAAAGCGAAAAATAACTAATTATGAGTCGGCGCCAAACGAACTTTTAACGAGCAAAGTGCGTGTAAGTTGCTAGTGGCCGAGCGGAGAACGCATTTTTGGAAAGTTATTGTTTATCGTTGAAAATTTCACGTTGTATTTGATGTGACGTTTTTATTATTTATTTAAAGTAATTTAATGATCTTCCTTGATTGGTTGTTTGGCGCCGACTCATAATTAGTTATTTTTCGCTTTTCAGTTTCTGTTTTCGTCGGTTCAATTTTTTGATCAAAAGTTTTATTTTTCATTTTTTTGTGGTTAAAATCTAACTCCAGGTCTCCATTATGTCGTAGTGTCTAGAACTATATTTATGTGTGTCAAGTTTCAACAGAATCGGTTAACAGGTAAGAATTCAGTGCGTGAACAAACACTCATCCCCTGTTTTACTACCCTTAGGGGTGGATTTTGATTTTGATATTTGAATGGAACCAACTTCGAGATATACCCTATCCATTAAAAAAAGAATCATCAAAATCGGACCACTCTGTAAAAAGTAATGCGTGGTCACACATAAAAAAAAATAAAAAAAAATGCGTCGTATTGAGAACCCCCTCCTTTTTTTCGTCGGTTAAAAATAGAAACAGAACACGTCCGTCACTCCACCCGGAGAAGACGGAGCCAGTGTCGAACTCTTACCGTATAAAACCACAATGGTGTTCCTTCAACTACATTTGGCCGGGGGCGTGGGATATACTCTGTATTCTCCACTCACCCTCGACAAGTCCCGGCTTGCCACTAGCTGGCGAGCCCCTTCTCCCCGTGTGACCTCAACGTCGCCGGCCGCACCCTTCTTCTGACAGGCCCACTCCTAGGGTGGCTGGAGGTGAACGTACACCTGTTCCTGTGGCGCCCAGTCCGTTTCCTGCGGGAAGGATGAGAGAACGTCGCCTCTCGAACCCTCTCTGCTGCCTTCTACGAGACGACTCCCTCGCAAGCACTCTCGCTCTCGACCATAGACATAACCACCGCTGGAAGCGAGACATCGCTGCCGCCTACTGCAGTAATGAGGTCAGGGTGCTGCGTGGCCCAAGCTGGACACTACGCCAGCGTATGCAGCGCCATGTCCTCAGGGCAGCAGCCACAGTGATGACACTCGGGCTTCGGCTCCCAGCCTATACGAAACAGATAGATTCCGAAGCAGTCATGCCCCAAGAGTATCTGCATCAGACGGTAGGTGAGGATGCCACATGGCACCTTTCCAGCCACTCTACCATGACGGGCCTTACCGCCGCTATTTCGGCGTGCCCTAAAGAAATTTCTCCTAGTTTAAGCCCAGTTGCTCTTTTCCTTGTATCTTATTTCTTACACGACTTAAGCACTTTGTTTTTAATAAAAGTAGGTTAAGCCTTGGCTCAATAAAACAATTATAAGAGTTTAACAAGTGTTTAATTGGTTAAGGTTCGCCCCACATTACAAGGTCACCCCTTTCTCTTTCATGGTGTCGTTAAAATGTACTTAGGGATGACGTCAAGCATATAAACGGTAGCAGCGTCTTCCTGTCTACAAATAAAAACTAACTGCGATCTCTGTCTAGAAACCGTTGTGATTACGTCAATTTCCCCTTTAACCATTCATTTCTGCGGTCAAAGAGTTCCATGTTTAACCGTGAAATGAAATCAAATGATTTATTCTACAAACTGGATGGTAAAATATTTTTAGAAGTCGGTTTTTTAAGAAAATAGATGACGTCGTTGTTTCCTATACACCTGTACCTTTGCTCTCCCACCGACAACCTGAAGGTGTCTGGGGGAAACTGAATGCAAAAGGCAGAAGACTGACTGTTGTTGCACAACTTGGGAGAGGCCTATATCTAGCAGTGGACTACCATAGGCTGAGTTGAAGAATTTCTGTGAGGACAATTGAAGAAAATGCCATGTCGATTTGAGTGGACCGGTATCTAACCGTAGATATCGGATATCTATGGTCCTAACTAATGAAATGCATGCATCAGCTATCGTATGACTCAGCCATATTGTAGGGTCTATGGCTGAATATTTTGTTAAATTATAAAGATTGGTTGAACAACTAAGCCATAAAATGGACAAAACCAACTTCGTATTTACACAATTTCTTAGGGAAGCAAGTAATAAATAAAGATCAATTCTTCTCACGTAGATTTAAGTGTTTACTCGTCGCGCGCCGTATTTTGCACGATTTTGAACGGAAAATAAGCTCACAATACTGTTTCAAGCTAATATCAAGTTGTGTTCATTGAGGGGCTCGTGGCTAAGTTATAACCGTGTGAATTGCAAGTTCTGAAAGATTAAGCTACGCTAGCCGCGGTCAGCCCTTGGATGGGTGAGCGTTTTATTCCACTTCGAGACCCCTCCGTGCCTTGGATACATATACAACTGAAGGGTAATTCTCGTAATTAAAAACGTTCAAAATATAGTTCTAAACGAATCTCAATGCTTTAAATCTCAATCTCCTGACAGTAAATGTTCCTGTTTGCCGTTTATTTGTGACACTTAGGTCATTAATGTCACCAATAAACGGCAATCAGAAACATCTACTGTCAGGAGATTGAGATTTAAAGCATTGAGACTAGTTTTCAACTATATTTTGAACGTTTTTTATTACGAGAATCGGTATTCTGTGTCCTGATTCACAAACGTTCGAAAAGTTTCCGTTTCCGAAGTGAAATTTGACCGGCAAACGAAACAAAACGACCAGTTCCTGCGACCACGAATAATGCAATGCATTCGAAACATCAGGAAAAGCAATGTTAATCGTAATACGCGATGTAATCTGGTCAAACTTGTTTTATTAAGAAAAAAAAACGATTTGAGAATCGAACGCATTCGGAAACGCTATTCATAGTTCTTTAATTTTACATCGAGTGTTTTCCGACAACAAATGGCTCACGTGAGAGTTTCCATGAATTTCGCGTTGCGTTTCCGAATCCGTTCGGTTCTCAAATCGTTTTGTTTCTTAATAAAACAAGTTTAACCGTATTACATCGTGTATTATTATTAAAATTGGTTTTCCTGACGTTTCGAATGCTTTGCAGCGTTCATGATCGCAGGAATTAGTCGTTTTTTTTTTTTGGTCAAATTTTTCTTCGTAAACGGAAACTTTTCGAACGTTTGTGAATCAGGCCACTGGTCTGTGCTTGTAGAGCACGTTAAGCTGTCGATCCTGGTTGATATACGATCAACTATGGCAATGGTTACGAGTAGTCAGAAGCCCACTGTCACTTGGTCTAACTTCCGTGGTCTAGTGGTTGATTGTCGGACTGCTGATCACGAGGTCGTGGGTTCGATTCGCACAGGATACAAATATTTATGTGATGAACATAAGTGTTTGTGTAGGTCTGGGTGTTTCATAAGTATTTTAAGTATGTATTTACAAAAAAAAAGTAAATAAGTATTATATCCATTGTCTAGTACCCATAATACAAGCTCTGCTCTTAGGCCCGTATTACAGAAGCTTCCTCAAGTACAGTTTAAACTCCAATCACCTGATCACTACTTAAGGATAGAATCGTTACTTGAGTATCGGTCTTATTCCAGAACGGTAATTATAAACTTTAATTCAACAACATAACACACGAATTTGACCTGAAATATAATAGAAATCTCTACTCAAGCGTAGTCTGGACCACGCTTGAGTGATTACAGATCAAATCTCTGCCCAAATACCGAAACAGGTGACAATATAAAACGAAACTAAACTCAGCTGAACTGTGATCAACAAATCTCTGCTTGAGGGACGTTCTAAAATCAAGGCTCAACTCAAAACTAGTTTTAAACAGTGATCAAAGCTTGAGTATCGTTCTGGAATACGGGCCTTAGTTTGCTATGTAAAAAATGTCCCAAATATTTATTTATTTTTAATACTTAAGGATAATATACTTTAGGATGTTGGTATTACCCAGTAACGGTTGCGGGCATAGAAATCTAAATAATAAGGTAATAGAAATCTAGGTATCTAGGGTCTTTTACTACCGGAACGCATGTCGCCGGTTTTCCGACTTGTTTCTAGCATCCAATGCAAAATAAATTAAGCTAAAAAGATTCCGCTGTTACATAATTATGCTACACAATACAATTTTAGTGACTCTGCGTCCAAAAAACCACTGATAATTGAGCAAAAGGTTCGCGCACTGGTGTTCTACGAGTCACCTGTACGCGGTGACATCACATCACGCGCTTTTGTCATTTATATTATCTTATTTCTATGGGGGTCTGATGGCAGTCGCTTCGTGTAAAAAACTGATGTTCAGATGCATCTGGTTAGACTGGAAGCCAGCCCCAAAATAATTAGGAAAAGCCAGGAGAAAGAAGAAGACAAAATTGTGATCATTACTTGAGTCTTAATTAGACCAGTCGAGTTCAATTAACCTTAGCACACAGGATATGTGTATCTAATAGAAAGTATACAGGAAAAAAATGTGCTAATGGACCTTGTTTTTGTCCCGTTTCCACCGTTGTTTATCTCGTGACATGTGAGAGAGAGATGGCGTATGTGGATAAGAAAGACAGGTAGCTCCCGTGTAGACGTGGATTACTGATTTTTGTAAGGCGTGGACTTGTTTTTCTTGGTAAAGAAATAATGTTTATTGGAAAAATATCTTTTGTGTTAGGTACGTAATATTCATTACGTTGAGCATAGTTCCGATAAGGCTTATATTAAGAGACGAATCCAAGCGTGAATTCATGCTTCTGGGCAGCCAGCCGATGTCTGTCAACACATATATGAAATTTCACTAATATAGGTTGCCACTATTCGCCAGTTGAAAACTTCAAATCAGTTTCGACCACTTATGTAAGCCGTCTAAACTGCCGCGTTAGTGATCAACCAATAACTGGCTTGGTAGGGCCAATCGGATTGCAGTACCCCGCCTCAGCTAGTGGACAGAATTTATTGTATGCATTATATTCAACGTCTATTTGGCTGTATGGTCGCTGGCAGTGCTATTTGACAGTTGGAAGCATGAGCTCACGCTTAGATTCGTCTCCGAATGTAAGCCGTATTCAAATTCGAAAGTTTTTTTTGGTGAATATGCATTCTAGTTGCACGTTTCCAAAAAGTCAGTCCAATGGCGAAGAGCCGGCAAGAAACTCCATGGATGTACTCTTTACAATAATAGCACAGTCTAAGGAACTCTAGCTCTGCTATTTACTTACGCTATGATAATAGGTTGTACAATGTTTATTTGTTACATAATTTGGCAAGATTTGTGTGGGAACTATGTAGGTTAATGAGTCTCTTGTCAAAACTCTTGTCAAAACATACGGAGAATCAACATGATTGCGATCGCGAGTGAGTTAACTTCGGCAGCAGAGGAGCAATAGGGTGTTTGACAATTTTTTGAAATGTACGTAAAACGATGGCGATACTAAAATATGCTTTTAAAATTAAATAATCAAGATTTTTATTCCTCATTTAAAATTTCGCACCAAAAAGCTAAGTCACGTGACATTATCGTCAAACTACGTCACTGTACTTGTTCCGGTCAGTGCTGCCAGTATAAATTCCCTTAAAAGTATGACATGCTTACCGAAAAAGTACGAATTTGAGGAAATGTAAAAAATCTGAGAAAAACTTAGATTCCTGTTTACGAAACAGTGTAGGTAGTTAGAAGGCGGTGTCGAGAGTTATTTTATTTTGATGTTGCTTTTATTTTTCGTTCAATTTTTATATTTCCTTCGAGACGGTTGTAGTAGTGCGAGCGCGGAAAACAGATCGTAGTTTTATTTCTGGAATGAGACATGACTAAAAAGCTTGTAAATTACGTTCTTATTACGTACAAATGCTCATAAACTAAATTGTTAGTAAGTTATAAATTATATAAACTGGCTCGACAAAATAAAAAATAAACAGGCTGACATGAATATGTTATTATTATAAAAAAAATAGCAATGGAGAGGGCTATGCTCGGAGTGTCCCTGCGTGATCGAATCAGAAATGAGGAGATTCGCAGGAGAACGAAAGTAACCGACATAGCCCGAAGAATTGCCAAACTTAAGTGGCAGTGGGCGGGGCACATTGCTCGCAGAACCGATGGCCGATGGGGCAGTAAAGTTCTGGAGTGGCGACCGCGTACTGGAAGGCGCAGCGTGGGTAGGCCCCCCACAAGGTGGACCGACGACCTGGTGAAGGTCGCGGGAATCCGCTGGATGCGGAAGGCACAGGACCGGTCGTTGTGGCGATGCTTGGGGGAGGCCTATGTCCAGCAGTGGACGTCTTTCGGCTGAAATGATGATGATGATGATGATAAAAAAAATACTTTTTATTTTTACGATCATTGCAACATTTAGCTCGCCCTGTGTCGTACAAGATTCTGACGTCACTACGTTTTGCATCACGTTAAAAACAGATTAAAAAAACGAATTTTCAAACGGGAAAGTAAAATATTTAGAATACCAAGTTTTACCAAGTTTTGTTAATTTAAATAATTAACAATTCAATTCAATTCAATTTTATTTATTTGCTAATATGGGTACAAAATGGTGTAAAAAAAAAAAAAAAATGGTGTACAAAACTCTGTAAAACTTAATCTTCAACCTAGAATCTACGGTGTGTGCAATTTTCATAATTTTTGGCGATACCAGTCAAACACCCTATTATGTAATGCATTGACTTTGACATTAGTTTTCATTTTGAAATTAAAGCAATATTTATTGCGTGGTACGTGGTACGCAGTTGCCGATGACACGGATTGTCAAAAGACATGGACCAATGAACTATGTAGGTTAATATCATCATCATTATCATTTCAGCCGAAAGACGTCCACTGCTGGACATAGACCTAGCCCAAGCATTGCCACAACGACCGGTACTGGTGTTTTTCGCATCCAGCGGATTCCCGCGACCTTCACCAGGTCGTTGGTCCACTTTGTGGGGGGCCTACCCACGCTGCGCCTTCTAGTACACGGTTGGCACTCCAGAACTTTTGGCCCCGCATCAGCCATCCGTTCTGCGACCAATATGCCCCGCCCTCTGCCACATAAGTTTCGCAATTCTTCGGGTTATGTCGGTTACCTTCGTTCTTCTTGGTTCAGTTCTTTAGTAAGGAAAATAGTAGATATTAATTTTAGCCGTTAGTCCCTAAAACATTTTAAATAAATAAAAAAACTTATAATCAACAGAAACAAAGAAAGCAATATTATCCTATTCCCAACTTCAAGTTCAAACACGGTCCTTTTATTTTAACAATATTGCCGAAAAATTCTATTAAAACTTCTTACCTAAATATTATTATACGTAAACACTGAAATCGCATTATGTTCGCAGTAATAGGATTGTGAAAACAAACTTAACTTTGTATAGCTTTTCATCTCAAGTAAATCGTAAAACTGAAAGCTGGCCGCGTAAAACCAAAATACATCAGATATTCCGGATTCGATTTCCGATGGCGGAAATTTGTATCTCTAATGATTTGTATCAGCCGCACCGTTTGGTCGTATGAGTAATAATAATAACATAACATAACATCACGCCTGTATTTCCCCGAAGGGGTAGGCAGAGGTGTAATAGTACACCCACATTTCGCCAGTTATGTTATAGTCCCATGTAATAGGGGGCGAGCCTATTGCCATTAACCGGGCACAAATCCAAACTCCGGGCTGCTACTGAGAATTTCCTAATGAAAAAACCCAACAACACTTTGCCCGACCCGGGAATCGAACCCAGGACCCCACGCTCAGCAGTCGCGTTTGCAACCACTAGACCAACGAGGCAGTCGAGTAATAATAATTCAATTCTTTATTCAGATAACTATAGATCCATTACATAAATTGTAAGTAAGAACTTAAACCTATATTAGTATTAAATAATTAAGTGTAAATAACGACACAACTCAAATAATAAAAAAAACGAGTGTGCTTTAGAGCACACGACTGATGTAAAACGTCACTAACATATATCTCCCTCAATACTATTTCAATGAGAACAAAGGAATGGCGGCGCGGCGCGCGTACATCTGCCGGCGCTGTGTCGTGGCCGGCCGTCGTCCGGGGCGCCTCTTTCCCCGCGTCCCGCACTACTCCCTCCGTTCGCCACAGTTTTCGTAATCGTAACGCATTCACCAGCTTACTCCCCAAGTCAAGCGTGCCTAAAGAAATTTTACTTCAAAAAAAAAAAATAACACCCGAACAGAATCAAGTGATCGTTCGTTTTGTGTACTTATTTATATATATTATTTTTTTTGAGTTGTGCTTCAATTTAGAAGAAGAAACACGTCGATACATGCTTGTTTCCTCCCTCCCTCCTTTTGTCCCAATCGTGGTTTTTTAATTATTTTATGAAAACTGTTAAAGTTACGAGAAAATTGTCAAGGACCAATATGTTTCTCATTAAATTATCTACAATACCGTCATGGGATGTATGTTGATAGGACTTATGGTTTTCCAAATAAGCTAACACTCATTGGTGTAAGTACGCAGGTATTTAAGCAATTCATTGAAACATGCCAAGTTTCATGTTTTCTGCCAGATGGGACCGTATTTCGAGTTAAGAAGCTGTACGGTGTGTAGCAGTGAAACTGTATTTTTATGCCATATTGCAGCAAAACCATCTGTGTGTTACTCAGCAAACATAGTTGAATGGCTTGGTTGAAGTACTAAGGCGTTGTTGACGCACAGTGCCCTGAAGGCATTGTTCAATTGGATCAGCGACAACACAGCCCGTTGTCGCTGAATTGGATGCGCAGAGAAACAGCCCTTTGGGCATATCTGAACCACAGACTCACCGAGTACAGATATGTACAATACGCTTTGAATTAAGTTACTGTCACTGCGTCCGAACTTCGAGCTAAGAACAGACAATACTCTGCGCTCTCCTTTATGTCTGTATCATCTCCAAAGTTATCGGTTACTACATGCCCAAGGCCCAATTATTTGATACCATTGAGTAATTAATACTGCTGGAAAGAAAGTTAAGCACTTTGTTCGCGCCATGAAGATCATTACTCTGAATTATTGGCATTATAATTCAAAAAGTGAGCTGTTGTATATTTTTTACACACAGCACCACTCGTAATGCGCACAAATAAAGGTATAATAAGTAAGGTCAACATAAAAATTCGATGAATTTTATAACATAACATAAATATTATAATGACAATAATTGGCAAGTTTTCATTTCAGTTTAAGACTGAAATGAAAACTAGGTCTACTACTACTACTGAAAACTAGGCTAGGTCTCCACCAAAGGAAAGTTGTCAACTTAAGTGTTGTCAACAAATTGTCAACAAATATTGTAAACAAACGTCGAGAATTGTATTCCCGTTTTAGGCGGTAAAAATCAAAATGAATACGCGTATTGTAAATATTTGATTGCTCTGTGTGTAATACGTTTGCTCAGTTGGAAACATTAATTGGGAATAGAAACTTTAAATAGCATCGTTGGTCGACGACATTTTGTCAACTAAATAGTTTTGGTGGAGACGTCTAGTTGTCAACTGAAATGTTCTTCAAATTGTTGACGACATTCGGTGTCGACAAAATAGATAGAAAAGTTGGTGAGTTTTTGAAGAATTGCAAAAAGTTGCCAACTATTTCAGTGCCGACGCTCCTTAAAAATGTTAAAACTTTAAATCAAAACTTAATTTTGATGTTGACTGTGCCTATTTGCTCTCGTGCAAGGGACAGCACAACCGGAATTCCGGATTCCGGAGCTGATTCTGCATGAATATGCATGAGATCAAATTAATATTCTGGTTATTTATTATTTATATTTATTTTTTAAATGGGAGTTAGGACAATATGTATGTAAATAGAATATGAGCTATGCAAAATACTGAGGTCCAGTCGCCTCTGTTAAGATCGGAATCCGACCTTGTTTTTGACGCTTTCTAGTTTAAAAAACCGGCCAAGTGCGAGTCGGACTCGCGCAGTAAGGGTTCCGTACCTCTCAACGACCTGATACCCCATAAAAACTGATTTAATTTACGAGAGTTTATCCAAAGACACAACATCACACACATCAAAACACAGTGCGCGAAATATGAATTTTTGCATGTCTTTCTTACGCAGGTACCACCACATATGTCTATGTTTGTCTTATTTTTAGTATTTGTTGCTAAACTACATAATATGCACTATAATCTGACTAAGTTTGACGCTGGTATATATTACCGTTTTGAAGATAGAGCAGGAACAAAAACGTTGAAAAAAATGCATGTTTTTTGAGGTTTCTTGTATGGGGACCAACTTTGGTTTTAGACTTTTTTTTTGTTTTTAGTATTTGTCGTGATACAACTCATAGCAACACATATTCTGAAACAAATTTCAACCGGTTACCTATTACCGTTCAAAAGGTACAGCCCTGTGACAGACAGACGGACGGACGGACAGCGTAGCGAGAGTAATAGGGTCCCGTTTGGTACCCTTTGGGTACGGAACCCTAAAAACCGGCCAAGTGTGATTCAGACTCGCGTACTAAGGGTTCCATATCACCACGCATGTCTGTGTTTACCTTTTTTATTTTTTTGTTGTGTATGCAAAATAAATTATTATTATTATTATTCAATTAGACCAAGTTTGACGCTTGTATGTATTACTGTTTTTTAAACAGAGCAGTAGCAGCCTGCTTTATTTGCCTGATTTTCGTCCGTGTCACTTAAGGTCCAGTTGAAAATACTAGTTGCCTGGCCTTTTTGCTGAACTGAGCCTATTTGGTGCAGCCGCGGGGCACACAATTATACTTTTAGGAGTTGTATTATAAATAGATGATTAAAATTGTATATTATTTTTATTGTGTGCCTCTGGCTGTAGTAAATAAACCATTATTCTTTCTTTCTTTCTTTAGGCTTAGACTTTTCATTATTTTTAGTAGAGTAAAGGCACGCAATGTTACGTTTGATTCCGTTCTTTATTTAATTAATTTAAGCATTTGCCATGAATGTGATCATAGTAACACCACAGTGTAATTATCTGTTCCATAGTAACACATTCTATGAAAATTTAAACTAGCTACCTATAACGGCGACAAAGATAATAATAATAAATAATTCATTTCAATACCAGTAGTTTCACAATTTACAGTACTAGTTCTTAGCAACTATGTACAGACTGGAAATTAATGTCACTAATTTGAAACCGCTGCCTCCCAAACTAGGTTATAATCTGTGTTTTGGGAGTCAGTGTTCCTTCGTAGGCTATACATATAATGCAGTAGTTATATCCAATACAGAAACTTTGTAATTTGATTTATTTAACAGTCGACATGTTACGAGTGTGAGATCTCTTCTCATGGGTGTCGTAAAAGGCGACTAAGGGATTCACCAGAGGATGGGCAGCAGCGTACTCTGAGTATTTAACCAACCAACTGCGATCGCCAAGTCGCCTGCCAAGCGTGGCGATTATGGCATATCCCCCCTAAATGCTTGGCCTGCTGGACATAGGCCCCCGCCTAGCCGTGGGCGTCTTGTGGCTGAAATAATGAAAAATGATGTTGAGGTTGAGGAAAAGGGATGTAATGAGCTCGGACGAATAAAAAAGGCGGACAGAATCTCGCTAAACAAAGACTGAAGCACTTAATTTTTTCCTAAACCCACTATAATTTCGAAAGCATTTTAAAACACCAGATTTATGCTGTTTTTTTTTAATAACATAAGGGGGCAAATTAGCAAGCGGGTCACCTGATGGTACGCAATCTCCAATCTGATATTTTATTTGTGACAGCACAATTGACCACAACAATGATTGTAGATCAATGATGATAGATTTTTTGCGTAATTGCGGCTTTTTGGCAAACTATGGTTGTAAATGTGTGCGTGCCAGCCCGTACTTTTAAGCAAGCCGGCATACTAAGGATGCTTCTTATTAACTTATTGTTTAGCGAGATTCCGGGCACACACATCCAGACTCCGGGCTGCTACTGAGAATTTTCTAATGAAAAAACCCAATAACACTTTGCCCGACCCGGGAAAATGGCAATAGGCTCGCCCCCTATTACATGGGACTATAACATAACTGGCAAAATGTGGGTGTACCTACTAAACACCTCTGCCTAACCCTTCGGGGAAATACAGGCGTGATGTTATGTTATGTTTATGTTGTTAGCGAGATTCCGTCCGCCTTTTTTATTCGTCCAAGGTAATGAGTAATGATTGTGTAGGTACATGAGCGTATAGGTACGAATGATTGAAGCATTCACAGCATACTGATTAGAAGGATTTCGGTGTCGGTATCATAACTTGCCCTATGATAGACGGAAGACGTGGCGTAGTAACTTAGTAATCCCATTGGCACCCTTTGAATAAGGAACCCGAAAACTACTTGTAAAGTGAATTAGCAGAATGAATTACATTAAATTTTCATTGTTTTTGTGTTGTTTCACCCAAACACGTTACCAAGTGGAAGTTAAATTCGATACCACGAGCAGTGTTCACGGTAGCTTAGTGGCTAAAGCATTGGCGTACTGAGCCAGGAGTCGCAGGTTCGAATCATGCTCGTGAGCGATTTTTACTTTCCACATTTTAAATCGTTATATTGCTTGGTCTTTACGGTAATCGAACCTGTAGCGCAGAAGACAACACAACTGCTCATTATAACTGCTCAGTCACTGCAAATCAAATCAAAATGTTTATTTGTGTGCACACACAGACACATGTATTTTTGCACTAAATGTGCCATCAATATTTCAATTAATAATAATAATAAATAAATATCTTCGGGACATTTTTACACAGCACCATGTAGTCTCAAACTAAGCAGAGCTTGTGATATGGGTACTAGACGATGGATATAATACTTATATACTTTTTCTTTTTTGTAAATACATACTTATAATACATAAGAAACACCCAGACCAACACAAACACTTATTTTCATCACACAAAAATTTGTGTCCTGAGGGAATCGAACCCACAACCTCGTGATCAGCAGTCCGACCCTCGAACCACTAGACCACAGACGTCACTTAACTTTCATCATCATAATCAGCCCATTACTGTCTTACTTCTGGGATAGAGCCTCTTCTCAAAATAAGAAGGCTAAGGCCTTAGTCCACCACGCTGGCCTAGTGCGGGTTGGCGGATTAACACACCATCGAGAACTGTATGGAGAAATCTCAGTTTTTAGGGTTCCGTAACGGGACCCTATTACTCTCGCTACGCTGTCCGTCCATCCGTCCGTCTGTCTGTCACAGGGCTTTATCTTTGTAACGGTAATAGATAACCAGTTGAAATTTTCACAGAATATGTGTTACTACGGTGCCTATCACGACAAATACTAAAAATAAATAAATAAAAAACCAAAGGTGTCCCTATACAAGAAAGCTCGAAAAACATTAAAAAAAATTCATCGTTTTTGTTCCTGCTCTTTCTTCAGATGCTAAAATTCATATTTCGCGCACGGTGCGTTGCTGTCTTTTGATGAACTCTCGTAAATTAAATCGGTTTCTATTTCTATGGGGTAACAGGTCGATGGGTGCTAAGGAACCCTTACTGAGCGAGTCCGAATCGCACTTGGACAGTTTTTATCGATGTTTTCCTTCACAGTTATAATCCTTTATAGTTATAATCAAATTCTAAATTTACTATTTAGCTAAGGGCTGGTTTTTCAATCGGCAATTAACTTAGCCAACTTGGTTTGTCTGAGGAATAAATTTGACAGTTTTTGTTTATGGAAAATTTGTCAAAGCGTCACGTTTATGCTTTAGTTAAAATGGTACCGTATATATTCTAAGGCTTAAAGTTATCAGATACTTAAAAAGCCGGCCCTTAGGTAATTTGAGTTCCAAGTAAGTAAAACTATTAGTTTTATTCAACCAACTTGAACTAAATACTAATGAAATGTTTCTTTGTCTGGACAAAGTATAAATAGGAGATCACATTAATTCAAGCGTAGGATGAGAAAAAGGTACTTAGAGTAAACGATTTCTAAATATACATCTATTTCCACATCAATATTAATTTAAGTGAAACGAAATAATGGGTCTTCAAAAGACTCTTCTTACGTTTTCCTATTTTCTTTTAAGCGTGGGTTCTTTACGGACCTTCACAGAAATTAGATAGGTACTATAACATTTTTTGGGGTGTCCTTAACGCGGGCAGAGAGACTTTTGAAGATTAGGTATTTGAAGAAACTATTGCTGTCGCTTTGCCTCAAGTACTAGTAGAGCTCCTTTGTGAATGAGCTCGTCCGGGGAAGTACTACCACCGTACCTACTTCTCCGCCAAATAGTGATGCTTGCATTGCTGTGTTTCGGTCTGAAGGGTACGGGTGCCGGTGAAATTACAATCACATGAGACTTTCCATCTTCATGTCTCAGTTTGGCGAACCGACTTGCGATACCATTTAGGCAACAGCCTAGGTGGTATTGCAGTAGATATGGGCAAAGGTAAAACATCAGGTGGGCCTTTAGCTCGTTTCGCCATCCTATACCATAAAAAAAAAGTAAGTACGATATGGACAATTGCAGCTCCGACTGAATAGCCTTAGTAAAAAAGTCATAATTAGAGGTTTGGCTCATGATTAATTTCTCCTCCGAAACTGGACCAATTTGAAAGATACCAGGCCCCTCAGAAAGTATTGCGAAAAAAAGTTTTTATATATGGGAGACTGGCCAGTTATAATGTTTTTCGAAAATATGATTATTTATAAGTAAAAATAAGTAAGTTCCAATTTCAAAATTTCCCTCCACATTTTTTGCGAGTTAATTCAAAGTATTGTGTCTCACTGAAATATGGATCTGCGCCGGGAACATTTTAGAGCTATGATTTTATACGATTTCAAGTGTCGCCTGAAACCGGATGAATCGTACGATAGACTTCAAATGGCATTCATGGATGAAGGCCCTTCCAAGGCAACCGTGTATCGTTGGTATAACGAATTCAAGCGCGGTCGACCAACTTTGGGGGATGACGAAAGAAGCGGTCGCCCTTTGACGGCTGTTACCGAAGAAAACGTGCTAGCAGTGAAAATTTTAATCCAAGAAAATAGGCGAATTACATATCAGGAGATTCAACACATATTGAAGATTGGATCGGGAAGCGTTCACGAGATTCTACACAGCCATCTTCGCGTGAGGAGGATAGTATCACGCTGGGTGCCGCACAACCTCACCGATGCTCAGAAGCAGGCCCGGGTGGAATGGTGCCGTGATATGCTTAACAAATTTGAAGCAGGCTCGTCTCGGCGTGTTTACGACATCGTTACAGGTGATGAGTCCTGGATTTATCAATACGACCCAGAAACCAAGCGCCAGTCGACTGTTTGGGTGTTTCAAAATGAGCCAACGCCTACCAAAGTGAAGCGATCTAGAAGCGGGGGTAAGATTTTGATCGCTAGCTTTTTTAATTTGACTGGCCACTTGGTATCAATTCCCTTACGGGATCAAAGAAGCATTAATGCCGAATGGTATACTACCAAATGTTTGCCAGAAGTTTTCTCTGTTATAAGCAACAAGCGACCAAACACAGGGCTCCGCGGGCTACTGCTCCACCACGACAATGCACCTGCGCACACCGCACTCAAAACGAGGGACTTCCTGGACAGCACGCCAGTCAAACTCCTGGGTCACCCTCCTTACAGCCCTGATCTAGCACCGTGTGACTTCTTTTTATTCCCAAAAATAAAAAATCAGCTCAAAGGGATACAATTTTCGTCGCCGGAAGATGCGCTGGCTGCGTTCGAGCAGGCTGTAAACGAGGTGTCTGCGGCGGACTGGAAAAAGTGTTTTGAAAACTGGTTTAGGCGCATGAATCTTTGTATAGAGGCTGGTGGAAAGTACTTTGAAAAGATTTGATAAAAATATATGTACGTATAGAACAATTTTTTTTAGTTTCGCAAAACTTTCTGAGTGTCCCACGTATTTCATAAACTGAATAAGAAAAATGTGTACTATGCCGCTATGTTTTTTCTTCTCCATTAATAGTTGTCCAATTGATAAACTAGACAGCGGTCTAAAAAGGCAATTTAAAGATTTTTTGAGGGCTTCTAGACATAATTTATCAACAAAAACGAAACAGGGGCATAGCAAAAGCTGATGTTTATTTTACTCTAAAAATCATTGCTCTGGGATTGTAAACCAGAAAGAAAACAGTCGAGAGCGTTTGTATGGGGAAAATACCACCCGCATTTCCTCAACAGGCACGTCCGTGATCCTTCTAGGTTGAGAAACTAATGTATAACAGGATTTCAATACTCCATTTGTTTGTGTTTGACCGAGTGAACCGAGGTCTCTGAGTTAACTAGGCGTAGACCGCTAAGCACGTTGTCTGTCTGTCAGAAACTTATAACTTCCAATACAAATAATATACCTAATTGCTTCAATCAAACACAAATAATCAAACGAGCAAATAACACAAGCAAGCAATAATAATAATGCTAGCAAACATTGTAAGCATTAGTGTTTGTTGACGGAGATAAGTACGTTGGTATTACTTCCCAGGAGCTACTAGACTCAGAATGATAATTTCATTCTAAGTTCCGCTCCAAGTTGAAGCACAAAAACAATCTACGTGTAGGGCATATAGTCTAGTGTTGCTGATCGATAGGCGACTATCGATAGTCGACGAAAAAACAATAGTAAGATAAGATAAGATAAATATTTATTTTCTCGCCACAATATTACATTTAAAATAACATTTCTTATATAAGTACATATTTAGGTCATATATTGTGGGAGACTGGTGCCTAAACTAGGCTCGAGGCCTGTATTTCAGGACACCAGGTCTCCACCATTCAAAATTTGGTACATTTTATTTCTATATAGTGTTAGTAAGATTAGTATAATGGTGTGTAGGTGTGAGTGAGGTGGGATTGTGTTAGTGTGTGTAATAAGTGAGGGTACTGTTAATTAGATTCCTGAGTATCAATAGACTATCGATACTATTTTATACTATCGATAGTCTTGGACACCGATAGTGATAGTCCTTGTTGGGTGTGTTTTCAAACATTAATAGGGTTTGTCAATGCATATTTGTTAGAATTTCAGAAATGTCAATGAATGCTCAACGGGTACGAGCAAATCTCGGTCACTCAATACAATATAAATGCTAGCACCACATACATACACAAGATTACGTCTGTATACGAACGCTCATACACGTGTAGGTTAAGGATGCTCGCCGCTCGTAATGCCGACTCGCTTCTTAGTAGTTCTCAGAGATGGCGTGCTTGTATAGCGACTAGAGGTGTGTAATTCAGCTCAGAACCGGTTCAAATGTGCAGATAAGCTTGAGCTGTTGAGCTGCAGCTCAATGACAAAATACGCAGCTCACGGCTCAAAGAATAGTATCTATCTGTGCGACAACGTTCGTTGCACGAAGGATAAAAGATGTCCATATCAATAAAAACCTGTTTGAACTGGTGAGCGGGAGCGGCGACAGATCGGCGGTGAGTCGCAGAGTGAGCGAGCGAGCGCAGTTCAAACAGATCGAACGATCTTTAAGCTCAGCGACTCGCATCACAGATCATAACTCGAAGTAGATCTCGAGGCAGATCTCGAGGCAGATACACAAATTGAGCTGATCTGTGAGCCGGCTCACTGACGTGAACCGTGAGCTGAGCAGCAGCTCACGCATTTTTGTTGAGTTACCCATGTCTAATAGCGACTGGTGATTGACATCCATTGCAATCTTGCAGTCCAATTCCGTCAAAAAGCGGGTGCGTGTGGGGTGCGGGCGAGGAATCTTAAATTGGCGGGGGGCGGTGAGTGGCCGTTCTGTACGTTACGTCTGTACTATTAGAAATTCTGTGGTATGCATCTAAATAAAAATGCAAGTTGTCCGACCCAAACCACGTAATTGAACACTAATTAAATATTCAACATAAATGCATCATCTATGCTCCGCCGTGTGTCACTGCAATTTCAAATGTTGGTCGTGATCAAAGTGCACAAACGCGAGCTTACTAGTTTTTTCTACAAATACCTATATTTTAAAACTCATGTGCGTGCACCATACAGTCCTATCGATAGTACAAAACTATCGATAGTATCTCAGCGATAGATACTATCGATAGTATCGGTACTAGTGCCAACTACTGTCACTATTAGTGTCCAATACTATCGATACTATTGATAGTATTGCCATATGTTGATAGTACAGTATTGCCACATATCACGCTATGGATACTATCGATAGGCCAATCGATAGGGTAGGTGATTTTCAAGGTCAACGATCGTGAAATTATCGATGGTTCTGCAACGCTAGCATACGGCGCAAAATGTTAGCCGACACGCACACAAGCGTGCGAATAAAAAACGTAGCCATTTAACTTAAAATTGCGGTTCCAATCCTATATTTATACAATGCTCGGACCAATGAAGTATTGGTACTTAATTCAAAATTCAACAGCGAAAATCGTATTAAAAAATGTCTACTCCGAAAATATTTTTTAAATTGATCCTATTATTATGGACAGACAAATTTCTGAAGACTTAAAATTAATTTAGGTCGTCAAAGAAATCCGATAAATTGACGTCGGGTTTTATTCAGGCAGATTCCTAGAATTTTATTTCATTATGGCCGATGATATTTAATTGAATATCATTGATTACGGCTAACTTAGTTTCGGCTACGATCTTGGGAATATAATTTATTGCCTGGATTTTATTGTTTTGCTGTCTGCAAAGGACATTGATAAAAATAGCCTTAAACTGTTACAAAGATGAACAATAAACGAAAATTACATGCGAATTTTTTCGTTTCATAATATATATTGTATTTAATGCGGACAGTACAAGAACCATTTTTATATTTTAAGGAGTATCAATACATTAATGACGTAACCGGATAAAATTATATCATCCATGATATCTGTGTATCACCGTTTTTGTCAACACGTTCAAAGAACAAACACACAATTAATCACCGGGTTTGGAGTCTTTATTCTGCTCTAGAAACATTGATCGAAAAGTAGTTGAGCATATTTTATTTTAATTTTTATAAGTTATTTTTTACTTGAGTGTAGATAGATAGATAGATAAAATATTCTTTATTGTACACCATTATCATTATTAAACTTAGGACTAACATGTAAAATATGGGTAGGTACATTGGCGGTTTTATCGCTAATAGCGATATCTTCCAGACAACCTTTGAATGGACAAGGAAGACATGAAAAATAGATGGGAGCACTTATGTGGTGCACTTTCATAAAGTTTAGTAATATATAATATAATAAATAAATAAATACATAGTAGTAGTATATGTGGGTGTACTATACACCTCTGCCTACCCCTTCGGGGAAATACAGGCGTGATGTTATGTTATGGTATGTTATAAATAAATAAATATTTACCCAGCATAGAAAATATTATTAAATAAATAAATAAATAAAATAAAACATGTACAATTAATATAGAAAATTAATTCTAATATATATCCATAAATACATTAATGTAACCTATGCTAGCTGTTTATAAATTTTTATGTAGCTGTTGGTTTTCCTAATTATAAATAAATAAATAATATTTTCGCTCACTTACGGCCGGTTTCTGATTTGAGAATTTCAGCTTTACTTAACTAAGCGGCGCTCAAAAATTGAGTTTACTTAAAACGAATATTTAAGTATTTTGTGTTTCACATGTTGAAAAATTGTCCACTCAAACCTCCATTAACTAAGTAACTACTTAAGTCTAGTGCCAACGTTCAGGCAAACATTTCTACGTTTCGATTCATGTGCGGAAACCGTATATGAAACGATAAATTAAATCATATGTAAAAAATTATGCCGAAATAATTATAAAATGCTACAAAAATAATTATAATCACTATTTTTTTAACAAAGTATGATGTACAATTTGAGAACGCAGCGGCACGATATGCCTAGAATGGATTGCACTTCCCAATCCCAACGTCAACAATTTACGTCAACAATTTAAAGAAAACCACGGTATTTTAATTTACTGTATCATTTGTACCTCTATTGATTGAAATACATACATCAATAGAAATGAAATTATTTCTGCAGTAGGTATTCGTATCTTGTCACACAAGAAACGTGTGAGAAATCCAGCAATGATATAACTTCGTTAAATCTTAACCTGCTACCTATAACTAGTGACTGGAATACGAACTTACTATTAATAAATAATAAAATCGTTATGTTGGGGTCGTTGGTTGAATTATAACATACATTTATTATTACTGGATTACAATCTTGCATTGGTTGATTCAATATGTGAGATAGTGGACATATGCCGATTATATATGTCACAGATTTAGTGAACTGCGAAGATGAGACGCGAAGAATCAATCTGCAGGCCGTACAAGCATGTTTGTCTTTCGGAGGAGTACATGCTGATAATATCTCATTCCTATTAAAACATCAACCAATATTGAACCAGTTTCTTCCAGTCTGCGCCGATCGTGATAGACAAATCTCTCCAGCTAGGCAGATGGTAGTGCTTATATTATCTTTGGGCATCTGCCCATCTGTTTGTCCATCTGGACTACGTAGGTGTGGACCCGAGTACACCAAGGATTGGGATTGTCTACCAAGGATTGGGAAAAACCAGTGATAGTGTCAGTAAAAGTTACAATCATAAGTTAAAACAGTTTAATGTTATATAAGTACCGAATGTTCATAGTTTATTTATGTAAATACCTACTTATCAGATCAAAGACATTCAAGGTATCTATCATAAATCTCTAAACTGTGAATTTTGTTCCAACAAACATGTGGAAATAAAAATGACAGACTCATAGTGTGTTTTTTCATTCATCAAAACAATATTATGTTTGTTCCATGTGTGGTTCCATGGATGTATGACCTAATGGTTCTTAGTTTTTTCCATAAACATTGGTTTTTTCTAAGTATTTTCATATAGATTTATTTACATAATTTTTCAATATTTTTGAAGTCAACAAATGTATCACCATGACGACGTATGGTTTGTTTTTTCTCGTTTTTCTAGGTGGCATTGATTCCATAAAATACCTAAAGAGGTTGCATAACAATATTCAAACAAAAAGTTTTGTTATTAACTTTTTGTTTTACCATAGAATACTGACTTCATTCTTACGAGGTATTCTATTTTACATACATTCATAATATCACGCCTGTAGGTATTTCCCTGAAGGGGTAGTCCGAGGTTTATAATAGGCACACTCACATTTTGTTAGTTATGTTATCAGTCCCATAGAGGCGAGCTTATTGCCACTAACCGAGCACAGATCCAGACTTCGGACAGCTACTGAGAATTTGCTAATTAAAAAAAAACCTGTGCGGTCAGGGGACCCTCGGTCAGGAACGATTCCTCACGCACACACACACACAGACATACTAGAAAGAAAAAGAAAGAGAGAACGTGCGGTGTGCGTACATGCCTGCACATATCACAAAAATCTTACGTGACGTTACATTTCCTCCAGAATCACACCTACTGCAAGCCTCGTTAAGGAACTTCGTTCGAAAAACTCAAAGCTGCTCATTTTTTTTTCCGTGGAAATCCTCATGGACGCACACCGCCCGGGGTAGACGGAGCCAGTGTCGGACTTTTAGGGACTAGAACCACCACGATGTTCTTTCAACTACCTTAGCGGGGGCGTGGGAACCCGTGAGTATTCACCCCCGACAGGTCCCGGCCCGCCACAAGCATGCGAGCCCCTTTTACCCGTGCGGCCTAGCGTCAGCCGCACCCCGGTGCCGCACATGGACCACTGCACGCAATCTCACCTCACGAGACTTTGCCAGCTACGCCAGCTGCGCCAACTACGCCAGCTGTGCCAACTACGCCAGCTGTGCCAGCTACACCAGCAGGCGTAGCATGACCACTGTAGACAACCGATTTGTCTACGGAAGAATCGACAAAACTACATTGTATAGAACTTTATCTGTGATTTTGTCTATTATTTCGTAGACAAAACGCTTGTCTACAGTGGTCATGCTACGCCTGCAGCTGCTGGTCGGGCAGCAGACTACCCCGAGTCTTCTGCTCGCAAGCCCCACCTCCTGTAATTTTTATAGAGGTTTTCTTCCTCGCCGTCCGGGCGGTGAAGCCAAGACCCTCGGTCCCAAGAGGCGCGAGGACACTACTTAGCAGGCACTCCTGGGGTTACGATATCGACGAGGGCAGAGAAGGACAGTCCCCCGCTGCCTGCCCAGTGGCAGGGTGAGTGCACACCGGGCCCGCACCTGCTCCTCCATTATGCCCTCTGCTAGCATCAGGGGGACACGTGGAGCAACGCCCCACTGGGCCCACATCGGGCCCCTCCGGTGCCAGAATATTCGCCATAGGCAATAAGATCCCCCGAAAGTTAATCCCTCGAAAGGATTCTATTGCTCGTACCCAGGATGCACCGGCCTAAATACTGCCATCCCCTCCAGACGTGTCCAGAGGGACAGGCAGCCGTCAAACACGTGGAGGTTTTCTGGCCAGCACCCGACCCAAAGCTGCTGATCCTTCTCCATACGTCTGGAAAGAACAGCAGTTTGATGACCCGGTGCAACCCGGGCACGGGAAATAACTCTTTTTCGGTGTACTTTATTTTCCGTGGTGAATATTCTAGCACGAGAGGGGCCGTATCTGGGCCAGTGGGGCGATGCTCCGCGGGTCCCTCTGACGTTAGCAGAGGGCACAGTGGAGGATGCAACGCACGGTGTGGTCTCGATGTGCAATGAAATGGTCACCCATCCACGGACTGACCGCGGCAACTGTAGCTTAACCTCGCAGATCATACAACCCGCGCAGTTGCTATTGCTACTTAACCACGAGCCCCTCATAGCAACGTCACATTTCATTCATAAATTAATTATTAATAGTTAAATTCATTTAGAAATATACCTATAGACCAAACCACGGACGGGTTTAATTATCATTTATTTAATAAAGAACCGTTAATACCTATTCAAACCTAACCAATAGAAAACTTTGTTAGAACGACTAGAAAAAAAAACACTACTGCAACAAGGTGTTCTATGGTCAATTCTGGACTATAATGACTGTTTTGAGAATACCAGCTACACTTAACAAAGCGGCACTCAAATTTTGAGCAATACTTAACTAATTTTGTGTTTCACACGCCAAAAACTCTTCTGCTCAATCGTCCATCAACTAAGTATTTCTCAAACTCAGCCTGGGTGCAGTACCAACGTTCAGGAAAACATCAATGTACGTTTCAATCAAAGAGGATGTAATACTACGTATAGTTTCAACCCACCCAAATCGAAAACGATTTGAAAACATAATAATTACATGTTAGTATAGCAATCGATACATCGTTTTTTTATTAATATTATTCCAAAACCATTGAAAATTTCTATAAAAAGGTGTTCATAAAATAAATTGAATGCACAATGTATGAACTAAATGTAGTATATTATATACTCTTTGGTATGTACCTCGCCGACCTTGTTTCGTGCTTGGCCAGTTTGGCCACGTCAAACCTTTGCGTCAAACAGAGAAAAAAATCACTAACGCAGTGTTGCCAATGCTACGGCAATTACCGTGTTCTACGGTTTTCAGGATAAAAAGCTACAATATCTACGGCCTACGGCTGTAACCCCATGGTCGTAGCAAAATCTACGGCTTTCAGTCACGGTAATCATGTTTTCGATAAATATATCACTCCATGTATCCAAATGTATCTAGTGCGTGTTCATCTTTGCTTGTAAATCCGAATTCCAACTTTGCAAAGTAATTGTGAGTGAGAGTGTTATGGACAGGTATTTCCCGATTAGATTACCCATTTAAAATGAAATGTTGTTAATACGTTTTTTATTAAAAAGAAAAAAAAAGAAAAATGACGAACAATTAAATATGCACGAAAAACTTAAACAAGGCGCCATTTGGTTGATGCTGAAACGTATCTCCTTTTTTTTGCCAGTGCTACGCAAAGTACTCTGTGGTGCTCCGGCCGACCGTTGATCTTTTCCATATAAACACGGCTTTTCTACCGAACGTACACAGCTGCCTTAAAATTATTATTGGCAACACTGCACTAACGTCCAAAACTGAAAAAATCTAAAAAATGTCAACTGCAAAATTCTATAATTTTAACACGAATAGTTGAACTTATTTGAATTAAAATAATATAAATTAAATTATTTCTACAGTACTCGTGTACGCATAGTAGTATCTACGTCTAGTATAAGCTACGTGTGAAATCGAGCAATATAAGATTAATTACATAAAAAATTAACGTCTTACGAAAGTCTAGTAAATTGGAATACGAAATAATTATTGTAACATAGAATTACAACCATTGGTTGATATGTGAGAAAGTTATCCCATGTTATTGCAGCTATAAATGCGACGCGAATTCCGTACGTTGTTGAGCAGTCTTTGATTATATACCTGCCTCTGGGCAGTATACATTGCTCATTTTTATTACTTCATCGACAAAGATCAGCGATTCTCCTCCAGTCTGCTGTCTATACAGATGTCTGAGCTACGACGTGAAGTCATCACTCGCATCATGATATAAATCAATGTCTGACCTCTCCAGCCAAGCAGACTACCAAGGCGTAGACCTAAGTGTAATCAAGGATTAAGAAAGAATTTGTTATAGTGCCAGTGATATTGAAAGTTAATAACCATTGAGTTACAACAGTGTATGAACTTGAAGCAATGTTATTTATGTTATAATGATCAAAATTTTGTAAAGTTGTTCAAATTAATTGATACGTTACGACTTTACGACCAAAACCGAAGTGCGGCTACACCCAACGTATCGACGCGGCGACTGTCAGCTGGCCTTCCTCTGGTGTCACCGATGTCCATGGGTGGCGGTGATCACTCACCACTCCGCCCGGTTACCCACCTGCTCGTTTGCCCACTCTATTATTGAAAATAAAGCCAGTTGTATTTGGATATAACTAGTTCTAGCCTTAATCATGCTAGCTACCAATCCAATTGGTATAAACAGTATGGTTAAAACTATGGAGGAGTGGCTGGAGAGGTGCTATGATGCCCTCACCTGCTGGCTGACCCAGATTCTCTCGGGGCATGGTTGTGTCGGGAAGTATCTGTGTCGCATAGGCCGGGAGCCGACGCCCACGTTTCATCACTAAGGAACTTCCCAGAGGACACGGCGCGGCACACACTGGAAGAGTGCCCAGCTTGGGTCACGCAGCGCCATGACCATGCCAGCTGCAGTAAGCGGCAGCGATCTGTCGCTTCCGACTTTGCTTTTGTCTATGGTCGGGAGTGAGAGCGCTTGGGAAGGCGTCGTGTCCTTCTGCGAGGAGGTGATGCTCGCTAAGGACGCGACGAAGAGGCCTCCAGACACCAGGTGCCCAGG
Source organism: Asteroscopus sphinx (assembly GCA_949699075.1). Taxonomy (NCBI): domain Eukaryota; kingdom Metazoa; phylum Arthropoda; class Insecta; order Lepidoptera; family Noctuidae; genus Asteroscopus; species Asteroscopus sphinx. Next base: position 4,591,026 of record OX453014.1, read on the forward strand.
TGGCCTGCGGGTGACGGACTCGGGGTGTCCCGCCACCTGACTAGTCTCTAGTGATTACATTGTAGGAGAGTGTCGCTTTTACGTATCTATTATAAATCCTATGTTTGTACCATTTTGTAATTTGTAGAACCTACTTATTATTTATAGTCCTATGTTTTATTTAGAATAACATAAGTATGTACATTTAAGACAGTGATTTTGTGGAAATAAAAATAAAGACAATCTTTCACAGAATGTGTGTTTTTTATTCATTATCTTTCTCCTGCCCTGATTGCAATTTAAGGAGGCTGAGGTGGAAGACTTGGGTTCTTTAGGTTCTCTAGGGTTTCCTCATAAAAGAGCTTGAGTTACTCAAGGAGCTATGGAAAGAATAGCTTTTCAGTTAGGGGTTTGCTCAGTGGGTAAACTTTGGGAGTAAAGATGATAAGTTCATCATCTTTGTTTAAGAATAAAATTAGCAAGTAGACCTGAAACGATTTCCATTAGGAAACTGAACGCAGTATGGCATCAAAGATGGATCGAATATATAGGGAAGGTCATAGAATGTGCTAGATGATAACCATAATAAAATTGCAGGGAAACGAAAAAACCCCTATTATTTGCCTCCAAAATATATTGAGTGGAGTTTAAGTAGCCAAATTCGGATACTTAAATTTCTTCCGCTCAAATCAGATTTAAGTATGTATTTGAGCGTAGGTAACGTGTTGTGAAATGCAAATTTTGATTTAAGCGAACGAAATTTAAAATTTTAAAAATACTGACGGTTGAATGCTTATCTTTGAGAAATGCTCAGATTTTTCCTTAAAACCATACTCAAATGATACCTAAGTACTCCGTAAGTAGGTGATGTGAAACGCAATTTTCTAGTTAAGCGGACGTAATGTCAAAATTTAATGGGAATTTGAGAAAACTTATCCTTGAATGCTTAACTTTGAGAAATACTCAGATCAGAAACAGAATTTCGTTAAACCCATACTCAAACCACACTTAAGTACCACTTAACTGAGTTTTCTCAAATCAGAAACCGGCCGTTAGTCGTGTTATCCGCGAAACTAAGGCGTTGTCCCAATACAAAGCGACTACGCGAACATCGCAAGCTCTTGCGAATTTTGTTCATAGCCCGCGATCAAAGGTACAGGTATCAATTAGGTGGCCCAGTACTTTATTTATTATTTATTTATTTTTGGTATGAATTAAGTACAATGTATTTATTTTTATTTATCTGACGTGTATATGTTGCTTTCCCGTCTGTTTCTCACTTGGGGTGCCCACTGAAAATCAGCGCTGTGTTGTGGCTTGCTCTGTAACACTGCATCATGCTGAGTGGGAACCTCGTTGTGGCGGCTACGGCGTGCAATTGGCCAAATGTCTTAAGAATCAACGGAGATTTATTTTATTTTTGTTATGTCGTTTTAGGTGCGGTGCACGTCAGTGATAACAGTTTGACGTTGACAGTGACTTTAATTCGTAAGCAGTAAGGGCGGTTTTCTGGCTCAGGTGTTGCTACTGTCATGCAGTCGACTGTATTTTCCTTATATTTTGTGTTTTTTGTTTTAATTTCATTGCATACCCACCTGTTAGTTACCTGTTTGTGTCTGTTGCACAGTTATTTAATTGTTGCGCGTCGTTAACTGGGACAGTAAACCATTTTTCTTTCTTTCTTTCTTCTTTCTTAATAAGTAATCATGTCACGAACACAGTGCGCGAACAGGATTTGTGTGAGCTTGCAATGGTCGCGTAGTCGCGTTGTATCAGGACAACGCCATAGTCCGTACTCGGCACTCGCAGTCAATTGGTGGACTATCATGGCTTGCGTAGATTTTTGTAGGATCAATGGTAATATCTAATGGTACCACAGCATAGTAACGTAACTTATCTAGTTATAGTTAACTAGACTTTGCTCGCATACTGAAATAAAATATGGCCTATGTAAATTCTGGATGAAGTAGCTTTTTTATAATCATCATCATTTCAGCCGAAAGACGTCCACTGCTGGACACAGGCCTCCCCCAAGCATATGTTGGGGGGATATGCCATAATCGCCACACTTGGCAGGCGTGTTGGCGAACGCAGTAGGTTGGTTAAATACTCATAATCATAATCAAACGTTTATTTGCCAGAAATACAATAATAGTATAAAGGTAAGATCTTAAAGCCTAGATGTCACTGTATTCTGCCTGCAAGCAAGCGTGCAAATTTTATTTTACATTATTATTATTCATTTATTCTTATTTTTAAATTTTCAATGTTATTAAATTATTATTACAATTATATACTATTATTACACATTCATTTACTATTATTGATAATATTCTTAGAACTAATTTCAATTTTCTATGTTCCATAAATTCCTTAATACTATAGAAACAAGATTTTTGAAGCCACTCTGTTAATTTTGTTTTAAACACATTACCTTCTAACAATCTCAACTCATTTGGTATGTTGTTATAAACCACTCAGAGAACGCTGCTGCCCATCCTCTGGTGAATCCCTTAGTCGCCTTTTACGACACCCATGAGAAGATATAGGGTGGATCAATTTTTTACGTCCGGCACCACACGGAACAGCTTAGCTTTTTAATGGTGAAAAAAATATTAAAATGGGTTCATTTATTTCAGAGTTTATCGATTACAAACAAACACATTACACAAACATATTTTTATAGATTACTAACTGACGTCCGCGGCTTCGCTCCTATGGTATGTCAATAAAAAGTATCGTATGTGTTAATCCAGGACATGGTCTATCTTTGTGCTAAAATTAATCCAAATATATTCAGCCATTTTAGCGTAATTTAAGGGCAAACAAACAAACAAAACATCAAGTTTCGCATTTATAATAAAAAAAATTTGCCCGTGGCTTCGCTCGCGTATAAGTCTGTTTATCACAGAATTTCGTTATCGGGCATCCCTCGGGAACTATGTATCTTCCCGGATGAAAAGTAGCCCATATATTAAACCAGGTAATGGTCCGAGTGCTAATTTTCATCCAAATATATTCAGTCGTTTCAGCGTGATTGAATTTCTTTAATTGTATTTTTTTTTTTATAAATTTTTCAGTTTTTTGCATGTAACGAGTTTTTTTTTCTGTCTTTCATATAAACATCCATACCACAGAAATAGAATGGTTGTAATCACAATTTTACTTGCGATTCATGCGTGGCAACTTTCGAACAAACTACGCCTCCCATATTGAAGTCATTAATTTTTAAAAATTTCATTTAATCAAATATATCAGTTATCATGCTTATAAATTATATTAAAAATTGTTGTTTAGTTATTACTGTAGGTATATTATGTTATGTTATGTTATTAATAATTGTTGTTTTGTTATTTAATTAAATTATGATTGTATGCCTCAATGGCGGGACATGGCTGATCCTATTAATAATTTGTATACATCTTATGAACCTGTGATCCACAATAAATTAATTTGAATTTTGAATTTAGTTTTTTTTTGTACTTTACAGATTTTGTTTCTGCAGTTAGAAACAACACAATAAGGCATTTTAGCGTACTGAGAAAGGCTTTGAAATGCACTGCACTATGGTGCAGAGTGTTGGCTCGCGCGCCTTGCCCACTTGGCCATTCTATCTATTTCTGCGATCCATACTCGTATTATTCAATTTTCGTTTTTGTAATACGTGTAGAATTCTTTGTCCAAACCTTCGCATTACTACATCCAAGAGCTAATGAATTATACAGACAGTTTCCCAAAACAGATAAATTTATAACATGTGAAGAGAAATAACCCACTTTATATACGAACTAAATGAAATGGTGGCTATTCCCCCGGGACCCATAAGTGGCGACTAAGGGATTATTCCCGGGGAATTGGCCGCATCATCCACCTGTTTGCAAACAATTTGGGAAATCGGATTTCACTAAAGGTCGTGGAGGTCAAACAGTTGCTGCGAGCGAAAATTCGCTGAATCATGGACTTAAAAGGATTGGGCTGTTGTGACTTTATTTAGTAGTAACTTACTGATAACTGAGGTCCAATTCTCGTAATTAAAATTGTTCAAAATATAGTTCCAACTAATCTCAATGCTTTAAATCTCAATCTCCTCACAGTCAATGTTCCTGTTGGTATTTTTTTATGACACTTAGGTCATTAATGTCACCATGGGCTATTGTGACTTTATTTAGTAGTAACTTAACTGATACCTAAAGGTCGATTCTCGTAATTAAAACGTTTAAAATATAGTTCCAATCTAATCTCAATGCTTTGAATCTCAATACCCTGACAGTAAGGGACTTTACTCATGGCGCGACGCGACGCAGAATTGCATCGAATGCCGATATCGGTCAGATATCGCAACAACATGCGTTTGAAGAAAATGTATTGAAAATCGCAAATGTCTTCAGACAAAATCGTATGGATTGACGATATCGCTCACAGATCTGCTCGATATCGAATTGCATGTACGTTCTAATGACGTGCGATCCTATTTCAAATAAATGTACGGAGCGTGCGAGCGCTGGCACTTGTTTGGACTTGCATTGATGAGCGACTTCTGTAGCGCAACTAGTGATTTGTTGGAAATATTTTTGGTATCAATTAGAACGTACGTACAACTCGAGTCGACAATCGATGCGATATCGCTCGCATCGCGTCGTATCATGAGTAAAGTCCCTTAATGTTCCTGTTTGCCGTTTATTTCTTACACTTAGGTCATTAATGTCACCAATAAACGGCAATCAGAAACATCTACTGTCAGGAGATTGAGATTTAAAGCATTGAGATTAAATTGGAACTATATTTTCAACGTTTTTAATTACGAGAATTGGCCTTCTGATGTTCGTAGATGATGATGATGGTTTTTTTTATAGTATAAGATGGCGAAACGAGCTAAAGGCCCACCTGATGTTAAGCGGTTACCTTTGCCCATAACAACTTCAATATCACCCAGACTGTTACCTAAATGGTCTCGTGACTCTCATGTGATTGTAACCAACCCTCGAACCACTATACCACAGACGTCATTCTACTTCATACTTTATATTATTACTAGACTTGCCCGCGGCTTCGCCCGCGTACTGTAATAGTATATTAGGTCCCGTTTGGCACCCTTTGGGTACGGAACCCTAAAAAAGTAACGGAAAACATTTTAACATGTTGTGTGTAGTGTAGTTCTGGGAAACGGATATCTATTATTAAGATTCAGTCAACCTTTACATCACCTACACGCGAGGCATATAATTGTTACATTATAAGTGGCACAATCAGTATTCTACTATCCTACTTTATATAATACTAGCGGCCCGTCCCGGCTTCGCACGGGTGGACATGAAAATATAGCCTATGTTACTCAGGGTGAATATAGCTTTCTAATGGTAATATTTTTTTTGAAATCGTCACGGTAGTTTTTGAGTTTATTTATTACAAACATACACAGAAAAATACAAATCTTTCCACTTTGTAATATTAGTATAGATACATGCTGAAATTTTAATCGCTTCTTTCCCAAAAAGGGGTCATTGTACTCATCATTATTAACAACTTTTATTATGGAACCAACGGTGAAATCGCGAAAAAAATATATATAGGATAGCATAGGATAGGATTAGGAGATTTTTTAGCATAGGATTTTTATAGGATAGCATTTAAACTGTAAAATACTGTACTATTTCTTTTGGCAAATAAATTTATTTATTTATTTTATATGTCCCTACATTAATGTTCACTTGAATCGATCAAATGTAGGGACCACCTGTTTTTTTTCGCGATTTAAGGGTTGGTCCCATAGTAAAAGTTGTTCATAATGATGAGTAGAATGACCCCTTTTCGGAAAGAAGCCATTAAAATTTCAGCATGTATAATAATAATAAAAAAATAAATAAAAAAAAACATTTATTCAGGACCAAAACATTTTTACACATTGTATAAACCCGCCAAACTGTGTAACAGTTTGTCGGCGGGATTAGCGCTCGTTTTTATTTTGGTTCTTATTGCTTTACTAGCAACTAACTTCTAACTTAAATTAAAGTGAAGTGATGGTACACACATCAAGGTACACAACTCCAGCACAAGCTGACCCCGCGTTGCAAGGAAAACCTATACAATGCAAGGCCAGCCCACATCGGGAACTTACAGCCCGATGCGCAGCCGTGCGCACCACACACATAATGTTATTACCGTGCTATTGTTCTCGTCACTTTCACAGCTATGTATGAAAATAACGAAAACAACAACACGATTAACCACATTTCTCACAACGGCAAATTCTGCGAGAAGCACATTTAACAAAAAAAAAATTAAGGTTAATTTACTTATTCCGCCGTAAAGATTTCTTATGCAATCAATAATTCTACTATTCTATTAATATTATAAACGTGAAAGTTTGTGAGGATGTATGGGTGTTTGTTACTCTTTCACGCAAAAACTACTGTATGGATTTTAATGAAATTTGACATACAGATAGAGCATAACCCAGATTAACATATAGGCTACTTTTTATCCCGGGAATATCAAAAGTTCCCGAGGGATGCGCGATAAACGACATTCACGCGGACGAAGTCGCGGACATAAGCTAGTTTATAATATAAGTAGGAAGTAGAATGTATGTAAAATTCTCTCTACGTGCACGAATGTTGAAATTTAATTTCTCAATTAACTCGAGTTAATTACAATTTCATAAACGTGCCTTCAGGCAGTCCTTTGCGTAAGGAAACCATCTTCTCAAGTAGCTTCGTAGGTAAATGATGTTTGTAATTAACTAACCCAATTTTCATTAGGTACGTACCTACGTAAGACTTACTACGTAGATACAAGAGTAGTATTTTTTCCCCGCCTATGTCTCTTATAAAGGAAAACATAAAAAATCGTATACAAAGCAAGTAATAAAAATTCATGTATTGTAAATAGTATAGTTTTGTATTTTGTCATATAATGTGACAAGAAGAAAAAAAAAAAGAAAGAAAGAAATTGTTTAAGAAGAATGGTTGCATGTCAGTGGAACTGCTTACCCTAAACTAAGATATTTGCATGTCAATAATTTGACTAAAGTTGTAAGAACTAATCCTAATTACATGTAAGACTAACTGTGTTATGTACCAACTTTTATGCGAATAAATGAATTGAATTGAATTGACAATAATAAGAGGTACCTATGAGGCTGGCAAAGTCACCACGGTGTACTAAAGCCTCAAAAAGACAAATATAGTTATTTGAGAACAAACAAAGATATGAAATTGTGAAATTGATCTTTGTTTTCTTGCCATGGAAATATAAGGGTTAAGTTATAAACACAGCTATACACATACAGGTTGTTGTTTGACTCCAAATCTACATTAGAATGTTATACACCTAATATTTTAAATACCCTAAATAAGTTTGTAGTCTATAAATTAAGAACTACACGAATTATTTTCATTTATATTTGCGGCGCCGCGCCGTGCCACACTGCTACGCGCCTACGCGTCACGTTTCAACAAACGGGATAACCAAACTTCTCGAAAACTTTAGAATGAGTTGAAAAGAAGACCGAGTCCTTCCTTGGTTACTTTTGTGCGTACAAAAGAACCCAAGAACCCTTAAGAAATGAAATAAATTATTTGCTGTAGGATTGTTTAAGGTACCGTTCAGTTTATTTTGTTTTAACATTGAAAATGTTTTTTCGATCAGTCCGGTAGGGGCCAGTTTTCAGAAATAGTGCGAATTCACTTTACCTATTAAAGTATCAAAATAAATAAGATTACAAAATGCGCATATTGATAAGGACTACAATACACACACAGTAATTTTTTGAAAAAGTTTTTTTTTTTTTAAATCGAAACACTGAAGATTGTGATTTTTTTTGCCGGCTCTTCTCATGCAAACGCTCTTAATTCAAAAAGTTACCAATATTTTTTCAAAATGAAAAATATCCCCTGAGGTATGTCTTTACTCTACAATTAAAAATAATTTTAATGTAAAATATTAATAATTAAGACTAGTTAGCTTCACCCTAACGAGGAGCGCGCGTGCGCTTTAATAGAATTTGTGAAGAGGTGCTTGTTACGCGATGTGAAAATTTAATTATTTTAATATTTTTGTTTACTTAAATAATAAAAGGGCACCATAGGATTTTTACGGCCTACAGAAATAAAATATTGTAGGATGTATATTTTATAGTCAAAAGTCGATATGTGGGCTCCGCCGAATGACTTGTCTATCATAAGTTTTACCAACGCCTTTCGGCAAACCCCGCAATAGATTCTAATTTCGGCTTTTGACTGATGTATTTTTTGTCTCATCCTAGAAACACCTCAACTTGGTAGTTAAACATCGAAAGTGTAATTATCTGTTTTGGACTTTGCCTAATTTATCCTAGAATAATCTAAAATGAGGCAGTCAAAGATCGATTTGACTAAGAGGTTGGTTGAAAGTAGTTTTGTTTACAATCGTGCACTCTGACTATATGGGGTCAGATAGTTCTACCCCTACAGTGTTTTTTTTTATTTGTGAAGCCAGAAGCTTGTGAAGGAGCTCCTGAGTGTAACGAGTGCACTAGGCCATAGCGCAGCGAGAGGAGGGGTGGCGAGCGCAGCGAGCTAACTCCGTCCTCACGAGCGTAGCTCTGGTCGAGCGTGCGAGGGAAGCGAAGGGGTGACAAAGCGAGTCTTCTGGCGGAATAAACCCAGAAACACTTGCAAATGCTTGGGAAAGAGTTTTAACCACAACACCTACAGGTTTCTAATTTAGGTCTGACTAATCAAACTCCAATTTCATCAAATTGAGTTGCGGCGTTTGGCTGTCCAAGTTAGTTTTTCCTAGGATTAGACGAAAATTTGTTAGTCAAAGGTCTAAATAAAAAGATTTGGACTTTGACTTTATAAGTATTATTTATTTATTTAAACTTCATGCAACATGTGTACATAAGCGGACTCAATGCCTTAGGCATTCTCTCCCAGTCAACCTTAGAGTGATTCAGAGATGACAAGGCAGGTGCAATATTGATGGGGTGCTGGCCAGAAAACCTCCACGTGTGCCTGACGGCTACTTGTCCTTCTGGACACGTCTGGAGGGATCGGCAGTTGTTTGGCTGGTGCATCCTGGGCACGGGCAATAAAATCCTGTCGGGGGATTAACCTTCGGGGGATTTTATTGCCTGTGGCGAATATTCTGGCGCGGGAGGGGCCCGTTCTGGGCCAGTGGAGAGTTGCTCCACGTGTCCCTCTGATATCAGCAGAGGGCACAGTGAAGGAGAGGGGCGGGCCCGGTGTGCACTCACCCTGCCACTGGGCAGGCAGCGGGGGGACTGTCTTTCCCTGCCCCCGTCGATCTCGTAACCCCAGGAGTGCCCGCTGAGTAGTGTTCTCGCGCCTCTTGGGACCGAGGGTCTTGGCTTCACCGCCCGGACCGCGAGGAAGAAAACCTCTATAAAAAATTACGGGAGGTAGGGCCTGCGAGCAGCAGACTCGGGGTAGTCTGCTGCCCGACCAGCAGCTGGCGTAGCTGGCACAGCCGGCGTAGTTGGCGCAGCTGGTAAAGGCCCATGAGGTGAGGTGGCGTGCAGTGTTCCGTGAGCGCCGCCTAGGAGGGTGTGGCCAACGTTAGGCCGCACGGGGAGAAGGGGCTCGCCTGCTTGTGGCGGGCCAGGACCTGTCGGGGGTGGTTGTGTGAATACTAACGGGTTCCCACGCCCCCGGCTAAGGTAGTTGATGGAACACCGTGGTGGTTTTAGTCGGTAAGAGTCCGACACTGGCTCCGCCTACCCCGGGTGGAGTGCGTCCATGAGGATTTCCCCACGGAAAAAAAAAAAAAAAAAAAAAAAAAAAAAGGTGCAATATTGATGGGGTGCTGGCCAGAAAACCTTCACGTGTGCCTGACGGCTGCTTGTCCTTCTGTACACGTCTGGAGGGAATGGCAGTTGTTTGGCCGGTGCATCCTGGGCACGGGCAGTAAAATCCTTTCGAGGGATAAACCTTCGGGGGATTTTATTGCCTGTGGCGAATATTCTGGCGCGGGAGGGGCCCGTTCTGGGCCAGTGGTGCAATATTGATTCACGACACAAAACAAGATGAGAAATAAATTACCACTAAAACAATAAATAAACATACATAGGTAAATATATAACATACAATAAGTACTAAATATATATAATAATATACCATTATAGTCATAGATAAAATACTAATGAGATGATTCTGATGAATTCTGATGATATTATTATCAAACGTTTAAAAATAACACTAGTTATAACAACAATATTCATGTCATATTGTTGACCTTTTATATGTCTGCCGGTTTACCGATAAACCGCGCCTAAAAATAATGAGTAGCACTATGGTGCAAAAAAAAAACTTGATAAAAAAAGAAAGGGTGCGAGCCACAATTGGTTAAGTTGAAACGCATGTAAAACAATTTATTATCTGCACAATCATGTGCCGTGTAAGTAGCTCAGTTCAGCCAGTAGGTCAGTCAGTATTATGCCTTATGTACACAAGTGTGGTCAAAAACGACGGAGTCAAAAACTCATGCGCTATTTTTTTAATCGAGTAGGTACCTATGTTTTTATTATTTCTTTTTCCAATGCTATAACTGAGTTCATTTTCAATGCACCTCGAAGGTCGTGTAATGCACGAGATTTGTGAATATTTTCCGTAAAAACCATAGAAATCTAAATAATAAGGTGATAGAAGTTGTAAAGGCGCCTGAACTTGTCGCCGCGTACAGGTATCTCATACGACACCAGTGCGCGAACCGATTGCTTGATCATCAGTGCTGTTTTGGACGCAGAGTCGCTAAATCTATATTTAGCAGCATATCTAACAGCGGAATTTTTATTTCATCATCATCATCATCATTTCAGCCGAAAGACGTCCACTGCTGGACATTGGCCTCCCCCAAGCATCGCCACAACGACCGGTCCTGCGCCTTCCGCATCCAGCGGATTCCCGCGACCTTCACCAGGTCGTCGGTCTACCTTGTGGGGGGCCTACCCACGCTGCGCCTTCCAGTACGGGGTCGCCACTCCAGAACTTTACTGCTCCATCGGCCATCCGTTCTGCGAGCAATGTGCTCGGCCCACTGCCACTTAAGTTTGGCAATTCTTCGGGCTATGTCGGTTACTTTCCTTCTCCTGCAAATCTCCTCATTTCTGATTCGATCACGCAGGGACACTCCGAGCATAGCCCTCGCCATTGCCCTTATAGTGACTTTGAGCCTTCTTATCAGGCCCATTGTCAATTTTTATTTTTAAGTTGAATTTATTTTGCACCGAATGTGTGGAGGAAGGAGGTATCATGTTCCACCAACACAAAGGGAGGATCCTCTGAACAGGCTGGGTCTGCGCCTGGCGGGCTACTGCCCAACGTGATGTTGGGCTCTTGTATATTTGTTAACTTGCGTGTAAACACTGCTTGCGCGATGTAGGATAGTTCTCATGCCACCGAATAGATGTCGCTACAAATACTAGAAATATGGTAAGCGTAATTGCGTATTTATGTGTTGGTATTGGTAGCGGCAAACCAGTGACACGCGTTCTGGTATTAAAAGACAGTAGATAACATTTTGTTTTTCGAGGTTTCTTGTCCCCCTTTGGTTTAAGACTTTATTATTTTTAGTAGTTGTCGTGATGGATACCATAGTAACACATATTCTGTGAAAATTTCAACTAGTTATCTATTACCTTAACAAAGATACAGCCCTGTGACAGACAGACGGATGGACGGTCGGACAGCGTAGCAAGAGTAATAGGGTCCCGTTAGCACCCTTTGGGTACCCTAAAAATCAAGTCATATGAATGTTATTGTCAATTAAAGGTAGTTTCCGAGCATCCGACATAAATTGCATTACACGGCAATAATATAAATCATTTGCTTCCGTACGTTTAATTAAATCGACTAATTTGGTAACAGCTGCTCAGCAACGCGAAGCGAACATGTGCCGATTTTTCTCTTTGCGTTTATTGTTGGACATTTGCATAATTAGTGAAAATTGTTTTGTACTTCTCGATTATTCAATAATTGTTGTGACCATAATTATTAGCGCGTTTTCACTAACTCGCTTTCTTGTCTGCCGGTTTGTCTCACCATCGTCCACAAATTAAGCAATCGATTCTAAACTAACTTACGGCCAAAATGAATATCCAATATATCCACGATTACGCTGCTGATCACGAAGTCGTGGGTTCGATTCCCACAGGACACAAATATTTGTGTGATGAACATAAGTGTTTGTGTTGGTCTGGGTGTTTCTTATGTATCATAAGTATGTATTTACAAAAAAAAAGTACATAAGTATTATATCCATTGTTTAGTACCCATAGTACAAGCTCTGCTTAGTTTGGGACTAGATGGTGTTGTGTAAAAATGTCCCAAAAAGTATTTATTTATTTATTTATTTATTTACCCTACTGGAGATAGAAATTTGACATAATGCGGCGATGCGGCGAAACAGTCGATTTATCCACAGACTACACAGGGATACTAGAGATTTAATTTATCTATTATGTCCAGTATGTCTCATTAGCAAACCCTTGATTAATGTTGATTCTATTAAATTTTTTATCATTTATAATAATCATGTATGTAATAATATGGTTATGTAAGTATGTGTATATAATATAAAGTATTTGTAACAGTTCACACGCACACACACACCCCCCACACACACCCCACACACTCTTATATAATAATTATTGCTTTATTTGTTTTTGGGTATAATAATCATTGGCTGCTTTTGCTGGCTTGGCACCCGCTCATCATCACTTGGGGTTGACACTGAAAATCAGCGCTGTGTTGTGACTCACGTTACAACACAGCATCATGCTGAGTGTTGACCTCTTTGCCGCAGCTACGACATGCAAAGTAGGTATCATACATTGATAAAATGATTCAAGAAATGTACCTAATTAAGTATTTTTTATGTGCACCTACCGCATGTCGTCTTGTTGTGGCAATAAATATTTTTTCTTTCTTTCTTTCTTTCTATAATTATTTTGTATGGAGCTTATGTCGAATTCCTATCTCTAGTAGGGCAAATCGTGGATAGATTGGATATTAATTTTGGCCGTTAGAGGAGCTAGATACTAGAAACATTAAACATATTTCAAGACTGGATGATAATAATAAATAAATAAATACAAATAATAATAAATAAACTCGCTTTCGTTTATAAAATGTGATGTATGTATTAAAAAAAAAACACAATTTTAAAACGCTTTCTTGTCTGACTGTTCGGTACAAAGTTTGCAATCGATTTTAAACTATCGTCCCGATAAGCTAGATGCTCGTACTTGAAACTATAAAAAAGATCAGCCCCCTAGCCAAGTTGACAATTTACAGTCGTCAACGTTAATAGAAAACAATCAAAATGTATGGGAATGACATATCTCAAGGAAAAAGTCATTCGTTGAGATATGTCATTCCCATACATTTTGATTGTTTTCTATAGCTATAACTTGGCTAGGGGGGTAGGACTAGATTAAAAAAAAACCGGCCAAGTGCGAGTCGGACTCGCGCATTAAGGGTTTCGTACCTCTCAACGACCTGATACCCAATAAAAACGGATTTAATTTACGAGAGTTTATCAAAAGACATCAACGTACAGTGCACGAAATATGAATTTTTGCATGTCTTTCTTACGCTGGTAACACCACATATGTCTATGTTTGTCTTATTTTTATTTGTTGCTAAACTACATAATATGCACTATAATCTGACTAAGTTTGACGCTGGTATATATTACCGTTTTGAAGATAGAGAAGGAACAAAAACGTTGAAAAAAATGCATGTTTTTTGAGGTTTTTTGTATGGGGACCCCCTTTGGTTTTAGACTTTTTTTTGTTTTTAGTATTTATTGTGATACACCACCTAGCAACACAATTTCTGAGAAAATTTCAACCGCTTACCTATTACCGTTCAAAAGATACAGCCCTGTGACAGACAGACGGATGGACGGAAGGACGGACGGACGGACGGACGGACGGACGGACAGCGTAGCGAGAGTAATAAGGTCCCGTTTGGCACCCTTCGGGTACGGAACCCTAAAAAGCAATAAAGTCGCTTTCGTTTAAAAAATGTGGTAAGTGTATAAAAAGCTTTCTTGCAATCGATTTTGAACTATCGTCTTGATGAGCTAAGATACTTGAAACTATAAACAGCTGTAAAAAAAATATTGTTATCTTTTTGTAAAAACCATACACAAGATAAGCTAGCAAAGTTGTAAGTTTGAAATAATTTATCAAAACATTGAAACACAAAAAGTTGCTGTGGCCCATGAGGGGATCGAACCCGCGACCTTCGCGTTATTAGCACGACGCTCTAACCAACTGAGCTAATGGGCCGTTGATTCAGATGCCGAAATAGTAAACTACCAGATCTTCTAAAAATAAACACGATAAGCTGTTGATAATAATAACGATAAATAAAATGCTCCATAAAATACGTCATAATTATTATGATAACATTTTTGATGCCAAAAGTAGTTCATCTGACTGCTGAAAGAACAATGGCAAAATTATTGTTGGCGTCTACAAATAATGTCATAATTACAAACCTACATAACATCACCCCTGTATTTCCCCGAAGGGCTAGGCAGAGGTGTATAGAACACCCACATTTCGCCAGTTATGTAAATCTACATAAATATTTTTTTAAGATTTTCCAAATTAGCCTAAACATATATTTAAGTCTGGAAACAAAAACAATTTTTATTAAACGCACAATTGACTATTTAGAATCTAAATCTAATGAATGAATAATAATCAACCTAAACCTAATTATTTATTTAGTTAGACGTAATAATTTAGTTCGTAAATCTGTATTGGCCCGCTTCAAACGATAAAAAGAACACATTTTCAAGCTTAATCTAAAGATCTTGGGTCACATCGAATAATTAATTTAGAACCTAATTGACTTTCGGTGATAAAAAACGTGAGGAAACTTGGACTTATTAGTTTTATAAATCAACACGCAGTGATAACACGCAGTGAACAACACGTAGTGTACAAAACGCAGTGAATGACACGGAGTGAACAAACCTCAGTGAAAAAGAGTGGTAATCAATGCTCGTCCCTTCTCCGCATAAGAAGAGGCATTTTCCATACAGTGGGACAAATAAGAGCTTCTTTACACTAACGTTTCTTCGGCGTAGGCGTTCGATGAACGTATATGCCGCGACAACGCGACGTAGACACGTAGACGTCGCGTCAGCGTCGCGCAGACGACGACGCGTCATTTTTGTATTGTCATTTATGCGCGATGCTAACACGACGTCAGCGTCGCGTTCTCGCACCGTTTCCGCTGCGCGAATACTTACGTCGGAGATAGGCTAGTGTGAAGAAGCTCTTACAGGCCGGTCATATTATATTAACTGCTATTATTTCTTCGTAGGGGTTTTTTCAAACACGTGAGACGATTGATTGTAGGTAAACAATACCAACTTGATACTTAATAATTTAAAGAGTTCATTACTAGTTCTCAAGAGCAAAGTTCGAGTAACGATAGTTTACAATTGTTTGATCTTCGTCTGGTTCTGGTTCTGACTAATAGAATAAAACATACTAAAGTATTTTGGATGTAGGCTTTGGGGTGGGAGAGATACAATTTTTGTCTCAGTAAGTCTAGGGTGGGGCTTATTTGTTTATCCTGTATAAAAGAAAGAAAAACATTTATTTAGTAGTGGACAGTGAAAGCATCGAATGATTAATTCCAGCCAAAAATTTACTTACGGTAATAGAAAAATCCAGAGAGGAAACTTGAACTTGTAAACAACTTGAACTTGTATTTTTCATGAAATTGTAAAGTATTATGATGTATAAGTATTGTAGTGTGTGCGTCAAATGGAACGCAAGAATAAAATCTTTTTGTTTCTTTCTTTAACTTGGTAACAATATAAAATGACAAAAATTACACACATACAAGTAAAAATGAAGTTGTTGCCTGGTACGCCGATGACAAAAGGGTCACCAACTCAGCATGTGCTGGGCGTGGAACACCAAGCGCTGCTTTTCAGTTGGTTTGCAGTGAAACACGGACGAAGGATGGAAAGGATGGAAGGATGGACGGTCAAAAGTGGCCTTTTTTCGCACTTTTTATATCTACAACTGCAGTGAACTATAATTTGCAGAGTTAACAGTTTCTGATTTAACTACAGTACCTGTACTTCATTTTTTAAAAACGAATTTTCGATAAATGATGTATTCAAAAATGATGAAAATGATGTTTTTTGTTTTTTAGTAATAATTTTTAAAAAATGTAAGACCCGCCCTTGGCGGTGGCATCAAACACGGCCATTAACCCGGCCCCTGGGGAAGTAGAGACATCTTCTCTACCTCCCACTTGGGTGATTCCTGTCCGGCGCGTCCCAGTCGCGGGGGTGGGCACCCTTCAACTCAGTAGGCCGAGATGAATGGGTGGCGAAGTTTGGGCAGGGACCCAGTACTGCGGGGTATATCGCAGTCCCATGCCCAGGGTAACGGGTGAAGACTCTAACGGCTGCAAAGGCGGAGATAATCTATATCAGTACGGCGGAGCAGGCGGATGGAGCACAAACCCAGTGGAAAGCTGCCCTCACATATTGAGGTCACAGGTTACACTGGAGCTACACTACCAGGCAGGGTGGTGTAGTAGGGATGGCGGCGGAAGAGACTTCGGTCCAACGGCGGCTCCCAGGCTCTTCAGAAGAGCTACTGTCTTGGCGTCAGGTGGCAACCGGCTGTAAAACAAATAGCCAATACACCTCTTCTCCTCACATGAAAGTACACTAGAATGAAAAAAGGCAATAATACTAGGGCGTACCCCGCAAGCGACGCTAATGCGAATAATGCGATCGATGATATGAATACCTCTAGGGCGTACCCCCGAAGCGACGAACATTTTGACAAGAACAAACATTCGCATTGGAATATTGACAGAATAAGACTTGCAACTTGGAACTTGGGGTCTCTTACGGGAAGGAGTCAAGAACTGAGCAAAATACTACAGAAAAGGCGCATCAACATCTGCTGCCTACAAGAAACGAAGTGGAAAGGCTCAAAATCAAAGGACATAGGAAACGACTACCAGGTCATTTATTACGGCACGGACAATAAAAGAAACGGAGTGGCAATAGTCTTGGATAATAACTTTAAAACACGCATTATAAATGTAACAAGGAAAAGCGACCGTCTAATTGCAGTCAAATTGGCTTTGGATGACCAGCAAATAACCAACATCATATCGGCCTATGCTCCACAAACAGGCTGTACAGAGGCAGAGAAGGTACAATTCTGGGAAGACATGGACGACCTGATCCTCAGTATACCATCAAACGAATATAAGATAGTCGGAGGGGATTTGAATGGGCATGTGGGGGCCAAAAATATTTCATGCAGCACCGCACACGGTGGGTTTGGGTTTGGCGAGATGAATAAACAAGGTGAAGAAATCTTAGATTTTACAGCAAGACACTCATTAACCTTGATAAATACCAACTTTCAAAAGAAAATAGAGCATCTAATCACCTACAAGTGTGCGGGTCGAGTCTCACAAATAGACTTTATCATCTCGGATCTAGCTGTCAAGCAAAAATTCAAGGACTGCAAAGTAATTCCTGGCGAGTCACTGACATCACAACATCGCATACTTGTCGCCGTGTACGCACTGCCCAGGCCGATAAAAGTTAAGGTTGATAGAACACCAAGGACTAAGTGGAAGGATCTGGATGGCCCCAAAGGAGAATCCCTACGGGCCGTGGTGAAAGAATATCTCGAAACGGATATTGGAGTAAACTATGAATACGCCGAAGATATGTGGTCTAAGCTTGAAGCACAGTGCAGAACAAAGGCGGCAGAGATCCTTGGGGTCTCCAAAGGCCCTATTGGAAATGGAAAAGATCCTAACTGGTGGAACAACAAGGTGAAAGACAACTTGGCAAATAAGAAACACCACTTTAAAAAGTGGCAAAGCTCGCAACTGGACGAAGACAAGGACAAATATAAAGAGGCAAAGAAAGACGCAAAGAAATGTGTAGCACAGGAAAGAGCAAATAGTAATCAAACATTTTACGATAATTTAGAAAACGCTAAAACTGCAAACGAAGTACTCAAAATTGCAAAATATAGACATAGAGCCACAATGGACATAAAAGTAAATAAATATATAAAAAGTAAAGACCAACAATTATTAACAGACAACACACAAATCAGGGATCGATGGTTCGAATATTATGAACAACTTCTTAATGAGGAGTTTCCGAATGAAGATCCTATACCTTGCGAACCTACACATGGACCAATACCCGAAGTAGACATGCCGGAAGTCAAGCATGCGATAGCTAAAATGAAAAACCGAAAAGCTACGGGCCCAGACGAGATCCCATCAGATTTATGGAAATGTCTCGGCCCGATAGCCGTAGCCTGGCTAACTAAACTATTTAATATCATCCTAGCCACAAAACGCATCCCAGAGTCATGGCGTCAGAGCTACCTACTACCATTTTACAAAAACAAGGGTGATGTGGCGCAGTGCGAAAACTACAGAGGTATAAAACTGACCTCGCATACGCTTAAAATATGGGAACGAATCATAAATAAACGTCTCATCGATATCTCTACCATCTCTCCAAATCAGTTTGGCTTCACAGCATCCAGATCAACCACGGACGCAATACAAACAATCAGAATACTGATGGAAAAATATAGGATCAATAACAAAGATCTACATCTTGCATTTATCGATCTGGAAAAAGCTTTTGATCGAGTACCGCGCAAGCTAGTGTGGCAGGCTCTTCGTACTCAAAATGTACCAGAACATTATGTTGACCTAATTAGGGATATGTACAAAAATGCTAGCACAAAAGTTCGAAGCCTAGCAGGCCTTAGCGAAGCATTCGAGGTCAAAGTTGGCGTCCATCAGGGATCTGCTCTCAGCCCACTATTATTCAATCTGGTGATGGACTATCTAACCAGGGATATACCTACTCCATTGCCGTGGACTTTGCTGTATGCCGATGACATTGTACTGGCTGCTGACACCGCACGTCATCTGCAGGAAACTTTAAATACGTGGACACACTCCCTGGAAAGGTACGGCCTGAGGGTTAGTAGGAGCAAAACTGAGTATCTAAAATGCCCCTTCAGCGGAAACACGTCACCTGAAATGACCTACATTGGGACAACACCTATTCCCACAGTAGAAAAATTTAAATACCTTGGCTCCATGCTCACAATAGATGCTAACGTTGACGCTGATGTGACTCATAGAATCAGCGTCGCATGGCAAAAATGGCGGTCACTTACAGGTGTGTTGTGCGATCCACGTATTCCCATAAAAACCAAGGGCAAAGTTTATAAAACAGCAGTTCGTCCGGCGCTACTGTATGGCTCCGAATGCTGGACAACAAAAAAGACGCATGAACAAAAGGTCCATACCAATGAAATGAAGATGCTTAGATGGGCGGGAGGTGTGACCCGGCTGGATAGAGTTCGTAATGAATATGTACGAGGTAGTTTTAAGGTCGCACCTATCACAGATAAAATCACCGAAAACCGCCTCAGATGGTATGGACATGTTAAAAGACGCAGCGAGGATCATGTGGTACAGATTGCTTTAAAAATACCGGAACAGAAGAGAGGTAGAGGCCGCCCGCCAATGACCTGGTGGTCAAACATAGAAAGAGACCTCAAGCAAGCACAATTGCCAGAACCGACAACCCAAGACAGAGTAACTTGGCGCAGAAATGTGAGGAGACCCGACCCCAATTAATGGGACCAGGGAAGGAAGAAGAAGTAAGACACAACTGCGTGCATCATACATTTTTCAATTTAAATCCGGGGGTGTAATGACACCTTTTCGGGGGAGATGTGGCATATTGCCTTAATTCCCAGTTGCACCGCTACATTTACTAATCTACAGTAACATAGTGACGAACGGATGTGGGTCATTAGCATAATATAAATGTAATTGAATGTATTAGACTTTAGGCATTACAATGGAGACTTGGATGTTATAAACTTGTTCTACATGTATATTACTGAGTTCCTCTGAACACGAAGACATCCTCTACCAACATATTATAACTGATTGGGGCGCCACTTGTCTGCTACACGCGCCTTGAGCGATCGTGCAGTCGACAGTGGATGGTGCACGCTTAAACATAACATAACCAGCCCATTACAGTCCCACTGCTGGGCACGGGCCTCTGCTCAGTATGAGAAGGCTAAGGCCTTAGTCCACCACGCTGGCCTAGTGCACGCTTGCAAAGTAGAAACCTATTCACTCATGCCTTGAAGACCACCAGATAATACCTATCAGGAAACACAGCAAGGAATTCTACTTCTTAGCGGTACCTCGCATTATAAATTATTAGCAAACTGCTTCGTGCGTGGGTGGAATATCAACCATTAGCCGGCGCAAGTTAATCAGAAAGATCTCCTAATCAGTGTTAAAAACTGTATCTTATGAGACACGGCTTAATTATACCTGATTCAGCCCTTTCTGACCTTCAAAGTATACCTTCAAGGCACGAGTGAATAGTCACTCGTGCCTTGAACGTACGCGGCAGCTACAGGCATGCCAGTATGACCCAAATCCATATTCATCTTCTCTTATTTTTTATCTCATTAATTTAGCTACACATGTTAGTGCTAGTTACAATATTTAATTCACTTCGAAAGCTTTCTGTTAATGCAAAAACTAGAATATGTGCTGTCAAGACGTCGGTAGCGTGGCGTACTGGCTCGGGTATACTGCTTGCCGGTTATAGGCATGCAAGTAAGAAAATTGCATGCGTGTTTACTTGCAAATGTATTCACAGTGTGCTTGCTATTTGCACATACCGTAGCTGGCATGCAAGCTACTGCTCCATATTACAGACATGTGTCATCATCATTTCAGCCAAACGACGTCCAATGCTGGACATAGGCCTCCCCCAAGCATCGCCACAAAGACCGGTCCTGCGCTTTCCGCATCCAGGGGATTCCCGCGATCTTCACCAGGTCGTCGGTCCACCTTGTGGGGGGCCTACTCACGCTGCGCCTTCCAGTACGCGGTCGCCACTCCAGAACTTTACTGCCCCATCGGTCAATCGAGCAATGTGCCCCGCCCACTGCCACATAAGTTTGGCAATTCTTCGGGCTATGTCAGACATGTGTATTGCGGCTATAATCTTAAAAGAAGACAAGAAGAAAAGACAAAGAGAAAAGATAGACTTCGTGCAAAAATTGAATGAAAACTATTATATTTTCAGAAATGTTAATCGATACATCGATACCATACACGGTTTGGAAACCCCAACATCACTGACAATAAAACAAACCACAAAGCAAATACAATCTAATGTCGTTTGTCAGACGTCACATTTTCCCTTGTCAAGTGTCACATTATCTTGTTGTAGGCGCAGGTGCTGGTCATCCCGTATAAATGGTTCCGTAGAAAAGTGGTTTAGCCCCAAGGGTCATCGTTTATGCCATCTTTATATGATGTTTTTATTGTGTCTTTAACACATCAACTGCCACTTTGTTTACAAAAAGTTGTACTGAACTTTTCGTGGAAGTCTTTGGGAAAATTGTCTATAATTTCACATGCCAGAAATAAACGATTTTATTATATTTTTATCTGGAATGCTCCCTAGTAGAGTCTGTCTTATAAGTTATTGTATTTCTGCCGCCACACAGAACAGAACAGAACAGAAATGCTTGCAATGCTGTGTTTCGGGTGCCGGTGAAATTACAATTACACTCTTTGTTGGTTTGCGTTTGACCGCCACCTCACCTGATGTTATGCGATGGTGCGGTCGACGATGGTTCACGCTTGCGCAGCAAAATCCTATTCACTCAAGCCTTGAAGACCACCATATTAGGTGTAGGTACTCCTCGGGAAACACTGACGCTGGCAAGGAATTCCACAATATTGAATAGATTTAGGTTACCTTTATCAACTCAGCCTATCGCAGTCCACTGCTGGACATAGGCCTCTCCCAAGTTGCGCCACAACACTCGGTCCTCTGCCTTCCGTATCCAGTCGCCCCCAGCCACATTCTTCAGGTCGTCGATCCACCTAACGGGGGGCGCCATACGCTGCGTTTGCCGATTCGCTGTCTCGGAGGTATCTACCTTAAGGATAGGTTATATCCGTCCGCTCTGGAAAGAAAAATACCTACATAAATACGAATACACGTAGGAAACAGTAACGTTCGATTCATCTTTTATATATTACACGCCTCGTGATTTCATTCGTGTCAAAAGTTGATTATCTCATTTCGTTACATTCTCGCGGGAATTAAGGAAATACCGCCATATTGGATATTTACGTTATGAAAAAAAGAAAGTTATACATTCAACATAATCATGATCATCAACTCAGCCTATCACGGTACATTGCTGGACATAGAGGTATATGTCCAGCAATGTACCCAAACTGCGGCACAACACTCGGTCCTCCGCCTTCCGCGTCTAGTCCCCCCCCAGCTACCTTCTTCAGGTAGTTGGTCAATCCTGACTGGGGGGCACCCTACGCTCCGTTTGCCGGCACGTAGTTTCCACTCAAGCACTCGTTTGCACCAACGGCCATCGGTCTTTCGAAAGATATGGGCAGCCCACTGCCACTTCAGCTTTCTTTTTTTGTTACGAAAATCCTCATGGACGCACTCTGCCCGGGGAAGGTGGAGCCAGTGTCGGACTCTTACCGACTAAAAACCACCATGGTGTTCCTCTAACGACCCTTGGCCGGGGGCGTGGGAATCTTTTACTCGCCCAGCCATCCCCGGCAGGTCCTGGCTCGCTACTAGTAGGCGAGCCCCTTCTCCCCGTGCGGCAACCACATCGGCCGCACCCTTCTCTTGACGGGCGCGCGCAGAACACTATGCGCCACCGTCACGGGCCTTCACTGGTTGGGCGGCGGGCCACACCGATTCCGTTACCCGCAGGCCCACACCCAGGGTGGCTGGAGGTCGGCATACGCCCTCTTGTGACGCCCAGGTCGTCTCCTGCGGAAGGGAAGGGAGGTAATCGCCGCTCGAACTCTCTCCGCCGCCTCCTTAACGAGCATCACCTCCTCGCAAAAGGAGACGACGCCTTCCCAAGCGCTCTCGCTCCTGACCATCAACAGAACCATGGCCGGCAGCGATAGATCGCTGCGGCCTACTGCAGTGAGGTTCTACTCCGGTTACCACAGAATATCGAATACTACTAGTTATAACTATAATTGTCGATTCTACGAATATTTAAAGAGAAAAATATTATTGAATAACACCAGTGAATAATATTTTTATCAATTTTACATTTCTACCATGTAGGTTTTGAATATCGTGATCATAATTATTATTTACGACGCGGTTTTCTCGAATAAACAAAATGGAGACCGAAGTTTATCTTAGTTTTATTCGACGAACTGAAGAAGGAAGGTATTAGCTGTAGGGTTGACTAGATGCGGTAGGCAGAAGACCGAGTGTTCTGGCGCAGCTTGGGAGAGGCCTATGTCCAGCAGTGGACTGAAACAGGCTAATTTGATTGATTCATATTAGAGGATGTTTTGTTTTTATTTATTCTAAAATAAATTCAAATTTTTCTAATAATAATACACTTAGGGACATTAAATAGCGCAAAAAAGTTCTCATTGTGAACTGAACAAACGTTGTTCAGGGTCATGATACAACCGCGCGCGCCAGTCAAGAGGAGGGTGCGGCCGTTGTGGTTGCCGCACGGGGTTAAGGGGCTCGCCAGCCAGTGGCGAGCCGGGACCTGCGGGGGATGGTTGGGCGAATACAGGAGTATTTCTCACGCCCCCGGCCAAGGGTCAGTAGAGGAACACCGTGGTGGTTTTTAGTCGGTAAGAGTCCGACACTGGCTCCACCTTCCCTGGGCGGAGTGCGTGCATGAGGATTTTTTTCCTAAAAGAGTCATGATACAAAGTTAGTGCTTAGGTTCGGTATTTTTTTCAGTTACCCTGTGTACAACGTGTTATTGAAATAACTAAAAACCTCTTAAGGGGTCGTTGTACTCATCAGTATGAACAACTTTTACTATAGGACCAACACTAAAAACGCGAAAAAAATATCAGGTGTTCCCTACATTCTGTCGATTTATGTGAACACAAATGTAGGCAACAGCTGATTTTTTTCCACGATTTCGGCTTTGATCCAATAGTAAAAGTGTTTCATACTGATGAGTACAATGACCTCTTAAGAGGTTTTCAGTTATTTCAATAGCACGTTGTATAGATAGATAGAATATTCTTTTCAACACACTTGCTCGTAAAGTGGCTCTTATTGCATCGCTTTTAGGTTCATAATGTGGCTTATAACGCACGCGTGCTTTTTTCATCATATTATCACGTGCCTTTTACTTTACAGTTTATTTTTAAATCGCAGCAAAGAGTTTTTATGCCTGAACTAAATTAAACATTTTTGGAAATAAATCAACTGTATTAATTAAAATATGCTATATAAACATTTAATTACATCAAATTATTAATTTTTGTTAACAAATTAATATTAATTTGGGTTATAAATAAAAAAATCAATTTATAATATTTTTATATTAGGCTGTATGGCGGTTTCCTTCGACCACCTGCGCGCGCATAGCTGTATGTCACCGCGCGATCCGCGCGCCATTTTTATCATTTTTCACAAATTCAATATTTGTCTAAAATGTGTAATTTATGTTTTTTTACTCGCAAGTATGTTGAAAAACGTCGTATGACATGCGTGAGCTTTGACTATTATACTCTCGGCTCAATTACGCCCTCGCCTTCGGCTCGGGCTGCAATCCAGCCTCGAGTATAATAGTCAACTTAGCTCACTTGTATCATAATGTACTATTATTGTACACCATTAACATTATTAAACTTAGGACTAACATGTAAAATAAGGGTACATTGGCGATCTTATCGCTAATAGCCATATCTTCCAGACAACCTTTGGATGGACAAGGAAGACGTGAAAAATAGATGTATATGCTTAATGAAGAATCAATTAAGATATTATTGTCATTATAATCACCATTACGAGACTAATTGGTAATCGCAGTTCCAATAACAAGAAACGGGGATGAATCGATACTAGCCGAATCCACGGCTTTGATCCCTTGGTGTGTTATTTTGTTCTAAAATGGGCTTCCGTATGACAGCTTCCTATGTTAAGCGATTGTTCGGTCGACGTATGTGTGTTAAATTTCATCTAAATTATTTTAACCGTTTCAGTATGATGAAGGACAAACAAAAAACAAACATTCAAACTTTTATATGTATAATATCAGTAGGATTACTTACAAAGCAATAATTTAAGTGAATAAGAAAAACATTTATTCAAAACGCAGACAACGTTATCAGATAATTAATTTCATTGCGAACGACTTCTTATCTGTTTTCGGATTGCTTTAATCGGATCATACTGAAAGTCTGAAACTTTCGAAGTAGCCGGATTAGACGACTTAAATAGCTTAAGTTATTTATTTCTCGTTATTATTTGCTAATTTCACTTATAGCTGAGTTAAGCCAAAGAGGGTGCCATGATCTCCTTTTTAGGGTTCCGTAGTCCTACAAGGAATCCTTATAGTTTCGTCATGTCCGTCCGTCTGTCCGTCTGTCCGTCTGTCCGTCTGTCCGTCTGTCCGTCTATCCGTCTGTCCTAATTCTTTACCGCTTAATAACTTCTACAGTTATAAACATAAGTAAATGAAATTTTGACAAAAAATGGAATAGATATAGATCTCAATTTTAAAAGAATAAAAAAATCTTGATTACTTATTTTAAGGGTGGCGCCCATACATGTGAAATGGGGATGAAAATATATTTTTCGCTGCACCCCCTCGTGTGGGGTATCGTTGAATAGGTCTACTAAAATGAAGGTAATGTTTCATACACAACTTTTTTATCAGGTATACCATCTGCGAAATACAGTTCGCCAAAGTGGCTTGCAATGTGTCCCCCCCCTGCCATTTCTAAACTATGCAACGTAGAAACTTATAGTCTTCAAAATTGATAGACCTTTATAAAAACTCTCTTTTAAAATTATTTTGAGTATAATGTGATTATACATTTTTGAGTTATAGTGAGAAAACTGAAAAATGCTTAAGACGTCCTAGTTCATAGGTCATTGACCTTAGAGAAAAATGATCTTAGCAAATAATGCTCCTTTAGTTACTTTCTATTTAAAAAAATCACAAAATGAAACACACTTCTTAAATTTAACTTCATAAATTTAGCGCTAGGTGGCGCTGTTTGCAAAAACTAAAATAGCAATGATTAATATTCGATTTGATTCGTTTGTAATTAGACCTGCTTAAGGAACCCTATAATACTGAGCATGGCCCGACATGCTCTTGGCCGGTTTTCCAATTTCATCATCCTCCGAGCCTTTTCCCAATTATATTGGGGTTGTTAATTACAATGTTCCGTGTGGTGCCGGACGTAAAGAATAGCACCACCCTTATCACTTCTCATGGGTGTTGTAAAAGGCGACTGAGGAATTCACCAGGAGATGAGCAGCAGCGTTCCAGCACGTACCAACCAACTGCGATCGTCAACCCGCCTGCCAAGCGTGGCGATTATGGCATAACCCCCCCTATTGGGGGAGGCCTATGTCCAGCAGTGGACGACTTTCGGCTGAAATGATGATGATGATGACTTCCATTCGGAAGTTAGAAAAGTTGTCAGATTTTCAGGTTTCTGACTACCCGTGACGACTGCCACAGATATCCGTATGACAACCAGCCCCCCGGTTCAGAACCACACGATAACCAGTTGTCGATCGATTCGGTTTGTTATCTCTTTTTCTCTCGTTGCGTGAATCATCAGACGAAACGAGATATCAAACGGAACCGGTCGACAACTGGTCATCGTGTAGTTCTAAATTTGGGGCAGGACCCTCGATTTGTAACGGACGGTTACCCATCCATGAAGTGACCGCGGAAAGCGCAATCCGCGTGGTTTTCTGACTCGGGTGTTGCCACTGTCATGCGGTCAACTATACTTTTCTTATATTTTATGTCGACTGTCCTTTCTTTATATTTTACCTATGTGTTTTTTTGTTTGACTTTCTTTGTAACCCCACCTGTAAGTGTTCTATATCACAGTTGTTTAAATGTTGCGCGCCGTTAACTGGGATAATAAACCATTTTTCTTTCTTTCTTTCTTATTACTTCGCCATGAGCCCCTCCGTTTTCAAATCTTTAAGTTTTATTTTCACTTTCGAAGTATAAGTTGATAAATCTTTTTTTTAAGCGGAGACAATATCGCATGTCACATCACCGGGGAGGCGGTGTGGTTATGTGGAGATTTTATTAGGCTTGTACCCACTAAAAACTACGCCGTCTACCCATTTTTGCCTTGGGTGGATGGGTCACGAAGACTGCTACGCATGACGTTCGCGACTCATCCTGCGCCGCCCACATCCGGGCCTACCTTCTTTCTTTACACTCTCCTTTGGAGACACCTGCATCGGACATCACTGCAACTCGAGGGCCGTGCAATGCGGACAGTAGACACCCCAATCTATTATCCGCTGGCCTCTCTTACGTCAGTATAAGGTCGCCATAAAGACACTTGCGCTGACCTGTCCTCCTGCGGTCGTCGAGCGAGGGAATCTTCCTCCCTGAACCAGTCCACCACTTCACAATCGGATAAGAAATCGATCGGATTTGCTGGATGCAGACGACCCATAGACTGCCTAGACTCACTTTAGAAAGTCACCTTGGTGGGGAGGCTGGTTTGTCACCGTGTAGCCGACGCTTAAGCTACCGTAAACTCTGCTCGTGGTATCTAATTTAACTTCCACTTATAAATACGTCTTTGTGACGTCAGCAACATCAATAATTTACATAGGTAGGCACGACGTTTGAATCAATAACAACATACTACTATAACCGATATACAGGGTGTCAGGGAAACGCTTCCGAAAACGAAGATAGGTGATAGTGCTGGTGATTACTGATACGAAACCACGAAAAATAATGCGATTCTTTTTTTAGATTTTGTAATTTTTTTTTGCCTTTTTCATTATGTATGAGTTTTATTTAACTGCCCAAAGCTGGTTATGTATGAAAAATGCAAAAAAAATATATATGAAAAAATCTAAAAAAAGAATCGTATTTTTTTTCGTGCTTTCGTATCAGTAATCACCAGCACCTATCTTTGTTTTCGGAAGCGTTCCCCTTACACCCAGTATTTGCCAAATGGTTTCATTCAGGCTTATGTTTAGCTGGGTACGTCTACGGGCTGAAAATTATGTAATTTTATTTAACAATCATAATTATATTTAAAAGTTCTTTTATTTATCAAATAAACCTAATTACAGTCGCTTTTGAAACGTCAGGCTCTAGTCGCACAGTTCTAAGTTGTGGGTCCTATGGAGAAGAACCGGTAAGAAACTCGGTGGATATAGTCTTTTTAAAAAGAGAATCGTTCAATACATAAAATTCATTCAAATAATGTGAGTATAATGTAGGTTAATTCAATTCAATCGTTTATTGCGAATATAGGTAAGGTAGGTGTTACATGAATATTGTCATAAAAACAATCTTTGTGCAGCTATATTCTGGCATTTAGCATGCAACAAGAAATACACAGTTTTACGCCAAGCTATTAACTGAAGCGACTAAAGCAATAAAGCATAATACATACGTCCAGAATAATACAATATCTTAATGGTAATGTCAGAAATTCGTGAAATTCTTCACCAACATAATTCAAAAATTTGCCGAAGCCCACGAACGTAGACTTCATCAACATGTGAATGTTGAAACCAGCCAGCTGCTCGACAACACGGAACTAGTGCGAAGACTGAAAAGAACTAAACCTTTTGAGTTAGTATAGTGAACAATAGTGAACAAAATAGTGCTACTGTACATATGAACAAAGTGTTTTTATTATTATACTATAAGAAAATGCTATGGACATTATTCTAAGTTAATAAACATACGTTCGGGAAGCTACGCAATATCTTTTCGTCCAAAATACCGCAGTGTCTCAAGACGAAAGTCTTTGACCAGTGTCTGTTGCCAGTAATTACTTACGGCACTGAAACGTGGTCGCTCACAATGGGCCCGATAAGAAGGCTCAAAGTCACTCAAAGGTGTGACACTCGGAGTGTCCCTGCGTGATCGAACCATAAATGAGGAGATTCGCAGGAGAACGAAAGTAACCGACATAGCCCGAAGAATTGCCAAACTTAAGTTGCAGTGGGCGGGGCACATTGCTTGCAGAACGGATGGCCGACAAGGCGATAAAGTTCTGGAGTGGTGACCGCGTACTGGAAGGCGCAGCATGGGTAGGCCCCCCACAAGGTGGACCGACGACCTGGTGAAGGTCGCGGGTATCCGCTCGATGCAGAAGGTGCAGGACCGGTCGTTGTGGCGATGCTTGGGGGAGGTCTATATCCAGCAGTGGACGTCTTTCGGCAGAAATGATGATGATGATGATGATGATAAACATCCACGTAACGTAGAAAAATAAGTAAGATTAAAAGTAATTATTAGTCTTTTAGGCTAGATTATAATGCATTATTAAGGACTGTGTTATTTTTAATCAGGAAATAAACATGTCAGAAATAAACAAAAATATTAAAAGTGCAATGTTGCTTTTAGAAATAAACCTAAAATTTTTCATAATATGTGATAAAACAAGATATTCTTCGTTTAGCAACATGTTATGCTTCTAAGTTATAAAACAATATACCCTTTAAAGTTGTTAATAAAGCAAAGATCCTCTCTCTAACCAATGAACGAACTATGTAAACAACCAATAGGTACTTCGGTTGTTATAACACGAAGAGTTTCAGAGTAAACAACAAGCTGACCAGAATTTGTAATAACTGGTTATTTTAGCGCCGTCCATCTTTGAACCGATATTTTAAGGAGTTTATACATCGAAATCTATGAACACATAAATTATCTTCAGAGTTTAGAACCATATTATGTCTATTCTATTATGTTAGTCTTTGAACTAATCAACAAAAGTGTTGCGAACAATGATAGTGAAGCCAAAAATAAATATGCTCCTTCGTGTCCAACCAACGCTCACGCACACACTTTCACCTTAAACCGTGCTCCCCTTCTCAGTACATAGGTATGTCGCGGCATCGTCTAATAAGCATCGCGAAAGCAAATATCCTTGAGGTGCATGGTGTGTGCGTGAGCGCCCGCTGGTTGTACACGAAGGAGCATAGTTTTATTTTGGCTTCACAATGATTGTTCGCAGCACTTCGTCTATATTTTCTACTGTCTGTGGATCTAAAGAACTTCATCTGCACTCTGTTTTTAGGGTTCCGAAGTCCTACAAGGAACCCTTATAGTTTCGTCATGTCCGTCCGTCTGTCCGTCTGTCCGTCTGTCCGTCTGTCCGTCTGTCCGTCTGTCCGTCTGTCCGTCTGTCCTAATCCTTTACAGCTTAATAACTTCTACAGTTATAAACATAAGTAAATGAAATAAAAAATAGTCTGCATATAGATCTCAATTTTAATAGAATAAAAAAATAGTTTTTACGTTCTTTAGGGGTGGCGCCCATACATGTGAAATGGGGAAAAAAATTTTTTTTTCGCTGCACCCCATCGTGTGGGGTATCATTGAATAGGTCTACTACAATGAAAGTAATGTTTGATACATCACTTTTTTATCAGGTGTACCATCTGCGAAATATAGCCCGCCAAAGTGGCTTGCAATGTGTCCCCCCCCCTGCCATTTCTAAACTATGCAACGTAGAAACTTATAATCTTCCACATTGATATAGACCTTTGTGAAAACTTTCTTTTAAAATTATTTCGAGTATAATGTGATTATAATTTTTTGAGTTATAGACAGAAAACTGAAAAATACTTAAAACGTCCTAGTTCAAAGGTCATTGACCTTAGAGAAAAATTATCATGGCAAATAATGCTCCTTTAGCTACTTTCTATTTGAAAAAATCACAAAAAGTAACTTTGACATCAATCAGACTTCTTAAATTTGGCTTCTTGAATTTATCGCTAGATGGCGCTACTAACAACACGCTCTGAGTCGCGAATGCTGCCGATTATTGCAAAAACTAAAATAGCCATGATTAATATTCGATTTGATTCGTTTGTACACCTACAAGGAACCCTATAATACTGAGCATCGCCCGACATGCTCTTGGCCGGTTTTTCTTACTTGTTTTATGTAGTAAACAATCTCGGCATATGTTTTGTTCTCGTCAATAATAATTATTGAAAGACATTATCGCATCCACGTGACAAACACAAAATAATACATTCTACCGTGACCACTCACACACGCACATCCCACCTCACAACACTCACTCACAATTGCACTCTACACACTAAACTACTACTAGAGGTATCTTTGCTTTATTAACAATTGCAATCTACACACTACATTAATTACTTCGATTCCTCTCATTCAAACACACCCACATACATACACACACCAACTCACACATCACATCTGTTAGTTCAACTGCATATGTTTATATAATAGTATACTTTCTCTTCTATAGTATTCACAAGCAAAATATGCAAAAGTACTTAAACTTTTTTTCTTATTGGCAATAATGTGACAGCATAATGTACAACATATTTAAAACCAGGGTGAGGGCCTGGTGTTCCGTAACAGAGGGTTTCCCTAGTACGGACTCCAGTCTCTCGCAAAGGTGCTTCTACGCACCTATATGTCACGTAAATGTATTTATTTTAAGCCAACTTTGTGAAGAGAGAAATAAAATTTATTATTTATTTATTTATTTATTATGTTCACAATTTTACACTCAATTTATTTTTAGGTAGGCAGCGAGGGGATTGTACTTCCCTGCCCCCGTCGATCTCGTAACCCCAGGAGTGCCCGCTGAGTAGTGTTCTCGCGCCTCTTGGGACCAAGGGTCTTGGCTTTACCGCCCAGACCACGAGGAAGAAAACCTCTATAAAAATTACGGGAGGATGGGGCCTGCGAGCAGCAGACTCGGGGTAGTCTGCTGCCCGGCCAGCAGCTGGCGTAGCTGACACTGCTGGCGTAGCTAACACAGCTGGCGTAGTTGGCGCAGCTGGCATAGCTGGTAAAGGCCCTTGAGGTGAGGTGGCGTGCAGTGTTCCGTGTACGCCACCTAGAAGGGTGCGGCCAACGTTAGGCTGCACGGGGAGAAGGAGCTCGCCTGCTTGTGGCGGGCCAGGACCTGTTGGGGGTGGTTGTGTGAATACTAACGGGTTCCCACGCCCCCGGCTAAGGTAGTTGAAGGAACACCGTGGTGGTTAAGCCTACCCCGGGCGGAGTGCGTCCATGAGGATTTCCCCACGGCAAAATAAATAAAAAATAATGAAGGACTGATTAGGTTATGATTGCCTGGCATCTGTGACTGTGAGTTTTAAATAACCTGAAACTTTAATATTCCAGTAGTAATGTCGCTAAAGACAAAGTGTTTGATATAAACCGCAATAAATTTGTTGCTTTTTAATGAGCCAACTCATTCCATTCGCTCACTGCTATACGCGGCCTTTGTAAAGGCAAAAGCTTTAAAAACTAATGTCCCTAAATTTTCAAAACAGATTTTGATCAAAAGCAACAAAAATCGCCTCCGGGACAATGTGTGTGGGGGTGTATTAAAATAAAACCGTTATGGCCTATGAAAAGGACAGGTATGAATTATTTGTTGTTTGGCTTAAAATGTAATTAAAAAAAAAACATAAACGACACTTTCGAATAATATGACAGAAACAAAGGTTCTACGTATTTGTAAGCGCGGATAGAACGTGCGCGCGAGTTTACGGTGACTTTTTTCTCGTTTTTACTCCCCGATAGCCGAGCGCGCAATAACTACAAGTCCTACTTAGTTTAGAGGAAGGTGTCCAGATAGCCAAGTGGTTTGGTCTTAGTTATGTATGCAAAAATGTTGTACATTGGTATGCCGATCAGTTTCTTCCAAAATTCATTCTTAACCGCTCATTGTACAATAAACAACAATCTATCTACAATCACATACTGTTACATTTCTATGTCTACAGTGTATAACTACTTTAAGACCATTTTTTTTGAGATAAATAAATTATGATAATTTATGAACTAGAAGCTTCGCTTCAAAACACACACACTAACTTAGTAACAGGGCTGCATTTTGTCGATGACGATCAGCTGGGTGTGCAGACTCCTTTACCGCTACACGTGTCTTTGTAAACAAGAGAACTTTGTGGGGCCGCTGCTTGGAGTTACGCACATCCGGTTAGGAAAGAAACTGCTGTACTGTTATTATGTCTATCGGGTTACTGATGTAGGCAGATGTAAAGTCTGTTTTTTCTTATTTGTCTTATTAGTAAACAATCTTGGCATGTCACTATACTCAAATAACAACTGATGAAGTATAATTACTAGTTCTGCACATGTAATTGGTAAAAAATGTTATTTAGTATGTAAAATTGTTAACATAATGTCTTTTAATAATCATTATTGACGAATTGCCTTAAAAAGACATGCCAAAATTGTTTACTAAATAAGACAAGTACGAAAAACAGAGTGTATATTATTTAAATTGGTTTTCCTGACGTTTCGATTGCTTTGCAGCGTTCGTGGTCGCAGGAAGACTAAGATGACAAGCGTCTTTACAGATATTCCTAAGACTGTATTTTAATTACATTACTAAATTACTACGCTAATCGATAACCATTAGTTAATAAATAATATAATTGTATTTTCTCTGTAAGTGATTATTGTAATCTTTTGAGAAAATAAATGTATTTAACCGGGAAAAAGTTGACCCATTCCCACTTGACACGGGACGGAATAAATTAAGGAAGAAATTCTTGGATAAGAATCGCCAACCTTTAGTAATTGGAGAGGGATAAAAGGAAGGAAATAATAAAAGAGGCTCATTATACGTACTTACTGTACTCCGTATATTTATTACATTAGGGATGTCTTGGAGCTACGAAACAGTCACGTTTCGGATCCGAAATCTCATTCGATAGAATATGCTCCAAATGCACTTGCTAGCTGTCCTAAGGTATCATTTTCCAAATAAAATGAGAGCTAGCATTTGACTTTTGACGATGTTGAAACGTTCTGATAATTTTTAAACGGAGTTATTTTAACGGAAAGCTTCGCATCCAAAAGATCTGATCCTAAAATTCAGATCACATCGCCAACTTATTTCGACCGATACACTTAACAACTTATGACATGTAGACATCATGGCATATTTTATAAAGGGTCGAACTAAAGACGTATGTAACCATGTTTCAGAAAAATCTGTAATAAAATTATGATCCCATATCAGATTTATTAACAGAAAAACTAGAAATCACCACCAACCAGAAGAACCAGAAGAAAATATCAGACCACACCAGACACAAGTTGCTGCCACAAATGATCAACAGTTGCCAATGTGGAAGTCGTTAAATCGTCTTCGCACACAGTTTGGTCGCCATAGACTTAGTAATTTGTGTTAATGGGGGTTGGGAACATAAACCTGACTGCAGTGACCCAGAGCAATCTATGTCACACTTGCTCGTGTGTCCCTTGTTCCCAAACAACTGCATGAAAGGCGATCTCAACGCCGCCACTGAAAACGCCATTGAAGTGGTCACTTTTTACTCAAAAATATACATCTAGCATACAACGTGTATCAGAAATGTGTGGTCATATGTTAAGAGCTCATATGTTAAGAGCTCATATGTTAAGAGCTCATATGTTAAGAGCTCATATGTTAAGAGCTCATATGTTAAGAGCTCATATGTTAAGAGCTCATATGTTAAGAGCTCATATGTTAAGAGCTCATATGTTAAGAGCTCATATGTTAAGAGCTCATATGTTAAGAGCTCATATGTTAAGAGCTCATATGTTAAGAGCTCATATGTTAAGAGCTCATATGTTAAGAGCTCATATGTTAAGAGCTCATATGTTAAGAGCTCATTTGGGGAATGCTATCAAGCAACTTTAACGACCGGGCCAACCCAGAAATCGCGAAAAAAACAGCTGATCAATAAATTTGTCGAGCGACATCGATGATTTTCTAGGGAAGACTTTTTTTGCGATTTCAGGGTTAGTTCTATAGTAAAAGTTGTTCTATGCTATGGCCCTGAATAAGCTCTTAAAATATGACCAGGCATTTTTTTTAATACTTAACAGGCTTGCGTTTGACCGCCACCTGCGGTCGACAATGGTACACGCTTGCCCGACAAAGGTGAGAGGATGGCCGTGAAATATTTCGACCCATCCTCTCCAGTGGCTACACCGGGCATCGTACCGGAACACGACTAGGTCGCTTGGTGGCACGGCTTTGCCCGGTGGGTGGTCGCAAGCCGTCGGCCGTGGCCTACCACCAGTATGTCACCTGATTTGCACCACCCAGGGATCACGTATAGGGATTCGGAAAAGGGGTACTCACCTACGGACGTGGGTGACTCGATCCCCAAACTGGCGACTTGATTTCTGATACACGTTGTTTATTTAAACTATACACGTTGTTTATTTATACAAAGGTCTGTACTCAGACTTCTGATTAAATTACCTCCAATAACTTGGGCAGAAGATTGATAGAAGCCACAAAGTCACGCCATAAAACCCAATGCCATAATATCAAACTGTATTTGCGTGACAATAATAGGAAGCCTCTAAGCTGTCACAAATATTTGCAGAACCAATTTGTTTTTATACGATCTAACCTTAACGACAATCTGTTGTGCCATATCGTGTCCCGGTACGTCATATCGTGTCGCATTACATTTGTGACTTTCTTTGACGATAAGAAATGTTATTAAAGATGTCGGTAAGAGGTTAGCAGGATTGAATCGTTGCGAATAAAAAAAACTGTGATGTAGCAATGTTACTTTTTAGGGTTCTGTACCCAAAAGGTGCCAAACGGGACCCTATTACTCTCGCTACGTTGTCCATCCGTCGAACGTTTTGAACGGTAATAGGTAGCCGGTTGAAATTTTCTCAGAACATATGTTGCTATGACTCCTGTCACGACAAATATTAAAACGAAAAAAAAAAAAAAAAAACCAAAGGGAGCCCCATACAAGAAACCTCTAAAAACATGAATTTTTTCAACGTTTTTGTTCCAGCTCTATCTTTAAAACGGTAATAGTTACCTGGTAAATAGTAAATACTATGTAATTTAGCAATAAATACTAAAAAATAGGGCCAACATAGACATATGTGGTGGTATCTGCGTAAGAAAGACATGCAAAAATTCGTATTCGCGCAGGGTGCGTTGATGTATTTTAAAGAAAAAAATAAATAAAGAAAAATGGTTTATTGTCCCAGTTAACGACGCGCAACATTTAAAAAGTGCTACAGTGATACAAAACACAAATAGGTAACAGGTGGGGATACAAAGAAAGTCAAACAAAAAAAACATAGGTAAAATATACAGAAAGGACAGTCGACATAAAATATGATGAACTCTCGTGAATTAAATCAGTTTATATGGGGTATCAGGTCCTTGAGTGGTACGGAACCCTTACTGCGTGAGTCCGACTCGCACTTGGCCGGTTTTTTTTGTTATTTGCACTAGCTAAGTGAAAGCAAGTCATAACTGACATGCGATGAAAGAAAACCTGGCCTCAACCTCACTCAATACAATATTTCCTCAGTGGTATTCACAGTTGCAAAAAATCTCCGCCACTTGATAGTTTTTCTTACTCGAGGAAAGAAAGATTTCAAAGTACACACGGCTACACATCAAGCTGTACAAAACCAGTAAATAAATAAAATGTCTTTATTTCAGGCATTAGCCCATAAGTTGTTAGTGATGAGTTAGTAACAGATTGTGCTTATATGCTAGATTAGTGTTATTAGTACTTAAATTACTGAACAAATTATTTATTTAAACCTATAGCGACCTCCACCCAATGTCTCTGGATGGGACAATCCGGTCTGTCAACAATCATTTTCAGGATGCTGTTCCGAGTGTTACGCATGCGCTGCAGTAAGGAAGCCGCTTTCTTACGCATGATGGCGTGAAAGCCATTGTGTGAGCTTCAGCAAACATTCCTGATGCACTGCAACGCCACGGCAGCCGCAACAGCATTCTGAAGGCGTTGTTGTATTGTACGCGCAGGACGTTGTAGGCTCCGCTCGTATATGCAAAAATGTAGTAAAGGCTGACCTCGCGTTGTAAGGAAAACCTATACAATGCGAGATCAGCTTATACTGGAAATGTACAGCTTGATGTGTAGCCGTGTGTACATCGCGACCAACTTTAAGGCTTCCTCAAGACTGGAAAAGTGTAATTTGCGACGTGATTATGAGCTCAACTGCCAGTTAAAATAACACAGTAGTTAAACAATGGATGCCGTCTTTAAAAGGTGATTTGGCATACGAGGGTTAATTGTTGTTTCTATTCTGAAAAATTTCCGATTTTGAATTAAAGATTTAAAAACCCTTCCATTTCAGACAAGACTGAAAAGCATATTACTTTTGTGTGCATATTTCTTGACGTAAACGTCATTTTTAAGCAGAAATAAAGAGAAAAGTGTCGCCTCTAATCTATAACTGCTACACATCATTTTCATACACATAAAAAAACCTGAATTCATTTTAACCTCAATGTTTTGGAAATTAATTATGTCTATAAACTGTTATCGGTATAATAATTGTCTACGTATGTATACTTTCAGATAAGTACATATTTCTCCTATGATAAAATTCACGCATTACAAGGAATTTATTATAATCGATCTTGATCTCTTCTTTTTGATAGCTTTGTCAATCTGTAGTATACCTAATAATTAAATTATGAATTAAACTCACTCAATTTGACACATCTCAAAATCCCCAGTACCTACCTAAAGTGTAAAAGGACCAGGGATGTTATGGATATGAAATTTCGGATCTGGATACGGATACGGATATAGGAATAATACTATACCGGTTTCAAATACGGTTACGGATATGGAATTATTTCGGATTATCCGTTAGCTTAGATTTATTTTGATTTAGTTAGTTAGTTTAGCGTTGAGGCGCAACTTGGGAGAGGCTTATGTCCAGCAGTGGACTGCGATAGGCTGAGTTGATTGATTGATTTGATTGATCCGTTAGTTTCGGATAGTTTCGGTTATGGATATTAGATTTTTAAGGAAATGTAAAAGTAAAAGAAAAAAGCGATAGAAATACCAAACAATGCAAGGGACGCGCGCGGCTAGTGTGTCGGCTCAGCCGGGCACAAACTAAAATATGTCTCATTTAGACTCCTCAAATCCATTAAAATTATTCGAAACTTTTATATCGGTTTCGGTTACGGTTAAGGATAGATTTTTATTTCGGATATCCGATAGTTTCGGTCACGGTTACGGAGCTCCATAACATCCCTGATTTCTCGACATTTGACACGACGCTGAGTACTTTGACAAGTTTAGTGTCAAATCAAATTGATTAGATTGTCATGAGTCTAGGTATGCCAAGGTATGCAGTTTGCATGATACTTTTAGAAACGGTGATCCAACGACTTTGCTTTTGAGCCAGTAGTAGCGGTCGAATGCCTGACCGTAAAAAGGTCGCTAGCCCAATTTCTATTTGCTACAAAATAAGAGCGTTGTACAAATATGAGCATTGTATCTTTGTTACGCTAAAATTAAAATTGAGATCAAGGAAGTTGTCAAACGAAAAGTGTTGAGTTGATTCAAGTAGTGGTTTAATAAATAAATATATAAATTTGTATAATAATAAATATACAACCTTATTCTTAGTTTATACTAAACCTTTTGTACTCATCAGTATGAACAACTTTTACTAGGGGACCAAACCTGAAATCGCGAAAAAAAAACAGCTGATCCCTACATTTGTGTTCACATATAACGATAAAATATAGGGATCAGCTGATTTAGTTTTCGCGATTTCAGGGTTGGTCCCATAGTAAAAGTTTTATGTGAGCACAAATTGCTCACATAAATCGACAAAATATAGGGAACAGCAGATTTTTTTTCACGGTTCATCATCATCATCATCATTTCAGCCGAAAGACGTCCACTGCTGGACATAGGCCTCCCCCAAACATCGCCACAACGACCGGTCCTGTGCCTTCCGCATCCAGCGGATTCCCGCGACCTTCACCAGGTTTTCACGGTTAAATTAAAATAAATAAATGACGTGGTTAGTGCATCATCGATTGATTCATTATAATCCTCTCTTACTTATAAACGTGATAAAATGACCTTGTAAGACGATAGAGTATGTTCTCAATTCTCAACATTGTTTGTTTGTAATTGTAAACATTTTGGTGGTTTTCGTACGTACGTCTTTCCCCTAGCGTAAAGTATCCATCTTTAATTTCCCTACGATAAAAGAAAAATATTACAACGAATAAAAGTAATACATATACTGGATAAACCGACGTTCATCATCATCATCATCATTGGAGACTCTTTATCCAGTCTTGGATGTAGGCCTGAAGAGGTACAAAAAAGAACCGCCAGAAATGGCCAAAACCATTCCTGGCGGTTCTTTTTTGTACCTCGTTTATTAGTTAGCGCGATAAAACATATGTATATGTTCTAATCTCTGTTTTTTCTTACTTGTCTTATTTAATAAACAATTTTGGCATATCTTTTTAATGGAAATGCATGTCAATAATAATAGTTAAATGACAAAATGTTAACAATTTCACACACTAAATAACATTTTTTAACCTAATTGCACGCAGAACTAGTAATTATATTTTATCAGTAGTTATTTGAATGAAGAGACGACCCAAGATTGTATACTAAATAAGACAAGAGAGAAAAAACAGAATATACATTTCCAAACACACGAACAAATTCTCAGGTAATCTCAGACAAAACGGAAACATTGCAGTCTCTAAATTGTTTCTTCCGACGTTTGGTACGTGAGCTTGTATCGTGCATTGAATGGACAATGTATGGTCTAACCTTTCTTATGTGGCTATTATAGTTAAAGTTTCGGGTAGCATAATCGTCCCATTACTGTCCAAATGAGCAAGGGCTTCCTCTCAGAATGAGAGGAGTGTAAGCCTTCGTTAGGGTTGCCAACTTTTTTAGTAGAAATAACGTATTTCTGACTTCATAACGCATCTGATTATAATCATATACTCAACTGCATTTACCCGTAACCACCTCCTGATGCAATTAATATTCCCTGTGGATTCAATTAAAGAGAGCGCTGGTACCCATATCACCAGTTAAATCTTACATTGGGTTCCAGAGTTCAAGCAAACACTTCATTACTTACTTACTCAGCAACTCAAAGTGAGTCAACCACTTCAACCCACCAGATAAATTGTATAACTACTACTTAGTGCTATTTGTAACTGTTTACTTTACACCATTTACATTAAAAAAAAAGATTTATTTTATGGAAAATTTGTCCGTGATAATAGGAAACGCCTTGTTTGATAATGATGAAGAGTCAACAATGTCACGTACGGACCAGTCCAGCAGATTGTTTCACTATCGACTGCGCTACGACAAATCCGTGCGTGTGTTGAAGCGACGAGCATATGCGCCATACGTTGGAGAGGGCCTGCGTCGGGTTTTATCGACAGGCGAGCGCCCGCCTGACCCGTGCCGGACCAGCGGCTTTATTCACAACCGTTGGAAAGTATTTCCAATCCGAGAGGAAAGTTAAAGTACTCGTTCTCTAAACGATATTTAAAACTTTCGTCAATTTACGGAAACTCTTTCGAGAGCCATTTGATGTCGAAAAACACTCGATGTGAAAATTAAACAACTATGAATAGCGTTTCTGAATCCGTTCGGTTCTCAAATCGTTTTGTTTCAAAATAAAATAAGTTTAACCGGATTACATCGCGTATTTTATTAAAATTAGTTTTCCTGACATTTCGAATGCTTTGCAGCGTTCGTGGTCGCAGGAAGTGGTCGTTTTGTTTCGTTATCCGATCAAACACTTCGGATACGGAAACTTTTCAAACATTTGAAAATAGCACCACAGATTAATCCCAGTGTGTGTGCAAGGGAGTTTTTTATTTATAA
This sequence comes from Asteroscopus sphinx, assembly GCA_949699075.1. Classification (NCBI taxonomy): domain Eukaryota; kingdom Metazoa; phylum Arthropoda; class Insecta; order Lepidoptera; family Noctuidae; genus Asteroscopus; species Asteroscopus sphinx. The sequence continues at coordinate 4,631,832 of OX453014.1, forward strand.
CTAATGGGATTGCGTTTTACCGCCACCTCACCTGATGTTATGCAATGGTGCGGTCGACGATGGTTCACGTTTGCCCAGCAAAAACCTATTCAGTCGAGCCTTGAAGACCACCAGATTATACTTATCGGGAAACACGGACGCCGGCAAGATAGGTCGGCCAACTCATTCAGCGTCAAGTGCGCTTGCGAGGGATTACGTATTGATTTAATAATTAATGTCCTTTAACGAAAGTAAACAGTTCTGGGAAGAGTTAAGATGGCTAAATTCTGCTCGTTTTGTAAACACTCCTCTGTCCAAACACGTTTATTTTTATACCTGATAATTTACGATCAATACACGTTATAATAAAACAAGTTAACTGGATTAGGTACATCGTGTATATTATTTAAATTGGTTTTCCTGACGTTTCGAAAGCTTTGCAGCATTCGAGGTCGCAGGTGGTGGTGGATCTTAGTCTTCCTGCAACCACGAATGCTGCAAAGCTTTCGAAACGTCAGGATAACCAATTTCAATATTATACGCGATGTAATCCGATTAAACTTGTTTTATTATAACTTTAATTTTATCAATTTCGCGGTTATATTAATTATTCCACTGACGATTATAGCTAATTAAGCCTTCGTAGGTAGTACTGCCGGTAGGTATGTTGAAATAGAATAAAACGCGTCAGGGTTCACCTTAATAACTCTGCTGGACGGTTCGTCTGGTGTAGGCGTCCATAAAACCGGATTGGTCCGAGTCGGGTCGCGTTTGAGAAACGGGTCCGGGTACGTGTATCGAATGCGACGCTTTAGGATCAAAAATAGCCTGGGGGTCATACAAATAAGATACAGTGATACAAACACATCACTGTGATTTTTGGATCTAACAATATTTATTTGGTTTGATCCCAATATTTGGAAAGGACACCAATATCACCTATTTTGACCTTGACCTTGCATTCTTTGGGTAGAAAAGATGTAGGTAATTGAATCTGTTATTCAGCTGTACTGTCTATATGGCTTATTTGACATTGACCGAAGCCTCTATCCTCAGATAAACCCAATAAAAGGTCATCTTAATCTTAAACAATAAATCCCAAAAAAGGTATTTGAGGCAGAAGCAAAAACGTTTCGAGAAATGGGTGGATTAAAATAAATCTCATCAAAATAATTTTATTTCTAAGCAAAAATCTTGCATTCCCATCGATAATTATGATGCCCTCTATGAGAAAGTTAAGGTCCTTTCAAATAGACGGGATTCAGACGATGTTCAAATAGATAGATAAAGTTTATTTTATTGTTTGCACATCATAAAAATAAAAATAAAGTTATAACAAACATAAGCACTAACAATTGGCGGTCTTATCGCTAAAAGCAATTTCTTACAGACAACCATTGGATGGACTTCAAATTTACTAGAAAACGTAACGGGTAGTTGGCGTTGTACTAATTGAGAAAACTTGTAATCAATACATACCAAATTAAAATAAATAGGTACATAAAAACTTCTTAGGTTTCCGCGATCACTACACATTATAATAAAACAAGGTTTAACCGGATTAAATCGCGTATATTATTTAAATTGGTTTCCCTGACGTTTCGAAAGCTTTGCAGCATTTCGTGGTCGCAGGTAGACTAAGATGACAAGCGTCTTTACAAATATTTCTAAAAAAATATTTTAATCTACCGTACAATATTATTAATTAAAATCGTTTCGATGTACGCAGTAATAACTCACAATATCATTATCTTTTACAGTGTTGCGTACTGTTTGGGACTTGATTATTTTTAGGACTGGGTTCCAAACAGGTGGTAGCTGCCAACCATCTTCTCAAGAATCTTAGCTTAGAATCTTAGATCGCTTAGATCAAGAACAGACGCTCCACAAAGTCTGCAGTGTGTTAACATGCCCTAGACAAACCCAACCATTTTCTTCGATTTGATAAACCACAAGTTCTGGCAAAGGAAAACCGATATGTACCTAGAATGCTCCGTGAGGCTATTGAAATTAAAAAACATCCTAATTTTAATAGAGAAGATGGTTGGCAGCTACCACCTGATTGGAACCCAGTCCTAAAAATAATCAAGTCCCAAACAGCACGCAACACTGTAAAAGATAATGATATTGTGAGTGATTACTGCGTGCATCGAAACGATTTTAATTAATAATATTGTACGGTAGATTAAAATATTTTTTTAGAAATATTTGTAAAGACGCTTGAGGGGCTCGTAGCGAAGCAACGACTGCGCGGATTGTACGATCTGCAAGGTTAAGCTGCACTTGCCGCGGTCAGTCTGTAGATGGGTGACCGTTTCGTTACACATCGAGACCCCTCCGTGCCTCGGAGAGCACGTTAAGCTGTCGGTCCCGGTTGTCATACGAATATCTATGGCAGTCGTTACGGGTAGTCAGAAGCCTGAAAGTCTGACAACTGGTCTAACCTCCGAATGTCAGTATTACCCAGTTACTGGATTGCGGGGGTCTGATGGCAGTCGCTTCGTGTAAAATACTGATGTTCAGCCGCATCTGGCTAGACTGGAAGCTGACCCCAATATAATTGGGAAAAGGCTCGGAGGATGATTTGTAAAGACGCTTGTCATCTTAGTCTACCTGCGACCACGAAATGCTGCAAAGCTTTCGAAACGTTAGGGAAACCAATTTAAATAATATACGCGATTTAATCCGGTTAAACCTTGTTTTATTATAATAGGTACATAAAAGTATAATACATATGTCAAAATACGTTCAAAACACTCATAACGAGACAAATTCATACAATAAGAGGTTCAATTAGGCCAACCATTTCTACCTACAAAATAAGCTAAATAGCCTCATTAACATGTCTTGAGAAAAAAACAAACACTTATATTTCATAAGAAAATGTTTGCGACTGAAACCGTCTCGGTACACAGCGATTACAATTTCCTCTGAATGAATCTAGGTCACGAAACAGGGGCTTTTAACTCGTGCTGGCTGGCACCAACTTCATTCAATCTGCGAGCTGTATTTAATTTATTTTTGGACCTTCACGCTTCTTGACCTGTTTGAGGTCAGAAGAGTTTGTCTGAAACAAAATGTGTCGATATTCTGGTCGTGGAGATTGTTTAATTATTCAATACTAGCTTTTACGACTTCGCCGCCATGATTCTTTATTTAAGCATTATTTTAGGATGCTATTGAATACGATGTTGTACGCCTTACGTGGTTTAGACCACACGACTGAAATAAAACTTCACTAAAAAAAACCTACGAAAAGTAACTCTCTCTCTTTCTATCTTCACTAACTTATATCTCCCTCTCAACTTCCGTTCGCACTTTTCGTAACGCATTCACCAGCTTTCTCCCCAAGTCACGCGAGCCTAAAGAAGTTTTACTTCAAAAATATTGGCTGTCATGGGGACCGCCGACAGAAGTGTAAACTTTAAAACTCACATTGGTGTCGATTCTCTTGTTCACGAACTAAACTTATTTTAAACTATCGCTCTCTTTTACTAACAGTACATACAAGAAAGGGATGGCAACCATTTTAGAACTGTCAAATTAGTTTACGTGTTACATTTCTTTGTATTTTAGTGGGCACGTTCCGAGATCACGTCTAAACTTGTATGGAAATTTTAATTTTGTCTAATTTGACAGCTCTTAAATAGTTGCCATCCCTTTCTTGTATCTACTATTAGTAAAAGAGAGCGATAGTTTAAAATAAGTTTAGTTCGTGAACAAGAGAATCGACACCATTAGCATGTCTCATGTGTCCTCTTTGGTCGCATGTCGATGACGTAGGGTGACGCGAACTTATAAGTTTAGCCCCTACCAAAAATCGCTCAACGCGGCTAAAGAAGTTTTCACTTCAAAAATTAAGTTGTCTGTGTCACTCTCCGATCTCCGCCTTCCTCAGACTGAGGGTATCAATGAGGATTACCAACCAAATATAGGCACCCCTGACGCAATGGTATAATTAATGCTGCCTGCTTTTTAGGGTTCCGTACCCGAAGGGTGCCAAACGGGACCCTATTACTCTCGCTACGCTGTCCGTCCGTCCGTCCGTCCGTCTGTCTGTCACAGGGCTGTATCTTTTAAACGGTAATAGGTAACTGGTTGAAATTTTCTCGGAATGTGTTGCTATGAGGTGTATCACGACATATACTAAAAACAAAACAAAAAATTAAAACCAAAGGGGGCCATACAAGAAACCTCAAAAAAGTTTTTGTTCCTGCTCTATCTTCAAAACGGTAATATATACCAGCGTCAAACTTGGTCAGATTATAGTGCATATTATGTAGTTTAGCAACAAATACTAAAAATAAGACAAACATAGACATATGTGGTGGTACCTGCGTAAAAAAGACATGCAAAAATTCATATTTTGTGCACTGCCGTTGATGTCTTTTGATAAACTGTCGTAAATTAAATCAGTTTCTATGGGGTATCAGGTCGTTGAGAGGTACGGAACCCTTACTGCGCGAGTCCGACTCACACTTGGCCGGTTTTTTAAAGCAAATAAGTTAAACAGTTATCTCGCTATCTGAACGCTGAGTCTATTTACCCAACGACGAGTTATTTCAACATTTGCCGAAAAGATCAAAGTTTTGAATTTTGTCTTCAATCTTGCTCTCAACTCCAGTATAAAGAAAGAAAGCCACAACACGACGACAAAAATAGAATAATAAAAAATACAGAATAATTAATAGCTGTAGAATAATTTAAGCACAAGCGTGACTGCAATGCGTGGGGTCCTGGGTTCAATTCTCGGGTCAAGCTGTGTTAGGTTTTTCATTAGGAAATTCTCAGTAGCTGCCTGCAGTCTGCATTTGTGCCCGGTTAATGGCAATAGGCTCGTCGCCTATTACATGGGACTTATAACATAACTGATAAAATGTGGTTGTGTGTGGTGTGGTTGTGTGTTGTGTGTATGTAAGTGGGTATGTCCTACTAATATTTGAATTCGAAAGTTTATGAAGATTCTTGGATGTTTGTTACTCAATCACGCGTTAACCGTTGAACGGATTGGGATGAAATTTTGCACACAGATAGACCATAACCGGAATTAATAAATAGGACTTTTATCCCTGGAAAATTAACAGTTCCCGAGGGATGCGATGCTCGATAACATCTTTCTGTGGAAGGCCAAAATAAACGCGGGCGAAGCCGCGGGCATAGGCTAGTACACAATATTTTAATTTAATTCATGATGAACTCAGTGACATCTTAACTATTATAAAATTGTAAACGTCTGTGTTTGTTTGTTTGTTCCAGCATCACGCTAAAACTACTGGACCGATTTTGATGATTTTTTTTTGTTTGAAAGCTGATGATCTGACTTAAAAACTGGTATGGGTTTTGAGAAAGAAAGAAAGAAAGAAAAAAAGAAAAAAAATAATTCGTGGGTTGCGTACTCACCCGACAGATCGAAGCTTCTATGCATTTGCACGAGCGGATAGTAATGTACGATGGAGTGGAGTGGAGTGGAGTGGACAGGGGATGGGACTGGGGACGGGACAGGGGACGGGACTGGGGACGGGACAGTGGACGGGACAGGGGACGGAACATGGGACGGGAAATGGGACGGGACATGAGACGGGACATAGGACAGGACAGTGGGACGGCACATGGGACTGGACATAGGATGGGACAAGGGACAGGACATGGGACATGGGACGGGACGATAGTGAATTAGTGATATAGTGAGATAGTAGGACAGTGGGACAGTGGGACAGTGGGACAGTGGGACAGTGGGATAGTGGGACAGTGGGACAGTAGGACAGTGGCAGTGGGACGGTGGGACAGTGGGGCAGTGGGGCAGTGGGGTAGTGGGGCAGTGGGGTAGCGGGGTAGCGGGGCAGTGGGGCAGTGGGGTTGTGGGGCAGTGAGTCAGTGGGACAGCGGGGCAGCGAGGCAGTGCGTCAGCGGGGCAGCGGGGCAGCGGGGCAGCGTGGCAGTGGGGTACCGGGGCAGCGGGGCAGTGAGATAGTGGGGCAGCGGGTCAGTGGGGCAGCGAGGCAGTGGGGCAGCGGGGCAGTGTGACAGCGGGTCAGTGGGGTACCGGGGCAGCGGGGCAGTGGAATAGTGGGGCAGCGGGGCAGTGGGGCAGTGGGGTAGCGGGGCAGCGGGGCAGTAGGGGAGTGGGTCAGTGGGGCAGGCAGTGGGGCAGTGGGGTAGCGGGGCTGTGGGGTAACGGGGCAGTGGGGCAGCGGGGCAGCTGGGCAGCGAGTCAGCGGGGCAGTAGGCAGTGGGGCAGCGGGGCAGTGGGATAGTGGGGCAGTGGGGTAGCGGGGCATTGGGGCAGTGGGACAGCGGGGCAGCGGGGCAGCGAGGCAGTGGGGCAGCGGGGCAGCGGGACAGCGGGACAGTGGGACAGTGGATTGGACTGGAATGGACTGGACTGGACTGGACTGACGTGGGTTAGCAGAATTTAACGCGAGCGGAGCCGCGGGTAAAAGCTAGTAATATATACAATTATTAAAGCAGTGGCATTAAAAATTGTATATTTATATATTATTATTATTTATATATGCTTTATTATATATTATTATTATTTATATATGCTTTATTGTACACCATAAAAAACATTAGGTATATGTTATGTCATTGAGTTCATCAACATCATTAACTCGCCACTAGCCTATCGCAGTCAGTGGACTGCGAATTCTGTGGACGCAATTTGGGAAAGGCCTTTGTCCAGCAATGGCTGGACATGGCCTTTCCCAAATTGCTTCACAACACTCAGTCCTCTGCCTTCCGCATCCAGTCCCCTAGTCACATTCTTCAAGTCGTGGGTCCACCTGGATGGGGGGCACCCTACGCTGTGTTTGCGGATTCACAGTCTTCACTCAAGGACTCACTGTTCCAGTTAAAGTTGGGAAAAACGACTTAAAATCGTAAGCGTGTTTAAATGTTGTGCTTTTTTCTGCCAACGAATTTTTTTACGCTTTTGCCGCTTTTTGTTTTTCACTTCTAAAAAAATTGACTTTTATTTGTCTACATTACACTATTCTATTTACATTTAAACTATTTACAAAGTTCACTAAAAACTATACAAACAAACTACAATCGTCGCGTAATTACCAAGGAGAACATTCAAAAACGCATTCACTCGTTGACGACGAAAAATAAACTAAGCGCCAAAGCAAAAGCAAATCAATCAAGGTCAAAAACGTTTAAAATGTTTAAACGATACGAAAATAATCAACAAAATAAAAAGGTGCTTTCTCTAAACAAATTTTACGTAAACGAATAAAATTTAATTCTGCCGGTTTCAAACCATCACCAGTCAACTTTGAAATTGAGTCTTATGTTCATAGAAATAAGGTTAGATTTCAATCGTACTATTGAAAGCATAAGTTTGGTTTACGAAAAAGTCTAAACGAAATCTGCTTTAATCACAAAGCGTGCTTATACGCTTTTTTTTTAATTAGACTTTTTTAAGCGCTTTTTGTTTAAACGCCCACTTCTAGTTCCAGTGGCCATCGGTCCTTCAACAGACATGACCAGCCCACTGCCATTTCAGCTTACTGATCCTATAAGCTATGTCGGTCACTCCGGTTCATCTCCAGATAATCTCGTTACGGATTTTATCGTTGAAAGAAACTGAGTCACTGAGTTCACATAACACATACCATCATAACATCACGCCTGTATTTCCCCGAAGGGGTAGGCAGAGGTGTAATAGTACACCCACATTTCGCCAGTTCAATCCTATCTTGTTTAGTTGCAACCAGTTATAAAATAACCGTTTTTTATGGTATGCAACGGCAAATAGCGGTTACCTTTGCCTATAACAACTGCAATACCACCTAGGTTGTAGCCTAAATGGTATTGCAAGTCGTGTTCGCCAAACTGCGACACAAAGATGGAAAGTCTCATGTTTTTTATTCTTAACGGGCTTGCTTTTAACCTCACTTGATGTTAAGCAATGGTGTGTTCGACGATGGTACACGCTTGCCCAGCAAAAACCTATTAACTCGAGTCTTGAATACCACCAGATGTAATGTAATTGTAATTTCACCGGTATACCTGTACCCCTCGCACTGGAACACAGCAATGCAGGCATCACTGTTTGGTGACAGAAATATAGTACGGCGATAGTACTATCCCAGACGAGGTCTTCCACAAGGAGCTCTACAACTAATAATTTATGCAATTATTTAATTTTAATCACTCCTGGGCACAAGCAACAAGGAAAGGCTCTTTCATGCCAACCAATCCCTTCTACGAATTTAATAAATTAATAACATTAAAAAATAAGTAAGAAGTTAACCTTTTCCGAGGTAAAGGGGCAACGTTTTTCCAAGAAAGGTTAGCTAATAATCTTGTTAATTAAATCGTAAGTTTTATGTTTGGATGCTATGCTGTTTAATACTAAATGAGTGAAGATGAAATTCAACACAGAATACGGTATGGATATGTCATAGACTTATATAGGGATATGTATACTGGATCAATATGTGAGTATTTTTCGTTTCTGTAAACTTTTGAAGCGGTTACAGAGCCGCGAGCGCAGTATCTATGTTGTAACTACAATGATATTTAAATGTATAGATATGTCATACCCTAATAAAACAACCGCAAATAATCTTCGATACGTGGCAGCAGAACAATACACATTAACTAGTACAAAGTAAGTTGGTTACTTCAATTTACTTTCGCGTCATAATTGGACCACTTTTTTATACACACGGCGGAATTTTAGTTTTTTTTGTCACCTGTCACTTTAGACGCCTTACTTGACGCGGATTAATAGAAAAACGTCTTCATTAGGACGTTTTCGAGTCTTCAGATTGCGAGCGTAAGTAACATATCTCTTTACTTTTAAATGTCATTGTATAAATAGTAGCTAAATAATAATAAAAACAACAGTAAAATATCATTAATGTAATAATTGTAATGTTGGTAATTTGGTACCTAATGTAATAGTAGTAAAATAGCCTAATTATGGCTCATTTCTATTCACGTTAAACTAAGTGGGATTAAGATTAAGTAAATATTAGTTCATGAAAATGCTGCGTAAAACTTGATAACCTGATTTATTGAATAAGTTACACAGGACCGAGCACAACGTGCTCGTTTCAAAAGTAAAAAAAGTCAAACAGGAAAAAGTGTTGCCAAGATAGCAAAATAAAGTTGCACCACAGAGTTACAAAATCAGGTGGTCAACAAGACTCTACTAAATTCAATTAAATGTTCAAAGTTGTGTTGAAAACAGGCTGGTTTCAGAGCAATGCAGATGTATCTGCGTACCGTCCACGCGGAGCTCATTAGCGGAGACACGTTAGAACATCGTTTTACAGTGACGCGGATTGCTTCGTATGGAACACACTTCAGAAAGAAAAAAGAAAGAACAATGATTTATGATAAAAAAAAAACACGTGGTATCCGTACAAGCCAATCATGTGTGGCACGCGTACTCCCGTTTGCGAAAGTGCCTTTCGCTGCTCAGTCTGTGTTTTACAGTGTTCCGCAACGTCTTTGCTCCGCAGATAGTTAAAGTTTGCAATCATTGTATGCAACTGTCTCCCTCAAATATCCGTATTAAGCTGAACACTCGATATGGAGCATTGCGGACGGCCCGCAAGTGGACGGCCCGCAAGCGGACGGTCCACAGATAAATCCGCATTGGTCTGAAACCAGCCGTTAGTATACTACACTGGCTTATAGCGGGTTGTCGGAAAACGCACACCTGTAAGTTTCCTCACGGTAATTTAATTTACAGTTAATACAAGTGTGATAAACAAATTATCAGATTGGAGTTAAAATATACCGTTGCAAATATTTTCGATATGCGTGAATTTCGCAGTAAGCCACATCCAGCTATACATTGTAATTGTATTTGCGTCACTGAAGGGTCGCAGCCAAAAATATTCCACGGAAATAACGAGGTGGGGAGGTTGAATAAATGGCAATTGTTTTAAACATACAACCGGGTTAAATTAAATTTTCACTGCAATATTGAATTATTAATACCTATTAACAATTTCTTAAAAGGCGACTAAGGGATTCACCAGAGGATAGGCAGCAGCGTTCTCTGAGTATTTAACCAACCAATTCCGATCACCAACCCGCCTGCCAAGCGTGGCGATTATGGCATATCCCCCCAAGCTACTTGGGGGAGGCCAATGTCCAGCAGTGGACGTCTTTCAGCTGAAATGATGATGATGATGATGATGAATAATTTCATAGGTTTTCGCGATCACTACACATTATAATAAAACAAGTTTAACCTGATTACGTCACGTATGTATAGGAAAAAACATCCTAATTTTAGTAGAGAAGATGGTTGGCAACTACCACCGTTTGAAACCCAGTTCTAAAATTAAACAAGTCCCAAACAGCACGCTACACTGTAAAATATAATGACGTTGTGAGTTATAACTGCGTGCATCGAAACATCAATCATCAACTCAGCCTATCGCAGTCTACTGCTGGACATAGGCCTCTCCCAAGTTGCGCCACAACACTCGGTTCTGCCTTCCGTATCCAGTCCCCCCCAGCCACGTTCTTCAGGTCGTCGGTCCACCTGGCGGGGGGGCGCCCTACGCAGCGTTTGCAGATTCGCGGTCTCCACTCCAGGACTCGTCTGCTCCAGCAGCCATCGGTCCTTCGACAGACATGGCCAGCTCACTGCCACTTCAGCTTACTGATCCTACAAGCTATGTTGGTCACTCCGGTTCTTCTCCGGATAATCTCGTTACGAATCGTACATCGAAACGATTTTTAGAAATCTGTAAAGACGCTTGTCATCTCAGTCATCCTGCGACCACGAACGCTGCAAGGCTTTCGAAACGTCAGGAAAACCAATTGAAATGATAAACGCGATGTAATCCGCTTAAATTTGTTTTATTAGTGTTAGTTCAAAATTATAAATATTGAAAAATACATTTAACTTTGAAAATTTTATATTATTATAATTTTGTCCTAGGAAAATTATAAAGACATGGAATCCCTCCGGAAATTGGTTTCTAGGCAGACAAATGCAATATACATTCCTATTATCACGGTTGTTTCCTATTGGGACAGGCAGAAACTATGGATTTCCACCTGCTACGATCCTGACACCTCTTTTGCTTCATCTACGTTCATTAACCTCGTCATGCATGCTCGTGATGTAAGAGTGGCCTTTCAGACAAATAATATCAGCAAATTCAATATTGCTTTGCGCACGTCGCATGTCGGTTATTTATTATTTACTAGCTGTGCCCGGCAAGCGTTGCAATGCCAACTTCAGAAGTTCAGGTGAACAAACAAACAAACAAATATTATTTTTATTGTCAGAAACCTTCGCTGGCGCGCGTACAGCTCACGAAAGTTTCATTCTAATCGGATGAATGGTATAGGAACGAGTAGAAGACAAACAAACAAATATGTTATTGAATGTTTTTCAATTTCAATTTTTTAACCAACGAAAAAAAGGAGGAGGTTCTCAATTCGACGCGTATCTATTTTTTTTTTCTGTATGAGCACGCATAGCTTTTTACAGAGTGGTCCGATTTTGATGATTCTTTTTTTATTAAATAGGGTATATCTTGAAGTTGGTCCCATTTAAATATCAAAATGAAAATCAATTGAAAATCAAAATCCACCACTGAGGGTAGGAAAACAGGGGATGAGTGCTTGTTCACCCACTGAATTCTTACCTGTTAAACGATTCTGTTGAAACTTGGCACACAAAAATGTAGTTCTAGACACTACAACATAATGGAGACCGAGAGTTAGATTTTAGCCACAAAAAAATTAAAAATTAAACTTTTTAACAAAAAATTGAACCGACGAAAACAGAAACTGAAAAGCGAAAAATAAAATGAAGCTTTAAGTCTTAATTACTATTTTCCTAACTAAACTAATGTAAATAACTAATTATGAGTCGGCGCCAAACGAAAAATCAACGAAGATCATTAAATTACTTAAAAGAAATAATAAAAACAAAATAACATGAAATACAACGTGAAATTTTCAACGATAAACAATAACTTTCCAAAAATGCGTTCTCCGCTCGACCACTTGCAATTTGCACGCACTTTGCTTGTTTGTTTGGCGCCGACTAATAATTAGTTATTTACATTAGTTTAGTTAGGAAAATAGTAATTTAGTTTTATTTTTCGCTTTTCAGTTTGTTTTCGTCGGTTCAATTTTTTGTTAAAAAGTTTTATTAGCTTTGACGATTGCAGATTGTCAACTTGGCTAGGGGGGCTGATAAGTGTTTGTGAATGCTTTGCTGCAGCTCATGAACTCAGGTACAGTACCAAAAAGAGTAACTACACTCTTTTTTTTTTTTTGTTTTTTTCTTTTCTTTTCTTTTTTTTGTCTTTCTTTTTTCTTTTTTCTCTTTCTTTTCTCTTTCTCTTTTCTTTTTAAGGCGGGTAATAAAAGCTACTCTACCCCGGAAGTTAATTAATTAACCCTCATTGAAGCTCCTCTTACTTGGGTCAAACAATTTAAGTACCTAGGTTGCAGATAACCTATGTGATGATATGTATATTGAGAGGGTACGTAGGGCACTATTAGTTAGATGCAATATGCCAGCTCGCAACTGGAACTGGTACTGGAAGGCGCAGCGTGGAAGGCCCCCCACAAGGTGGACCGACGACCTGGTGAAGGTCGCGGGAATCCGCTGGATGCGGAAGGCACAGGACCGGTCGTTGTGGCGATGCTTGGGAGAGGCCTATGTCCAGCAGTGGACGTCTTTCGGCTGAAATGATGATGATGATGATGAATATGCCAGCTCGCAGGTTTGCACGTTGTTCAAATCAAGTCAAAAATACAATATTTAGAGCGTACTGTTAGTCTTTCTACACGTGCAGCTTGTGGGTCCGGTATACGCAGAAAGCTTATAGTGCCATTCGGGTCCAATACAATAACGGGTACAGGGGCTTGATGGGTCTGCCTCGCTTCTGCAGCGCGTCTGGGATGTTCGCTGAAGCCCGCATAGATGAATTTTAAGCGGAATCAGTGCGTAAAAGGATTGCATCCCTGTTGCGTCGGGTGAGAGGCAGTTCCGACAGTTTGCTTGCCGTCCTGGCTCAAGATTGCTTAGGCAGCCATTTGAGACACTGGCTGACCATGTGCAAAAGCCAGTAGTTAGTTAACAAAGCAGTCAGTTAGCCAAACGCATGTTAACAGCAATAAACAGCAGTCAGTTAGCCAAAAGTTAGTCTCTATTAAATAATGTTTATTAATAGTGTTTTGTGTGTAATATGGACTGTATGGTTCGAAATAAATGTTTTATTATTATTATAGGACCCTTAAACTAACCTCAGCAAAGCATTTTGCACCTTAATATGTGACGTGTAAAGTGATAATTATTTTTGTTTCAGCGCGATGACTTCAAACACTCTGAAGGTGGAAAACTGCTCATCCCACTGCACCTCTCCATCAGAGAGGCAAGACAACGTGGTCTCCGTCAAGGTCGGCTTCATTCATATCAACCCAGCTTCCAAGTAAGTATCAACTATAAATTATGAATGGTTAATACTACTGGACGATATTGAATTCAGTAGCAATTATTTAAAGGATGATTGTACAATTTGAACAAATTTTAGTATGGGACCAACCCTGAAATCGTAAAATAAAAAATGTTATGTTCCCCACATTTTGTCGATTTCTGCGAATAGAAATGTCGGCAATAGCTGTTTTTTTCACGATTTCAGGGTTGGTCCCGTAGTAAAAGTTGTTCAAATTTATAAGTACAATCATCCCTTAAAGAATTGCCACTAAATTCAAAATCAGCTCGGTAGCCCCATGGTCCGTGGATGACGATAAAAGAAAGACTGCGGGGACTGCAAGGGGCGATACGATCTGGGCGACGGGATGGTACATATATTTTTCCCGACACTCTTCGCCCGCGGTCCTTTGGAGTGTTACGAACACAGACATAGTAAAAATATAGACGGAGTGCTGCAAACAATCATAGTGAAGTTAAAAAAAACCGTGCTCCTTCGTGAACAACCAGTGCTCGCGCACACACATGCACTTCAAACCTTGCTCACAGCTCTCAGTACATGTCGCGGCATCTGCATCGTCCAGTAAGCATCGCGAAAGCAAATGTCTTTCAGATGCGCGTGCGCGTGTTCTTGTGCACTGGTTATACACGTAGGAGCACGGCTTTTTTGGCTTCACTATGGTTGTTTGCAGCACTTCGTCTATATTTTTTACTATGTCTGTGGTAATGCCAGCTTTTGTGATTGATCTGGAAGTACTAACAACCAATCATAAGCCAGCTTTTGTGATTGATCTGGAAATACTAACAACCAATCATAAGCCAGCTTTTGTGATTGATCTGGAAATACTAACAACCAATCATAAGCCAGCTTTTGTGATTGATCTGGAAGTACTAACAACCAATCATAAGCCAGCTTTTGTGATTGATCTGGAAATACTAACAACCAATCATAAGCCAGCTTTTGTGATTGATCTGGAAATACTAACAACCAATCATAAGCCAGCTTTTGTGATTGATCTGGAAATACTAACAACCAATCATAAGCCAGCTTTTGTGATTGATCTGGAAATACTAACAACCAATCATAAGCCAGCTGATTAGTTTCTGGAAGACTGATCAATTTGATCTGTCGTCAGATCTAATGTCAGCTTCTGTGATTGGTCGGCAAAAATACCAACAACCAATCACAACATTTGACATAATTAGTATATTTTGCGTAAATTAGCCTTTCAGAAACTGGGTGGAATTCAGTATTTATGAATAATTGGTAGGTAAAGCCGTCGTATAAAAGCTATTTTTCTAATATTGGCCAGCCAATATGGTGACCTAATGACCTGTCGTAGGGGCAGACTAATTAGTAAAAGGGCATAGAGTACATAATTTACGGCCCATCTGCTATTAATCTGACCTCCCCAGAGACCGTCTAGGGATATGTAGGCACTATTGATGTATAAAATCAATAAAATACATATTATAGATAGATATAATACACCATTACACCACCACCCCCTTCGGGGAAATACAGGCGAAATGTTAGGATGTTATGTTGTTATAATACACCACGTTGGGGACGACCTCGGCGAACGTATCGCGATCAAATCGCGGATGTTCTCAAAAAATGCCAGGTTAAGTGTTCTCTAAACCGACGAGCATGCATGACGAGTTTAATGGACGTAGATGAAGCGAAAGAGGTGTGTCAGGATCGTAGCAGGTGGAAATCCATAGTCTCTGCCTACCCCAATGGGAAACAGGCGTGATAATATGTATGTATGTATGTATGTAATACACCATTAATAAATTTTATTACAAAAACTTAGGAACAACACTGAATTTAAGGTAGTACCTACTTACCTTGGCGGTCTTATCGCTAAAAGCGATAATAATGGTAATCCGTCATTTTATTGAAATCGAATCCGTTAATTTTCGTTTCCCATAACACTATTTGAAGATTTTTATTCAATGATAGATAAGTCACTGAAATATTAATACATCGCTCATACATTTGCTCGAACAGTCTTTTCCTTGATAATCAACTCATCCAATTACTTATGGAGCGGAGAATCCACCCCTAAGGGTAGTAAAACAGGGGATGAGTGTTTGTTCACCCACTGAATTCATACCTGTTAACCGATTCTGTTGAAACTTGACACACATCAATATAGTTCTCTAGACACTACGACATAATGGAGACCTGGAGTTTGATTTTAACCACAAAAAAATGAAAAATAAAGCTTTTTAACAAAAAATTGAACCGACGAAAACAGAAACTGAAAAGCAAAAAATAACTAATTATGAGTCGGCGCCAAACAACCAATCAACGAAGATCATTAAATTACTTTAAATAAATAATAAAAACAACGTCACATCAAATACAACGTGAAATTTTCAACGATAAACAATAACTTTCAAAACATGCGTTCTCCGCTCGGCCACTTGCAGCTTACTCGCACTTTGCTTGTTAAAAGTTCGTTTGGCGCCGACTCATAATTAGTTATTTTTTGCTTTTCAGTTTCTGTTTTCGTCGGTTCAATTTTTTGTTAAAAAGCTTTATTTTCTTATGTATTATAAGTATGTATTTACGAAAAAAAAGTATATAAATATTATATCCATTGTCTAGTACCCATAGCATAAGCACTGCTTAGTTTGGGACTAGATGGTGCCGTGTAAAAATGTCCTAATTTTTTTTATTGTTTAGTTACAAATTCTGTAGGTATTTAATATATTTTCATAAAAAATCACCTTTATATTTTGTAATACTCTTTGAAGATTGTTTTCAGTTTGGCTCACGTGTTTGTTTTGGGATTGCGCGACTAATTTCTCAACGAGCTTCAAGTGGCAAGGTGGCTTGACTCGCGACCTCGCCGCATGACAAGCTTTCTTGTACCCTTTTATCTGAAAGGTGATACAGCTAGACACTCTTGACTCCAAATAAATTGGGAAAGGGACAGAATGATACCCTTTTATATCTCATGGAAGTGGACATAGAACTTGTTAGTAACAAGGTTATCAACATGTCAGTAGTAACAACTTGTTACTACTGACATGTTGATGCCCCGAGCGAAAAAAGTGGTAAAATATTTTTACATAATTTTTTATTGCTTATTTTATTTGGATTGTATGGTGTCAGATGCTAGGTTATTCAGTTGGAGCTGCAGTTGTCCTTATCGCACTTATTTGAGGCCGAGCGCTCGCAAAGCGACAGCAATAATTTCTTCAAATACCTAATTTTCAAAAGTCTCTCTGCCCACATTTCCTCTTAATGGGCATATAGCAGCTAAGTGGCGCCTCCATCAGTAAAATAATAATTTTACTCGCTGAGCACATCATTTATCGATAATTAGTTTTTCACAATTGAAGTACAGGTACAGGGGCTCTAATTCCGTTCGACGATATTCGATAAATCGTACGATTCATCGCACAATTTGCTACTCCGGTCAACCGTCGTTCCCTTATCGCATGCGATGATCGTGTTTTGACGTTTGTTTTTCTCATCTCCGGTAAATTGTATACGACTATGAACCGTAGTCTATCTTAATTGTGCCTTTTTTATGTGCCTATCTTTATTATGTAAGTATCAGTCGGAACGAAAGTTCGTACTTCGTTTGTCGTTCGTAAAACGCAAGTAGACCTACTGTTGTTAACTGAAACTTATTAACTCCATATATTATAGTTCGCTGTAGTTGTAGATAGAAAATATGCGAAAAACGGCCACTTTTGGTACTTTTTCTATCTACAACTACAGCGTGTTATAAGTAAATAGTTCACTTAGCTCTTAATAGCGCCTTAACGTTTTTTTTCTTATAAGTTGAATTCACTTTTAGGCAGATTTAATCAAACAGATTTTTGGTCCTTTAAGCGTACTTATGACATTTCCATATTGGTTTAAATTAATTCAACGCATCACTGCTGAAGTAATTTTTGTTTTTTTTTTCTCCTGTAAATGTAGGTTTTCATTATTTTGCTTTACTTGCTACACATACATGCATACATATTATCACGCCTGTTTCCCATTGGGGTAGGCAGAGACTATGGATTTCCACCTGCTACGATCCTGACACACCTCTTTCGCTTCATCTACGTCCATTAACCTCGTCATGCATGCTCGTCGGTTTAGAGAACTCTTAACCTGGCATTTTTTGAGAACGTCCGCGATTCGATCGCGACAGTTTCGCCGAGGTCGTCCCCCTTCCAACTCTTCCATCCACACTCGCTTTGTATACTTGTTTCGTCCATCTCCTCTCGTCCATCCTCTCTATATGTCCAAACCATCTTAACATACCTTTCTCAATCTTTGTCACTACATCTTCTTTCACTCCACAACGCTCCCTTATCCCGTCGCACGTCGCTTTACTTGCTAGGGACGTCAATATTCCGGCTACTTTTACCTTTTTAGGGAAGCACACTGTAAACGAGTAGGCTAAAATAGGTATAGTGGCGGACAAACGGATTAGCTCACAAAAAAACCGTCGCCCAAAAATGCGAAAGCTTTCGTGAAAAACTGTCAACAAAGCCTCTTGAGCTTTTGAGATTAACTTGAAATGAAAATATAGACTTAGGCCGTGTCTCTAGCACGTGTTTTGCACGTTACTCAGACACAGAAACCTCGATGTAAAACATATTTTGTTTCATACACAAATCGTCTCTGTTGTCTCCAGCTCAGGTATTTTTTTATGTTTTCGGAACATCTACTGACAGTGCTGCCAAATCAACTTTAAAAACCGGCCAAGTGCGAGTCAGACTCGCGCAGTAAGGGTTCCTTACCACCCATTGACCTGATACCCGATAGAAACTGATTTAATTTATGAGAGTTCATCAAAATACATCAACACGCAGTTCGCGAAATTTGTATTTTGCGTCTCTTTCTTACGCAGGTACCACCACATATGTCTATGTTGGCCCTATTTTTACTAATAAATACTAAAAAAATGCATTATAATCAAATCAAGCTTAACGCTGGTATGTATTACCGTTTGGAAGATAGACCAGCCCCCCTAGCCAAGTTGACAATCTACAATCGTCAACGCTAATAGAAAACAATCAAAATGTATGGGAATGACATATCTCAACGAAAAAGTCATTCGTTCGATTGTCAACATGGCTAGGGGGGCAGGAACACCAACGTTGAAAAAAATGGATGTTTTTCGAGGTTTCTTGTATGGGGACACCCTTTGGGTTTAGACTTTATTTTTATTTTTAGTATCGGTCGTGATAGGGGTCATAGCTACACGTAATTTGAGAGAACATTTTAATCAGCTACCTATTACCGTTCAAAGAACAGCCCTGTGACAGACAGACGGACGGACGGACGGACGAACGGACAGCGTAGCTAGAGTAATAGGGTCCTGTTTGGCATCCTTTGGGTACAGAACCCAAAAAAAAACACTTTTTAAAGAACCAATTAACTTTATTTATGAGCTCAGGCGGTTATGTATCTTACAATTGCATGGGATATCTTACAGTTGAATATAATTCAGTATCATTGTAAATCCAAGATGGCCGGCGGCGCCATTAAATGGCGGATCACATATTTATTCACAACTTCCTCAATATGGGCACAGAGTTAGGATGTATTTCTTTATACTGTGATATGGGTAACAAAAGTTAGGGCTTGACTAGTAAAATAGAGTACACTATGAAAAAATCCAAATCCAATACGGCCGCCAACAAAATGGCCCATTACGTATTTTTTCACAACCCGTGCAACCCCCTCAATATAGGTATCAAATGAATTCCAAATACAAGATGGCCGCCGGTACAAAAAATAAAAAATAGAAATTTCACGCGCCCCTCGATTTAATTTTTGAGTCTGATCAATGCCCTAGATTGATGAGGAAAGTGATGTGATGACTGGTACCTAGGACCTACCTAATTATTTTATAGCTTTTAGTACATTATCTACATCATTATTATCTTTCATTTCAACAAAAAATAAATTTTTACCTAGGTATTTTATAATAAGTACCTAAGTAATTTAAATTTGTAGAGACATTGCTTAAGCTCCCGTACTACAAAAGATAACTAAAAACGTGGTATAACTTTGACGTCTGTTTTTCTGTATTTCTGTTATCTCTGGTAGCTTAGCCATCTCCGACTTAATTAAAAATAACGTTTTATTTTGTTTACAAGAGAATAAATTTACGCCTCGGACATTTTTAAATTACACGGTCTATTACGATTTATTCTTAAATAAGTAGCTTTTATTTATTTTGTAAATAAAAAGGGCAAGTATCCGTATCCGTACGCCCCGTCTGCACTCTGTCACCTCTGTGTGCATTGCACCATTTAATAACATGCAATGTACGAGTAAAGGACGAGCATCCATGCTTCGTCCGCGTCTAATTTCCGCGTCCTGTCACCTCTTTGTACATTGCACCATTTAATTTTAATAAGATGCAATGGACGAGTAAAGGAAGAGCTTCCATGCCTCCTCGGTGTCCAATATCCGCGTCCTGTCACCTCTGTGTGCATTGCGCTTAGTATCCGTAACTATTTCTACAATAAGCTACAATAGGCCTCTCCCAAGTTGCGCCACAACACTCGGTCTTCTGCCTTCCGCATCCAGCCCCCCCCAGAGAGGCCTATGTCCAGCAGTGGACTACGATAGGCTGAGTTGATGAAGCTACAATGTTAATTAATTAGTTTTTCGATTGGATCAGATGCAGAAAGACCAGTCCAAATGAGAACACGACACAATTCTGAGAAGTGGACATTTTGCGATATTGTTATTTTGGGAAATGGACGTTTTGCGGATCAGTAAGCTGAAGTGGCAGTGGGCTGGCCATGTCTGTCGAAGGACCGATGGCCGTTGGAGCAGACGAGTCCTTGAGTGGAGACCGCGAATCGGCAAACGCAGCGTAGGGCGCCCCCCTGCCAGGTGGACCGACGACCTGAAGAACGTGGCTGGGGGGGACTGGATGCGGAAGGCAGAGGACCGAGCGTTGTGGCGCAACTTGGGAGAGGCCTATGTCCAGCAGTGGACTGCGATAGGCTGAGTTGATTGATTGATTGACGTTTTGCGAACTAGACGTTCTTAGAATTAGTCAATATGCGAAGTGAACGTTTTGCGAAGTGGGTGTTTTGCGTCGTGTTGAAATTTTGAGATGTGCTTATTCTGCGTTAGATTCAAAAAAATAATAGAAACAATTTCACAGAAAACTCACAATCCCCCGAAGCAATTTTTACGTAAGGCAACCACCCGTCATAGTAGGCAACTACCCCTTTTTCGAGAGGTCATATAAAACAGGATTTAATCAATAACAATAATTATTGTGTTTAAAAAAATGGGTATAAAAAACGTTTAAGACCAATGGTTTAATATACACGGAGTATATTGTAAGTAGATACTTAATATTAAGGTGAATGCTACAGGGTAGCGCGCGAAATTCAAAATTTCTTGCGTTTTTTGCTAATTGTAGCTCTGCTTCGCATTGTATATCGATCGCAATATAATTCGCGGAAGTAATAACAATATATCTATTAAATAATACTAATAATAAATATAAAACTAGCTATATAAGCTCTACAAGCTCGAAAATCAATATTTTGATCGTAAATTAATATTATCGAGCTTATACAGTTTATAGAGTTAGGTTAATATTTTTTATAAGTATTATTCATTAGATATATTGTTATTACTGCCGCGAATCATATTTCGACAGTTATACAACGCGAAATAGAGCTACAATTTGCAAAAAACGCCAGAAATTTTGAATTTCGCGGGCTACCCTGTAGCATTCACCTTAAAGTAATAGAGCTTTTTCATGAAGTGTGGCAACTATCCGGCTTTTACCCTATCGCTGTCGTTGTTTACGCGGTCACACTTGTTTTCATACATTGATTTAGGTTCCAGGAATGTGAAAATATATAAAATGCCCTAACTATACAATGTCAGAAGATATTTTCGTTCCTACATTGATCTGGAAAAGGTATGAAAAGATGTTCATGTGCGACAATTTTCTGAGAAAACCGTAACGACTAGAAGACTTTTGCGACGTCTGCGACATAATTATTATTTGGCGATATATGTACAACTTAGCAGGGAAAGGAAGCCGACCCCCATATAATTGGGAACAAGGCTCGGAGGATGATGATATACAACTTAGCAGGGCCGTGTCTAGGCTATTAAAATAACTGAAAACCTGTTAAGGAGTCATTGTACTCATCAATATGAACAAGTTTTACTATGGGACCAACCCCAAAATCGCGAAAAAGATAATCAGCTGTTACCTATATTTGTATTCACATGAATCGACAAAATGGTTAAAAAAACGTTTTATCTCGAGTTCGACCCTTCCGGCTCCATTGTCAAACCATGGTACCATAATATTGCATTGTCACTGAACTTAAATTTAATAAATATGCCTTTCAGTTCAATCGCATGCCAGCAACCAGCAAGTGAGCGAAAAATGTATTACAAGTTTTGATCAAGTTAAATAAATGCTTGTTTCAATATCAATGATTGAATTTTTTTAAATTATATTGTTTTGATACGTACTTATAGCATATCCTTCCAACATATGCTTGGGGGAGGCCTATGTCCAGCAGTGGACGTCTTTCGGCTGACATGATGATGATGATGATGATGACGATGATACCTACTTAAAAAATTCACAAGTCTCGAAGTCTTAAAAATATTGACAACGAATGATTCAGTCTCGGTCTCGGTCAACAAAATCTTCGAGCCTCGGAGAGTCTCGGAATGGAAGCCCTAGTAAAAGCGTTGTCGTATCTAATAGAAGCGCCCTCAGGGTGTATTTTTATAGTGTCTGCGAGTTCTGAGACATACAAATAGTAGGTATGCATGGACCAACGACCATACACTCCAATAGACACCTTATAACAGGTGACAGATGTCCGTCAACACATCAGTCTATATAATAGATCACGAGTTTCAAACACTTATGTGAGCCGTCAATACTTCCGCGTTAGTGATCAGCCAAGAGCCACCTTGGTAGTGCCAATCGGTTTCAATACCCCGCTTCCGCCTACCTCAGCTAGTTGACAGAATTTATTGTACTTCTAACACCAACAATAGGCGTCTATCGGGCTATATACCTAGTCGATGGCATGGACGACTAAACCAGATAAATAAGATATTTTTGTGTCTCAACACAAACAACATAATTTGTCTTCATAAGCAAAACAAGTGTGCGCGATCGGTAGACGTGTTGTCTGGAAAACTAAAGGCCAGCGCCCACTGGGGACAGCAGGGCAGAGCATTTTATCTTCACCCAACGTAAATTCATACGTATCTAATGGTAACAAGATACAGATTCCAATGTTAAGAGATGGACCCCAAGGCATCAAAGGGGATTTCCCTTCGCGGCATTGAAGAGCGAGCTAGGACAGGAGGTAACGGTACGTGGCAACGGCATGCTTAGGGAAGCGCAGGTATGCTTAGGGACACGAATGTATGATTAGGGACGCGAATGCATGCTGAGGGATGCCAAGACATGCACTGGAGTCCGCTAACATAGAATCGCGGGGTGAGGCAGTGCAAGCAGGGGTTCACTTACACCAAATTCGTGCCCGCGCCGCCGCCCGCCGCGATGCCGCGGTTAAATGCGACGGCATGTGACAGAACGCGAAGGTATGACACGGGATCTCTCGGTAGCTCCCGGCAGGCCACGGTATGTAATAAGCCGCTGACATTATCAGTATGTGCTGGTGGCAAATCCTCTGCCCTGCCATCCTTGGTATGCGTTAGTCTTAAGGGTTGTGCGGTACCTCACCTGCCACCGAATTGCGTAACTCACTCGCAATCGCAACCATGCTGATTTCAATGTTCATTTCTCCGTATATTTTGACAACCCGTGGGGTACCACGGATACTAACCGGTCTTATTGGTAACTATGTACCACGCAATGAAGATTGCTGTAATGTCAAAATAAAAGCTACTGTCATGTGAGTATGTTGCTCAGTTTTATCACCTAACTCTATGGTTTTATCCAAGAGAATTTTTGGCTCATACTGCTTCTTCCTTCTTTTCTTTAGACAACGTGTCATTGAAATAACTCAAAACCTCTTAAGGGGTCATTGTCCTTATCACTATGAACAACTTTTACTATGGGACCAACCCAGAAATCACGAAAAAAATATTACATGTTCCCTACATTTGTTCATTAATCGACTAAATATAAGGAGCAGCTGTAATTTTTTTCGGGATATCAGGGTTGGTTCAATAGTAAAAGTTGTTCATACTAATGAGTACAATGACCTATTAAGAGGTTTTGAGTTATTTCAATAACGCGTTGTATAATAATAGCTCATGATTGACGTGATGAAAAGAGTTTGTTTAGGTTAGTTACTAGCAAAGCTGACAGTCCAAGGCGTACCTATTTATGTATTGCCCATACAGCGTTATATTTTTTTATACCAAAAACACTTTAAGGGTAATCTCTGCTCATTATTCTGCACATCTTTTACTATGAGACCAACTGTGAAATGTAAATGTATTGAGTTTTGAGTTTTTGAGTTGTGAAATCGCGAAATAAATAATTACTAAAACCAAAAAAACCTAATGCCATCAAGTAACAAAATAAAAACAAATAAATTCTTAGTAACTGTTTACCAATAAAACGATTGCCTAAGGCGATGCATATATTTCGTTCAAGGGATTTTGGCGACAAAATGTACCACCGGGAAGGATCGTGACCGTACGTACAGTGGTCGGGGGTGGTTGGCCGCTTACGGGTGAGTCAAGGCCCTGACAGACGTTAGTTCGTTTTCATGCCACATGTCGCCACCTGTCGCGGTTTCGATTTTTTTTATCTGTGGGGTGTTTGATGCCATGACGTTCTAGTTATTATTGTCTTTGAATATTGTGTTAACAGCTGATCGAGTGCCAGTATTATCGTATTATCTTGTAATATCTTCGCTGTTTTAGCTTGAGTCGAGTTCTTCGAGACTCCAAATTCGACACAGTTTAATGATAAGATAATTCGAGAGTTACCGCTTCTGTTTTCAGTGCAGTATTGTGCGTGAACTTTTCGTCATAGGAAACAAGTGAAACTAATCCTATTTCTTATCCCCAAGAATGATAATTTAGAGCTTTGTTGTTGACATTCTTTGTGCCTACAAAATATAATATGAAAATGATGATGATCCTGTTTTATGTCCCTTAATCTAATCTTAAAAAGTACCTACCTATAACTACAGTATATATGGAGCTACGACGACCTAGAAATATAGCTATAGCTAGCTATCTACCTACACGCGATGGTAGTGACAAAATGCAGGGCGGCAATTTAGTGAAACTAAGCTCCGGAGTCACTGTCGCATCTGTAGCTAGCTACTAATATAGTAATCTGTGGGGTGAGTGCTGCGAGTGTTTCCGTTTGTGGCCATGATATCGTCGGTAGCAGAGTAGTCTGTTTCCGACAGTCGTTGAACGCGATTACAAATAGCCGTACGTGTGAATGGAACTACGCGTTTTAACGATTTAAATTGTGGAAAGAAAAAATGGCTAAAGAGCAGGATTGGAACCTGCGACTCCTGGCTCAGTACGCCAGTGCTTTAGCCACTAAGCTACGGTGAACACTACTCGTGGTATCGAAATTAACCTCCACTATAGTACGTCTTTGGGTGACGTCAGCGACAGAGTCCTCCGAGAGTTCGAATCCTGCTCCTGATAGATTTTTTCTTTCCACAATTTAAATCGTTAGATTTCGCTTCGCCTAAGGCCTTAGCCTTCTCATAATGAGAAGAGGCCCGTGCCCAACAGTGGGACAGTAATGGGCTGGTTATGTTATGCGTAAGTGCGTTAAAAATAATAAAATAATTACGCGTTTTAATTCAATTTTGTGCCCGGCTACTTCTTGCCACTATTACGTGGTTGTGGTCGTGGCACGTACGAATGAACCCTTATACGCATGTTAGTCAGTCAAGGATTAATAGAACTTGTAGGAACACGTCACGTTTTACTAATTTATCTCAGAAAATGTGTAGTGAATGTTTATTTTATAAATTGAACCTTCATTTTCTTCCCTCATCCGCATGTACAATGGATAGTGCTCTGAAGATTTTTTTGTAATATTTAAGACGAGAGTTAAGGTATGCGTCCACCTATCGTTATTATTCGCATTTGACGGATTGCGGATTGCGGAACCTACTTCAGGCACCCGTCTCTCACGTAGTTGGTTTTTATAATTTTGGCACATTTGCTAAAAGTTTAAAAAAGTAGTAGTTTAAAAAAACTATTGTGAAGAGAAAATAAACTGATTATTTATTATTATTATTTATTTTTAACAACTTGCGTTTCTCCAAATTGAGTTCAATTCTACACTTTCGTGCCGGCCTTAGCCAAGCACGAGAACTGGGGTAGTTGTATCTGTGGATAAAAAAATATTAATATTATTGCATTGTATTCGAAAATGCGGATGACGTCATCGGCGTCCGAATGTTAAAAATTCGATGCTCATAGAAATTCGTTGGCAATCCGTACGATGCGGATAAGTGGATGCACTACCCTATACGGATCCGTACGATGCGTACGATACCGATAGGTCGACGCGTGCCTTTATGCTTTTGGACAATTCTAATATGTGGTTTGAGAATTCCGTATGTTATAGAAAATTACTTTGTTTACCTACCTAGTTAGAAAATACCGATTGAAGTGTGTAACTTCTAATTTCACTTCGCTCTTGAAGCTCCGTAATGGCGAGGTGTTTTAATTAATTTTGGTAACATTTCTAATTAAAAACGGTAAAGTTTTTATTGTGCCATTAGGGTGCCTGCCAAAATAACGTTGGCCTTATGCTGACCTTTCTCTGAACTTGTGAAATATTGAAAAAAGTTTGACAATTGACGGGTCGGCAATATTGAATTCTGTTTGATGAGTATTATGAACTGTAGCAATTAATTTCCCTAGCCCTGTTCTAGCTGTAATCTGAATCTTACTTGCTTATATTCAATGAGATTGCTTTATTCGATGAGAGGACAAGCAGAATAGTGAGTGATACAGATATAGTAAAAATATAGACGAAGTGCTGCGAAAAAACATAGTGAAGCCAACAAAACTGTGCTCCTCCGTGTACTAACCAGCACTCACGCACACACCTGAAGGATATTTGTTTTCGCGATAATTATTGATGGAGGATGCCACGACATGTGTACTGAAAGCGATGAGCACGGTTTACGGTGCATGTGTGTGCGTGAGCTCTGGTTTGTATACGGAGGAGCATGTTTTGGTGGTTTCACTATGATTGTAGTACTACCAAGAAGTTATTGGTAGTACGATGTATGGAGTACTGCTCTCATCTTTGGGATAGTTTGGCCAAATAACAGTTGGCGGCTGGCTGGCTCTCGAGTCGATAGAGAGGCAAGCCTAGAGGCTCGTTGGCAACAATGCACTGGTCAACCCCAAACCAAGTAACTATTAACTGTGGACAAACTACAAAGTCTCGAGCACCGCCGCAGAGTTGCTAACCTATCGGTTTTAAATCGGATGCATTTCGGTGAGTGTGCGTCTGAATTCTTCCAAGTTCTTTTCATCATCGCATGGCGTTGCGCATCCTTACATGGTAGACATTCCACCCTTACGAAGCGATTCACTAACAGCTTTATCATGCATACCGCTATGGAGTGGAATTCTTTGCCAACGTCTCTGTTTCCCGATAAGTATAATCTGGTGATGGACTTCAAGGCTCGAGTGAATATGTTTTTGCTAGGCAAGCGTGTATCATCGTCACACCTCTAGCCGTTATGATGGTTCCTTTACTATACGTGATGTTCGTCTTTGGAACTCTTTCCAACACTCACTTTTTTATAGTATGGGATGGCGAAACGAGCAAAAGGCCCACCTGATGTTAAGCGGTTACCTTTGCCCATAACAACTACAATACCATCTAGGCGTACGTTCAGAGATGAGCTGTCGTGAACTGTCTGTTATTGCTTGTGTTTCTTGTACCTTTTGATGCTTAAATAAAAGAGCGCTTTACGCTAACCTATCAAAAAAGACGATATAAACTCGCGTGCGAAATATTTCCGCCGGTAAACAGTCTGCCTTTTAAAGTAAAACATAACATCAGGACATACATATATTCCTGTTTTTCATCTGTGTTGGATCCATTTCATCTGCAAGGCGTCCGTATAATATCTTGGTGAATTCAACGTCAAAACTTGTACACACGGCTACACATCAAGCTGTAAATTTCCAGTATAAGCTGACCTCGCATTGTATAGGTTTGCCTGTACAGGCAATAGACCCGTATTTCATCTTCGACGTCTCTGTACTGAGATTGGTTTTGGAATAGTAAAGATGTCCTATGTGGTTCTGAGCACCTGGTACTTCAAGCAGATTTGTTACAGACGGATCATTTTTTTTATTCTTAAAGGTTTAAAAGGGCTTTTCCGCGTAGCGATGACAGTCCCATCGTACCCTAAACAAAAGTAACACGCCACTTACATAAACTATAGGGCCACGAATTTGAACAGATCTTTTTCATAATCACAATTTGGGTTATTTAATACTTGGTGAAATGTACCTACATCAGTCCTGATCAAATTCAGAGCCCTTACTTAATAATTTCTTTCAGACGGATTTTTCGAAATTTGGAATAATAAAGACGCGAGACGTCCTGTGCATTGATGTGTGCCTAGTACTTTTTTAAAAGGCGGATTTGACATAGCCAGATTAAAGTTGTACATATATTGTACTTAAATAACACAAATTACACCTATTTCACTCAAAAATTTATGTAGGCAGATGTAAAGCGTTGGCGAAGTATGCCCACATGTTGCTTTTGGGGTTAATAAGACATCAGTGGGACTTGCTTTTCCACACAGCAGACTTGCGACTTAGTTGTCTTGCTAGGTCGGCTGTATCTACATATACAGCATGACAGCATGTAACAAAAACCCTGTTGTTCCTGTGAACTACGTTATCAGAATCGATATTCATACGTAAGGACACAACTCATCAACAACAGGGTTTTTGTTACATAGTGTATAGGACAAAAGCTCATACGTTAATCCAGGGTATAGTGTATCTGTGTGCCAAATTTCATTCAAATCCGTTCAGTCGTTGTAGCTTGATTAAAGGACAAACAAGCAAACAAACATTCATACTTTAACACTAAGCTTTCGCATTATCATATTAGCAGAAAGTACGATAGAATAATTTAAAAAGATGAGCTTAAAATAAAAAAAAAATTTCTTTATTTCAGGCATTAGCCCATAAGTTGTTAGTGATGAGTTAGTAACAGATTGTGCTAAGGTCAACAAACAACAACAGGTCTCTTAAGGTCTACCTTTAATATTTTACTACCTGAATGTTAAGCGAGGAGGTGTTCTGACACATCCTAGCTTAACATTCAATTTTCTACTTAGCTTAAGTAAAAAGAAGATGAAACAAACAATCTGTTGCCAGGAAATTTAATTTCAATAATAACAAGTTTATCCCTAAAGTTTGGCCCAAAGTGCGTTCAAACTAGGAACCTAGTTAATTTTGTGCCATACATAGGCGTACACACATAGTTCCAAGTTTCGGGGTGCAATAGTTTTTATTTAAGGTTAGTATACACTAGAGCATTTACTTATAAGAGAACATCGAGCTGCTACATTGTTTTACCGTTCATTGTCGTTTCACGAACCGAACATAGAGCACTACGCTCGACACTTTGTTACAACTTGAGTTACAAACTAACGAGCGAATTTGAGTAATATTTCATCGAGCAAAGACATGACATGAGCGCAAGATGGCAGATCACAGACCACCAAAAGTTGACTTGCTCCCATCCACCCCGGTGCCCCTGTCCCGTTGCCGGGGCAGATGGGAAAAAGAGTTTCATCGACCCCGGCAGCCCCGGCTATGACGTCTAACGGGAAAGATGGCACACATCGAGTACCTTTTGCCCCGGTACGGTTTATTCAGTAAGTGCCTACTTACCTCAGTTTTAAAAACATTTGTCTATTATTGTAAACTTGTTTTTTATTCCGTGATTATAAAAAAACATCTTCTATTTCTCTTTTTTATACATAATTCAAAAAGGTAAATGCAGCACACGCAACCTACAGATCCGACATAAGTAGAGAGGAAAGTTACAGGCTCACTCGTCATGAGCATTTCATCAAACATAGCGTCGAGCATTAGCAGGAACGATGCATTACATGGATATGTTCGAGAAAATGCTGTAGTGTATACTCACCTTAAGGTTGACGAGATTAGGAGAGGTTTAATTCTGAATGGTGCCACGTGGTGGGCATAAATGCAAGTTAATTACGTTCTTTTCGTGGGATAACCCTCGTGGATACCTTCCGTCTGGGGAAGAAGAAGGATTATGTCGGACTGTTATGCGGGCTACACACACATTGAGCTGGCCGGATGGATTTGGGCTGTCCGATCAAATCCGCCCGGCGAAACTCGTGTGTCTAAAGGTTGACTGGTTGAACTAGGGACTTATTGAAGGAGGATGTTCAGTACTTGATTCTCGCTCCAAATATATGTAAAAAACCGCCCAAGTGCGAATCGGACTCGCGCACCGACGGTTCCGTACCTTCCTTGGACGTATAAGAAGTTATTTAGTTGTTCATCTAGCTATAACTGTGGTTAAATAAGGTTTATTTTTATGAAATTAAATGGTTTTTTTAAATTTTTCTGTTTGAGTTGATTGAATGAAAGGGAAATTGCGGTTTATGATGGTTTGCGGTTGACGTATTAAAAAAAAAACTACTTACTAGATCTCGTTGAAACCAATTTTCGGTGGAAATTTACATGATAATGTACATCATATTTTTTTTTTAGTTTTATCATTCTCTTATTTTAGAAGTTACAGGGGGGGGGGGACATATTTTACCATTTTGAAAGTGTCTCTCGCACAAACTATTCAGTTTAGAAAAAAATTATATTATTAAACCTCAATATAATTTTTGAAGACCTATCCATAGATACCCCAAACGTATGATGAAAAAAATTTGTTGAGTTTCAGTTCTAAGTATGGGGAACCCCCAAAATTTATTGATTTTTTTCCATTTTTGTGTGAAAATTTTAATGCGCGTCACACAATACATCCACTTACCAAGTTTCAACAGTATAGTTCTTATAGTTTCGGAAAAAAGTGGCTGTGACATACGGACGGACAGACAGACAGACATGATAAATTCATAAGGCTTCGGTTTTTTGCCATTTGGCTACGGAACCCTAAAAATGCCACCTTAATTTTTGAAATAATTTTATTCGTTTTCATCAATAACTATGGACACTACTCTGCAAAAATCAAAGTTTCATACAGTGAGATGATGCTCCTAGAGTGTCCATAGGTCGCTTATTTCATCCTCTCTGCCTTTTGTACTAGCCAGCAGACACCTCATCATTTCAGCCGAAAGAAGTCCACTGCTGGATATAAGCCTCCCCTAAGCATGTTGGGTGGATATGCCATAATCGCCTCGCTTGGCAGGCGGGTTGGCGGTCGCAGTTGGTTGGTTAAATACTCAGAGAACGCTGCTGCCCATCCTCTGGTGAATCCCTTACGGCCAAAATTAATATCCAATCTATCCACGATTTGCCCTACTAGAGATAGAAATTTGACGTATTTTATAGGAGCTTATGTCAAATTCCTATGTCTACTGGGGCAAATCGTGGATTATGTCCGGCACCACGCTTAACAGTTAGTAAAATTTTAGCGGAATTTCACGCTTCCTAGTAAGCAGAAATGTTCCGTAAGCGGACATCTGGGCGGAAAAAACGCCATCCTCGCGCGTCTTTCCGCGCGTCTGAAGGCCAATAATTTCTTGTGACGCAAACCGTAAAAGTGTACTAAAGAAAATAAATAAATATTTTTTCTCCCAATTGCTCGGAAATAGGTTCATTATTAAAAAAAAAGAATACAACAATCGGCTCTTTTCCGTACGCAACGAAATAACAGGCCGGTAATATCCAACAGGACAATAATAGAAATTGCTGGACACTTTTTAGGGTTCCGAAGTCCTACAAGGAACCCTTATAGTTTCGTCATGTCCGTCCGTCTGTCCGTCTGTCCTAATCCTTTACAGCTTTATAACTTCTACAGTTATAAATAAGTAAATGAAATTTTGTTAAAAAATAGTCTACATATAGATCTCAATTTTAAAAGAATAAAAAAATCGTTTTTCCGTATTTTAGGGGTGGCGTCCATACATGTGAAATCGGGAAAAAAAAATTTTTTCGCTGCACCCCCTTGTGTGGGATATCATTGAATAGGTCTACTAAAATTAAGGTAATGTTTCATATACCACTTTTTTATCAGGTGTACCATCTGCGAAATATAGCCCGCCAAAGTGGCTTGCAATGTGTCCCCCCCCCTGCCATTTCTAAACTATGCAATGTAGAAACTTATAATCTTCCACATTGATAGACCTTTGTGAAAACTCTCTTTTAAAATTATTTCGAGTATAATGTGATTATAATTTTTTGAGTTATAGAGAGAAAACTGAAAAATACTTAAAACGTCCTAGTTCAAAGGTCATTGACCTTAGAGAAAAATTATCATAGCAAATAATGCTCCTTTAGCTACTTTATATTTGAAAACATCACAAAAAGTAACATTGAAATGACACACTTCTTAAATTTGGCTTCTTGAATTTATCGCTAGATGGCTACTAACAACACGCTCTGAGTCGCGAATGCTGCTGATTATTGCAAAAACTAAAATAGCCATGATTAATATTCGATTTGATTCGTTTGTAATTACACCTACTTAAGGAACCCTATAATACTGAGCATGGCCCGACATGCTCTTGGCCGGTTTTTTATTTTTTAAATTATGCTACCGAGGCACAGTCTGTTATTTTGCCTTAGTTGCGGCCATCCTTATTTTTTGAGGCTTTTAGAAAGATAATAACCAAACAAAACTTCTATTAAAACCCCCGTGGTTTTAAGTGTCATAGTTTTCAAAATATTTCGAAAATCGAGAAAAATCCATAGAAACCATAGAAACGTGTTTTAGGCTTTCATAATGAACATTTTACAATAAATGTTTCATGGCACGCTAGCCATTAACTTAATGCATCATTACATCTATTTTATCATAAAAAAATGCGTTCTCCTAGGCGTCAATTTTATTTTTTCCATGATTTCATAATAATTTTATTTATGGTCATTCTTAACATGGTCGCATTTTATTTTTGTGTGTAAATGTTTAGTACACTACTAAGTATAACCACAAAAAAAATAAGAAGCAACGAACACAGGAACTCGGAGATATTCATTTTTAAAGTTTTAATTTAGGGTTGTCAACTAATGTAGGCGCCTTTAACAAACGACCAATTTCGCTCGGAATAAATTTGCTTCTTCAATTATTATAATTTCCTATTACTATTTCTGAAGCATTATCCTTGGTCTAATCATGTCTTCACAAACACGATTTTATTAGATTCACCTGTAACTAACAAATCATGTAACAAATCTTGTTTATTATTCTTTTTTGTTTTGTAAGTGCATGCACTTACATCAAAATGAATCTTCGATGAAGGATATTATGTGGAATTGGGAAGGGGTCCGCCCTCGTTAGATAGAATGTCAAAACCCAATTTCCATACATAATATCTGGAGAAGCGAGGGTGAGGTGTCATGGAGCCGTCAAAGACCCATGGCACTGCTTTGCCTCAGCAGGTACTGACCCGTCCTGCTGGGGGATGTCCTTCTGGGCCCCGACCAGAGGACTTAATGCAAGGGGGGCATGAGGGCGCCAACCCTCATGCTGGTCAGCGAGTGGCAACTCCAACGACTAACAACGAAAGCACGAACACGGATCTGAAGAAATCACTCACGAAATTGGGAATTTATAAAATTTTGGTAGATAAGGCACATTTGCACGGGGTTCATAAAAGACCTTTGGATCTCAATTCAGAGGAACGATGCCTAATCGTGTTAAACGCTTTATATCCAAATGGAATTCCGAACAATATCGATAGCCAAAACAATGAATTTAATTACAATCTTTCAAATTTTTTAAGTAAATGTGGAACTTTATATTGCAGTAGTAAACGGAATTTCAAACGATTTTGTAATAAAAACAAACACTGGCTTTCCACTATTTTTGATATTGAAATACCAAAAGTGAATATCGAGGAAAGTCCTTTACCACAACAAAATATTATAGAATTGGATGAGGCACATTTTTTATTACAAAATAATCCTTCAACTTCGAGAAGTAGTAGCTATGCCTTACAAAAAACTTTAAGACCCCAAGAACTTGGAAGACCCGATACCTGAAACTTCTTTTGGCGCTCATTCCAGTTTCACATCAAATACACATTTATTACAAAGTAATCCTTCGACTTCGGGAACTAGTAGCTTTGACTAACCTTCAATAGATCCGAAACCTGAAACTAATTTTGATGCTTCATCCAGTTCCACATCTACATTTTATGAAAATTTAAGTGATCGCCAAAAGCGCCGTGCACGTAAAGATCTTTAGGAATCGCTTGACGGAAAACCTCATTCAAAACTAATTAAAGTTATGTCGAGAATAGTAACAGACGAAACCGGCGAAAAACTAAATAAAAGTTCTACTCAGGAGTTTGAGTTTATAATAAAGGAATGCTTGAAAAGTCCAACTCGGCCTAAAAAAATCGCAGGAACCATAAAGTCAAAATCGGAACCCAAACCCTATTCTCCTGATGAAGCTCTTTGTTTAATGATTGATATAAAACTATCAGTGGAGGACTATATCTACATGCAACAAGGTGCCAAATCTCGATGATTTAATATTTACCCTGCCTATTATAAGATACAAAAAGCTAAAAAACATTGTTATCTTGATGTTGAAATTGAAATATCAGAACGAGAAGCCAAAGTACCTTTAAATGATTTACTTATGCACACGTTTCGACGAATCATTGACTCTTGCGACCAAAGGGTTTCGGAATATTGCAATCAAAAACAGTTAGATACACTTCACTGCGTTTTTGAGGGTTCATGGGGTTTTGATGGTAGCACAGGACAGTCAACATATAAGCAAACGTTTTCTGATAAAATTGATGACGAACACTGCCTCTTTGCTACTACCTACATTCCGTTGCGCATAAAAAGTCTTGATGGTTTTGTCTTATGGTCAAACCCAAATCCACAATCTTTTAGATTTTGCCAACCAATAAAAATACAATACAGATCAGAATCAAAAGATCTGATTCTGGAAGAAAGGAACTGGGTAGAAGAAGAAATTGAAAATCTTTCACTAATTTATTCGGAAATTTTTGCTGGATATGTCGTTGTCGGAGATCCAAAATTATACCTCACCATAATTGACGGAAAAGTCTTTAATGTCATCACAAATACCAGCTCACAATTACGGTGTGCGTGTATTATTACCCATGATCCATTACCGCAAAGTTTTGCTGATATTCCTAATACTGAATTGGTAACAGACGCTTCTGATGATAATATACTCGTATTATCATCACAAGAAGTTTTGACAAACTCCGATGATGACTGCTAGGTTAGCGTCACGTATCGTTGTAGTCTTAGAGCATTGAGAACATTATAGTAATTGTTTTCAGACAACAGAAACCCAGAAAGAGACACAGAAAGACACGAGAAAGAGTTTACTCAAAGTTAGTTAAATACTAACACACTACACACCTCTGCCTACCCCTTCGGGGAAATACAGGCGTGATGTTATGTTATGTTTTTTTTGTTTTTTTTTTAGTTAAATACTTGGGAAATATCTGGCACTTTTATTTTATTTTTTTATTTATTCAATTGCGACAACCCTATTTCCATAGAAATTTCAAAAATATTTAGAAACTCTCTATCTTCGTATTCCTGCTATTGACGCATGTCATATTTTAGTGTATTATTGACAATAACATTACGCATATATTTAAATGAAAATAAGATGCGACCGTGATAAGAAAACATGAAAAAAATATGTTTTGTGTTAATCGGTAAAAGTAAAAAATCTCCTAATATATCAAAGGTACGATGCCCCATTTTTTTATCTAAATATATATTATGCTGTTACTTTATTTAAAGGACTAACTAAATATGTATTACAACAATTTTCGAAAATAAAAATTAATTTTGTTTTTCTCACTTTTCAATGAAACCTTAATAACTTTATAATTATAAAAAAAAACACTATAGGTATTTCTGCCAAACCTTTATCGTTACTATAGCTATCGAATAAAAACATAAAATGGACATGGCCGCAACTAAGGCAAAATAACAGACTGTGCGAGGTTTTGAAGTACACACTTACATAAATTAGGTGTTTTTAGATACAAAATATTTATCATTATACAGGCTGAATGCGCATTTTTTTTTTTCAGAACTTTGAAAATAGAACAAGATCCGCGCGCGGGCGAATTGGCGTGAATGAAAATGAGATACTGTTGGATTAATTTGTGTTGTGTTTCCTCGCAAATGAGAGAAAAGTACTATACAAGTCTTGGCCGAAATAGCAATTAACGGCCTCGTTTAGTTAAAGGCTTGCGCCTCGTCCTTTCAAAATCACTTGGGAATATTACTCAGCCGTAAATTGCTTAATTTCAGGCCTCGACGTTAATGTACTATTGCAACGTTGCATATGGTGACTTTTAAAACAGTTAAAGTAACGATGTTAATTTCAGATTAGTGTGGAATCCTTACGTAGATTTACCAAAACGAAATGCTATAAATACGCCATAATGTACCTTCGGAAAGGTTTTCTCTCATTAGGGAAGGTAAAGGAAATGCTTACAGATATAATTCAAAGGTTATTTTTATAAGTACAGTCGTTTCTTTCCTGTTGCTGTATTAATGAACGGATATTGTATCATCTGTGTGATTATTTTCACGGTTGCTTCTTTTGAATCAATATCTAAAAGTATGTTTTTCGCACCTATTTTCTGGAAAATCTGTATTTTCAAAGCTTTGGCGAGTCCATTATTAATATCATTAATTTTAATTCAAATTCAAAGTTTTTATTTCATCATCATAGAAATAAATAAAAGAAAGAAAGAAAAACTTTTATTTGGCACAGAACAGTGACAGGACAGCACAACAATAACATGAATTCTTCTTTTCCTCAGCCTTATCCCACTATCTGGGGTTGGCTCTCCTTGTCTTCCTTCTCCATTTATTTCTATCCCGTGCGGTCGCGGCTTCGATCCCGCTCTCCTTCAAGTCCCTCTGGACTGATGACAGTCAGGTGGCGGGGAGTCTTCCACGTCTTCACAACAATAACATGAATAAAAATACTAAAGTTAGTTACAAGTAAAACGTGAAGTTGCTGCCGGGCATACCCATGCCAAAAGGGTCACAAGCTCAGCTGTGCTGGCGTGGAACATCCAGCGCTGATTTACATCATCAAATTACTTGAGGTCGGCGCAATACGTCTCCTTCTTCCATTTGTGTCTATCAGCCGTCATCCCATAATTTACTCCCTTTTCATCCTATCGTTCTTCACGCAATCCATCCATCTTTCTTTGGTCTCCTTCTCCCTCTCCATCCATGAACATTCATATTCATCACTCTCTTAGTAACATGCGTTTAGGTTAGTCTCAAAGTTTTTATTTCAAATAGGCACAATACATGCTCTTAAATAATTACGAGAATTAGTTGCACGGTTCCAAAAGGCTTTTGAAGATTGCTTCTGGCAGTAGAAGTTCCTGTTTGCCGTTTATTTGGTCATTAATGTCACCAATAAACGGCAATCAGAAACACCTAATGTGCGGCGGTTGTAAAGCATTGCGATTAGCTTGGAACTATATTTTTAACGTTTTTTAATTACGAGAATTAGCTTTCCGATGAAGAAAGTTATGAGGAATGTGTGGTGTAACGAGAATAGATAAGAGAAGGAATGAGTATGTAAGAGGGAGTCTGAAAGTAGCGCCACTGACAGAGAAGTTAAGTAGCAACAGACTCTCATGGTATGGACATGTGATGAGGAGGAATGAGGAGCATGTTACGAGGAAAGTTTTAAGTATGAATGTGGATGGCTATAAGAAAAGAGGCAGACAGAAAAAAACAGGGATGGATTGTGTGAAAGATGATATGAATAGAAAGAAAGTGAACACGGAGATGACGGTTGATAGAGACGTATGGAAGAAAAATACATGTTGCACCGAAAAAACCCAAATAAATTGGGATAAGGGCAGGAGGATGATGAATTCGCTTTCTGATTGAAGTTTAGTGAGAACAATGTAGGTTATTGTGTAAAATACAATATACTAATAATAATTTTCATAATGCTACATTTTGCTGCACATTATAATGAATATTCATTAGGTACTTTATATGCCTACTTTGTCCAGTTTCGCAAATTGCAGCCAATGGGGTATTGCGGAAATTATAAATTAGTGCAATTGATCACTGTTACTGCTGATTGCGAGGGTTAACCCTACTTTCAACTAATATTATAAATGCGATAGTATACAGTCTGTTTTTCTTACTTGTCTTATTTAGTAAACAATATTGGCATATCTTTTTAATGCAATTCGTCAATAATAATTATTATAAAACTTTTTAACAAAAAATTGAACCGACGAAAACAGAAACTGATAAGCGATAAATAAAATGAAGCTTTTAGTCATTTTCTAAATAAAATAATGTAAATAATTAATTATGAGCCGGCACCAAACAAACAAGCAAAGTGCGTGCAAGTTACAAGTGGTCGAGCGGAGAATGCATTTGTGGAAAATTATTGTTTATCGTTGAAAATTTCACGTTGTATTTGATGTTATGTTGTTTTTATTATTTATTTAAAGTAATTTAATGATCTTCGTTGATTATTCGTTTGGCGCCGATTCATAATTAGTTATTTACATTAGTTTAATTAGGAAAAGACTAAAAGCTTCATTTTATTTTTCGCTTTTCAGTTTCTGTTTTCGTCGGTTCAATTTTATGTTAAAATGTTTAATTTTTAATTTTTTTGTAGCTAAAATCTAACTTCAGGTCTCCATTATGTTGTAGTGTCTAGAACTACATTTATGTGTGCCAATTTTCAACAGAATCGGATAACAGGTAAGTATTCAGTGGGTGAACAAGCACTCATCCCCTGTTTTCCTACCCTTAGGGGTAGATTTTAAATGGGAACAACTTCAAGATATACCCTATCCATTAAAAAAAGAATCATCAAATCGGACTACTCTGTAAAAAGTTATGCGTAAAAAATTATATGCCTCGAAATGAGAACCTCCTGCTTTTTTTTCGTCGGTTAAAAAGACATTATTATAACAAAATTACACATTTTTACTTACTTATATAACATTTAAAATTGGATAATTTTGCTACTATATTCATGATGAAAATAATAACTTTAATTAATATGTTATACTTTAAAATGATACAGTAGTTTTTTTATATTACCTATACAAATTTCCGCCAAAATTAATACGGCGATCTACTAATTTTATTTTAGATGCATACGCTCAATACTTATCTAACATTAATATATTAAATTGTAATTAATTAATTCCAAAATTTTTGCAATGCCTGAAAAAGGCGACTAAGTTTGTAAGAACTATATTCATAACCTACCACCAATATGTACACTTAGTT
This sequence comes from Asteroscopus sphinx, assembly GCA_949699075.1. Lineage (NCBI taxonomy): Eukaryota > Metazoa > Arthropoda > Insecta > Lepidoptera > Noctuidae > Asteroscopus > Asteroscopus sphinx. The sequence goes on from OX453014.1 coordinate 4,670,699, forward strand.
GGCAAAATAAATCTTTGAATCTTGAATCTAGAATCTTTGTATCTTTGAATCTTTGAATCTGAATCTTGAATGTAACAAAAACCCTTGTTTTTCCTGTGAGGTCGTTATCAGCGTACATAAGTAGTGTTGATACGTAAGGACACAACTCATTTGGAAAAACTCTTTAGTTAAAATAGTAAAATTAAATCATTATTAAAAGTGATTATAACACTTTCAATTTACAATTAATAAAGATTTACATTATTTTTACTGATATAATCACTGAGTTTTGAGTGATATAATCACTTTCAATTCACAATTAATAATGATTTAATATTTAATTTTATTATTTTTTATTCAAGAGTTTTTCCAAATGAGTTGTGTCCTTACGCATGAATAACACAACGTAACACACACACACACACATAACGTAGCTCCCAGGAACAACAGTGTTTTTGTTACATATTGTATGTGCAGAACTAGTAATTATATTTTATTATCAGTAGTTATTTGAATAATGCATGCGTAAATGCCAAGATTGTTTATTAAATAAGACAAGAGAGAAAAATAGACTTTAAATGTTTGTTTGTTTATCTTTCATCCTCGCTCAAATGGTTGAACGGATTTGGATTTGGATAAAAAGATAGACCGTAACCCGTATTGATATTTATTAATCCCGGGAAGATAAACAGTTCCCGAGGGATGCACGACAAAGTATTTCTATGATAAATTGAATAATACGCGGGAAAAGCCGCAGGAATAGGCTAATATTAGATATAACTCAGTTGTCATGCCAAACTAATAGTTTAATAAATAAATATCTTTGGGACATTTTTACACAGCACCATCTAGTCCCAAACTAAGCAGAGCTTGTGGTATGAGTACTAGACAATGGATATAATACTTTTTTTTTTTGTAAATACATACTTATAATACATAAGCAACACACCCAGACCAACACAAACACTTATGTTCATCACACAAATATTTGTGTCCTGTGGGAATCGAACCCATGACCTCGTTATCAGCAGTCCGACACTCGAACCACTAGACCACAGAGGTCGTCTAATAATCTGTAGTTGGGCTGTCTATTGTTACACTGAGATATAATTAATAGGTATTATGTTATGTTGCCTCTGTCGTGGCTAGCAGATTGATTTGAATTTCGGTAGGAAACTGATATACCTATTTGGAAAAAGCTGGGTGTAAATACGTACAAAAACTATAATAAACAGCGGGCACTTCTGCATTTTTCGTATTTTTCATATCAGTCCAGTTGAAAAATTTCATCACGAAAAATTGCAAGATTTTTTTATTTTACGGCCCGGTTTCATTCAACCTTTTTTAATTTTAGATTATTAAAAATGTAACAGGTTACTGGTGATTACCAGTGAAAATCATTTTGTAAGGCCATTAACATTTTTTTTTATACATTATATTTTTCGTAGAGAATAGCTTTTGTTATATATTTTTTAATCTAAACGCGTTTAAATGAATTGCCGAAAAATAAAATATTTGTTAGTTTATAAAATAATAGATATTATAGAAGAAAAAAAACATCTTATTTATTTGATGTTCTTAACACTGACTTACCTAACTACAAAGTTGAGTTCTGTAACAGAAGTGGGAATTTGAAAACAATACTTTTATTAGGTACCTACCTACGATCTTTTTAAACAAGCGTGATGTAAAAATTCAACAAATGAAAGAAATAAAGAAATGCCGAATGCTGGCCGCTTCTTGTCAAAATGTTGATATGCCATTATTAATTTTGTTTTTTTCAATCAATCAACTTGTGTTTCTTTAATTAGAGAATGTTCAACAAAATTATTTTTCTAACACATCCTTGGAAATTCGAACATTATTCTGACAACTTTCTACGAAATTGCTGTACTGGTCAAATACATGCAAGAAGCAGCCGGCAATGTTGGTATGAAAATCCATAATATCTGTCCTGTTTAGCGGCCAAATAAATTAGTATGAAAATTAGTATCTGTCGTGTTGAACTTTTTACTCCGAAAAATAGCAACCAAGGAGGTTACTTATCAAATATTTAATTTAAATTTTGAACTGGCGTGCAAATAGAGCTGTTTAAAGTAAAACCGGCCAAGTGCGAGTCGGGCTAGCGCAGTAAGGGTTCCGTACCACCCATCGACCTGATACCCCATAGAAACTGATGTAATTTACGAGAGTTTATCAAAAGACATCAACGTAATATGAATTTTTGAAAGAAGAAAGAAAGAAAGAATAATTGTTTATTTACTACAGCCAGAGGCACATAATAACAATAATATACAATTTTAATCATCTATAATATACTCCTCAAAGTATAACTACATCTCTTGCGTTTTGCATCTCTTTCTTACGTAGGTACGACCACATATGTCTATGTTTGCCCTATTTTTAGTAGTTGTTGCTAAACTACATAATATGCACTATATAATCTGACCAAGTTTGACGCTGGTGTGTATTACCATTTTGAAGATAGAGCAGGAACAAAAACGTTGAAAAAAATGCATGTTTTTTGAGGTTTCTTGTATGGGGACCCCCGTTGGTTTCAGGCTTTTTTTGTTTTTAGTTTTTGTCGTGATACCCCTCATAGCAACACATATTGATGCATTGATGGACTCACGTATATGTGCAATTTTGTCGATCAATGCCCCTGTTATATGCCGCGGCAGTAATGTACTATAGAATTTAGAACTTTTAGCTTTTTGCTTGTGACATTGATGCATTGTTTACATTAAATAAATTAAGATTGATGTTCCATAATCAATATGGAACATCTATCATATGGTTTGGGAAAGGATGCTAAAATATTAAAATAAATGTTGTGCGAGTTTTATTTATTGCTTTTGTTTATGAGTATAAAGGAGTTACCTGAGTATACGGCGGTAGGAAATAGGTAAAGAGCCAGGCAGATGTGTTACATGTGTTCACAGATAAAGTTAGCCAGCTGGACTGTGGAAACCCGTACGTTCTAATTATTTGAGTGCGCCGTATCTTTGCCACTTTACCTAATGGCCTCATTAAATTTCTACTACAGAGTTGATTGTAGCTGCTTCAAGTTGTGTTGGCTATATTCAAGTATGATAAATAAGGGTTCTCAAATTCAATTGATACAAATTCTGGTTTTCTGTTGAATAATTATAACAATTTGCTTGTTGTAATTGCAGATTCCTATCCATTTCTATTTTTTTTTAAATGAAAACGGGATTTTATGATAAACCAATTATAATAAGTATCCATTATTTAAAGCTGTGGCTATAAGTAATTTGCAGATGACCAATGACCATGTATAGATAAAATGTCTTTTAATTCTGCGCAACGTATTGAAGAAATATAACTGTCATCATCATCATTATCATCATCATTATCATGCTGGACATAGGCCTCTCCAATGGCATGCCACTGACATCGATCCTCGCCCACTCGCATCTAGTGTTGCTACCAGCCACCTTGCCAATATCATCGCTCCAGCGAGCCAACGTTTACCGATTCGCGGTCTCCATTCAAGAACCTGTCTACTCCAACTGCCATCGGTTCTTCGGCTAATGTGGCCGGCCCACTGCCACTTTAGCTTGCATATAACTGTACTCAAACCTAATTTGTATTTGTTTTTATGTTGACCAATAGGCACATTAATTAATTTGAGTAGGAAATCAAGAAATTACCTTTCTAATTTAAAAACATATTTAAAAAAATTAAAAAAGTAACTGGTGGTTTACTTCCTAATGAAATACGTACTAAGACCCCGTTCACACTGCATTTAAACCACACAATTGCAGGATAAATCTTAACGAAGTCGCAAACTAAGCGAAGCTTGTACTCTGGGTACTAGACAATTGGATGTGCTACTTTCAAACCATTTTTTTGTTGTAAATACATACTTATAATACATAAGAAACTCCCAAACCAACACAAATACTTATTATTTTCATCACAAATATTTGTGTCCTGTGGGAATCAAACCACAAGACCACGGAACGGACGTCGTCAAACAATAACTACTTTTTTTGCAATTCTCAACAACACAATGTAGATTTCCGAATCCCACGTATGCGAACCCGCGGGCAAAAGCTAAATAAATATGAATTAAAAAGGGAATTTCCCACTCATAATAGAAAAAATCTAGCAGTGGACGTCTTTCGGCTGAAATGATGATGATGATGATGATGAATAGAAAAAATCTAATGTCCTTTAGTTAGGTACATTTATGTGAAAAAACATAATATAATGAGGCATATCCCTATCATTTCTACAGGCACGTCACAGTTATATATATATATATTATATCCAGTTTAGTGTATTCTTACTTTTAGTCTATACCTATGTGGTATTTTTTTTCACGCGGTTGAATCATAAGTACATGGTACACGATTCAGCCACGTGAAAAGTACTTAGGTAGGTACTTTGTAGCTCTGCTAATCTTGGATTATTTCTACCTCAGTCGTCAATCAGTTTGAATTTAATTCAAATCCATTCTGTCGTTATAACATGATTTTACGTGAATTTAACGTGATATTATCTGTCTCTGCAAAGACTTGTTAACTGTCACAGATATGACATCTACCTGCGGTACGGTGGTAAATGTCATGTCTCTGCTAACTGTAGTTACTTTGTCCAAATAATGCACATAATATATGCACATCTTATCTAACTTTAATTAATGACCACAGACATAGTAAAAAATATAGACGAAGTGCTGCGAACAATCATAGTGAAGCCAACAAAACCCTCCGTGTACAAACCAGCGATCACACACATAATCGTACCTGCCTGAAAGATATTTGTTTTTATGCTTTCTGGACGATGCTGCGAAATGTGTACTGAGAGCGGTGAGCGGTTTGATGTGCATGTGTTTGCGTGAGCGCTGGTTTGTACACAGAGGGGCATGGTTGTGTTTCATGTTAGCAACACTATGTTTGTTAGCAGCTCTTCGTCTATATTTTTACTATGTCTGTGTTAATAATTACTGGAAATTTCTAATATCCTCCCAGGCTAAAAGGACCTTGCTGTCAACGTGGCCACCACCACGATACGCCATTGATAATAATTTTACATATTTCGTATTATGTGTTTATCGTCAACATGACAGAATGGTTAAGGAGGGGTCAACGTTCGCTATTGCCATGTTACTCTAACGAACTATACCTTAGCATTTATTAACATAACACGTGTTTGTCGTGCAAGTTTTGGCACTAGGCAGGCAGACCTAATAAGGGTAAATCACGTTACGTAGGTAGAATATTTTCTGTGTAGTTCTGGGCTCCCGGCACAGAATCTCACTCTAATCCCGCAAGTTTGCAGTAGCAGCTAAAGCTACATCTCCACCAAAGGAAAATTGCAAATTTTTGTCACAACACAAAAAAAATACAATTTTCCGTTGGCGGAGACTAAGTTTTACAGAATCTTTTGTCACCAACACTTGTTGACCTTGACAACACAATATAATTCATTTTTTTTGGTGAAGGATGGTGAAACGAGCTAAAGTCCCACAACAACTGCTATAACAAACAACCAACTAGGCTTTTGCCTAAATGGTACTGCAAGTCAGTTCGCCAAACTGAGACAAGAAGATGGAAAGTCTCATGTGATTGTAATTTCACCGGCACCGGCGGCACCCGTACCCTTCAGACCGAAGCACAGCAATGCAAACATCACTGTAGGGCGGCAGAATTGGTACGGTGGTAGTATTTCTCCGAAGAGCTCCCTCACAAGGAGCTCTACTACTATATTGGTGGAGACTCGGCTTAAGAGTCGTGTCTCATTAACCCATCTTTTTTAACCGACGAAAAAAAGGAGGAGGTTCTCAATTTTACGCGTATATTTTTTTATGTATGACCACGCATAAATTTTGTTATGTTTTTTGGTCACCAGTCACGCTCGACGCCTTGTTTGTCGCGGAACAATAGCAAAACGTCACAAATAGGACGTTTTCAAGTCTTCAGATTGCGTGTATTAGTTACATATATGTACTTTTAAATATCATTGACAAGTACACTTAAGGCTCGTATAGACCAAAAGAAGGGGGAACACGGAACGATATGAAACACGACACACCAAATATTAGTGCGGGCCCGCTGGCACTCCTGCCCTGCTCTGGACCCACCGGTGACAAACCCGGCAACGCGGCGCGCGGGCAATAGCAGCGCTGTTCCTTTGTATCACTATGGCTGACATATTAACTCGCCAAACCGGAGCATGACAGGGCGGCACGTCAGTATGACGTCAAAGCGGTTACGAGGCAGTTGTATTGTTTGACAACCGACCAGTGGCGAAGGGTCCATATAACACGATTTCCACCGGCTTCCCTTTAGGAATTGCTTAAATACAGATCAACGACATTTCTATGCTAATTTATTGTTCTATAGTACAAAAGTATACTACCAAAAAATCATGTAAAATTAAATTAAATGTTGTTAAATTGTTTTTTTATTTTATTAAAGTCTTCTATCTTAGAAATTTTAGGATTTTTAGGTACTAACGGCTTTCCTTCTGAAAATATTCACCCTTCGCCACTGCAACCAACACAATATGTCATGTTGAAAGCGGTTCTATGGCGGGTCCTCCGTCAAAACGCTTTAAAACTGCGTACATTTTAGTGTCACGTCTGCCGCGCTGTTCATGCCCCACGCTGCTACTGACCTGCTTTTGGTTTGTACGGGCCTTTAAGAGGTCCATGTTTGGCAGTAGAGTGGAAGACTGTAACTTTGCGAGCTAGTATACTAACGCAACTAAAATTAAGAATCAATTCCTTTCAGACGCGGCAGAAGAATTTTCCTACTACAGATGTTGATCGTGTGCTTTGTACCCCACGTCGCGCTGCTCATCCAGAACTGCTCCAACATGGCCCAGCTGACACAGACCTTAGACTCCTCACTGTATTTGGACACAGAGGTATTGCACTTCCTACTAATATTATAAACTTGCTTTCCATCCGCGACTTCGTTCGCGTGAATTCCTGTTTTTCCCGTTTCCGTAGGAATTTCGGGCATAAAATATAGCCTATGTTACTTCTGAATAAAGTAGCTTTCTAATGTGAAAGAATTATTGCAATCGGTTCAGTAGTTTCACTGTTTATCAATTCATCATCATCATCATCATTTCAGCCGAAAGACGTCCACTGCTGGACATAGGCCTCCCCCAAGCATCGCCACAACGACCAATCAATTATAAATAAACAAATCTTTTCTCTTTGTAATATTAATATAGAAGTATAGATGAGAAAGTATGGGTGTTTGTATGGGTGTATTACTATATTGTCATGTCATGGACAAATGACGCGGATCTAAAAGTGGAGGCAGACCTGGCACACGTTAAATGATGTTTTTTTTTTTTTTATCGCATTACCTAACTAATTGTCACATTTGTCTCATATACAATAATACACAATTAAGGTTTACTGTAATTATATTTATTTGCTCGTATTTACCCGTGGCCTCACTATCGGGACCCATCCGAAAACCAGCGCTGCAACATTTCGGTGTTGTAGCATATGCTGAGATGGGGGCCCTTTTTAGTCTTATACAGGCAAGTCAATTTTAAGTTTATTGTTAATATGTTATTTTTAAAGATTTAAAATTATTATTATTTTAGTTTTTTTTTTTTGCGTAAATGCGTTAAAAATAATAAAATAAATGTTATTTTTAGATTTTTTTCTCTCGCCTGTACCGAGACTGAAATAAAAATTATCTTTCATTCTTTTTTATTTTTGTTTGCTTGTCTGACAATTACGCTTAAATGACTGAATTTATGTACATGAAATTTGGCACATAGATAGACCATAACCATAAGAAAAGAGAAGACTAGAAGCAAAACTCGCGCCCCAGACGCGTTCAAATCCACGATAATAGCCTACCGTCTAGCGTACCTTTAAAGGTATCGGACAGTCGGGGTTTTCAGTATATTAAAAAGTACTCAGTGGTCGGGGCTTGCGTCGCTTGCACGCGCGTGCCGTCAGACTGACGCGGTCATGGCCACGTCATGGCGCCAAAACATTGCGATGTATTTGGGTGTAAAAGTAATTCAAAAACAACGCCAGACCTTAGTTTCTTTAGTTTGCCCAAAAATTTGGAAAAGTAAGTGATATTTTCACAATTATCATTTGTTCTCTTGTTCATAAATATTTTTAACCGACGAAAAAAAGGAGGAGGTTCTCAATTCGACGCGTATATTTTTTTTTTTTTTTTTTTTTTTTTTTTTTTTTTTTTTTATGTATGACCACGCATAACTTTTTACAGAGTGGTCCGATTTTGATGATTCTTTTTTTAATGGATAGGGTATATCTCGAAGTTGGTCCCATTTAAATTTCAAAATCAAAATCCACCCCTAAGGGTAGTAAAACAGGGGATGAGTGTTTGTTCACCCAGTGAATTCTTATCTGTTAACCAATTCTGTTGAAACTTGACACAAATAAATATAGTTTTAGACACTACGACATAATGGAGACCTGGAGTTAGAGTTTAACCACAAAAAAATGAAAAATAAAACTTTTTAACAAAAAATTGAACCGACGAAAACAGAAACTGAAAAGCGAAAAATAACTAATTATGAGTCGGCGCCAATCAATTAATCAACGAAGATCATTAAATTACTTTAAATAAATAATAAAAACGTCACATCAAATACAACGTGAAATTTTCAACTATAAACAATAACTTTCCAAAAATGCGTTCTCCGCTCGGCCACTTCCAACTTACACGCACTTTGCTTGTTAAAAGTTCATTTGGCGCCGACTCATAATTAGTTATTTTTCGCTTTTCAGTTTCTGTTTTCGTCGGTTCAATTTTTTTTCATATTCGTAAGTCAAAAGTATGAATGATAACTACTATTTTTTCTCTTTCTCGCTGTACGTGGGTCATTTAAAGGTACTAAAATCATTCTTTTAGTGCAAATTATCTAAATATGTAAAGTAGGTAAATATTAAATTAAATAATATAAGTAAGTATATATAAATTGTTTATTACGTAAAACTAGGATAAAATAATGATTTCAGAGTAAAGAATGGTCAAAAATATTTTTTCTAACTAAACCAACACATGGAGGACCGAGCGTTGTGGCGCAACTTGGGAGAGGCCTATGTCCAGCAGTGGACTGCGATAGGCTGAGTTGATTGATTGAAACCAACACATACGCATTTAATATTTAGCAGCTAACAGCCCTGGCAGCACGCTCGGACGACAGCGGGACGTTAGGAGCTGAAGAGGGAAGTAGGTATTTATAAGGCGGCATTTGGGGTCCATATAAAAGAGATTCGTTTCTATACTCGTATTATTACCTATTCTATGCCATAACCCAGGTTAACATATAGGCTATTGTTTATCCCGGGGAGCTACACTCATACATATTTTGCTTATAGAGGTATTAAAGTTTAAATCGCATTGTTATCGCAGTTTTTCATGATTGTAATACTGGGGCCACATGCGAATGTTTGTGTTATCGCGGCAGCCGCAGCCAGAAGACAAGTCTATGCAATTTAAGGCCCGTCATGGAGAAGTGGCTGGAGAGGGGCTATGGCGCCCTCACCTACCGGCTGACGCAGACACTCTCGGGGCACGGTTGCTTCGGGAAGTATCTGTGTCGCATAGGCCGGGAGCCGACTCCCGAGTGTCATCACTGCGGGAGCTGCCTTGAGGACACGGCGCAGCACACACTGGCGGAATGCCCAGCTTGGGCAACGCAGTGCCGTGACCTTATCACTGCAGTAGGCGGCAGCGATCTCTCGCTTCCGGCCGTTGTTTTGGCTATGGTCGGGAGCGAGAACGCTTGGGAGGGCGTCGTCTCCTTTTGCGAGGAGGTGATGCTCGCTAAGGAGGCGGCGGAGAGGGTTCGAGAGGCAACGACCTCTCTCCCCACCCGCAGGAGACGGACCGGGCGTCGCAGGAGGGCGTAGGCCGACCTCCAGCCACCTAAAAATAAGTCTGCAATTTCTAACGAATTTGTTAGCTACGGTTGGTTTTAACATGACAACATTAACTTCGCCGAAACTTGATAATGTGGCCCAGGAATTACTGTCATTATCGGTAGGCAAGACTTTAATTTTACTTTGAAACCGGCACGGGAAATGATGGTAACACAAAATTTGAAGCCTTTTTTTCTAAGTTTTTGTGATCACTACACATTACAATAAAACAAGTTGAACTGGTGTCACTGACAGAATTGGTCATATGTTGAAGCGTGCTTCTATCAAAATCTTTTTCAAGCCACAAAGAAAGATCAGACCAGTGAAGTGTGTCACATTCCCTTACAAGGTGCATCTTAAGATTTATTGTGATTGTGGGTTATCATACATATGGAAAACAAAGCGTAATATTAAAGAACATATAGCTTACGTCAAGAACAGACGCTCCACAAAGTCTGCAGTGTATGAACATGCCCTAGGCAAACGTAAGCAATTTTTTCGTTTTGAAACATCTTTGATAGAGAAAATGGCTGGCAGCTACAATCTCTTTGCAACCTAGTTCTAAAAATAATAAAATCCCAAACAGCACGCTACACTGTGAAACATAATAACACTGTGAGTGACTACTGCGTGTATCAAAACGATTTTAATTAATTAAAACCGGCCAAGTGCGAGTCAGATTGATTGATTTATCTATTTGCATAATATGGGTACATCAAGTTATTAATTAATAATATAAAGTCCTTATCAACATTTAACCATTTACGGTATGCAAATATTAATTACAATACAAATTATTATCAAAATCTAAATTCAATTCATTAAAGAGACTCAGACTCGCGCAGTAAGGGTTCCGTACCACTGATTGACCTGATACCCTATAGAAACTTTAGATTTAATTTACGAGAGTTCATCAACGCACAGTGCGTGATATAAGAATTTTTGCATCTCTTTCTTACATAGGTACCACCACATATATCTATGGCTGCCCTTTTTTAGGGTTCCGTACCCGAAGGGTGCCAAACGGGACCCAATTACTCTCGCTACGCTGTCCGTCCGTCTGTCGGTCACAGGGCTGTATCTTTGTAACGGTAATAGATAACCAGTTGAAATTTTCACAGAATATGTGTTGCTATGAGGTGTATCACGACAAATACTAAAAACAAAAAAGGGGGTCCCCATACAAGACACCTCTAAAAACATGCATTTTTTTCAACGTTTTCGTTCCTGCTCTATCTTCAAAACGGTAATATATAACAGCGTCAAACTTGGTCAGATTATAGTGCATATTATGTTGTTTAGCAACAAATACTAAAAATAAAATAAACATAGACATATGTGGTGGTACCAGCGTAAGAAAGACATGCAAAAATTCATATTTCGCGCACTGTGCGTTGATGTCTTTTGATAAACTCTCGTAAATTAAATCAGTTTTTATGGGGTATCAGGTCGTTGAGAGGTACGGAACTCTTACTGCGCGAGTCCGACTCGAACTTGGCCGGTTTTTATTTAGTATTTGTTCCTAAACAGCGTAGTATGCACTTTAATTAGACCAAGTTTGACGCTGGTATGTATTACCGTTTTAAAGATGAGCAGGAACAAAAACATTGAAAAAATTTATGTTTTTTGAGGTTTCTTGTATAGGGACCCCCTTAGGTTTTTAAATTTTTATTTATTTTTAGTATTTGTTGTGATAGGAGTCATAGCAATACATATTCTGAGAACATTTTCACCGGCTACTTATTACCGTTCAAAAGATACAGCCCTCTGATAGACAGACGGACGGACGGACGGACAGCGTAGTAAGAGTAATAGGGTCCCGTTTGGAAGGGTACCAACGGAACCCTAACAATTTTATAATGACTTTTTTTTTAAATATCTGTAAAGACGCTTGTCATCTTAGTCTTCCTGTGACCACGAACGCTGCAAAGCTTTCGAAACGTTAGGAACACCAAATTAAATATAATATACGCGATGTAATCCGGTTATACTTGTTTTATTATAAAACTTGACTATATAGAGAGATAGAATAAATAAATATCTTTTGGGACATTTTTACACAGCACCATCTAGTCCCAAACTAAGCAGAGCTTGTGCTATGGGTACTAGACAATAGATATAATACTTATATACTTTTTTTTTTGTAAATACATACTTATAATACATAAGCAACACCCAGACCAACACAAACACTTATGTTCATCACAGAAATATTTGTGTCCTGTGGGAATCGAACCCACGACCTCGTTATCAGCAGTCCAACACTAGTACCACTAGACCACAGAGGTCGTCATATATGTTATATAGAATATATTTTATTGTACACTGTGAAAATAGTAGTAAACAGGAACAACGTATAAATATCATGCGCCATAAGACTATATTAATTTCCTTCGGCATAAAACGTTAGAAATTTGATTCCGAATTGGCTTTGGCTGCTGACCACATCCTGGATATCAGTGCATTAATTTTCATTTTAACCCTTCCTTCCTCAACTTTCAGTTAATTCTGGTCAGTAGGTGATTGTACCATATTTGTTTATAAATATGATAGTTATGGTCATTTAGGGTACCTACCCAAAATTAAAATCGGTACCTATTTTAATCAGAGTACTTCTGTTTTGTTTATTTAAGTATTATTATTACAACAAATAGATACACTAAAACATATCTAAAAGTAAAATAGCGCTCAAAAGGTTTGAAAGAGCCGAGTGTTCGATTTATAAAGAAAAAATAAGTGAGTGAAAAGAAAATGAGGGAGAGAAAATATAATAAAAAGAAACATAAAAAAGTTCGATTTTCAATTAGGCTGAATGAAAGTACGCCTTGACATCACTTGGTGGTAACTGGATAACTGGCTGAATAGGTAGGTACAAAAGAATAAAGTTTGTAATTAGAACGCGGGAAAATTATTTGAATATATTTTTGTGTTTGTGAAAAGTGTAGTTGACCGGTGCAATAAAATTAAAGGTTTGTTAAAATATGTACCTAATTGGCACTTATGGTTCAAAATATGAAGTTATTTACGATTGTGCTATTAGTAATACCTAGTTGATTAAAAACCTGTTTGGTCAATCATAATAGGGATTCCCTGTACCTACTATAAACAACAAACATATTACAAATAATTAATTAATACCTAATTCCCTTTGTTATGAAATGACAAAATATGTGTTTTCCTCTGTTTAAATTTATTTACGCATTTATGATTAGTGTTACCCATAGTCTTGCAGGTCTTGAATTTGCGCAAAACCAAGACTTTGGGTAACACTACCCGTAGACATTATAGAAAAGTAGTTGAAGACCGCAGAGCATGTCCTATCGCTCTCTTGGCTCTTTTTCAAATCATATTATTAAATTTGTAGTTTTATGACCTGCTGCCGAATTGCGTAACTCACTCGCAATCGCAATTATGAGGATTTCAATGTTCATTGCTCCGTCTGTTTTGACAATTCGTCTTATCGGTAACTATGTACCACGCAATGAATATTGTTGTCATTTCAAAATGAAAGCCAATGTAAATGCATTACACAATGATATTTAAAAGTATAGATATATCATAACCTAATAAAACAAATGGAAAAAATGTTCCGTACGCAGAGGCAGCACAATACACATAAACTAGTAGAAAGTTGGTTACTTGAAGTTACTTTCGCGTCATATCGTCGGCCGACCTTGCTGCGGGGTGCCCTACGCTACGTTTGCGGCGCAACTTGGGAGAGGACTATGTCCAGCAGTGGACTGCGACAGGCTGAGTTGATGATGATGATGATGATGATGATGATGAAACAAGAAACAGGAACTACTTAGTTTCTGTTAATATGTACCCATAATGTACGGATTTATATACGTAATATTGTTTTTATTCACACAGGTCAACACAATTCTGTCCATGGGGAATCTCATCATCAGTCTTCAAGACGAGAGACATATCATCAGTGACTATCTGCTCAAAACATCATCAATTGACACGTGAGTCTTGATTCATCATTTTTATTCATAAGAACATAACTAATTAGCCCATTAATGTCCCACCGCTGGGCACGAAACTCTTAAGCCTCTGATACACAAGCATGCAACTTATACGCTTGCAAACGAGCTTCTTGCACGTGCCAGCTACTTGCATGTGTATACGTTAACATGCCTGTACCTGGAAAACAAGTAGCTTGCGCAACATTTAATTCAATGACATGCATTATGAGGGAGGGGTTGCGGCAGCTACAGGCATGCCAATGTCATCCAAATCTGTCTTCTTCTCTTATTTTTTGTCTCATTGATTTAGCTACACGTTCTTCTGTTAGTAACAATATGACACTCTTTAATTTACTTCAAAAGCTTTCCGTTAATGCAAAAACTAGAAAATGTGCTGTCAAGATGTCGGCAGCGTGGCGTACCGGCACGTGTATACTGCTTGCCAGTTATAGGCATGCAAGTAAGAAAATTGCATGCAGGTTTACTAGCAAATGTATCTACCAGTTACTTTCATATGCAGTTACCGGAATGCTCCATTTTGCAGGCATGTGTGTTCCAGCCATTAGTATGAGAGGGTAAAAGCCTTAGTCCACCACGCTGGTCTACTGCAGGTTGGTGGACTACAGACACCATCGAGAACTGTATGGGGCACTCAGGTGTGCAGGTTTCCTCACGATGTTTTCTCTCACTGTTAAAGCAAGTGATAATCAAATTCTAATCCGCACATGAATTCGAATATACCACAAACAACGTTCAGGGGTCTTAGTACCGACTGGATCACCTTATGTATCAATTGAATCTGACTGAATTCGAGTTAGTCAATTCGTACCCCAGTTCCTCTAGCAATGGACATCAGCTCGATTTTGTTTAGTACTCGAACGAGTCGGGAGTAAGGCCCCAATCCAAGCCGTTGGTTCTGTAAACTCAATTTCTTATCTGGCGTTATGTAGGCTAATAGCACTAAATATGGTTTTTCAAAAATAAACCCTGATAAATCAATGACAGCCTAGCGGTTGAATGCTTGCCTTCCAAGCAGGAGGGTCTGAGTTCGAACCCGGCCCACACCTCTGTCTTTTAGAATTAGGTTATGTTACTTGCTTGGTGAAGGAAAAAATCGCGAGGAAACCTGTACACCAAACACACCTGTACACCTGAAAGTGATCCATGCAGTTCTCTATGATGTGTGGATCTGCTGCTGCCAAACCACGCGTGTGAAATCGCGTGCATCCTCTAATTCTAGTTTTTATTATAATAACAGGGGCACGAACAAAGTTATATTTTAATTATATTATCACTCGTCTTGTTTGTTATGAGTTAATGAGTCATCTCATACATGAATGGGACGAATCTGAATTATATGTATACCTAGATACATACATAGTAACCATTCTTTGTTATATTATACAACAATGAACGCAACGATGAATGGAATGCTCTCTGATTTTCCCTACACTAATGATGTGTCGTGTATTCGCGTTCTGTGTGTATGAGTTTCGTTGTTACAGGCACCTATTAAAATAATAATAGGTTGTCATCTGATAGGGATGTGTTTACTTTGTATATTGAAAATCTTACTAATATTATACATGCGAAAGTATGGATTTTTGTGATGTGATGGATAATATTTGGCACACAGATGGACTATGACCCGGATAACATAAAACATTTTTATCCCGGGGAGATAAACAGTACGCGACGGATGCGTGATAGCGTTTTTCTGTGAGAAACCGAATTATACGCGGGTAAAGCCGTAAACTATTGCTATTTCGTGCGGCAAGGTGTCTTGCTGGTCAAAGTTCAGGTAACCTTGGTAACCATTCATACATCGCTGGAATGCGCGACGCGATTCAATGCGAAGCGTTATGCGAGCTCGTAGATTTTTTGTGTTTTGACCCTAATTTAGCGGTGTAGTGATTCAACAGAAATTTACGGGTGAATATGACGATGAAATTACTATGAATTAATTAAAAATTGCAAAACTGTAGTTAGCCCTCAATATTGCAATTCTTTAATTTTATATTATGTTTAATTCTAATTTATTATTGATTATTAGATATCATTAAAATTTACTTTTGCATTAATATCAAAAGTTGTTAAACTATAATTTAGCCCAATAAGGGCTCAGCAATTCAATAATTCTATATAGTTATAGTTATTTATTTGTTAAACTTGGACTAGATTACATGGAAGGACTTTAGCACAGGCTTACAATTTAAGTACCTACTTATTTAATCTAGTTAAAGGGTAGAGTACTGTTCTCCTAGATAGGCAACAAAGTAATAATAAGTACTAATAATTCTTTATTATGTTTAATTCTTATTAATTATTGATTATTATCATTTAATATTGTATTAATAACAAAAATATTAAAAACTGTAATTTAGCCCTCTGTATTGCAATGCTTGTAAAAGGCGCTATAAGTTTATGTAAGACCAATATGCACACTTAGTTCGCAATAATAGATTTCAATTTTGAATTTTGAAATACTATCAAACGTTGCGTCTTTTTTTGCGGTGAATAAAAAAAAAAAAATTACATTGTGTTTCACATTAGTGTACTCATGCATACGTAATGCTTATCACAATAAATTAAATAAATTATTTATTTCCCGTAATATTATGCTCTACTTTTAATAATAACAATGAATGAATGTGAAAATTTGTATAGGGAATAATGAATGGTATACATACCTATTTTCATTCATGTAATATCACTATGACAATATTTCTGATTCATGAATGTATTGTTGATACGTAGCAAAAAATAAAGAAAAAAAAATACGGACATTTTTATACAGCACCATCTAGTCCCAAACTAAGCAGAGCTTGTACTATGTGTACTAGACAATGGATATAATACTTATATACTATTTTTTTTTTTGTAAGTACATACTTATAATACATAAGAAACACCCAGACAAACACAAACACTTATGTTCATCACACAAATATTTGTGTCCTGTGGGAATCGAACCCACGACCTCGTGATTAGCAGTCCGAAACTCGAGCCACTAGACCACAGACGTCGTCAAATATAATAATTATGTTGAATTATTGGCAAACCCAGTATTATTCTTTCTAAGAGCCAAATTCAATTTTTTTTATTTTGAATCATCATCATCATCATTTCAGCCGAAAGACGTCCACTGCTGGACATAGGCCTCCCCCAAGCATCGCCACAACGACCGGTCCTGTGCCTTCCGCATCCAGCGGATTCCCGCGACCTTTCCCAGGTCGTCGGTCCACCTTGTGGGGGGCCTACCCACGCTGCGCCTTCCAGTACGCGGTCGCCACTCCAGAACTTTACTGCCCCATCGGCCATCCGTTCTGCGAGCAATGTGCCCCGCCCACTGCCACTTAAGTTTGGCAATTCTTCGGGCTATGTCGGTTACTTTCGTTCTCCTGCGAATCTCCTCATTTCTGATGCGATCACGCAGGGACACTCCGAGCATAGCCATCTCCATTGCCCTTTGAGTGACTTTGAGCTTTCTTATCAGGCCCATTGTGAGCGACCACGTTTCAGTACCGTAAGTAATTACTGGCAACACACACTGGTCAAAGAATAAGCATATAGTTGTATAGTTATTTTGAATAAGCATTTCCATACATGCACTTTCAAAACGTTAAGAATCTAGCTGCACGGTTCCAAAAAGTTGATCCGATGGGGAAGAGCCGGCAAGAAACTCCATGGATATACTATTTTCAAGTAATAAATGTAGTATGGTTTGGTACATGATTTGGAAGGAATTGTGTGAGAACAATGTAGGTTAATGAGTGAGACAAATTCACTGAATCAACTAAATAATAATGATATTATGTTTAGGCTCAACCATAACAGGGGGAACCACAGCAATAGAGTAGAATGGTATTGTAATCACAATTTTACTTGCGATTCATGCGTGGCAACTTTCGAATAAAGTACGCCTTACATATTGACGTCATTAATTTTTAAACATTAACTTTAATCAAAGGAGTCTGGATTTGTGCCCGGTCAATGGCAATAGGCTCGCCCCCTATTACGTGGGACTATAACATAACTGGCGTAATGTGGGTGTATTATTACACCTCTGCATACCCCTTCGGGGAAATACAGGCGTGATGTTATGTTATCTAACTTTAATCAAATGTACTTTACAGCTTTTGTTTCTGCAGTTAGAAACAGCACAATGAGGCATTTTTGCGGGTTTTTGTTACAGTATTTACAGAAACAAGTCGACGCGTACTGAGAAAGGTTTTGAAATGCCCTGCACTATGGTGCAGAGTGTTGGCACGCGCGCCCCGCCCACTTTTTAAACTGCGGAACACGTTTCTAACTGCGGAAACAAAAGCTGTAAAGTAAATTTGATTAAAGTATTTTTTTTTTAATTAATAACTTCAACATAGGAGGCGTGGTTTGTCCGAAAGTTGCTACGCATGAACCGCAAGTAAAATTGTGATTACAACCATTCTATCTAACTATTTCTGTGGTTACTACGGTAACGGTCAAAATTAATATCCTATCTGTTCACTTTTGTTTTCCCTACTAAAGATAGATATGTGACATAACGTCCATGAGGAGCCACTGTAATTTTTACTATACAAGTTGTTGATCTGTAACCGTGCAATATTTCTAGAGCCAGTGATAAATAATGTGATTAGTCATTAAAAATACTTGAAAAATTCTACGATTACTTAATACTCAAATTTTCACGTAGAAACATAGCGAGGGTTTGGGGATAAATCCCGAACGACTCTGAAAATAAGTCATCGGTGGCATTATCAAAGGGTGAAAATACCTGCAATTTTTTTTGGTGGTTTCACGGAGGGAATTTGTTTGTTTACAAGTAGGTATTTGTAGATTTTTTGGTTATTTTTTTATTGATTCGTGTTGAGTATCACTGGTATAGTCACCTCCTTAAATATGGCACGAATACAGATCAACACGTTGTATAGTCAACTTTTTACTTATTGCAATAGACTTGAGTTAAGTTACGGTGATGTATGCGAGCAAGCGGCAGGTAAAATGTTCGACGAAACACACATAGGTGCGCGTAAGCTGTACTGAACGTAGCCTTTTGAGGCCAACTTGAATTTGCTTCACTCCGCGTGCGAATACTGCGGTTCTAAGCCTGATTATTCTATGGTTAACACATATTTGTCGTATTTACTGGTAGTAGACCACAATATACCTTTGTATGAATCCTGCTACATTACACGTACCTACCTACGGCTGCCGTCGAATACAGAGTGCAAGCGATTTCAGCCTTAGTGGTGGTTCACCGGAAAGTTTGCTGACTGTACCTACATATTTCAATACGTTTGTATTTTTAACCGACTTCAAAAAAAGGAGGAGGTTATGTAGTTGGCGGCCTTTTTTTTTTTTTTTCACATGCATGTACTACGATTACTCCGAGATTTGTGGGCCGATTTACGTGGTTGTTTTTTTATTTGGTAGAGGAAGCCCGCGCCGTGGTCCCAACTACATTTTATTGACTTAGGTTGAGCAGTTTTTTAACCAGCTTCAATAAATCAGTTTATTTTAGCTTTTAGCTTTTTTTATTTTGGCTCGCCCCCTATTACATGGGACTTACAACATAACTGGCGAAATGTGGGTGTACTATACACCTCTGCCTACCCCTTTGGGGAAATACAGGCGTGATGTTATGTTATGTTTATGTTATGTTATTTTAGCTTCGCCTATCTAGATGATCTGCTTATTGGTTCGTTTTTCTGAGAATTCTTGGCCGATACGCGTGTTTTTTTAACCGACTTCAAAAAAAGGAGGAGGTTATTTCACGATAGTGATTGGACGTTTGGAAAAACATGAGCGAGATTTGCCCAGCAGTGGGATAGCAAATGTTAATAAAAATGTTTTCTCAAATTGGTTATATAAACATTTATGAATCAACCCTCGCAATTATCAACTAAAAAGTATGAAATAAAAACTTTTTAACAAAAAATAAAATCGACTTCAAAAACCTTAA
This sequence comes from Asteroscopus sphinx, assembly GCA_949699075.1. Classification (NCBI taxonomy): domain Eukaryota; kingdom Metazoa; phylum Arthropoda; class Insecta; order Lepidoptera; family Noctuidae; genus Asteroscopus; species Asteroscopus sphinx. The sequence goes on from OX453014.1 coordinate 4,690,515, forward strand.
CTAAAAAGTAAAAAATAATCATTGTATGTATTTTAAAATCTAAACATATACCAAGATTTTGAAGGCGGATTTTTTTTATACAGTATAAGTTTAGTATATGGAATTTCCGAGTTTGAAACTGTAGCTTATATTTATTTGGCCTAAATGTGCCCATTCGTACTAAATTAATAACCTACATGAAGAATACACAGCTAAACTGGCGTGTTCCTACCTAAAATACTTATACATAAAACAAGCGACCCGCCCCGGCTTCACATGGGTGCAATATATTTTCCAACAATAAACTAATACTCTTAAGAATGGAATGGGTATTTACTCACATCGAAATTAAAACAAAAATGTCGGCAATGCTGCCAGTCTTCTGGGCACGTTACCAGTTGAAAGCGACGCGGAGGGATATTTTGATACTCCTTTTTAGTTTTTAGCTTTAGGTGTAGTTTTATTTAAGGTTTTTTATTTTTAAATATTGTATTTAATGTTTTCCAACAATAATTAATATTAGAATTTCTCGCCAATGCCTGTGTGGTCAGGATTTTTCCTCAAAAAAATGCTTGAAACTATTTATATGTAGTTGTGGGCTTTGGATGGTATAAATATACTTTGGCTTTCGCAAGAGAATATCCAAAATCGAACCATTAGCTTATAAGATTGAACGCCGCTACAACTTTTATCATAAAAAACGCTGTTTTCATGGAAATCAGCTAAGTTTTCTGTAATGGCTCTGTTTTTGTAGGAAACAGTCATAGGCGTATACTTGCCGTATCTATGTTTATTCTGTGGCGTAGTCTAGAAGATAGTGATAACCTAGCCGTCAAACGCTTCCCTTCCATGCAGGAGGGTCTGAGTTCAAATCCGACCCGCACCTCTGATTTTAGAATTCTTGTTCAGTTTAAAATTTGACTATCACTTGCAATAACGGTGAAAGAAAACAAACTGAGGAAACCTGCACACCTAAGGTCCGTCGTCCACGATGTTCAATCAATCAATCAATCAAATAACTCAAAAGAAAATAGTTACAAACTTAAATCACCAATTTATCACCAATGAGAAACTAAGAACGTTACAGTACGGCCCGTCAGTGGCGATCCTGATTGTTTTTTCATTTTACCTTTATTGTTTGTTAATGGCTTAATTATCATCACCATTCTAGCCCGGTATCACCCACTGCTGGGTATAGGCCTCCTTTCATTTTTGCCAGCCTCTTCGATCTTATTACAGCCTAATTATTGTATGGACATAACGATAACTTTGTTTGAAGCACATTTGTTATAGTTTGATGAAAGGGTTCTGAAAGTATGTTAGGGAACTTCAGTATGATAAATAAAAAGATAACGAGTTATGAAAAATAATATGATGTAAGGTGCCTAATTAAATTCCAATTTATTACATAGAAAATGTTTTATGTATGAATTCTTCCTCTTGGGAAGACCATTCAGTATTATTGATCACTGTAAATATGAGCATAATGTAGCCATTAATTACATAGAGTATCTTATTATTGGGTGCCGACCTATTATGGTCGATCTAAAACATGATATCCTTATTAATCATTAATTAGTTTACATCAGTAAACTTGTCTTACTCATTAACCTACATTGTTCTCGCACAAATCTAAATATTATTAGAAAAGATTATATCCATGGAGTTTCTTGCCGGCTCTTGTACATGGACCAAGGGCCAACTTTTTGGAATTGCGCTATTAGATTCATAATTAACGTTTTGAAAGTGCATGTAAATCATTATCATCATCATCAACTCAGCCTATTACAATGAAGAACGTGGCTGGGGGGGACTGGATGCGGAAGGCAGAGAACCGAGTGTTGTGGCGTAACTTTGGAGAGGCCTATATGTCCAGCATGTATGTACAGTCAACAAATCGGAATCATGACCCACGATAAGCTTAATATCCTACAGACATTCTAATACAATTAGGTTGAATTTCGCTTAAACAGATATTTCCCTGGCAACAGACTTGTTATCAATTTTGTTAGCTATTGACAGTGACAGCTAGTTTACCAATAAAATTATTTTTCTAATTTTCTTTCTTGATGTTTATCTCCAAAAAAGTATTGTTTGACACTACGAATAAAGAAGCTACTTACAGTATGTAGGTTCTTTCCTCGTAGTTTTGACACCATTTCGTACTTGACATTTTATTAATAGTCATTTTTATTTTATTAACGTTCTGTAATCGAAAAAGTTTGTATAGGTTTCTTAAAAAATATAGTTGTTTGTAGGAAAACCACGTGAAACGACAGCTTATTCGAAATTCAAAACATTATTCCTGATTTATCAAAAACATAATTTCCAATCCAATTATAAATCTATTGCATGGATAACAAAGCTCAAAACGGCACAGATCTCTGACCGTTTTAATTCAGTTTCTGTAATATTCAAAATGTCCTAAGTGCAGCATAGAAGATAACTTTACTGTTTTGACGATTTCAAACGAATTATCAGTTGAGTGGGTCATTATTCCGATTTGTTGACTGTACATTCGAAATAACAACTTTTGACTTTGACTTTGGGATGTTTCTTTCAGGTCATCATGTTGAGAGGAGTATATAAACGCTGGCTTTTAGTACTCGTCCTGAATTGAAGCATGTTTAGACTAGACAGACAACCAAAAGGCAAACATTCCGCGAATAGCGTCTGATGTTTCTGTTAAACTAAAGTCATAACAATATGTCCTTTTCACTATTATTGTGTCTTGCCAATTAAAGGTAGTCTACGCGCTTACAAAGAACTACAATGTTTTTAGGGTTCCGTACCCAAAGGGTGCCAAACGGAACCCTATTTCTCTCGCTACGCTGTCCGTCCGTCTGTCTGTCACAGGGCTGTATCTTTTGAACGGTAATAGGTAGCCGGTTGAAATTATCTCAATCATGACAAATACTAAAAATAAAAAAAGTCAAACTAAAGTCCCCATACAGGAAACCTCGAAAAACATGAATTTTTATGCATTAGGTCAGAATTCTGATTATAGTGCATACTATGTAGTTTAGCAACAAATACATTTGACATAACTTGAAATAAATAATATTACCTATACTAAAAATTATTGTATGCCCAAAATGGGCTGATTGATGTGTCTTCTGTGGATGTGTCACTATCAAGATGTATAACAACTGTAACCACTCAATCAGAAACAATAAAGTTTACTTACTTACTTACTTAAATACTAAAAATACGGCAAACATAGACATATGTGGTGGTACCTGCGTAAGAAAGAGATGCAAAATTTCATATTTCACGCGGTATTTTGATGAATTATCGACATCGTATATTAAATCAGTTTTTTTGGGTTATCAGGTTGATGGGTGGTACGGAACCCTTACTGCGCGAGTCTGACTCGCACTTGGCCGGTTTTATTTATTATACACCAAACAAAATCAAATACAATTTACGAAATTATAATGTAGGTCTATAATGGGTGGCCTTATCGCACAAGGCAATCTCTTCCAGACTACCTTTGAATGTAGGTACTGGAAGAATGGAAACCAACAACGGGCAGTTATGGTATAGATGTACTCTGTACATAATATACTTAGATATAATATTAGTAAATATATAGCAATTACTTACGTAAATATAAAAACATATATTGTATCTTTAGTATGTATATCATTTATTTTCTTGGAAAAATAATAAGGAATGGAAAATAATGATGGTATATATCAAAATACGAAACACGTGTAGTTTATGGCTGATTTGATTAACATATTTGTCCGTTACCGTTTTCCTCCCCGTCACTCATTGTATGTTTTACTTTTATTACAGTCAAAACGAGGTTTAAGAGGCTGACAACACCTAAAAAATCAGACCTCTGCGGTCACTGTCGTTTCGTACAGAACTGAAAGAGAGGCAACGAGACGAGGGACGTCGGATACGCCGCTCAACTTGAATGAAAATAACATTTTTTTTTTAAATAAAAAACTAAACGCTTATTTGAAAAACAGAAACAACAAATGTTTAGATTATTGTCTTTCTCAAATGTTTTCTTAATTTTATTAATAATATTTAGTAAATAATAGAGATTGTTTGCTTTAAAGCATATTTTAAGAGGTTAGTTTACAATTCTTTTCTATCGAGAAAACTTCAAGAAAACGTGTTTTGGGCACAATAAAGTTTCAGAAAATACGATCAAGATTAACATATATTTTTTTCAGTGCCACAAACTGAATAGATACAGCTAAAAATGTTTTTAAAATAAGCCTATTTGGGGTATTTGGCTGTTGTCAGCGTCTTAACTACTGTTTCAGAAGTACTGGAATTTGAATTTCGCGGATCGCGGTTCTTGACGAGGTTCTCCGCCCGGGTGGAGACCTAATCGTAACATGGCGGTTAAACCTGCTCGTAGGTACTACTCTAATGGTTTGGAATAATTTGGTTTTGGTATAAAGGTGAAAAGAAGGAAGGTCCTGGTGAAGGTCGCGGGTATCCGCTGGATGCGGAAAGCGTAGGACCGGTCGTTGTGGCGATGTTTGGGGGAGGCCTATGTCCAGCAGTGGACGTCTTTCGGCTGATATGATGATGATGATGATGATAAAGGTGAACTGTGGCCACAACTTATGTTTGACAAATAAATGATCTTTATCTTTAACTTAAAGAATTTGTGGTCAAAGTGTACCCTTAACCACCGTTTGGTTACTTTAACTGTGACATAATTTGAACTGAACATGATCAGTCATTCATACTCATACCTACCTATAAAATTAATATTTCTCGCACGATTCTTCACCAATTACTGGATTATTTGCTCAAGTTATTATTCCTACTTGTGAGTATGATTTTTTACTCAAGGCACAAGGAAAAAGAAGATAATGGTGCCGATTCTCTTGTACACCCACCTAAACCTAACTATAACTAAAATTTACAAATTTTAGTTTAGAAAATCATAAAACTTATTCTGTGTTTATGTTTTTCTTATTTTAGAAAACTTGTTGACAGCTCTAATAATTGAGTTTGACGCATCTAAGTTGAATTGGCGGTGTTACTAGTACATCTTAAAAAAATTATTAAAGAGTGAATGGAATGACCGAAAGTTCACAAAAACAAGGAAATTAAATAATAATTATATTTGGAATTATTAGTTTATCATTAAAATTAAGAAGAAAAAATCATGTCACGAAATAAAGTACATTTTTGTTTTATATTTTCAATAAAATATATAAATTGGAATAATGTGATCAGATTAAAGAGCTAGGATATTATTTTCTACGGCCCGTATTACAGAACGATACTCAAGCGTTGATCACTGTTTAAAACTAGTTTTGAGTTGAGCTTTGATTTTAGAACGTTCCTCAAGCAGAGATTTATTGATCACAGTTCAGCTGAGTTTAGCTTTATTTTATACTGTCACCTGTTTCGGTATTTGAGCAGAGATTTGATCTGTAATCAATCACTCTAGTGTGGTCCAGACTACGCTTGAGTAGAGATTTTTATTTTAATTTAGGTCAAATTCGTGTGTTATGTTGTTGAATTAAAGTTTATAATAATTACCGTTCTGGAATAAGACCGATACTCATGTAACGATTCTATCCTTAAGTAGTGATCAGGTGATTGGAGTTTAAACTGTACTTGAGGAACCTTCTGTAATACGGGCCCAAGAGTACCTATCAAAGGAGATATATTGTTATTATTGCAGCGTATCATATTGTATATCTTAAACAACGAGAAACAGAGCTATTTGCAAAAAACGTAAGGACCTTTGAATTCCATGGGCAATCACAATAATAAACTATTTCTTTAATTTAAAAAGCTGGAATTTCCCTTTTTAAAGACGTGGTTAAAAAGTTCTAGCATCCAGGACATGCAATTTCTCAAAAAAGTTGAATAAATTAGAATATAAGCCAAAAAGTACCACGCAGGATTACAAACACTGTTCACAGGTCTCCCGATTTTCCGGGAAAATCACAGATTTTCCTAAAAATCTCCCGGTCTCCCGATTTTCGACAAAGATCTCCCGATTTTTTACAATCCCTGTATAAAGCTAATAATATGAATAAGATCAAAACCTGGCAAAAAAACTGCATAAAATGAAACGGACGGATAAGTTGCTGCCCTGAATATTTCCGTCACTTGTTACACAGTGCAGTAAAATATCAAACTGCTTTGATTTTAATACTATAGCTGGAATGTTAGCAAAATGTAATACCGGGATTACTTCAAAAACATTGATTTTTGTTGAAAAACATAATCTCCCGATTTTTACCATTGTTCCTCAATACATCTCCCGCTTTTTTCATAATAAGCCTCCCGGATTTTGAAAATCGGACCTGGCAACACTGATTACAAACTTGGAAACTTTCTCCCCAAAAAAGGGAAAATTTGTGAATTCAGGCTTTTTAGGGACACATATTAGCATAAAATGATAGAATTGAATGTCAAACATAGATTTTTTTTTTCCCATTGTATGGATTTATGTACTTCTTAACCTTTATTATATAGGTACCTCTTCTTATCGAAATTATAAATTTCATTGTATATTTCTATGAACAATTTACTTTTCTGCTGAATCTACAACAGCTGCAACCACATAGTAGGTATCCATTATTTATTTTAAACTACCTAAAAACTATAAAAATGAATAAAATAAGCTTTGCAATTTTAGTTGTTGATAACTAATTATAGTCGACATGTATTTTGATTCCTTCTAAAAATAGTCAGATTTAGGTTGACATTTCTAATATTAGGTGAAAAACGTCAATTACAGAATTGCAAAATGTCAATTTTTACTAAGTTGAATAACTAAACTAATTTTGGTCCTGTCAAACCAAAAATTAGTTTTAAAGTGAATTTCAGAATAGAAAACGTCGTTTGACAGGACTAAACTAAATTGAGGTGATTTTTAGTCTAGTTTAGAGAATTTTGTGACAAGAGAATCGGCACCAATATTATAAGTAATAGCTCTAACTTATAACAACAAATAAGTTTGGTTTGACAGACAAACAAAAATATTTGTTTCACTAAAATAACATGTTCCTACTTATATAGATGTTTGTTACTTGTTTATCAAACTTTTAAAAACAAGAATAACAGCTGAGGTATATACAGGGGCCTTACTCTAGGTTCGAGTTCTGTATCAATCGAATTTGAGTTCGAGATTTTTTTTTGGCGATTTCAGGGTTGGTCCCATAGTAAAGGTTGTTCATAATGATTAGTACAATGACCCCTTTTCGGTAGCCTAACTACCTATTGAAACATTTGTGGTAAGACCCAATGTTTTTGCCTGCATTATTTTGAAAATCCTCATGATTTAGTTCACAGGAAGGATGTAGCATATAATTTAAGTCTTTGCGGAAAACCGAGCCGGTTATTAATTAAACCAATGGATGCAATTAATTAAAATATAAAACTTTTATTGCCATGACTTACTTGCGTAGGTTAAAACCTATTATTTTGCTGACTTTGTTGTCTTTACGTTTATCTGCTACAAATAATTTATTTTTTATTTTTATTAAAAATACTGAAACAAAGGTTACAGTTTAACAGCGGTTTTCAAACTAGGCAAGCCTGTAACTTAAGAACCTGGGTTGAGTATCACTTGCAAAAAAAAAACATCATTATAAATAGGAAAGGCCAAACATAAAAGCCTTGAAATTTATAATTAAACTTCGAAACTAAAATCGTATCTTTACTACACAAAAAAAGGAAATTAACATAGTTTATAAAAATTAACATAGTTTATAAAAATTAACATAGTTTATAAAAATTAACATAGTTTATAAAAATTAAAGAAAATAAAATCAAATGGAAATCAAATCAAACATTCAAAGTAAAAACAAAACAGTAAAATTAAAAGGAATCGGCATTATTATAATCCAATAAAAGATTACAAAAAAAAATACAAGATCAATTCAATCATTCTTAAGAAAATCAGAGTACCTCTCCATAAAATTAATGAGAAACTAACATTGTTATAAAAACTTTTTAACAAAAAATAAAACCGGCTTCAAAAACCTTAACTAAAAAGTAAAAAATAATCATTGTATGTATTTTAAAATCTTAACATAAACCAACATTTTGAAGGCGGCGCGTGATTGACCCTTTGCGTCATGTAAATATAATGTACAGTCGAGAGCATATCTATAGTAAAAAACAGTTTATGTGACCGTACATGAAAATCACGCGCCGCCTTCAAAATGTTGGTTTATGTTAAGATTTTAAAATGCATACAATGATTATTTTTTACTTTTTAGTTAAGGTTTTTGAAGTCGGTTTTATTTTTTGTTAAAAAGTTTTCATTTCATACTTTTTAGTTGAAAATTACGAGGGTTGATTCATAAATGTTTATATAACCAATTTGAGATTTTTTTTTATTAACCTTTGCTATCCCACTGCTGGGTAAAGGTCGCTCATGTTCATCCAAACGTCCAATCACTATCGTGAAAAAAAAACACGCATATCGGCCAAGAATTCTCAGAAAAACGAAATGAATGAGCAGATCGTCTAGATAGGCGAAGCTAAAATAAACTGATTTATTGAAGCTGGTTAAAAAACTGCTCAACTTAAGTCAATAAAATTTATATGGGACCACCGCGCGGGCTTCCTCTGCCAAATAAAAAAACAACCACGTAAATCGGCCCACAAATCTCGGAGTAATCGGTGTACATACAGAAAAAAAATAAAAAATAAAACCCATCGAATACATAACCTCCTCCTTTTTTTGAAGTCGGTTAAAAATAGGTAAGTAATTACTTCATTAAAGTCAAAGTATAAACAAAACAGAAAAGAAACTAAATAAAATAATTGCGTGTTTGTGTGGAGTGTGCGTGTATGATATTTTGTATGTGTTTGTGTATAAATATTTTGAAGTTGTGATTGAGTATTTTTTCCGATTCGTCGTACGAGAGTCTGAGAAACCGCTTTTTGACAACTTTTTTGCATGATGATGAATAGAATTGATCTTTTGTATTAAATTCTCAGAATATAATTAAATTATATGGTCGTAGAATATATACTGTTTAGGTTGTGCTAGTCGGTTATTCTTCCATACAAACACTATATGGTGATTATTGTTAATAATTCAGTATTGTTTTCCTTCGTTTTCAGAAACGTTTTACGAAGGATATTCACGGTCACAGACGATAATTTCAGCAGTGTTCCCGAGCAACACATTCAAGATCATTTAATGACATTATAGTAAGTAGTAAGTTATTTTATTTACCTCTTTAGATTTAATTCCTTTATTTTTATATAAATAACATTTTATAATATTATAATAGAAAAAAAATATAGAAATAACATAACATAACATCATGCCTGTATTTCTCCGAAGGGGTAGGCAGAGGTGTATAGTACACCCACATTTCGCCAGTTATGTTATAGTCCCATGTAATAGGGGGCGAGCCTATTGCCATTAACCGGGCACAAATCCAGACTCCGGGCTGCTACTGAGAATTACCTAAAGAAAAAACCCAATAACACTTTGCCCGACCCGGGAATCGAACCCAGGACCCCATGCTCCGCAATCGCGCTTGCGACCACTAGACCAACGAGGCAGTCTAAATATAGAAATGCATATAATAAAATAAGTAACCCACCGGCACCGGGAACAGGATCCAAGCTACCGGCGTTTAGGGCCTCAGAGATAGGAACCTCCTAATGATGCGCACCAGAAGCACCGCTTCCTGCATCAGGCCCCCAATCCAGCCGCCTGGCGAAAGTCTCCTTAGATGTTGGCCGAGGCTCTCGTCTCGCGGACACTTCGAAGCCGCGGGCGTCACAGCGTTGCCCGCAGCGTGTGCCACCGCGAGCAACGCTACATATAAAAAATCGCTTCTCCGTGAACGCTCTCATACATACATTTGAATTCTCCGCGCACCGCACCGCGTGTCCATAAACGAGCCTTTAGGTTCATGAAGGGCCCGGCAAAAGCGTCCGTGATCCGCTCCTTGCTCAGCCAAACCTCCCTGCGGCCATTAGTATCAAGTACTACGGATTTAATTTATTATTAAGGCTTTCAATTGAGTTATCTATCTAGTTTAGATTACTCTTGAGACGCTGATGTTGATTTATGTTTCCACTGTTGACGGTTTTTCTTAGGCGGATCTCACACTGCGATGCGCCCGACTCTGTGACCTGACGCGGGGCGCGTCGCAGTGTGTAATCTGCCTCAGCTCAGGGGGGCTACTTAACTTAACTTGGCTAAGAAGCCAAGTTGACAATCTACAATCGTCAACGCTAATAGAAAACAATCGAAATGTAGGGGAATGACATATCTCAGCGAAAAGTCATTCGTTGAGATATGTCATTCCCATACATTTTGATTGTTTTCTATTAGCGTTGACGATTGTAGATTGTCAACTTGGCTAGGGGGAAGGATTCAACTGTCAGACGCGAGCTAAGAATGGTTTATTGTTTAATAACTTCTTAGGTTTTCGTTATCACTACACATTATAATAAAACAAAGTTTAACCGGATTAAATCGCGTATATTATTTAAATTGGTTTTCCTGGTTGGTCTACCTGCGACCACGAAATGCTGCAAAGCTTTCGAAACGTCAGGAAAACCAATTTGAATAATATACGCGATTTAATCCGGTTAAACTATGTTTTATTATAATGGTTTATTATTTCTTTCGTTTAGTTGCCTTATATTTACCCGACTGCGCTAGAAGGAGGGTTATGTTTTTTGTTTACCGTATTGTAGTAATGGCATATTACTTTTGATTTGATTGATTGTTTAATTAGTTACTATAATAATTCCCTTTTTTACGAAAGACATTGAATCTAAAGATATATGCGGTTTGATTTGTGTTTAGTCACCATTGTTTAACAATAGGTACAAGTGCGTCAGCAACCTGTTTATTTAAGGTTTTGTACACGTCACCAACGAATAACTAGATTTCATTTATTTATAAATCGGTTAAAATATTTGTAGGCTACCTACAATAATAATATTTTAAAATAACAACATAATACAACGTGTATCAGAAATGCGTGGTCAGATTTGAAGAGCTTATTTAGGGGATACTGTTGAACTACTTTTACTATGGGACCAACCCTGAAATCACGAAAAAAAAATCAGCTGATCCTTACATTTTGTCGAGCGACATCTCACACGACTCGACACAGCTGATATTTTTATTCGCGATTTCAGGGTTGGTCCCATGGTAAAAGTTGTTCTATGCTATGCCCTGAAAGAGCTCTTCAAATATGACCACGCATTTCTAATACACGTTGTATATTTCCTGAAAGCACTTCGCCAACATCGCCATTTACTAATTGCCTCAATTTTTTTAAATCGATTGCAAAAGCGGTTTACTTTTCAATTAAATTAGCACAATATAGCAATATGGGGAAATTTTTGTAGCAAATAAAAAATGATCAAATATTTTTATGGGATTCGATTTCGACGTTCTTCTATTTAATTAACAGGTTCAATGTAATTTTCGTTATTAGGTTTGTGGTACCTTGTAGCGGTAAAATATTTTTGACCCGGTATGATAATATGATGTATGTTCCACAAGAATACTTGAGCTACAAAGACAATTTTCTTGAAAATATTTGATGATTCAAAATGTGGTATACAACAAAAACAATATTGATAATAAACTATAAGTCTCAAGAGTTAAAATCGAGGCTAGTGAAAAGTATTGGATAAAAAAGTTTTTGGATTCACACTTGACACGTGTTCCAATATACAACCTTATTCTTAGTTTATACTAAACCTCTTAAGGGGTCATTGTACTCATCATTATGATCAACCATAGAAATCTAAATAATAAGGTAAAATAAATGTTATCTACTGTCTTTTACTACGGCAACGCAAGTCGGTAGTTTTCCGCTACCAACACACAAATACGCAAGCGGGCCCACCATTTTTCTAGCATTCAATGCAAAAGGAATTAAGGCTTAAAAAAACCGCTGCTAGATATGCCGCAAAATACAATTTTAGTGACTCTACGTCCAAAACAACACTGATGACCAAGCAAACGGTTCTCGCAGTGGTGTCCTAAAAGACACCTGTACGTGGCGACAAGTTCACGCACCTTTGCCACTTCTGCACATACATATTATCACGCCTGTTTCCCATTGGGGTAGGCAGTGACTATGGATTTCCACCTGCTACGATCCTGACACACCTCTTTCGCTTCATCTACGTCCATTAATCTCGTCATGTATGTATCATGTAGTCCGTGTGGTGCCGGACTTAAAGAATAGCACCACCCTTATCTCTTCTCATGGGTGTCGTAAAAGGCGACTAAGGGATTCACCAGAGGATGGGCAGCAGCGTTCTTTGAGTATTTAACCAACCAACTGCGATCGCCAACCCGCCTGCCAAGCGTGGCGATTATGGCATATCCCCCCCTTAATTGGGGGAGGCCTATGTCCAGTAGTGGACGTCTTTCGGCTGAAATGATGATGATGATGATGTATGCTCGTTGGTTTAGAGAACTCTTAACCTGGTTTTTTTTGAGAACGGCCGCGATTTGATCGCGATACGTTCGCCGAGGTCGTCTCCTTCCAACTCTTCCATCTAATCATAAAATCAATTTTAATGTTATGATATCTGATATTCCTTCAAAAATACTATGTAAACATACAAGGTCATGCGTCCCGTGACTATTAACCCCGTGATCAGCTGACTTGAATGAAATGATGAGTTCTTCAATCGTCAATCTTTTTATTTTCTTATTTTACTATCATTAGATGCCTTGAAGAGCTACTGGTCCATGAAAAAGCTAACGAAGGGAGATCTTCCACTATTACTAAAACGAAGACTCATGGATATGTGTATTCTTCCTATTCTAACCTACGGTGCCCAAACCTGGTCCTTGACAGATATTCAGAAGTCCAAACTCAGGGTCTGCCAACGTGCAATGGAGCGCAGCATTTTAGGTGTCAAAGTAACGGATAAGGTTCAGAACACAACACTGCACATTCCAAAACACAAATCATTGATGTTGCTCACGAAGCCGCAGAACTAAACTGGGATCGGGTTGGCCACGTCTGTCGGATGCCTTCTGAGCTGTGGGCCAAAATTACCACACAGTGGAGCCCTGACACACGGAAGCGGCGTCGAGGCAGACCGCAAAAGCGATGGCGGGACAAGCTAGACAAATATTGTAATGACTGGTCAGCAATAGCGCAAAACTGTGACATGGAAATCAAGGGGGGAGGCCTTTGCCCAGCAGTAGGATATTACAGGCTAACAGTAACAGTAGATCCCAATACCCATTACGTTCGCGAAGTTTTGCCAACCAATTTGATTTAACCTTATATATTTTGATATTTAGGTACCAGCCAGTGTTTGGTGTATGATAGTACATAATGCACGGTAACATTATTGCCTTCAGCTATCTGATTCGGCCAAACAGAGTTGTTAGTTTCATATTGTCCCGAGTTCCATAGACTACGTGAGGGCACGATAATATGACAGCATACCTAATAGAAGTCAGCACTCAGCAGCCATTTTGTGATAAAATATGCTCCTAATATGACACGGAAATAGGAGGAATTTGCAAAACATGCTTAATATTAAAATAGTAATGTCTGTCATACTCGTGTATACCACCGATAACATTATAATGTAAATGCGAAATTGTTGAGCTGGTTTATGTTTGTTATTATGTCTTTACAACTAACTAAACCAGTTTTGACGAAACTAGGCACAGACTTTCTTACGGCCAAAATTAATATACAATCTATCTACGATTTACCCTACTAGGGATAGAAATTTGATATATTTTGTATGGAGCTTATGTCTAATTCCTATCTCTAGTAGCGAAAATCGTGGATTGATTGGATATTAATTTTGGCCGTTAATCTAACCTGAATATGAACTTAAAATACTTTTTACTATCTATATTTTTATCAACGTACCGCGTGACTGAAATCGGAGGTGTAAACTCTTCCATCAACTTGTTAATCTAAGTGTAAACTAGTTCAAGGGTTTAATTACTGATCCCTGATATAGCTTTTACTACATCGTTGGTCTAATTGCGCTTGCCACCGCTAAGCGTGGGGTCTTGGGTTCGGTTCCCGGGCCGGGAAAAATATTATTGGGTTTTTCATTAGAAAATTCTCAGTAGCAGATCATACATTAAATCATATACGTATGTATGTAGCTAATGTTTCTGATCCTCACACAAACATCGTGTTCAGAAAACAAAATAATAATTAACATAACGTCAAAAGGTGGGAGCTTAGTACACCTCGCAATATGACAAATATATTACATAAAATCGTCGTCAGGCATTGTGCCGTATCAGACGTAGTAAAAAATATAGACGAAGTGCTGCGAACAATCATAGTGAAGACAACAAAACCTTGCTTCTCACCGTGCTCACCGTTCTCAGTACACATGTCGCGGCATCGCCCAGTAAGCATTGCAAAAACAAATATCCTTCAGGTAAGTGGTGTGTGCGTGAGCGCTGGTTTGTACACGGAGAAGCACGGTTTTGTTGGCTTCACTGTGATTGTTCGCTGCAGATCGTCTATATTTTTACTGTCGTCATCATCATCATTTCAACCAAAAGACGTCCACTGCTGGACATAGGCATTTTTACCACGTTTGTGGTATAACATTGAATTTCTGTACCCGCCTCTCGACGTCGTGTCTCGACGTTGTGACAGTGTATAATAGGCTTCCGAATTTAAATTATAATAGTTGATCTCTCATGCCTTTTGAAGCCTTCAAATTTTCTAATTATACAACGTGATTTTGAAGTCAGTAGAAACCCTTAGAGGGATGATTTTAGTCATCAATCTGAACAACTGTTACTATGGGACCAGCTCTGAAATCGTGAAAAAAATAAAACAGATGTATCCTACATTTTGTCGATTTAAGTGAACACAAAATGTTAGGACCAGTAGATTCGATTTCGATTAGTATTTCTTTCGTGATTTCAGGGTAGGTCTCATAATAAAAGTAGTTAAAATTTATGAGTACAATCAACCCTTAAAGGATTGCGACTTCAAAATCTTCCTGTATACACATAATAATACATGCAATAGGCACCTTTGTTTAGCTTTTGGCGTTTAAGGGTCGTTCATGATAATGGACTTATAAAGATCTCAGCAGGAGTCGACCAAAACCAAATATAAATGGATATGCACCAAATATGAACGTATGCTTTAAATTAAGAACATATTTATATATGTGTGTGTGTGTAATCCAACCTTTTTGCGAGCTAGGCGGATATAACCAAGAACTGTTCAAATAAATGAAAATATCTCCTCTTTTGCATGCAGCCATTTTAGGGAAGACCTTATGAATATCAAGTGAGTATAATCCCATACTTTTAAGCCAGTAAACCTTGTGTAAATAAATTTAGCATAGTAATAGGTAAAGTACGTCTATCTGGGTCTTGGAAACATCTCTGAAAAGCTATAAAATAGTTGCAGGAAAACATGCCATATGATAGCGTACAATATTATAATATAAACTAGTAACGCTCGTGGTCGAGAAATTCGACCAATTGTGTCTGTGAAGTAGCATTTTGTACGGGATAAATCATGTGTGTATGTTCACTTTATTTTACCTGCCTTAACGGCAACATGCATACATGTTTTTGATGTGAAATATTTATTGGTGCGCGTTGGGGGTAAGACCGACTCCGGTGCCGTGACGACAAACGGAATGACTGTATTTTTTTTCGAATGTACTCTCGCAAAGCGGCACCCAAAATAGGTGCCCTAACTGCTTAACCGGGCGGGTGGCGGAGAATCCCGTTACGGACTCCATCCACCAAAAAAATGACGTCCCTTTTATGCCGTCATGCGCCTCTCCACCGATTTTTCAAATGTGTTTTAACGATTTTTAAGTTTGTGCACATATTGATGAGCCTTTCTAATGATATAAGTTTAATTTCCCTTATTTTATAATAAGTAATACTATAAAAGATATGTACTATAATTTTCGATGTGCACGTATTATACAGATGTACTTCAGAATTTCCAAACAGGCGGAGACAAAATGCGTTTTCATAAGTGTATATTGCAAGATTTTTTGTAGTTTTCTATTCAATTAGATATATTTCTAAATAAGCATATCCAGACTGGAGGGACTGGATGCGGAAGGCAGAAGAAAGAGTATTTGTGTTGTATTGTACAGGTGTATTGTAGTTATTATGTGATATTGTGTCTGTGAACGCACCCGTGAACACAAGAAGTATCCAAGTAATCGACAAATGAGACGACGAGACGACCGAGTAATCTGCGGCCACAATTACACAAAAAAAAAACTCTAAAAATTCCCTTTACATTTAAATATCACACTTATCTTGAAGTTCTGCCGTCCTATTTAAATCTAACGAGCTTGGATAGAGTTCAAAAATATTTTTGAGTTAACAATGTCAAATTGTCTGACTACTTTTACCAAGGAATTTAATCTAGCTCCCGAGAGATATATCAAACAGAATGAGGTTACAAACATACTGGCTTCGTTCTGATTGCACTTGTACGCAATGAGGACTAAATCATACGAACAGTGCGTATAAATGTCTAATCTATGTTTTTCTTATGTCTTATTTAGTAAACAATCTTGGCATGTCTTTTTTATGCAATTCGTCAATAATAACAATTAAAAATAATTTCACACACTAAATAACATTTTTTAACATAATTACATGTGCAGAACTAGTAATTATATTTTATCAGTGTAGTTATTTCAATAAAGAGACTAGCCAAGATTGTTTACTAAAAAAGGCAAGAGAGAAAAAACAGAATATATGTATGTTACGTTAAAGGGAAGTGAAAGGATGCGTATGAGAATCATTTTTTTGTTACTAGACCAGTCATACTCAAAGTGTGCTCCGTGGAGCCTTAGGGCTCCGCAAAGCCTCTGCGAGGGCTCCGTGTAATATCAACTTATGTATGTGATTAAAGCGCATTATGTCTTGTCACATAACAGCGGAAAATTAAGATAATTACACAATTTCGTCTACAGTGGAATCAAGTGTTATTTACATAACATAGTATCTATTTAGAGGTGTGTAACTCAGCTCAGAACCGGTTCAAATATACAGATCAATAAGCTTGAGCTGTTGAGCTGCAGCTCAATAACAAAATACGCAGCTCACGGCTCAAAGAATAGTATCTATCTGTGCAACAACTTTTGTTGCACGGAAGATAAAAGATGTCTATATAGATAAAAACCTTTTTGAACCGGTGAGCTGGAGCGGCGACAGATCCGCGGTGAGTCGCAGAGTCAGCGAGCGAGCGCAGCTCAAACAGATCGAACGGTCTTTAAGCTCAGCGACTCGCATCACAGATCATAACTCGAAGTAGGCAGATACACAAATTGAGCTGATCTGTGAGCCGGTTCACAGCTCCGGCTCACTGACCTGAACCGTGAACTGAGCTGCAGCTCACGCATTTTTGATGAGTTACCCATGTCTAGTATCTATTTTTGTATGATGTTCATTATAGAACGTTACTTTTTGTTTACGTAATTTGAGAAATTAGTTTGTTTAGAATCACCAGGAAGAATTGTTTGGGATAGCTCAAAAAAAAACAAAAAAATTTAAATCAAAATAGTTTATTTGCAAATACAGGTTTTTGTGGTTACAATTATTTGTGATTGAAGCCTCCTTTTAAGCAAGAATTGCCTGTATTAGGAGACTTCCCTCTTCTATAACAAGACGTACATATAATAATCTCTTAATTAAAGCAAAACTTATATAACCAATGCTGGAATATAATACTAGTATGTTTATCTAGGTGCTAAATATTAAAAACAACTATTTACTTACGAATTAGGCGTGTGGGGGTGTGTATATGAGTGTATATGTAGGGGGAGTGTGTGTGTGAGGGAGTATCAATGCATGAGTTGTAGAAGTGTCTCAGTATCACAGTAAGTGTTTTTATCCATTCGATTATCAATTTTTTGGAGTCATAATAGTTTTTTGAATAAATATCAGTGTCTTTATTGATTTTGTTATATAGCTGAGCATATCGTTTGTTAAATTGTCTACAGGCAAACATGGTCCTTGTTAGAGGATTTTTTACTACAGTGTCTTTTCTTCTTTTTGACTGTATGCTAGCATCATAGGCAAGGGACTTGTGTTTTTTTAATACAATTAGTGTAATGTATAGTTTTCTGAACTGAACTAAAATAACAGATGCCCTAACCTTCTCACTTCAAAGAAAATGGAAGTGGGCAGGTCACGTGGCCAGGCTTAAAGATGGAAGATGGACAGGGAGTATAATAAAATGGTCTGGACCACGAGGCAAGAGAAGCAGAGGCAGGCCTAGCGCTAGATGGGTAGATGAGATAGTGGAGATAGCGGGTCAAAGCTGGCTAAACACAGCCAGCAACAAAGAGTACTGGCATTCCTTAGAGGAGGCTTTTACCCGAAGGGGGTCCGTACAAATTACATATTAATATTTTATGTTAAAATCTCTGTATATTGTAATTGTGTATTTGTAATTTGCATGGAAATAAATAAAGCTTTATTATTATTATTATTATATAGTTTTCTAACCGAGAGCAAGTTAATGGTTTGGTATAAATTTTCAGTTGAATACCTAATTTTTTTTAAAAGCTTCATACCATGTTACATTTTTGCCAATAAAAAAGTTGAAACTCAATTTGGTTATTACGGTTAAATCCAGTACTTACATTAGCTGATGGTGAATAGGTCCTTAAGTTCCAGGAAATTCCTTCTCGATTAGTTTCCGTGCATCAGGTAGACCCTGCGTGACATTCTTCACTTTTTTCCGCTATCATCTAGGGGACCCACAGTGAGTATGAGTAAAGCATGTAATTTTGTGATTTAGAAAAAAAAATACATCCCAATCCATTCTCTTCGTAATTGGGAACAACCTAGTTTCACAAACTGCGTAAACAAAAATTAACGTTGTAGAATGAACATAAAATCCGGTTTTGCTTATTTTTGGGCTCCGTTAAATATTTAGTGTTTCAAAAGGGTTCCGTCACCAAAAAAGTTTGAGAATGGCTGTACTAGACCAACTAACAATTCGAGAAAGTTGCGTAAATATCTGATTTAGGCACTGCAGTTTAGAGTAAAGACCTAGTCTGAATATCGTCACTTGCATTTTATAAGAACAAATAGAATTATAAGAAATCCAGGAAGAGGCACCCTGGTGTATGCTGTTTGCTAACGACATTGTCCTTGTTGGTGAAGATGGACTTGAGGTCCAGAGTAGATTGGCAAAATGGCAACAAAATCTGGAGAACGTTGGCTTGAAAATCAGCAGAACTAAAACGGAATACATGTTCTGTGATTTCGGCGGTCTTTCCGGTTTTGTTGCTATTGAGCTAGATGGCGTGCCCTTGCCAGTCTGCTCCGACTTTCGGTACCTCGGTTCACTTGTGCAAAGCGATGGCGAAATTGACCGGACAGTCAAGCACCGAATTAACACAGGATGGTTGAAATGGCGGCAGGTCACGGGAACTACATGTGACTCCCGAATTCCTCTTAAACTGAAGGGGAAAATCTATAAGACCATGATAAGACCTGCTGTCCTGTATGAATCGGAATGTTGGGCTACGAAAGGAATTAATGAAAGGCAAGTGCATGCAGCTGAGATGAGAATGTTAAGAGGAATGTGTGGTGTAACGAGAATGGATAGGATAAGGAATGAATATGTAAGAGGGAGTCTGAAAGTAGCGCCAGTGACAGAGAAGTTAAGTAGCAACAGACTATCATGGTATGGACATGTGATGAGGAGGAATGGGGAGCATGTTACGAGGAAAGTTTTAAGTATGAATGTTGATGGCTATAAGAAAAGAGGGAGACCGAAGAAAATATGGAAGGATTGTGTGAAAGATGATATGAATAGAAAGAAAGTAAACACAGAGATGACGGCTGATAGAGATGTATGGAAGAAAAAAACATGCTGCGCCGACCCCAAATAAATTGGGATAAGGGCAGGAGGATGATGATGATGAAATAGAATTATAAGCAGTGATAGCCTAGTGGTATAAACAGAATTATAGTTACAATATGTTTTAAGTTTTATAGTCATTAGACACAAAATTAGTAGCAGTAGAGCTTCTTGTAAAGGAGCTCGTCCGGGGAAGTACTACCACCGAACCTACTTCTGCTGCCAAATAGTGATTCTACATTGCTGTGTTTTGGTGTGAAATTACAATCACATGAGACTATTTCAGTCAGTCAGTCAGTCAGTTATCTTTATCTCAGTCTGGCGAACCGAGTTGCGGTACTATTTAGGCAACAGCCTAGGTGGTATTGCAGTTGTTATGGGCAAAGGTAACGCTTAACATCATTTGGGCATTTAGCTCGTTTTGCCATCTAATACTATAAAAAAATGAGACCTCTAGAAATAGTAAACTATATCGTCAGTAGACTAGATACGTGACTATGATTTTACAAAATTTTCAAGGAAACCAATAAAGTCAAAATTATTATTTTCATTTGGTTGATAGAAAAGCTTTCCAAGATACCTATTGAAAATGTTAAGTACCTAAATTAGTAACTTATCCAGAATATTCTTCTACCCGTGTTTCTTGTCAAACATTCGAGGGACCCAATTTGAGGGGATTATTAGACAAAAGTCTATAAACAAACAATACAATAAGTTTACCAAACAATGTTCTGCTTTATGTTTCAGGATTTTAAAGATGGAAGCGTTCAAACGAACGAGGATATACAAAGAAATAAATGCAGAATTGCTGTTATTTGTTGCGAAAAACGTCAAAATGATGACATCGTCTTTATGGAGGTACGTACTGCCAGTCTATCATATCTACACATTACAGTACGCGTAATATATCTGCGCCGCTCTGAAACCAGGCTTTACGAAGGGCCGCGCAGGTACAGTCACGTAATAAGTGTGAGTAGGACATAAGGCCGCACAGCGATTTTTGATCGCGTGATTTTGATTCGCGCTATTTTTTCCACCGCGATTTTTAATCGCTAGTATTATCCTCGCCTCGGCTCTTCAGTCTGTACATAAAGCGGTTGATTGTTGAGCTCAGCAACACTTATCAGGGTTGTCACGTGGACGGAGTATGCGTCAATAACATTAGTTATACTGATGATATGGTGTTGTTGAACCCATCGATTAACGCAATGATGAGTCTGCTTACTATATGTGAAAGGTACGCGGAAGCCCATGGGCTCAGATACAACGTTAAGAAAAGTGAGGTACTGGTCTTTAAGGCAGGCACTAAATTCTACCCGATTGTGCCACAGTTGAAACTTTGCGGAAGTGCTTTAAAGCAAGTCACTACTTCAAGTATCTGGGTCACTGGGTTTCCGAAGACCTAAAGAACAGCCTGGACATTGAGCGTGAGCGCAGGGCGTTGGCTGTCCGCTGCAATATGTTGGCTCGCAGATTTGCAAAATGCACTACCGAAGTAAAGGCTACGCTGTTTACAGCATACTGTTGGTCGTTCTATACATGCAGTCTGTGGGTTTACTCACAGATTTCCGTGGGTTAACTACACGCAGAGGACATACAGCACCCTGCGCGTACAATATAGTAATGCATTTAGGGTGTTGATGAGGGAGGGGCTCGTAGCGAAGCAACGACTGCGCGGATTGTACAATCTGCAAGGTTAAGCTGCACTTGCCGCGGTCAGTATGTGGATGGGTGACCGTTTCGTTACATATCGAGACCCCTCCGTGCCTCGGAGAGCACGTTAAGCTGTTGGTCCCGGTTGTCATACGAATATCTATGGCAGTCGTTACGGGTAGTCAGAAGCCTGAAAGTCTGACAACAGGTCTAACCTCCGAATGTCAGTATTACCCAGTAACTGGGTTGCGGGGGTCTGATGGCAGTCGCTCCGTGTAAAATACTGATGTTAAGCCGCATCTGGCTAGACTGGAAGCCGACCCCACTATAATTGGGAAAAGGCTCGGAGGATGATGAGGGTGTTGATGAGGCTGCCACGGTACTTCAGTGCTTCCGGCATGTTTGCCGAGGCAGGAATAGACGGATTCCACGCTATCATGCGCAAGCGATGCGCTTCCATCATGCGCAGGGTACGCGCCAGCCCCAACAGCATCCTGAATACTATAGCAGATAGGTGGGACACCCCCATACTGGGACATTGGATACGCTTAGATGCCCCTGTGGCGTAATTTCTAAATAATTAATTTTATTCACTGGTAGATGTAAGTACTAACAATAAAATTAGTTTTTAAGTTGTTTGTATACACTAACCAAATGGACTTACAGTCTGAAATAAAAGATTTTTAATTTAATTTAATTATTCTATGTGAACTATAGATTTTGCGTACAGAATCGCGCGATTAAAAATCTGTAAAACAATAACTCAACAACTGTCAACTGTTGTAGGTATTTTCCATAGGTATTTTCTATTCAATAAAACTTTTTAACAAAAAATTGAACCGACGAAAACAGAAACTGAAAAGCGAAAAATAACTAATTATGAGTCGGCGCCAAACAACCAATCAACGAAGATCATTAAATTACTTTAAATAAATAATAAAAACAACGTCACATCAAATACAACGTGAAATTTTCAACGAGAAACAATAACTTTCCAAAAATGCGTTCTCCGCTCGGCCACTTCCAACTTGCACGCACTTTGCTTTTTAAAAGTTCGTTTGGCGCCGACTCATAATTGGTTATTTTTCGCTTTTCAGTTTCTGTTTTCGTCGGTACAATTTTTTGTAAAAAAGTTTTATTTTTCATTTTTTTGTGGTTAAAATCTAACTCCAGGTCTCCATTATGTCGTAGTGTCTAGAACAATATTTATGTGTGTCAAGTTTCAACAGAATCAGTTAACAGGTAAGAATTCAGTGGGTGAACAAACACTCATCCCCTGTTTTACTACCCTTAGGGGTGGATTTTGATTTTGAAATTTAAATGGGACCAACTTCGAGGTATACCCTATCCATTAAAAAAAGAATCATCAAAATCGGACCACTCTGTAAAAAGTTATGCGTGGTCATACATAAAAAAAAAATATAAAAAAAAATATACGCGTCGAATTGAGAACCTCCTCCTTTTTTTCGTCGGTTAAAAAACACTTCCGTTAACGTTACGTTACGTCAAAGTTATTGTTCGTGCTAGGGCTGACTGACTGAGCATTTTTTTTTGTAAAACCAAGTAGAACCACAATTAAGTGATGTCATATAAATAATAAAACTTTTTAACAAAAAATAAAACCGACTTCAAAAACCTTAACAAAAAATTAATTAACAAAAACAACAAACAAACACCCGACTGCGTGTAAAAATAACAGAAAAGATATAAACAAGACTTATCAACACGCAGGCGGAGGCTACCTATGAACTATTATGTAATTCATGACCAAAAACATACGTAGCCTCCGACTGCGTGTTGATAAGTCTTTTTTATATCTTTTCTGTTATTTTTACACGCAGTCGGGTTTTTTGTTTTTGTTAATTAATTTTTTAATTTTAATTTTTTTAGTTTTGTCATGTTTTATTTATCATACTATTAATGTTTTTTTTGAAAAGTCAAATTAATTTTTAACGTTGAATATTTTGTTGTTTTTTAGCATTTTTCATTCCAAATTACATTTAAACATATAAGTTGTATATATTTTTGTAAAGCATTTATAAAACCCTTTATTTTGATACCCCACTCGATAGTTTTTGACGGAAAAAAAGAAATTTGAAGAGGTAATATGGCGCCAAAAAGCGGAAATCTTAATTTTTTAAATTTTGATGTACCCAGTGTCACTCTCAGAATTAAGACGAATCTAACGACACCTCTCAATCTCAAATCCATTAAGCCGTTTAGGCCACAGAGCGTGTCAAAGAAATATACATACATACATACACTCGAAAAACATAACCCTCTTTCTGGCGCAGTCGGGTAAAAAGTAAAAAATAATCATTGTTTTTTTTTTATAGTATAGGATGGCGAAACGAGCTAAAGGCCCACCTGATGTTAAGCGGTTACCTTTGCCCATAACAACTTCAATACCACCTAGGCTCTTGCCTAAATGGCATCGCAAGTCGGTTCACCAAACTGAGACATGAAGATGGAAAGTCTCATGTGATTGTAATTTCACCGGCACCCGTACCCTTCAGACCGAAACACAGCAATGCAAGCATCACTATTTGGCGGAGAATTAGATACGGTGGTAGTACTTCCCCGGGCGAGCTCTTTCACAAAGGAGCTCTACTACTTCTAAAAATCATTGTATGTATTTTAAAATCTTAACATAAACCAAAATTTTGAAGGTGGCGCGTGATTGACCCTTTGCTTCATGTAATGTACAGTCGAGCGCAATATCTATAGTAAAAACAGTTTATGTGAACGTACATGAAAATCACGCGCCGCCTTCAAAATGTTGGTTTATGTTAAGATTTTAAAATACATACAATGATTATTTTTTACTTTTTAGTTAAGGTTTTTGAAGTCGGTTTTATTTTTTGTTAAAAAGTTTTCATTTCATACTTTTTACTTGAAAATTGCGAGGGTTGATTCATAAATGTTTATATAACCAATTTGAGATTTTTTTTTATTAACCTTTGCTATCCCACTGCTGGGCAAAGGTCTCGCTCATGTTCTTCCAAACGTCCAATCACTGTCGTGAAAAAAAAAAACACGCATATCGGCCAAGAATTCTCAGAAAAACGAACCAATGAGCAGATCATCTAGATAGGCAAAGCTAAAATAAACTGATTTATTGAAGCTGGTTAAAAAACTACTCAACCTAAGTCAATACAATTTATATGGGACCACCGCGCGGACTTTCTCTAGTAAATAAAAAAACAACCACGTGCCCACAAATCTCGGAGTAATCGGTGTAAAAACATGAAAAAAAAAAAAACCCGCCGAGTACATAACCTCCTCCTTTTTTTGAAGTCGGTTAAAAATAATCAATATCTTTGGGACATCATTACACAGAACCATCTAGTCCCGAACTAAGCAGAGCTTGTGCTATGGGTACTAGACAATGGATATAATAATGATATACTTTTTTTTGTTGTAAATACATGCTTATAATACATAAGAAACACACCCAGACCAACACAAACACTTATGTTCATCACATAAATATTTGTGATCTGTGGGAGTCGAACCCACGACCTCGTCATCAGCAGTCCGACACTCGAACCACTAGACCACAGAGGTCGTCATAAGGTACATACGTGGGACACTCAGAAAGTTTTGCGAAACTAAAAAAAATTGTTCTATACGTACATATATTTTTATGAAATCTTTTCAAAGTACTTTCCACCAGCCTCTATACAAAAATTCATGCGCCTAAACCAGTTTTCAAAACACTTTTTCCAGTCCGCCGCAGACACCTCGTTTACAGCCTGCTCGAACGCAGCCAGCGCATCTTCCGGCGACGAAAATTGTATCCCTTTGAGCTGATTTTTTATTTTTGGGAATAAAAAGAAGTCACACGGTGCTAGATCAGGGCTGTAAGGAGGGTGACCCAGGAGTTTGACTGGCGTGCTGTCCAGGAAGTCCCTCGTTTTGAGTGCGGTGTGCGCAGGTGCATTGTCGTGGTGGAGCAGTAGCCCGCGGAGCCCTGTGTTTGGTCGCTTGTTGCTTATAACAGAGAAAACTTCTGGCAAACATTTGGTAGTATACCATTCGGCATTAATGCTTCTTTGATCCCGTAAGGGAATTGATACCAAGTGGCCAGTCAAATTAAAAAAGCTAGCGATCAAAATCTTACCCCCGCTTCTAGATCGCTTCACTTTGGTAGGCGTTGGCTCATTTTGAAACACCCAAACAGTCGACTGGCGCTTGGTTTCTGGGTCGTATTGATAAATCCAGGACTCATCACCTGTAACGATGTCGTAAACACGCCGAGACGAGCCTGCTTCAAATTTGTTAAGAATATCACGGCACCATTCCACCCGAGCCTGCTTCTGAGCATCGGTGAGGTTGTGCGGCACCCAGCGTGATACTATCCTCCTCACGCGAAGATGGCTGTGTAGAATCTCGTGAACGCTTCCCGATCCAATCTTCAATATGTGTTGAATCTCCTGATATGTAATTCGCCTATTGTCTTGGATTAAATTTTTCACTGCTAGCACGTTTTCTTCGGTAACAGCCGTCAAAGGGCGACCGCTTCTTTCGTCATCCCCCAAAGTTGGTCGACCGCGCTTGAATTCGTTATACCAACGATACACGGTTGCCTTGGAAGGGCCTTCATCCATGAATGCCATTTGAAGTCTATCGTACGATTCATCCGGTTTCAGGCGACACTTGAAATCGTATAAAATCATAGCTCTAAAATGTTCCCGGCGCAGATCCATATTTCAGTGAGACACAATACTTTGAATTAACTCGCAAAAAATGTGGAGGGAAATTTTGAAATTGGAACTTACTTATTTTTACTTATAAATAATCATATTTTCGAAAAACATTATAACTGGCCAGTCTCCCATATATAAAAACTTTTTTTCGCAATACTTTCTGAGGGGCCTGGTATAGGTACTTGGCAGACTTTATTATAGTTACTCTATATGATATCAAATACAAATATTTAGTTTTTGCTAACATTCGAGGTCCAGAATTCCTTTCATGTTACAAAACCGGCTAGCTCGTTTTATTTGAAAACTTTATTATTGGATAGTTTATAGGGCCCGCCCAAATGTTATAGGGGCAGGTCACCGCATTGTTGAAGACCCTTTTTGGCTCGTGCGTGAACCCACTACGAGTTTAAAGGAATTTGTATTACTTACCTAGGTAGGTATACTTTATGTTACTGTGTCAATTCAATAGATCGGATAAATCAGAAGTTTCACAATGAAATAACATGAGTGATACTCTAATTAGTTTTTAGGGTTCCGTACCCAACCGTACTTTTTAGAAGGTAGTAGTTCCGGATGAGCTCTTTTGTGAAAGAGCTCATCCGGGGAAGTACTACCACCGTACCTACTTCTCCGCCAAATAGTGAGGCTTGCATTGTTGTGTTTCGGTCTGAAGAGTACCTACGGGTGTCGGTGAAATTACAATCACATGAGACTTTACATCATCTTCAGATCTGTTTGGCGCACCGACTTGCGGTACCATTTAGGCAACACCTACTAGGTGGTATTGCAGTTGTTATGGGCAAAGGTAACCATTTAACATCAGGTGGGCCTTTAGCTCGTTTTGCCATCCTATACAATAAAAAACTACCAAACGGTACTCTATTACTCTCCCTATCCGTGTCCATTCGTGTCCGTCCATCCGTCTGTCTGTCACAGGGCTGTATCTTTTGAACGGTAATAAGTAGCCGGTTGAAATTTTCTCAGAATATGTGTTACTATGACGCCCATCACAACAAATACCTACAAAAAATTATAAAAAGGCTAAAATCAAAGGGGGTCATGTCAGGAAGTGCTTCACAAATATTTGTGTGATGAACAAGGATGAATATAAGTGTTTGTGTTGGTTTGGAAAAAAAGTATGTCTTATATCCATTGGCTGTCACTAGATGGTGCTGTGTAAAAATGTCCCAAATTATTTATTCACATTATTTATATACAGCGTGGAAGAAACGAATGGAACATGGAGGAAAAATAAATTAAACATTGAAAATAAAGGAACCATTCTTTCTTGCCAAAACCGGGGCTCGAACTTAAACCAATATAAAAGAGATCCTGTATTTTATGGCTTATGTTGATGAGGTCAATAGGATCAAAGGATCAAATTTATCCAATAAACATAGCGTCTAAAGTTAGTTTAGTTAGGTTAGTTTGGTAGTTGTGTGTGTGTGAGGTTAAAATCCTTTGTAAAGACCACTCAATAGGTAGCCGCAGAAGCTAGCAGGTTTATCGATATTACTATTCTAAAGAGGAAAGATTTGTTTATATGTTTGTTTGTGATCGATAAACTCTGAAACTATGAACCGACTTTATTTATGATTTCACCATTAGAAAGTTATTTTACCCAGAAGTAAAATATGCTATATTTTATTTCAGTACACGGGTGAAGCCGCGGGTAAAGTCTAGTAATTAATTATAATTAGTAGATTGTATCATAAGGGAGCAAAATTTATTTCTTTTTTTTTATTCAGCCGGCGGCGCGGCGGCGCGACTAATGGCCGTTGTACCAGCCAGTCTTTATTCAAACAAAATTTGCGTTCGATTTTTTTGGCGCTGAACACTAAGATGTTCCAAATTCAAAAAGTGCGCGGCAAAGATAATTGCGGCGCACTTATAAAGAGGATTAAAAACTCATTACTGCCCGCTAAAAGTTTCTTATAGAAAACACCACCTTTGTGTGCACTTAAAGGCGAACCAAGTGGTCCTTTTCGAATAGATGGGATGAAAAATATATTACAGTCTCTCTCTCTTGTATAAAGGATACGAATAATTGGCTTGACGTCCTAGACCTCACATAGAATTCTCTGTGTCGTGAGATCTATATGCCAATCCGGTAGTTGACTGCAGTCAAAAATTACCAAAAATGTTATATTATTTAAAAGAAGGTACAAAAAGGACAATATTGTAGAAAGAATAAATAAAATCCATAAAATAAATAAATAAAAATTCTGGGACATTTAACACAGCACCATCTCACCATCTAGTCCCAAACTAAGCAGAGCTTGTAATATGGGTACTAGACAATGGATATAATACTTATATACTTTTCTTTTGTAAATATATACTTATAATACATAAGAAACACTCAGACCAACACAAACACTTATGTTCATCACACAAATATTTGTGTTATGTGGGAATCGAACCCACGACCTCGTGATCAGCAGTCCGACACTCGAACCACTAGACCACAGAGGTCGTCAAAAAAAAAAAGAAAAGGGATACAAGCTTTTTAAATTTTTGGAAGGGGCATTTTCTGTCCTTGTCGTGCGAAATGGACATTGTTCAGAGAGATTTCAAGTTACTATAAAGGTTTTGTACACACGGCTACACATCATGCTGTACATTTCCAGTATAAGCTGACCTCGCATTGTATAGGTTTTCCTTCAAACGCGAGGTCAGCCTATACTGGTTTTGTACAGCTTGATGTGTAGCCGTGTGTACAAAGACGTCATTCTTCAATAGTGCTGTCTCTGTCTAGTTAATAAATTTAAAACGCATATAACTTGGACATTTAATTAAATATTTTATTGGGTCTTTCACTGTTGCTTATTTTTTTTTGAAAAAGTTTCGAGATTTCTAATAAAGACTCATAAAAAAAAAATAGTCACCTTCCCTATTCACGTAACTAAAGAAATGTAGATGCAGATAAGTTGCAGTTTAGTTTCCTCTCTCTCTCGGTTCTCTTATCTTCGGCGGTCGCTGACAGATACGAATTGCAGTGTCACAAGCACGTCATGAATTTATATGAATCGGGGCCCTAGGCTCTTCCGTTCCGCTTACAAATTATAAGTAATAATATTTCCATGTTTGTTTTTTTCTACTTAATGGGCTTGCATTTGACTGCCACTTTACCTGATGTTAAGCAATGGTGCGGTCGATGGTTCTCGCTTGTCCAGCAAAGGTGAGAAGATGGCAGTGAAATATTTCGACCCATCTTCTCAAGTGGCTACACCGGGCATCGTACCGGAACACGACTAGGTCGCTTGGCAGCACGTCTTTGCCCGGTGGGTGGTCGCAAGCCGTCAGCCGTGGCCTACCATCAGTATGTCACCTGATTCGCACCACCCAGGGATCACGTGTAGGGATTCGGAAAAAGGGGTACTCTCCTACGCACGTGGGTGACTCGATCCGCAAAATGTGTTAATTAACCAACTAAGTAACAAAAAACCAAATTGAATATTAATAATTAATTTTGTTATTTTCAGACCGATGTCCGCTTGCTCCGACCTCCTCAGATCAAGGGAGGAGTTATCGCTAGCCCTCACTTCCTGCACATACCAGACACGCATAGCGGAGTTTGGTTCACAAGTAATCAGCAGCATACAAACGCACATAGATTCAGGCAGAGACAGCTTGACATCTACAATACAATATTTGGAGACAGAAAAAATTGTTAAAGAAGTCAAAGAGTTGAATGAAGTTCTGATGTTGTGAGTAATGTTAATTAATAATTTCTTAGGTTTTCGCGATCACTACACATTATAAAACACTAGCGACCCGCCCCGGCATCGCACGGGTGCAATGCTGCTATATTATGCATGTATTATACATATAAACCTTCCTCTTAAATCACTCTGTCTATTTAAAAAAACCGCATGGAAATCCGTTGCGAAGTTTTAAAGATCTAAGCATACATAGGGACAGACAGCGGGAAGCGACTTTGTTTTATACTATGTATAAGGTTCAGCTGTTTTTTTTTTCGCGATTTCGGGGTTGGTCCCATACTTAGTAAAAGTTGTTCAATTACATTCCCTGAATAAGCTCTTCGAATATGACCACGCATTTCTGATACACGTTGTATGGAAAGACGCCTGTCATCTTAGTCTTCTTGCGACCATGAGCGCTGCAAAGCTTTCGAAACGTCAGGAAAACCAATTTAAATAATATACGCGATGTAATCCGGTTAAACTTGTTTGATTATAAAATTTAATATTTCCAATATTTAAAGTACTTTCTCTCCATGAAGCATAGTGATGGTATACCCTGTATTATGACCCAACATCAGCTTTCCCGTATAGCTCTTGCCGTCATGAGATCAGTAGCCTTAGCACTATAACGTAATGATTATATTATCTTTGCCTAGCACGAACAATTTTGACGTATCGAAACCTTAATGTAAGCGTTTTTGAATCAAAAATACAACAGTTCTATTATATTTTGATTGAATTTTATGCATAATGCGCACTTTTTTATCTTTTTATCACTTTTTTTGACGACGTCTGTGGTCTAGTGGTTCGAGGGTCGGACTGCTGATCACGAGGTCGTGGGTTCGATTCGCACAGGACACAAATATTTGTGTG
This sequence comes from Asteroscopus sphinx, assembly GCA_949699075.1. Lineage (NCBI taxonomy): Eukaryota > Metazoa > Arthropoda > Insecta > Lepidoptera > Noctuidae > Asteroscopus > Asteroscopus sphinx. Next base: position 4,721,256 of record OX453014.1, read on the forward strand.
ATGAACATAAGTGTTAGATAGATAGATAGATAGAATATTCTTTATTGTACACCAATAACATTATTAAACTTAGGACTAACATGTAAAATAAGGGTACATTGGCGGTCTTATCGCTAATAGCTATATCTTCCAGACAACCTTTGGATGGACAAGGAAGACGTGAAAAATAGATGGGGGCAGTATGTGGTGCACTTTCATAAAATTTACTGATATTTAATATAATAAAGAAATAAATATTTACATACCATAGAAAATATTACATGTATAAATATATAAAATAAATTCTAATATATATCCATAAATATATACCAAATATATAAAAATAAATACAAATGTGTTACATAATGATGACCCTTGCCTGCGGAACGCTAAATTATTGAAGCGATGACACACTATACAGCGAACTGCACCGTGAGATCGCCTGATCAGCAATTCGGTAGCGTGTGACCGAAGTTGCGCAATACTAATAATTCAATATTAAATTATCATACCTACTCGTCACTCTTGTTTCTCATATCGAACATTTGTCACGCATCTTAGTTTTAGACCGATATATTGTACTTAATAATTATATCGATTAAATTTTTAAGTTAATTAAATCGGTTTCATTTTGTACCCTCGGCTGCAGCCGTACGTAATTGGCGCAGTCGGTAGGATACTCGCGGTCGGTTTCGCGTAATAAGGAAGATTTCCGTGTCGTAAAGCCGCCCGTGTGGCTATCCAGCCACTCCAGAGTATCCCGAATCTACACGTCGTGCTGCATCGAGGTATCCAAACATTGATAGCGCAAAGAAGCCGATATAATGTTCATGTAAGTACATTAGATTCTTTCTAGTGGACGCTTACTCTTAGCCTGTACTAATATAATTTTCCAAAATTTTCTTTCAACGAAAATCCAGGAACCCTAGGTTAGTTAGAAATAGTAGGGAATCAATTTTAGATTCGAGAAAAAATATTAGTTTAGATATATAATACTAGGAAACAGAATCGCGTTTCGAGAAAATGTCTTTGAATATAGATATTATTTATAGAGCATTCCGGTTAGTACCCGAATTCGACGGAAACCCGAATGTGCTGACAAGGTTTATTCAATTGTGTGATCAATTAATTAAGGAATTAATTAATAAGGCAGTCAGTAATGGTATATTAAATAAAGTTGTAGGGTGTGCTGCTCACTTAATCAATTCAAACGGTATAGCCAGTGATTGGAATGGAATTCGTAGATGCTATTGGCCAAATATTAAAGAGCATATAGCCAAGTATATCAATGAGTGTAGAATATGTGGGCAAGTGAAATACGATCGTGATCGAATAAGACCACGGTTCAAATTGAACATCTACCAACAAAACCTTTTGAGGTTGTACATTTAGATTTGCTAAGTGTTGAAACAAATAAGTACCTTACTATAGTAGATGCATTCTCTAAGTATGGTCAAGCATACTTCTTGAGAGATGCTACAGCTAAAGCGTTGTACAAGCCTTAATAAAGTTTTCTACTCATCATTCTATATAGAACCATGCTATATTTAAGGATATGATAAATAGGCTAGGTATGTTACACGATAAGAATAAAATCATAGATATTCGTTTCAGGGAATATTTTAATATAATTAGACTAGGTTACTACTATAATGGGAATAGTATAGTTGTTAGATATCACCAGTAGGTTATCCTACTAACTTTATCCTTTTTTAATCATCCCTAGCTCCTAATAGTGATAATAAGGTCCTAATTCCAACTTACCCTATCATAGCAGTTCACGAAAAAGATCTATTGTATATAGAGACAGAATGTCCGAAGTACCATCACGGTCATTTTTGCGAGGACAACTAAAGTCACCACCACGGCAAGCAGTCGAACTGTATCCAGCATCTTATACTGCACCAGCAAATTCAAGATTCCTGTGAATTCACATCAGTTATCCTGTCTTCTGAAGTCATGGAGCAGTTGGACGACCAACATTTCATCGTGAGCTTTCCCAAACCAACGAAAGTTCGTTTAACTTGTTCTGAAGATCAGTACAGAATACTGAAAGGAAGCTATTTATCTATTATACCCAAAGGATGTGTGCTAAAGACTACATCATTTACTGCAAGCAATCTTCATGATCAAATCAAGGGAAAGATATTGAAAATTATAGACTTGCCAATCATGAAGGAAAATCCATAAAATTCAACCAACAAAAGAAAATCACTGCTGAAATTCAAGTTAATGCAAAGGATAAGAAGGCCTGCAACACAGAAATTATGGAAAAAATCAAGCTACACCATCGACACTATTTTCAACTAGAGTTTTTAAATAGTTGCCGATCTTGCGGAGGGAGATGTTACATAATGATGACCCTTGCCTGCGGAACGCTAAATTATTGAAGCGATGACACACTATACAGCGAACTGCACCGTGAGATCGCCTGATCAGCAATTCGGTAGCGTGTGACCGAAGTTGCGCAATACTAATAATTCAATATTAAATTATCATACCTACTCGTCACTCTTGTTTCTCATATCGAACATTTGTCACGCATCTTAGTTTTAGACCGATATATTGTACTTAATAATTATATCGATTAAATTTTTAAGTTAATTAAATCGGTTTCATTTTGTACCCTCGGCTGTAGCCGTACGTAATTAATGTAACAACAAATAATATTCTTTAATAAATAACAAAATAAAATACCTGTATATACCAGTGTAGCAACATCTCACTAAAATAACTGTTTATACAGAGAGGTAATGTTCCCTTACAAGTGTTTGTGTTGGTCTGGATGTTTCATATGTGTAATAAGTATTAATTTACAAAAAAAGTATATAAGTATTATATCCATTGTCTAGTACCCATAGCACAAGCTCTGCTTAGTTTGGGACTAGATGGTGCTGTGTAAAAATGTCCCAAAAAATATTTTTATTTATTTATTTTATCATACTGAGATATGGCTGAAATATCCAAGTTAAAAGAATGTTATGTCTCAAACGAGTATTTTAGATCCAAGATTCACATACATTTACGTTTCGACAAGTCAAAATTGGTCCTGCTAGGGCTACAGAAGATGAATGACGACATTAATTTTTTCGTACAAATTTCAGCTTCGAGGAATTAAAGCAGTCGATAGTGAATCAACCAGTAATCGAGCCAGCAACTGCAAACATAAGCCGATATCTATACACCGACATAGTTGACTGGTCCACCTACCTAGACAGAATGAGGATAGTTCAACAAGACCTATGGGTCACAGTAGGGTAAGTAATTGTATACATCCATTGATATACAACGTGTTATTGAAATAACTAAAAACTTCATAAGGGGTCACTGTACTGTTCAATGTGAACAACTTTTACTATGGGACCAACCCTGAAATCGCGAAAAAAACAGGTGTTTCCTATATTTTATCGATTTACCTATGTGAACATAAATGTAGGCAACAGCTTGTTTTTTTTCGGTGTTTCAGGGTTGGTCCCATAATAAAAGTTGTTCATACTGATAAGTACAATGACCCCTTGAGAGGTTTTCAGCTATTTCAAAAACACGTTGTATGTACGTACCGTCTTTTTATACACACCTATTTTTTATATATCATAATTAACTTTACGGATTGACTCCACAAATAAAACTTTTTAACAAAAAATTGATTTTCTGGTTAAACGATCGTTTACTCGAAAAACGAATTTGGCCGGTGTTCATCAGCGTTAATTATATGATTAAACAGCCGATTACTCGAAAAATTTACTGGAATCAAGGGTAAACGGTCGATTAACCAGAGAATTATCGTTGGTGGAATCAAGCATTAGAATTTTAGGTAAATTTTGTTTTAACAGAGAATTAGCAAACCAAAGACTATAATAGTACTAGTAGTACTTACCAGTGGTGTAGGGTCCATATAACACGATTCTCACCGGCTTCCCTCTAGGAATTGCTTAAATACGCATCAACGACATTTTCTATGCCAATTTATTGTTCTAAAGTACAAAAAAATAATGTCAAATTTGATTAAAAGTTATTAAATTTTTATTTTATTTTATTAAAGTGCGATCTTAGCAATTTTTGGATTTTTAGGTACCTACGGCTCCCCTTCAGAAAATATTTACCCTTCGCCACTGGTACTTACCTATTCTAATCTTACCAGATACAGATGGCTTTTTATCATTTTATGCGATACATCTGCTTCTTTGATCAAAGATCGTGCAGTATCCGACAAAAACTGTCCTTCCTCTTTTAGCCCATGGATATCGTATAAACTTGCTGTCTCAAATTTACATCAGTATCGTGACTGCGTGGCTAATATACTGTAAAAGCTCACTAGCAAACTCACTTTTTAATTCGCAGTGATTTTTTTTTTCGTATTGTTATTATTACATTTCACTCCGGATTCAAAAGTGAGTTTGCTAGTGACATCTTACAAAATAGTACCGCTGGTACAAGACATCGAAACAGAAGTTTTTGCGGTAGGTAGTCAGAGGTTCCACCTGATAGGATGCACCTGAACTTTATAATACACCACAACAAGTGCTAAATTGTAATCTCATTTCTTTGGCGAAATTTGGCTGTGATGTGACGGAATTAGCCGATGGAACCTCCGCCATGTAGTTGTACCGTATAGCAGTGAACATCCCACAGTTAAGCTCACTTAGGGCTGCCACGACCTAAATTGACTTTTGTCCGACGCCGGAAAAAGGCTTCCAAAACCTGACGTTTGGGGTGAAACCAGGTTTTTCCCCCAGAAACACTTGAAAACATGTTATATTATTATTAAGGCGGCAAAAATTTCATGAGAACCCCCCCGGACTCCCTCGGCCACACTCGCAAACTCAAAGTATGTAAACTCGGAAGGATGGCAGCCCTAGGCCCGCCAGCCAACAGTACATTATTATTAGGTCCTTACACATGAAATTGGCGTTTTGTACGGGAGGAATATAAAGGTTTTTATTTTTTGTAAAATGTATTTAATTAATCAAAGTAAGCACCGTTGTTATCTATGCACTTTTGCCATCTCATGGGTAGTTCATTGATCCCTTTACTAAAAAAACCATGGGGGCGAGAATCAATAAACTCTTTGAAGGCGGTTTGGACTGCCGCCTCAGAGTTAATTTTTTTCCTTGTAAGAAGTTGTCCAAATTCCGGAAAAAATGGTAATCTGTTGGAGCAAGGTCCGGGGAGTACGGTGGATGTCGCAGACATTCCAATTGTAGCTCATCTAACTTAGTGGTTGTTTGTTGTGCAGTGTGTGGTCTTGCGTTGTCGTGAAGCAGCAGTGGCCTAGAGCGATTGACCAATCTCGGTTGTTTAGCAGCTAGTTCTTCCTTCATGGTTTGCAGTTGCTGACAATAGATATCTGCCGTAATCGTTTCGCCAGATTTTAGAAAGCTGTAGTGAACGACACCGGCGCTAGTCCACCAAACACTCACAAGTAACTTTTTCTGAGTAAATTTTCGTTTAGGGCAGGATTTAGCTGGGTCTCCAGGGTCCAGGGTTCAGCCATTACGACGAGCGCTTCCGATTATCGTACAGTATCCACTTTTAATCACCAGTTATGATTCGATTTAAAATCCCTTCATTATTGTGTCGGTTGAGCAAAGTAACACAGCAGTCGACGCGTGTTTGCAAGTTCGATTCACTCAATTCATGAGGTACCCATCGTTCAAGTTTTTTTACTTTCCCGATTTACTTCAAGTGGATTAATTCAGTTTTATCACTTACCCCGAAGCCTGCAGCTATCTCTGAAGTGCTCTGTGATGGATCCACTTCCACAATAGACTTTAATTCTTCGTTTTCCACTTTGGTCTCCGGCCGTCCACGGGGTTGGTTCTGAAGGTCGAAATTTCCAGAACGGAAATGTTGATACCAAAAACGTACCGTGCTTTCTTTTGCGACACCAGCGCCGTACACATAATTAATCCTTCGAGCTGATTCTGCAGCACTGGTGCCACGGTAGAACTCGTACTCTTAAATGTACCGATATTTCATGTTTTCCATTGTGCGGTAATAAGCGACGCCAAAGAAAAAAATAATGAGAAAAAAACAAATGTATGACTTTTTTCAAAACTCAAATGTACCAGCTAAATGAATTTATAAATTTGAATTAGGAATTCTTAACCAAAGAGATATTTCGGATCAAAGTGGTCAGTACCATGGTATAAAAAGATGTTTCACCAGGTATTCTCTTCCCGCAATGACAGCGCGATGCCTCCAAGCTACGTCACGATCAGTGCTGCCATTGATTGATATCTTCAATATACTTAAGGAGATTTTTGTTCATAATGAACATAAAATAAATTCCTAACTAGCCTAACTATTTGTTATCTCGTGTTATTCATCTAATTCACCTAATATTTATCACTATTCCAAAAACAACGTTCGTGCGTTATAACAAGGCAATAGTGGACATTGACACCTGGTTACTAATGTGATTTGTCATTCTTTCATGTCAACGATAACCATGCATATGAGTGTTCCACGAAATGTGTGAAAATATTATCACTGGGATATATTTCGTGGTAGTGGCCACGTTGACAACATTGCAACCCGTGTATTGTGTTATGTTTGCTAGATGTCACTAACAACAGATTAGTATGGGTAGCGTTATCCTATCCTAGTTATATTATAAATTAGAAAGTTCCTATATTGATGTTAGTTTGTTTGTTATTCAATCACGCTAAAACGGCTGCACGGATTTGTATGAATTTTATACTTTTTACCCACCTTTTTGTTTTGGACTTTTGGACTAAGATCTGTATCCTTCTTATTCTGATAAAAGAGCCATGCCCAGCAGTGGGACAGTAATGGACTGGTTCTGAATGTGTTATGTATATTTTTTATCGGCATACCACGGGAGCGAAGCCGTGGGGGACAGCTAGTTGTTTATTAATTGCAACTTCATAATGAAAGTCGGGTCAATGTCCGCTATTGCCATGCTATCCTGTACGAACTGGACATCGCGTGCTGTGCGTGGGTGAGTTCAACATATGACGGGCCTTATGTGAGATGTAGTTGTAATTTCAGTGAGTCTGGTCGGCAAGTGGTGTGGGTGGCGCGGCGCACGCTGGGCATCGGCGTGGCCATCCTGGCGCTGGTGCTGCTGGCCGCGCCCGCCATGCTGCTGCTGCTGCGGCACATCGCCTACACCATACAGGTAACTAGCTATAAGATACAGTGAACTGTATTTCATGAATAAAGTAGTAATAACGTTGCTAAATGTCCCGGTTTCGACGGTAAATAATTTCTAAAACGGTAGAGAAATAAGGGTATTTAACCGGTGAAAATTAACGATACCTATAACTTTTTCCAGTCATACCTGTTATTTAACCTAAACCTTATTTCGGTACCGAAAAGCAAGGAATCAGTTGGGTAGCTTCATTTTGCCGCCATCCCATCGCGGTATTATCTACCACTAATGTAACGGTACCGATATTTAACCGAAATAAATTATTGATACCCTTATCCATTGTCACCGAAAATGCAGTATACCGAAATATATCGATATGACGTCATATCGTTAAATAGAGGTATCCAATTTTTCCGGTAATTCAGTCCCTGTGGGGCAATGATTTATGAAGCTAAGCTATAATTCGTTGCTGTGGGGCACAGACCAGTAAGCTTCAAGACTCCGCATAAACAAAGTTTTGTATTCGAACGCAGTCGTAAAACGTTGGTGGGGTCAGGGGGGCGGACGGCGCGTTATGATTGGCCGGCTCAAAAGTTCGGTGGTATGATTCCTTATGATTGGTGCCGCTCGCTGACTGAGTGACGTTCCGATTGGCGGAGGGACGTATGATATGCAGTGGTAGAGCATATGCGTTGTGACCGGGGGTGTCCAGCTAAGCGGCGTCTAGAGGCTTACTGGTCTATGCTGTGGGGTAATTGTGTAACGCATTGACATTGACATCAGCTTTCATTTTGAAATTACTGCAACATTCATTGCGTGGTACGTAGTTGTCAATATGACGGATTGTCAAAACACACAGAGCAATGAACATTGAAATCCAAATGATTGCGATCGCGAGTGAGTTACACAATTCGGCAGCAGGGGGTCTACTCCCGTTCGACGATATTCGATAAATCGTACGATTCATCGCACAATTTGCTACTCCGGTCAACCATCGTTCCCTTATCGCATGCGATGATCGTGTTTTGACGTTTGTTTTTCTCATCTCCGGTAAATTGTATACGACTATGAACCGTAGTCTATCTTAATTGTGCCTTTTTTATGTGCCTATCTTTATTATGTAAGTATCAGTCGGAACGAAAGTTCGTACTTCGTTTGTCGTTCGTAAAACGCGAGTAGAAACAGGTCTTAGGTCGCGTCCCGACGGTGAAACGATAAGTATGAGAAAAGGCTCTAGTTTATTGAGGGCACTGACCGTATGAGTGTTGGGTTACAACATCGGAGAGCGCTATGGACTGTCGTAGCAATTCTCGTAGCCGTCGTAGGCATAACATAAACATAACATAACATTATTATTATTTATTCGTTACATTATCAATAATATACGATTACGCCTGCCTGTGTGGTGTGGTGGTTAGTGGCAATAGGCTCGCCCCCTATTACATAGGACTGAACCTAACTGAAGATATGTGGGAGTACTATACACCTCTGCCTACCCCTTCAAGGAAATACAGGCGTAATGTTATGTGTGTGTGAGACTCACGTTATTCTTAGTTTATACTAAAACTCTTAAAGAGTCATTGTACTCATAATTATGAAAAACTTTTAATATGGGTCATACAAACCCTGAATCGCAATAAAAGGCAGCTGTTCCTTATACCACGTGTTATTGAAAGAAATGAAAATCTCTTCAGGAGTTATTGTACTCATCAAAATTTTTGATTTTTTTTCGCGATTTTAATGTTGGTCCCAAAGTAAAAGTTGTTCATACTATTGAGTACAATGACCCCTTAAGAGGTTTTCAGTTATTTTATTTAAATACATGACAAATACACGTTGTATTTTATCGATTTATGTGAACAAAAATGCCTCAATACAAAGAATTGCCTTTTGCAAAATAAAAGGGAAAATCTACGTTTTAATTCCATTTAATGGGATTTGGTTCACTATCTGATAATAGAATAAGACCCGCATTACACCATTGGGTGCACTAAAAGAGCCTCCAGGAGTGACGATGTTCAATTGATATTCGGCGCAATGGCGAAATGTGGGTGTACTATACACCTCTGCCTACCTCTTCGGGGAAATACAGGCGTGATGTTATGTTATATGTTTTATTCGAAGCACCCTGGTCAGTCAGCTACGCTACCAACCTGCTGACTGGCTAATATTTTTCCCACGGCATGAGCTATTTTAATTTTGTAGCATCATGTCGATACAATAGAAAAATAATTACAGCGAGTCGCCACGGTTTTGCAACTGGTTGCGCAACCGTGTTGTCTATACTGGCGCCATACTCTTGACTGGTTGCGTGACAAGCATGGTTGAGCCGCCAGTAACATTCTGTGCATGCGTTGGCTGGTTGCGTGACCAAATTGGTTGCGCAACTAAGCAGACGATCGGTGTGGTCCCTCCTTAGAGCTGTGTACATTTAACTGGCAGTGCGACTTGCTTCCCGATTCAGAAATAATTCGATAAACAGTCGTCGACCGATTCGGTTTGTTATCTTTTTCTCTCGTAAACGTAACGTGAATCGTAGACGAAACGAGATAAGGGAGCTGGTCGCACCGACTCGTCTCGCCTCACCTCGCCTCACCTCGCCTCGTCTCGCCTCGTCTCGGTGTAATAGAGCCCTAAAATTATACTTACTACTTACCTACCTACCTTCCGACTAATACATCAAATGGTGCTTTAGCTGTTTAAGGTAACTGCAGCAAGTTCTAGTAGAAATTCATTTAAGGCGTATGTAGCAGCCAAGATGCGCCCCCATCAGTAAGACAATTATTACTCGCTGAATACATCCTATATCGAAAATTCGTTTTCAACAATTGAAGTACATGTACTGTAGTTTAATCAAAAACTATTATCTTTGTAAATTATAGTTCGCTGTAGTCGCAGATAGAAAAAGTGCTAAAAGTGGCCGTTTTTCGCACTTTTTCTAAATTAAACTACAGCGAACTATAAATTACAGAATTAATAGTTTCTGATTAAACTAAAGTACCCGTACTTCAATTGTTAAAAATGAATTTTCGATAAATTATGTATTCAGCGAGAAATATTTTTTTTACTGATGGGGGCGCAACTTGGCTGCTACATGCGCCTTAACCTTATTTCCTATCAAATTTCTTACTGTTTTTGAACAAAAGTTTGTTATCAAGATCAGTTGGAGTTTCTTCAATTTGTGGTGCGATCTTGCGCTCTTGAAGTCCTTTGTTCATGTTCTGAAAGTTTCTTTGAAGTTGTCACTTGGTAAGTTTTCTTTACAGTTGAAAACTGTTGAGTTGGTAACATTTGTTTAATGCTTTGGTTCCAAACTCGCCCCGTACGGAGACCTCGCCTATTTTTTTTGTTAATATAGTTACGCTGATTTACTGCACATCTCAAACTAGTAATTAATTTCTAGTAGCGTCAGTTTATTACTCGCCTTTTTTATGTTACTAGCAGCTAAAAGTGCCACACATAACAAAAAAAACCGGCCAAGTGCGAGTCGGACTCGCGCAGTAAGGGTTCCGTGTCTCTCAACGACCTGATACCCCATAAAAACTGATTTAATTTACGAGAGTTTATCAAAAGACATCAACGTACAGTGCGCGAAATATGAATTTTTGCATGTCTTTCTTACGCAGTTACCACCACATATGTCTATGTTTGTCTTATTTTTAGTATTTGTTGCTAAACTACATAGTGGTGTCGATTCTCTTGTTCACGAACTAAACTTATTTTAAACTATCGCTCTCTTTTACTAATAGTAGATACAAGAAAGGGATGGCAACCATTTAAGAGCTGTCAAATTAGACGAAATTAAAATTTCCATACAAGTTTAGTCGTGATCTCGGAACGTGCCCACTAAAATACAAAGAAATGTAACACGTAAACTAATTTGACAGTTCTAAAATGGTTGCCATCCCTTTCTTGTATCTACTTTTAGTAAAAGAGAGCGATAGTTTAAAATAAGTTTAGTTCGTGAACAAGAGAATCGACACCAGTATCCACTATAATCGAACTAAGTTTGAAGCTGGTATATTATACCGTTTTGAAGATAGAGCAGGAACAAAAAGGTTGAAAAAAATGCATGTTTTTTTTGGTTTCTTGTATGGGGACCCCCTTTGATTTTAGACTTTTTTTTGTTTTTAGTATTTGTTGTGATACACCTCATAGCAACACAATTTCTGAGAAAATTTCAACCGGTTACCTATTACCGTTCAAAAGATACAGCCCTGTGACAGACAGACGGACGGACGGACGGACGGACGGACGGACGGACGGACGGACAGTGTAGCGAGAGTAATAGGGTCCCGTTTGTCACCCTTCGGGTACGGAACCCTAAAAAAACCAGTGTAGTAGGAAGCAGGATATGAGTTCTTAGGAAAGCTGCAGATATCATATTTAGCAGTGGACGCTTGGAGGCTTTGTTGATTGTAGGTTAACAAAATTTAAATATTACCGCTTATGATAATAATTGATGCTTTTGGCTGTGAGAGCATTGACCGACATTTCAAGAGGCTCTCCAGACAGCGGGGCTTCGACGGCTATTAATTTAATTAATCAGTTAAATTTTTGGCATTTATACCTACTACTCACAAATACTACTCACTCGTTGTGGCGCAACTTGGGAGAGGCCTATGTCCAGCAGTGGACTGCGATAGGCTGAGTTGACTCACAAATACCAGCACATAATACCTAGGTATTGTACTTCGTTACAAACAAAACACGAGTATAAATAACATACTATTTTTAATAATTCATAATAACATTTATTCTTAGTCTAAGACGCACTCACTTTGCATGCGTTTTCGTACGAAATTCGGTCGTGCGTAGACTTACGAAAACGCACGACCGATCCCGATGCTTGAAGTACTATGGGGAAGTGCACACACCGTATGCGAGTAAAGGTGCGTATACTTCCGACGTCTGAACTCGATCCGCACTTGTTGGGATACTTAATTACTGAGCTGCCGTTTAGCGTAGACTACCTTTCTGACGGAGAAAAACGTAACCAGTGTGCACACTTCATTCATACGATCAGTATTGTAAGTTAACGTACAATATAAATTCGTGTCTAATGTGAGCGCGGCCTAAAGGTCAGTAGGTCAATAAAATTCACGTAACTAAAGAAGTGTACTTGCAATACAGTTGCAGATAAGTTTTGATCAAAACAACGCTTTTCGTATTTTCTTATCATCGGCGATTGCTGTTCAGATACGTTCGCGTCACGAGCGCAAAATCGGACAGAAAAGTGATAAGAAAAATAAAAATCTGTACCGGAATATTATTTTAATATACTATAACGTTATATTTATTGAAACATGATCGATTATATTCGACTATTTAGTGAGTAAGGGTGGTATGCCACTCGTCAAATTTCTTTGTCCAATGTGACTTTGATCAAAGAAATTTTCATGATTTTCATCAAATGTTGTATGTAAACAAACACTGATAATCAAATAAATAGGATTGGACAAAGAAATTTGACAAGTGGCATACCACCCTTATTTTTATTCTCTCATATGACCATAACGTAGGTAAGTTTGGCTATCGTGCAGTTAACATGCAACTTACGTGTAGTTTAAAGATTACAAGAGTACCATTTGTCACTAAAACTTGTACTACTGCAGCGTCTCTGCAATTTGATCTGCGCGTAATGAAATTATATGAATAAAATACGAAACGCCCAGTAGGAGAATTCACGTAACTAAAGAAAAGCAGTTCAGTTGCAGTTAAGTTTTGATCAAAACAACGCTTTTCGTATTCTCTTATCTTCGACGGTCGCTGTCAGATACGAACAGCAACGTCACTGCAACTTTATCGGCGTGTCATGAAAATAAGTGAATTAGGGTCCAGGGGCCTTACTCCCAACTGGTTCGAGCTCTGAACCAAATCGAGCTAATGTCAATTGCTAGAGGAATGCAGTACGAATTGACATTAACTCGAATTCAAACTCGATTGACACACAACTCAACCCAGTCAGGAGTAAGGCCCCTAGTCTCGTGTCAAACGCAGGTGCGGTCATTAACAGTCAATAAATAGCGGTAATGTATTACTGGGACTAGTTCTGAACCAAATCGAGCTAATGCCAATTCTTAAAGGAATGCAGTACGAATTATGACTAACTCGAATTCAAATTCGATTGACACACAACTCAACCCAGTCAGGAGTAAGGCCCCTAATCTCGTGTCAAACGCAGGTGCGGTCATTACCAGTCAATAAATAGCGGTAATGTATTATTGGGACTAGTTCTGAACCAAATCGAGCTAATGTCAATTCTTAGAGGAATGCAGTAAGAATTGACACTAACTCGAATTAAAATTCGATTGATCATAACTCGACGCAGTCAGGAGTAAGGCCCCTGGTCTCGTGTCAAACGCAGGTGCGGTCATTAACAGTCAATAAATAGCTATAATGTATGAAAATACAAGCGAAACAGGTTCTGGTAGAATATCGCTGTTTATCTCGCATACAGCGCATCTTGTTCATGGCCAAATAAGCCAAGGTCTTTCCTTTCCAATCTGGGCCAAAGAATACGACGCTATTTGCAACTAAATGTGATAAAAATGTTTGACAAACTCAATTAAGCCTATTTAAAAATATTGTCATCTAACTGTTGGCAGGAAATATGTAGGTACTGTCACGATGCTCGGTGGTACATTTTGTCAACAAAATCTCTTGAATGAATCCTGCTACATTACACGTGCCTTCTGCTGCCATCGAACATTGAGTGCAAGCAATTTTAGCCTTAGTGGTGGTTCACCGAAAAAATCTCCGACTGTACCTACTAAAAATATATTTTTGTACAATATTATCTGTTATGAACTCCTTATATACATATACCAGAAACGCGTGGTCATATTTGAAGAGCTCATTTAGTGAGTGCTATCGAACAACTTTTACTTCGGTGTTCAGCCCTGAAGTACCGAAAAAAAAACAGCTGTTCCCTACATTTGTGTTCACATGAATCAACAAGATGTAGGGATTAGCTGATTTTTTTCGATATTTTAGGGTTGAACCCGTAGGTAGTAAAAGTTGTTCTATAGCAGTCAATGAATGAGCTCTTCAAATATGACCACTCGTTTCTAATACACGTTGTATTTAACTAAGAGAGAATTTGTTTGAGTTTGCACATTCTTGTTAAGTCTTACGCATAGAAATCTTAATAATAAGGTAATAGAATTGTTTTCTGTCTCTTAATACCGGAACGCGTGTCGCCGGTTTGGCGCTACCAACACATAAATACGCAAATACGCCCACCATGTTTCTAGCATTCAATGCAAAATAAATTAAGCCTAAAAAGTAATCTGCTGTTAGATATGCTGCAAAATATAATTTTAGTGACTCTGCGTCCAAAACAGCACTGATGAGTCCTACGAGACACTTTTACGTGGCGACATTTTCACGCCACGTAAAAGTGTCTTTCACCTTTGCCACTTCTATTACCTTATATTATTAAGATTTCTATGTTTTTTTAGGGTTCCGAAGTCCTACAAGGAACCCTTATAGTTTCGTCATGTCCGTCCGTCTGTCCGTCTGTCCGTCTGTCCGTCTGTCCGTCTGTCCTAATCCTTTACAGCTTAATAACTTCTACAGTTATAAACATAAGTAAATGAAATTTAGTTAAAAAATAGTCTGCATATAGATCTCAATTTTAAAAGAATAAAAAAATAGTTTTTACGTTCTTTAGGGGTGGCGCCCATATATGTGAAATGGGGAAAAAAAAAATTTTTTCGCTGCTCCCCCTCGTGTGGGATATCATTGAATAGGTCTACTAAAATGAAGGTAATGTTTCATACATAACTTTTTTATCAGGTGTACCATCTGCGAAATATAGCCCGCCAAAGTGGCTTGCATCGCGCTTGTGTCCCCCCCCCTGCCATTTCTAAACTATGCAACGTAGAAACTTATAATCTTCCACATTGATAGACCTTTATAAAGCGTCGTACAACACTCTCTGGGTCGCCAATGCTGCCGTCAAGTGCCGTGTATTACATTTGGCACTGTATAGCGCCATCTAGCGGCTACTGACATCACTCTCTGAGTCGCCAATTCTGCCGTCTATTGCAAAAACTAAAATAGCCGTGATTAATATTGGATTTGATTTGTTTGTAACACCTACTTAAGGAACCCTATAATACTGAGCATGGCCCGACATGCTCTTGGCCGGTTTTTTTATCTTGTGTGATGTTTGAAAAAAATAAAAAACACGTTCTAGTACATATTGAGAATGAGAATTCCGGTCAGTCTATTTGTATTTGTGGACTGGCAGAAGTCCGCTAATCGTTTATTATGCTACCGGTAATTATAAGTTAGGCACGTTGGGTTGGGCAACAATAAGTAGGTCTAAGTAATAAATCTGACACGCGCACTGACATTTAATCTTATAAATCTTTATCTACACATGTTTAAAATAAATTATAGAAACAAACATTGCATCCAATTTTAATATTTAATGCTGTATAACTAAGGTTGAAATCAGGCCTCCAGAAGCAGCATTCTCCCATCATAGTTGCTAGAAAAGGGAAATTATTTGTATTAGTTTTTACTAAGTCGTTTGAAAGTCGTTTAAGCTGACTGAAGGCACATTTTTATGCTGATACCAACTGATAACAACATACTGAGTAATTCTTAAGTCCAAAAACCGGCCAAGTGTGAGTTTGGCACACGCACTAAGGATTCCGTACCATCAGACCAAGTTCTTTTACGAATTATGCATTCATTAAGATAAGAAAAACGAATTTTGAGTTATGCTATTAATAAGTCCGCCAAGACCAGTTCTGTGTTAAAATGGGAATTCAACCGGCGGAAAACGAAAAGGCTTTTTTCATTTATATTTTATGTTCATTGTATATCTTAGCGGCATTTTAGTTTGATTTTAAAAAGAAAGAAACACATTTATTGGACACAAAAAACCGACAAACACACACACAAAAACAATAGCAACAAAAAACAAACAAGTGATATAATAAAATTATGACAAAAAAAAAACATGCACAATATTGTTGACTCGCGCAACATGAATACAAATGTATGTAGTGGGTTACATCTTCGTGGTTACACCTTTAGGAACCTAAACACAGACATACATTTATAATATTTAATTATTATATTATAAATAATATTTAATTACATGCTGTTAGAAAACTCAGTTCTGAGTTAAGCTCGCCGATGTACATAAACTTTCCTACTGTAATATAAATGTATATCTGTGTGTACAATAAAGAATAAGAATAAGTATTATATTATAATAATTTATTTGTCCACTGAGTGGGTCTGAGCGACAAGGCTCATTGGGTATTCTCCTTTACGGATAAGTGCACACAAGCATCCGTCATTTCACTACAATTTCACTGTGTTTGTTAACGTCCAACGTGTAATATCATTACGTCATACATACCGATGCATTGGAGTAGTGTTCGACCACTCTAACACTGTGACCGCAATAACACATCATTTTAATTAATTCGGTTTGTATGTAAGCAAGAAGTTCTAAGAAGACTTGTTCTTGGCAATTTTTACTTTGATGACCACTTATCATTACTTAGCATGTTATGTAGAAAGTTTCAAGTGAATAAGGATGGCAATAAGAAAAGAGGCAGACCAAAGAAAACATGGACTGATTTTGTGAAAGATGATATGAATAGAAAGAAAGTGAACACTGAGATGAAGGTTATGTATAGAAGAAAATACATGCTGCGCCGACACCAAATAAATTAGGATAAGGGCAGGAGGATGATAATGATGATGATTACTTGAGAAAAAAAAATATCTTTGCACCGTTTGCGGATTAAACAAAACCACTTGACATAAGTTAAACTTGATCTGTGGTATAATTAATGATAATATTAAAAAGATCAAATATACTCACTCCTTTATGAAAGCAATAACTATCCGCACTATCCCCAATACGGATGGAGCCTTTCGGGCACTTCGCAGGTGTATTAAATTTTCTAGGGTTGGCAAAACCTAATGTTGCAAAGGCTGTGAGCACCACAAATAATAGAAGGTATAGCTTCATGTTCACGAGGTCACTAATATCACTTGAATGTCAAGAGACGCGCCGTGAATACCTTTATATACAAAATGTAGACATCTCTACTACATGCATATTTATGAACTCCGGAGCGGGTTCCAAATAGTATTTATGTTAATACAAGGACAGGTAACTTGTTTGTTTTTGTGTTTGCTTATAAATGTTGGTCTCTACAATAACTTTGCCTGATTTGTTTTAATGGATTGTGTGGTTAAGTACGTTTTCTAAAACATGCTTGTAAATTCGATTATTTTGAAAACCTTCTTCGAGTTAAATCGAAAATGCTGTATTGTTCAAATACTTACGACCAGCGGCCGGCAATGTTAGTATGAAAATCCATATCTGTCCTGTTTAGCGGCCAAGTAAATTACTATGAAATTTGTCGTGTAATTTAAAAATGAAACGAACTTTTTATTCCGAAAAATAGCAACCAAGGAGGTTAGATAATAAAGGGGTGAATTTAAACAAATGCCATTTTTTTATCATATCGGTGAACTTTTTCATTTATATATTTATTGTATATTTTTCAGGTTTTATGTAATCTTTAGGATATCTAATATCCCCAAATTTAATATCATCAACGTATCATTTAAGACTAAGGAGAAAATTCAGTTCGAATTCTGGTTTCCACCGATATGACAAACCGGCACCGATTATTTTTCTGTACACCGATATGATAGGTTTATCCACCGAAATGTATGTGCATATCCAGCGATATGATAATCTATCCAGCTTTGAACATCAAAAAGGAAATAGTTAGTAGGTACCAGGCTTATGATCTCAATTTTTCGGTAGCGATTCTGTTACATCATTGGTCACTGAAACACTTGTTTGGTTGTTTCGGGCAACATTTGCCTTAGCTTTTTTCCTCTGATAATATGCAGGGGTACTGATTCGGTTTTTCTTTGTGCAATGCGACGTGCATGTGCAGTCATTTGGCTTCGGGTTGGGATAAGTCCGGCTGCCTTTCGTCTAGCTCAGCGGTTCTCAAACTTTTTTGGTCACGGAACCCTTTTGACAAGCAAAATACTTGACGGAACCCTACAATAAAACAATAGTTTTAAAAAGTGTATTCTTTATTATATAAGCATAATAAAAGTACAATGTAACAGTTACTAATTATTACTTACTTTAACCACATGCCAAGTACAATAATAGAAGATATTAAAAATGAAAAAATCTTAACTAATGGGAGGTATGAAACTGTTCTTTATTTTTCATCAATTGGTTGATATCAGGTTTGATAGAAGACATTTGAAGTCTCATATCAGGTTCGGCGTCCAGTCTATTGCGATATTTTGTTTTCGTGGCTGCATAGGTTGAGAATCCTGTTTCGCACAAATATGTTGTTGGGAACGGGAGAAGAATATTCAGAGCCATTCTGCCAAGCATTGGATATTCATCACGGATTCTGCACCAAAAATCGTTGAGAGGCGTCGTTTTGAACAGTGACTCCATACTTGTGTCTGATGACATTTCTAAAAGAGATTCATATATCTCGTTTGACATACTTTCGGGCTTTTGCAAGTTGGGTAAAAAAGGATTATGAATCCATGAATTCAGCTTCATTTTTGTATTATGTTCTTCGGGAAAATACTTTACAAAAGATGCGCGCATCGAAGTGAGATATTGGACCAATTCTTCAAACACATCAACTTGAAACATTTCCGAGTCGTTATCGCTAACAAACTCACTGAGTGACGTAAAGCTTTCTATTTCTCTCTTACCAACGCAAATAATCCAAAAATCTAATTTTCTTTTGAAGGCAGTTATTTTGTTATAGGCCTGGAACACTGTTGTCTGTTTACCTTGCAATGATAAATTCAATTCGTTCAGTTTTTGAAAGATATCCGCCATAAAAGACAATCGGAACAACCAAGTTTTATCATACAAACGGTCTTTCAAATTAAAAGAAACTGTATCTGCTGAATGAAACATTTGTAACTCGGCTCTAAGTTCAAATAGCCTTGTTAAAGTTTTACCCCGAGACAGCCATCGCACTTCTGTATGGAGCAGCAGTGTTTTATGTTTGCTGCCATAATCTTCACACAATAATGAGAACAATCGGGATTGTAGTGGTCGTGATTTGATAAAATTAATTATTTTTACCGCTTCATCCATAACTAATTTTAGATTTGACGGCATTTGCTTCATCGCAAGTGCTTGTCTATGCAGAATACAATGGCTGGAACTACAATTAGGCGCTTTACTTTTTATTCGTGATACTGCTCCTGCTGTTTTACCTGTCATCGCCTTGGCCCCATCTGTACAAATGTCAATGCAATCGTTCCAACTAAGATTATTTTCTTTAAAAAATATGTTTATTTTATTAAAAATTTCTTCCCCGGTAGTGTTTGTGGGCAGCGGTGAACACATAAGCATGTCTTCTTCAAAAGAACGTTCATATGGATATCTCACGATAACCAGCAAGATAGCCAGACCAGTGACATCAGTTGACTCATCCATTTGCAAGGCGAATCGTGTTTTTTGTAGACGTGCAACTAGTTCTTGTTTGACGTAGCTTGCCAGATCATGGATTCGCCGTGAAACAGTATCGTTTGATAGCGGTACAGTAGAAAGATGCTTTGCAGATTTTTCATCGAGCATACATTTTGTTATGTCTAACACACATGGCTTTATTAAATTCTCAGCGATAGTGTGCGCTTCACCTGCTTGTGCAATGCGATAGCTAACTAAATATGATGCCTCCGTGGCCTTTTCATTGATAGTTTGTGTTACATGCATCATATTTTTTTGACTTTCCAATAACTGTTCTTTTTTACGAACAAAAAATTCTTTATTCTTGTCTTTAGACTCGGGGTGTACAGTTTCTAAATGTCTGCGTAATTTGGCAGGTGCCATGGAACTATTAGGAAGCAGTTTACTACATAACATGCAGAGAGGTGAGCCGTTGGAATCAACAAATCCGAAACTGATATATGATTCATCATACTTCCTTTTTTTCGTCTTTGAAACCGTGGAGCTTGACGTCGTGGCATCATCGTCTGGATCGGTAATTGCTGTATTCTCCGCGCGTACTGCTTTTGAACATTCAGCGTCATTAGAAGATGTCGTTGCAACACGTTTAACACCTTTAAGCCAACGTTCCATTCTTCTTTATTAATAATGTTACACGTCAGGATGGTAGGGTCAAAATAATGCACAATCGTTACTGCGTTTATGAGACAAAGTTTAGTCCAAAGAAGAAATGTACAAAACTGATACAATCAGAATACAGCGGGCAGTAGAACTTACAAGAAGGCAGCAGGCTAGCCAGCTTGTAAGTAGGTAGGTACGAACTTATCGCTCCGAACGCTAATCGTCAACTGACTGATGAGGCGCGACTTTTTTTATATAATAGCGCTTTTATACTTAGTCCTAGACTCGAACTCGAACATTCTCAAAAATACTCGAGTCGGCGCCTTTGATAAACAAAAAGCGGAAATAAAAATATAAATACAAAAAAATGCGTTGTAAACAATCTCGACTTTATGCTTTTGAAGATAGAGCCGAAAGTCGCTTGTTCACAACTATAGCGTCTAATTCAGAGGCGGCTTTTATCAAAGGGACTGCGCGCTCACAAGTATACGCGCGGCGGGCGGATTCAAAACGTTCGACCAGTGACCAGAGAGAGGTGTTTTGTTTTTTTTTTCTAAATTCTTGCGGAACCCCTACAGGGGTATCGCGGAACCCTAGGGTTCCGCGGAACACACTTAGAGTACCGCTGGTCTAGCTAAACGTTCTCTATCTTTTCTTAAATGCTCCTCTCTTAACACAGGATTGCTTTGATTTATCTTTTCTTATTCTTTCCAGCAACCTTTTCTCTCTTTTTTCTCCTTCTCTTTTAGTTTTGGCCTTGGCATTCTTAAACAAAATTAAGCTATTATGATGTTTTCTTTTTATCTATTTATTATTTTGATATTTATTATTATGTACTTACTATTTTTTTAACTAGAAAATATTTTCTAGAGAAACCTTTAATGCGTTTAATTGCTCCACCTCACCATCACCATCACCTCAGCCTATAGACGTTACATTACCGAATACAGACCTCCCCTAATGATACATTTATATATCTTCTACTACCCAGTGGTATCGTGGTAATGATTTTGGCAGTCTATGTAGGTAAGTATGTATGTATGTATGTATGAATGTTTCTATGTAGGTATATATGTATGTATATAATGTATGTGTTTGTATGTTACATTGTTTCTTTGTATATTTAACGAAATGACACGGGATCTACCGATATGATAAAACGACTCACCGAGATGATAAAATGATCTACCGATATGATAAAGCAATCCACCGATGTGACAAAACTGTGCGTTGATCATGAATCAAAACACCTATATTAGATATAAGACACCGATTGATTTTTTCTTATCATTTCGGTGTAAATTATCACATCGGTGGTAATAAAAACCACCGATTTCAGCGATATGAGAACAGCGACGTGAGAAATAACACACTTTTTATAAAATTAAAAAAAATGTTTAATATCTAGGATAAATTCAATAACAGTCAATGAAGCTAATTCACTTACTACCTCTGTTAGAACCAAACAACAATAATAAAACTACTCATTACACTAGAAACGACCGATAATATTAAATAATTGTCCGGGAGCAACTGAAATGGCGTACTTACGTTATTGGCGGGAATGTGCAGTGATTTGACACACGTCCGTCCTGACTGCGCACTAGCACACACTAACGAGGAAAATAAAATTGGGGTGGGGATGGGGACGCTGTCGGACTTAGAAGTGGGCGTTTAAACAAAAAGCGCTTAAAAAAGTCTAATAAAAAAAAAAGCGTATAAGCACGCTTTGTGATTAAAGCAGATTTCGTTTAGACTTTTTTGTAAACCAAACTTATGCTTTCAATAGTACGATTGAAATGTAACCTTATTTCTATGAACATAAGACTCAATTTCAAAGTTGACTGGTGGTGGTATGAAACCGGCAGAATGAAATTTTATTCGTTTACGTAAAATTTGTTTAGAGAAAGCACTTTTTTATTTTGTTGATTATTTTCGTATCGTTTAAACATTTTAAACGTTTTTGACCTTGATTGATTTGCTTTTGCTTTGGCGCTTAGTTTATTTTTCGTCGTCAACGAGTGAATGCGTTTTTGAATGTTCTCCTTGGTAATTACGCGACGATTGTAGTTTGTTTGTATAGTTTTTAGTGAACTTTATAAATAGTTTAAATGTAAATAGAATAGTGTAATGTAGACAAATAAAAGTCAATTTTTTTAGAAGTGAAAAACGAAAAGCGGCAAAAGCGTAAAAAAATTCGTTGGCAGAAAAAAGCACAACGTTTAAACACGCTTACGATTTTAAGTAGTTTTTCCCAACTTTACGGACTCAGATGTAAAGCTGTTACTCGTCGATGTAAAGCGGTTTAAATTACTTTTGTCCACGATATGAGAACATTTTGCAGGACAAGAACGTTTGTGCCTCTCAGTAATAATAATCGTTAATTATGTAATAAAATATACTATACCAGGCCCCTCAGAAAGTATTGCGAAAAAAAGTTTTTATATATGGGAGACTGGCCAGTTATAATGTTTTTCGAAAATATGATTATTTATAAGTAAAAATAAGTAAGTTCCAATTTCAAAATTTCCCTCCACATTTTTTGCGAGTTAATTCAAAGTATTGTGTCTCACTGAAATATGGATCTGCGCCGGGAACATTTTAGAGCTATGATTTTATACGATTTCAAGTGTCGCCTGAAACCGGATGAATCGTACAATAGACTTCAAATGGCATTCATGGATGAAGGCCCTTCCAAGGCAACCGTGTATCGTTGGTATAACGAATTCAAGCGCGGTCGACCAACTTTGGGGGATGACGAAAGAAGCGGTCGCCCTTTGACGGCTGTTACCGAAGAAAACGTGCTAGCAGTGAAAAATTTAATCCAAGACAATAGGCGAATTACATATCAGGAGATTCAACACATATTGAAGATTGGATCGGGAAGCGTTCACGAGATTCTACACAGCCAACTTCGCGTGAGGAGGATAGTATCACGCTGGGTGCCGCACAACCTCACCGATGCTCAGAAGCAGGCCCGGGTGGAATGGTGCCGTGATATGCTTAACAAATTTGAAGCAGGCTCGTCTCGGCGTGTTTACGACATCGTTACAGGTGATGAGTCCTGGATTTATCAATACGACCCAGAAACCAAGCGCCAGTCGACTGTTTGGGTGTTTCAAAATGAGCCAACGCCTACCAAAGTGAAGCGATCTAGAAGCGGGGGTAAGATTTTGATCGCTAGCTTTTTTAATTTGACTGGCCACTTGGTATCAATTCCCTTACGGGATCAAAGAAGCATTAATGCCGAATGGTATACTACCAAATGTTTGCCAGAAGTTTTCTCTGTTATAAGCAACAAGCGACCAAACACAGGGCTCCGCGGGCTACTGCTCCACCACGACAATGCACCTGCGCACACCGCACTCAAAACGAGGGACTTCCTGGACAGCACGCCAGTCAAACTCCTGGGTCACCCTCCTTACAGCCCTGATCTAGCACCGTGTGACTTCTTTTTATTCCCAAAAATAAAAAATCAGCTCAAAGGGATACAATTTTCGTCGCCGGAAGATGCGCTGGCTGCGTTCGAGCAGGCTGTAAACGAGGTGTCTGCGGCGGACTGGAAAAAGTGTTTTGAAAACTGGTTTAGGCGCATGAATCTTTGTATAGAGGCTGGTGGAAAGTACTTTGAAAAGATTTGATAAAAATATATGTACGTATAGAACAATTTTTTTTAGTTTCGCAAAACTTTCTGAGTGTCCCACGTATATTAATAAAACCTTTGTAATAGTCCTAGGCAAATTATATTGAACCTATTGAATACTAAAAAAAAATTCAGAACAATATTCCTTTTTTCAAATACTAAATTCACCGAAGACAAAAAAATAAGTCATTTGGGAAATTCACCCAAAGATTTTATTCAAATTTCGAACTGGCTTGCAAATAGAGCTGTTTAAAGTAAAAAGAAACAATTTAACATTGACGCGTGAAAAATTATTGTTGTTCGTGATTGATTTTGGAATTTATATAGGTACAAACTTAGTATGAATTTCCGCGCATTATTTGAGAAAAGTATTATACAAGCCTTGGCCGCAACCAGGCATTGATGGCCTGCAGCAAATTCTGCCCTGACTCAAACTTTGATGTGACTATAACTGTGGTAACTGCTACTAAAAATAGATTTGCTAAGTGTTAATAGTAATATTTTCTCAATAATATTTTTTTTTGCGGTCAAGTAGAAGGCTTGCAATCTGCAGCGGACTCATAAATTTACGATGACTAATGCAGAGATACTTAATACATTCACGTTACTGACTGCTTACTTTAACGAAAAGTTCACATTTCTTACTTCGGTGAAAAAATACGAGATTAATAACAATATATTTCTAGATGTAATAAAGTATACACATTGTTTTTTTTTATATAATGTATTTAAAATATAATGTGTTGCTTATTGAATAAAGGGAATAGTAGAAGGGAATGTAAATAATTAGGAAAAGCCTATAATTGTAGCAGTATCACACTCACTGTACACATAATTATTATATCCATTGTCTAGTACCCATAGCACAAGCTCTGCTTAGTTTGGGACTAGATGGTGGTGTGTAAAAATGTCCCAAAGATATTTATTTATTTATTTCATAGTAATATTTAGGGTAAGTCCGGGGGAGTTGGCCCTAGTAACTTCAGAAGCCAGTAAATTGAAAAACTATGAAGATCAATTCAAAAAAATTAACTTCTAATTAAACTTTGATAATTAAACTTTAAAAATGTAACAAGTAACAATAAGTTTTTACATAATTAATATAATAATTTATTAATTCTTAAAATTAAACGATTGGCCATCTCTCCCAGAGTATCCGGGGGAGATGACCATAGTAGCAAGGGAGAGATGGCCAGTTTTTAAATCAACATTAGCTACTGTTTAACTTATATTTTTTTAGCTTTAGTTCTTTCTAGAAGGAGCTGCTCCTGATTTTCTTCGCCAAACAGGCAAGATGGTCCCTTAAATTCTTTTTGACATTATTTGCCGTGTATCGTCTTATTAGGGCTTTTTTGGTACTTCATAGGTTTCCTAAGTCGCTTAGATACACATTTTACCATTTCTAACATTTTCTAAGGTGAATGCTACAGGGTAGCCCGCGAAATTTAAAATTTCTTGCGTTTTTTGCTAATTGTAGCTCTATTTCGCGTTGTATATCGGTCGAAATATGATTCGCGGCAGTATTAACAATATATCTACTGAATAATACTCACAAAAAAAAAATATTAACCTTGCTCTATAAACTGTACAAGCTCAATACTATTAATTTATGATCAAATTATCGATTTTCGAGCTTGTAGAGCTTATAAAGCTAGGTTTATATCATTTATGAGTATTATTCAGTAGATATATTGTTATTATTACCGCGAATCATATTTTGATTGATATACAACGCGAAATAAAGCTACAATTTGCAAAAAACGCAAGAAATTTTAAATTTCGCGGGCTTTTCGCTCTTGTTTCTTCGCTTAGTGACTTTTTTTCTTAGATATTTTTATGTTACCCATTTTTTATGAAAATGTCCTATATTATATACGGGCCATCTTACACCGACCGAATATGGCCATCTCTCCTAATCGTCCGGGAGAGATGTCAACATATATTTTGTAAAAAATATAATAAACTCACTTGCAATTTTGAAGTTATATTGAGTGTGGCTCGTGAACTATGCAATCAAGAAAAAAAACTTCAAATTTTTCGTAATATTAGCCAGAGAGTAGTGCTCTCTGTTGAGCATAAGTATGTTTTTTTCTTGTTGGCCATCTCTACCTTACGGCCAACTCCCCCGGACTTACCCTACCTATGTACTTATGATCATCATCATCATTTCAGCCGAAAGACGTCCACTGCTGGACATATGCCTCCCCCAAGCATCGCCACAACGACCGGTCCTGTGCCTTCCGCATCCAGTGGATTCCCGCGACCTTCACCAGGTCGTCGGTCCACCTTGTGGGGGGCCTACCCACGATGCGCCTTCCAGTACGCGGTCGCCACTCCAGAACTTTATCGGCCATCCGTTCTGCGAGCAATGTGCCCCGCCCACTGCCACTTAAGTTTGGCAATTCTTCGGGCTATGTCGGTTACTTTCATTCTCCTGCGAATCTCCTCATTTCTGATTCGATCACGCACGGACACTCCGAGCATAGCCCTCTCCATTGCCCGTTGAGTGACTTTGAGCCTTCTTATCAGGCCCATTGTGAGCGACCACGTTTCAGTACCGTAAGTAATTACTGGCAACACACACTGGTCAAAGACTTTCGTCTTGAGACACTGCGGTATTTTGGACAAGAAGATATTGGGTAGCTTCCCGAACGCTGCTCAACCGAGTCGGATTCGACGATTGACCTCTTTCTCGAAGTTGGACTTACCAAGCTGGACAGTTTGTCCTAGGTATACATAATCGTCAACAACTTCGAGTGTAGATTCTCCAATGCTTACGGGAATGGGTGCTATATGGGTTTTCGACATAACCTTTGTCTTGTCCATATTCATTTAAGACCCACTCTATCGGAAGCTCTACTGAGGTCATCGAGCATTGTACCTAGGTCTTCCATGGTCTCAGCCATGACTACTATGTCGTCGGCAAACCGAAGGTGAGTGATGTACTCGCCGTTTATGTTAATGCCTAGCCCATTCCAGTCCAGAACCTTGAAGACATCCTCCAATGCAGCAGTGAACAGTTTCGGAGAGATCACATCTCCCTGTCTCACACCTCGCTGCAGAAAGATAGGTTTCGAGGCTTGGTCCTGTAATCGGACTGACATAGAGGCGTTTTCATACAAAGACTTTAACACTTCGATGTACCGATAGTCAATCTGGCACCGTTGAAGAGACTGTAGTACCGCCCAAGTCTTGATCGAATCGAAGGCTTTCTCGTAGTCCACAAACGCTAAACAAAGAGGCAAGTTATACTCTTCAGTCTTCTGTATAACCTGCCGCAGCGTATTTATGTGGTCTACGGTGCTAAAGCCTTTTCGGAACCCGGCTTGTTTGGGAGGCTGGAAGTCGTCAAACCTGCGCGAAAGACGGTTCGTAATGACTCTCGAAAACAGCTTGTAGACATGGCTCAGAAGTGAGATGGGCCTATAATTGTTCAGTAGAGCATTATCGCCCTTTTTGAAGAAGAGTACCACCACACCTCTGCTCCATGCCTGTGGCGTTCTCCCCTCGAGAATGACGGAATCAAATAACTTCCGAAGGGCCTTAAGGATCGGTTTTCACCCGCCTTCAGGAGTTCAGCCGTAATTCCGTCATCACCTGGTGCCTTGTTGTTTTTGAGCTGCTTTAGAGCCATCCTAATCTCGTACAGGCTGACGTCCGGGATATCTTTGGTATAGTGTCGGGTCAATCGAACTCTTGGGTCGTTAGCCCGATTTACAGTAGGTTTCCGGGTGGACGTGTATAACTGTCCATAGAACTTCTCGACCTCCTTCACTAGCTCTGGCTTGGAGGATACGACTCTGCCATCGTCGGTCCTCAGTTTTGCAAGCTGGCTCTGCCCAATAGACAGGTCTCTTGCGAAGACTTTGGAGCCCTTGTTCTTCTGTATCGCGTCTTTAATACGTTCGGTATTAAATTGGCGTAGGTCACTTTTCAAGGACTTTGAGATCTGTCTATTGAGCTGCCGGTACTTAGTCGCATCATGTGAGGACTGCAGAATCATCTCGCGTCTTTCCGCCATGAGCTCGAGAGTGTGGTCAGAGAGCTTTTTGTTTCTTTTTGTACTACGGGTCCTAAAGATCCTAGACCCGACCGTATGGACAGTTTCCACAAACCCATCGTTGTAATCGTCCACTGAGCTCCATAGGCATTCGAAACGATTCTGAAGTTCGAGCTGAAATCTCTCGGGGTTTTGGATTTGGATCGGTGCTGGACGGAGTGTAGACTTCATCAGTCGAGATCTTTCCAGCTTGATGTTCAGATTCAATGTGCCTCTTACCAAACGGTGATCACTTCCGGTTTTGACCGCGTTGATCACAGAGACATCATTGAATATTTGCTTCTTCGTCGACATAATGAAGTCAATCTCATTTTTTGTTACACCATCAGGTCCCAACCTGGTCCACTTCCTGTGCTCACGCTTTCTGAAGAAAGAGTTCATCATATAGAGCCCCTCTTTCTCCATAAAACCGGCCAGTAGATGACCCCGGTGATTCCGATATCCATATCCAAATTGCCCCACTCACAGCTCATCATCGTAGCGCTTGCCCAGTTTCGCGTTGAAGTCTCCCATGACAACAGTGAAGTGAGTTTTAGAGCCATGCATGGCTCTCGAAATATCCTCATACATGGTCTCCACCTCATCGTTGGGGTGTTTCGAGGTCGGGGCGTATACCTGTATAACCTTCAACGAATACCTTTCGGTTATTCTGAGTATAAGGTACGCCACCCTGGTCGAAACACTCTCGATCTTCACTATGTTGTTCACAAGAGACTTGTGGACGATAAACCCGACACCACCCTGGGAAAGTTGATCGCCCTCCCGGAAATAGAGCAAGTTACCGGATTTGAGGATTATCGTGTCCTCCCCCTCTCTTCGGATTTCAGATAACCCTACGATATCCCATCGTAACCTGCTCATATCTTCCTCGAGTTCGACAAGCTTCTCGTCGGTCCGCAGTGTACGTGTGTTGTATGCTGCCAGGTCCATTCTTTTTTTGTTATGGTAGCCGGATCTCTGGGGATTCTTCGCACCCCCTGCCCCGCCGTTACCTAGGTCGCTACCGTAACCAGGGCTAGCGGGGCCGCCGGGGACTAGGGGCCAGTTTTTATTAGTGCTTTGCATGTTTGGGGGGATATGCCATAATCGCCACGCTTGGCAGGCGGGTTGGCGATCGCAGTTGGTTGGTTTAATACTCGGAGGACGCTGCTGCCCATCCTCTGGTGAATCCCTTAGTCGCCTTTTACGACACCCATGAGAAGATATAGGGTGGTGGCATTCTTTACGTCCGGCACCACACGGACGATATGTACTTATATCACAGACTAATTAATTTATGGGATAGTCACGGGGAATTTCTAGATACCAATAAACTGGTTCTAATACATACATTCCGTATAAATTGTCAAGAATCTTTGAAAGACATCATCATTAAATGCAATTAAGCTGATGTTGTTAGTGTTCAAAAAATCGGTCGTATTGTGGAATGTCTGTAATCCTATTTAATTATGTGTGTGTTATACTATGTTATATTACTATGTAATAAGTGATTAAAGTGACCTAACTCAATTTCGGTTATCTAATGTTGGCCTAGGTATTTGGTAAAATAAATATTCTAATGAGGTTGAAGAGGAGTTTTTGAGATGAAACTGCAGAGCCAGAATCAAAATAATGAGAATTAGAAGACAAATAGTTTAAGGTAAGATTTTTTTATAAGGCTCAAATAGCCGAAAAAAAAAATTTTTTTTTTTTTTTTTTTTTAATTATATTATATTTTCTGCAAAAAAATACCAAAAAATACTTGAAGTATCCATTGGCAAGTAACTTCCAGAATAGCTTGCAGAAGTCAATTTCAAATTAGTTTCCGTTTAGTGTAATTTTTTTATTGCAAGTCATTTTTCTGATGTATGTGGCAGTTAATGTGCTGTAAGATATTGGAGAACCGTTTTGATAGAAATTGTATATTATTATTTATGTATTGAATAAGTAACAATGACTCACTGTGTTAGTAACAATATTACTTAATAACTATGTTAGTATTCCTATCCTATGCACTTAACCTAAACCGCACTGATATGCAAATCCCTGCTACTAGCTCAGCACCAAGGTTGAAAGCTTGCAGCAGCGATTTACACACGCGCAGTCAAGCCTGCTGGCTATACAGCGCAGTATAACGTTGGGGCTGGCCCGCACCCGGCGCACCAGGGGTCTACTCCCGTTCGACGATATTCGATAAATCGTACGATTCATCGCACAATTTGCTACTCCGGTCAACCATCGTTCCCTTATCGCATGCGATGATCGTGTTTTGACGTTTGTTTTTCTCATCTCCGGTAAATTGTATACGACTATGAACCATAGTCTATCTTAATTGTGCCTTTTTTATGTGCCTATCTTTATTATGTAAGTATCAGTCGGAACGAAAGTTCGTACTTCGTTTGTCGTTTGTAAAACGCGAGTAGACCTACAGGGAGGCGCATGTTTTTCGCATCGTAGCGTAGAAACAATCGACGCGGGCTTCAGCAAACATAAACATCCCTGATGCGCTACAGAAACGGGACAGCCCCAGAATGCGTTGTTATACGTGGGACACTCAGAAAGTTTTGCGAAACTAAAAAAAATTGTTCTATACGTACATATATTTTTATCAAATCTTTTCAAAGTACTTTCCACCAGCCTCTATACAAAGATTCATGCGCCTAAACCAGTTTTCAAAACACTTTTTCCAGTCCGCCGCAGACACCTCGTTTACAGCCTGCTCGAACGCAGCCAGCGCATCTTCCGGCGACGAAAATTGTATCCCTTTGAGCTGATTTTTTATTTTTGGGAATAAAAAGAAGTCACACGGTGCTAGATCAGGGCTGTAAGGAGGGTGACCCAGGAGTTTGACTGGCGTGCTGTCCAGGAAGTCCCTCGTTTTGAGTGCGGTGTGCGCAGGTGCATTGTCGTGGTGGAGCAGTAGCCCGCGGAGCCCTGTGTTTGGTCGCTTGTTGCTTATAACAGAGAAAACTTCTGGCAAACATTTGGTAGTATACCATTCGGCATTAATGCTTCTTTGATCCCGTAAGGGAATTGATACCAAGTGGCCAGTCAAATTAAAAAAGCTAGCGATCAAAATCTTACCCCCGCTTCTAGATCGCTTCACTTTGGTAGGCGTTGGCTCATTTTGAAACACCCAAACAGTCGACTGGCGCTTGGTTTCTGGGTCGTATTGATAAATCCAGGACTCATCACCTGTAACGATGTCGTAAACACGCCGAGACGAGCCTGCTTCAAATTTGTTAAGCATATCACGGCACCATTCCACCCGGGCCTGCTTCTGAGCATCGGTGAGGTTGTGCGGCACCCAGCGTGATACTATCCTCCTCACGCGAAGATGGCTGTGTATAATCTCGTGAACGCTTCCCGATCCAATCTTCAATATGTGTTGAATCTCCTGATATGTAATTCGCCTATTGTCTTGGATTAAATTTTTCACTGCTAGCACGTTTTCTTCGGTAACAGCCGTCAAAGGGCGACCGCTTCTTTCGTCATCCCCCAAAGTTGGTCGACCGCGCTTGAATTCGTTATACCAACGATACACGGTTGCCTTGGAAGGGCCTTCATCCATGAATGCCATTTGAAGTCTATCGTACGATTCATCCGGTTTCAGGCGACACTTGAAATCGTATAAAATCATAGCTCTAAAATGTTCCCGGCGCAGATCCATATTTCAGTGAGACACAATACTTTGAATTAACTCGCAAAAAATGTGGAGGGAAATTTTGAAATTGGAACTTACTTATTTTTACTTATAAATAATCATATTTTCGAAAAACATTATAACTGGCCAGTCTCCCATATATAAAAACTTTTTTTCGCAATACTTTCTGAGGGGCCTGGTATTATATACGAAGGGCGCTATACGATTTTTGAGTATAACTAACCCACAGGCTGCACGTGTAAAAGGAGGTGCAATATGCACGAAATAGAGTTTTTTTCACCTCCCTAGAACAACGTGCAAACCTGCGAGCCACCATATTAGCTCTAACCGATAGCGCCATTCGTTCGGTCGGCGGTCAAGAGATGTCCTAGGTATTTAAATTTATGGACCCTAGCCAGAGTTACTTCATTTATCTTGATTGGAGGTATAGTTTCTGGACATCGAACGCCGCCGGCATCAAAGACCATGATCTCACTTTTATTAACGTTGTAGACAAGTCCATGAAGTTTGGCATATTCTTCACAGATGGCCACCAACCTCCTAAGACCACAGACCGAGGCGCTCAGCAGCGCCATATCATAAGTGTAACTAATATTGTTGACACACACACCGTCAATGTAACAGCCGGCTCGCTCTCTGCTTAGTGCCTCGATTAGCTCATTGACGTATAGATTGAAGAGCGTGGGCGAGCTAAACCCCCCCTGCCTCACCCCACACTCCAACCCATACGTCTCCGACAAAACTCCGGCCCACCGCACCTGATTGATCTGGCCTCCATACCAGCATTTGAAAGTAATAATTAGCTCAAGAGGAACTCCAGCTTTCTCCGACTTCCTCCAGAGAATACTGTAAGAAACCAGATCAAACGCCTTGGATAGATACAGGAAGCAAGCATACAAAAAAAAAAAAAAAAAGATCACGGTATCAGTGGATACAACGCTCCGGGATCCGTGGCTAATTCAGTCTGATCCCGGGATCCGTGGACACAAAAACATATTAATCACTTGAGGAAGTATGATGACACTCTTCTAACCCATGATAATAAATTCAAACAAACTAACATAAACTTTATTTTAGCACGTAAAATCAAGAAGAAACTGCTGGTTTCTTCTTGATTTTACGTGCTAAAATAAATTACTTAAAGCTTAAAATTACTACTATTACTAGAAATAATTTATACACACGTGGCTTGCAGTGACTTCTGCTAGCAACTTAAACTTAAAAAAAACGGCCAAGTGTGAGTCGGACTCACGCAGTAAGGGTTCCGTACCACCCATCGACGTGATACCCCATAGAAACTGATTTAATTTACGAGAGTTTATCAAAAGACATCAACGAACGCACGCGAAATGTGAATTTTTGCATCTCTTTCTTACGTAAGTTCCACCACATATGTCTATGTTTGTTCTACTATTAGTATTTGTTAGTAAATTACATAGTATGCACTATAATCAGACCAAGTTTGACGCTGGTATGTATTACCGTTTTGAAGATAGAACAGGAACAAAAACGTTGTAAAAAATGCATGTTTTTCGAGGTTTATTGTATGGTTCCCCTTTGGTTTTAGACTTTTTTTATTTTTAGTATTTGTCGTGATAGGCACCATAGTAACACATATTCTGTGAAAATTTCAACTGGTTATCTAATACCGTTACAAAGATACAGCCCTGTGACCGACAGACAGACGGACGGACGGACGAACGGACAGCGTAGCGAGAGTAATAGGGTCCCGTTTACACCCTTTGGGTTCGGAACCCTAAGTGGATACTTTCGGTAGGCCAATCTTTAAAATACAATAGAATAGAATATTTTTTATTTATTTTTCTTTAACAAAAATAATACTTTGCTAGCAACATAAAAATAAACTATTAATAATTAAGACCGGTATAAAAGCTTGTTAGCCATTCCACTCATATCAGTGGTAGTTAACATGTTTAATCATGAAGTTGTTCATAATATTATTATTTGTAGTGCTAGCTGCACTAGGCACGCTAAGTTTTGTTGAATCAGCCCCTTTAGGACTTAAATGTCCAGATGGCCAAAGCACCGACGACCGATGCATTCCTTTTTAAGTAAGTTGAATAAATAAATAAATATAAATATGAGGGCTATGCTCGGAGTGTCCCTGCGTGATCGAATCAGAAATGAGGAGATTCGCGGGAGAATGAAAGTAACCGACATAGCCCGAAGAATTGCCAAACTTAAGTGGCAGTGGGCGGGGCATATTTTTTTTTTTTTTTTTGTTTGACCGGATGGCCGATGGGGCAGTAAAGTTCTGGAGTGGCGACCGCGTACTGGAAGGCGCAGCGTGGGTAGTCCCCCCACAAGGTGGACCGACGACCTGGTGAAGGTCGCAGAAATCCGCTGGATGCGGAAGGCACAGGACCGGTCGTTGTGGCGATGCTTGGGGGAGGCCTATGTCCAACAGTCGACGTCTTTCGGCTGAAATGATGATGATGATGAAATACATGAAATATAAATATCTTTGGGAAATTTTTACACAGCACCATCTAGTCCCAAACTAAGCAGAGCTTGTGCTATGGGTACTAGACAATGGATATAATAATGATGTACTTTTTTTTTAGTAAATACATATTTATAATACATAAGAAACACCCAGATCAACACAAACACTTATGTTCATCACACAAATATTTGTGTCCTGTGGGAATCGAACTCACGACCTTGTGATCAGCAGTCCGACCCTCGTCAAATAAAATAAAACATCTACCTATACATAAATAGGCAAAGAAAAAATGGTTCTGTGCCATTTTCTCCTCTGTTTGTCAACCGATTATCTTTTTTGTTTAGTAGCTATTGACGAGGTTTAGTGTTATCAATAAAAAAAAAAAATTTTTTTTTTTTTTTTGGCATAGTCACAGATAATATAGTATTATACTAGGCATAGTTCAATCATAATTACGGTAGATTTTCGACTATTGGGCGACCTCTCGATATAATTTGAGGAGCTGGCGAACCAAACGAGCTAATTCTGGACAATTCTTATTTTCAACTCATGAACCCGTTGTTCTAAAGCTACCTACCTACTCATTTTCAAACAAACTGATTTATAAATGTGATAAAATTGAGTCACTTTCGCTCGATGCAATAAAAGTTTGTGATTTATCCAGTTATTTTTCTTCTACTACCTAGGTATATAATTTTGTATAATTAGGTGGTTTTATTCGCATTTATTGTATTTATTAAGTTACATTAAACTGCCTAACTGACTGACTGCCTGACTGCCTCGTTGGTCTAGTGGTTGCAAGCGCGACTGCTGAGCGTGGGGTCCTGGGTTCCATTCCCGGGTCGAGCAAAGTGTTATTGGGTTTTTTCATTAGGAAATTCTCAGTAGCAGCCTGGAGTCTGGATTTGTGCCCGGTCAATGGCAATAGGCTCGCCCCCTATTACATGGGAGTTATAACATAACTGGCGAAATGTGGGTGTACTATTACACCTTTGCCTACCCCTTCGGGGAAAGACAGGCGTGATGTTATGTTAT
The DNA here is from genome assembly GCA_949699075.1 of Asteroscopus sphinx. Lineage (NCBI taxonomy): Eukaryota > Metazoa > Arthropoda > Insecta > Lepidoptera > Noctuidae > Asteroscopus > Asteroscopus sphinx. The sequence continues at coordinate 4,756,320 of OX453014.1, forward strand.
GTGTTATTAAACTTATTGTATTGTTCAGAACTTAACGCCCGAATTAAACATCTAATATATATATATTTTTTTTTAATTGGATTTTATTCGTTTTACTTGGAAGGCTGCTACTGTGTGTGGCCACATGAGGATAAGCAAAGACACATACGGGCAGCAAAAATTAAACGTTAGATTAATAGAAATCTAAATAATAAGGTAATAGAAGTGGTAAAGGCGCTTGAACTTGTCGCCGCGTGCAGGTGTTTCATAGGAACAGTGGTGTTTTGAACGCGGAGTTTTCGCCAAAATTTTCACTATCAGTAGCCTCGCATAGGTATTTTATTGTGCAGGTGGAATTGCACAGTGATCAGGTTAAGAGGTGAGGCATCGTCTGTGGATTGACTCCACAGTCACATTGTGACTCGTCTGTGTATCCCCATCTAACTAAATTTGACCTGCAGCGGCCCATCTGGCTTCGGAGTCGATTCAAGGATTTCCAGATGGGCCATGGTAGTTGGTGGCCTGCTGGGTTGCTCTTCTGCAGGCTCAATGTAGTCAGCAGGAGGAGGGTGTTTTTGTAGCCACAGTTCCTCTCGTACCTTATTAGTTTGCCGTGCCTTATTATTTTGCATTGAATTCTAGATACATGGTGAGCGTATTAAATGCGTATTTGTACTGGTACCGGCAAACCGGTGACATGCGTTCCATTATTAAAAGACAGTAGATATAATTTCTATTACCTTACTATTCAGATTTCTCTGGTTAAGTTTGTATTAAAATCGTACAGCAAAAAATTACCTTACAACATTTCATCAGTCAGTAATTTAAAAAAAACTTGTAAGGAAACAAGTGCAAATCATCCCCATTGCGTTTTTGTATCATATACCTAACAAAACATTTAATATTTCAGAATATCCCAGTTAGCTGAGTCCTACGTTGGTAATTGTGAAGTCAAGAGGAAGTTTTTTCCTACACAATCTGTAAATTAATTATTCTAACGTAGAAAAATTCTGTGTACCTACAAATGAACCAAATCTTCAAACTGGAAGCTGACAACATACAAATAAATAAATATATTTGAGATGACTAATAATATACCTACAGCGTATTAATTAACCTAAACGGAAAGGGCCACGTAATGTTGATTACCTTGAAGTTATGGACATATTGGTTTCTATTATCTAACTCATTAAAAATATTTTAATATTTTGAGTTTTATTTTTCGTAACATATATTTACCATTATTATTTCATTATCATTACACTAATTTTAGCATGACATGATTTATTCATTTTTATTAGGGTTCCGTATCCGAAGGGTGCCAAACGGGACCGTCCGTCCGTCCGTCTGTCTGTCACAGGGCTGTATCTTTTGAACGGTAATAGGTAGCCAATTGATTTTTTTTTCAGAATATGTGTTGCTATGACGTTCAATGACCCCTATCACGACAAATACTAAAAATAAAAAGTAAAACCAAAGGGGGACCCCCTTACCCTTACTGCGGGGGCTAACTGCGTGAGTCCGACTCGCACTTGGCCGGTTTTTAATTTATAAAACGAGAATGTCAGTTAAATCCTACTAAAATTATGAATGCGATAGTATGAATGTTTGTTTATTTACTTTGTCCTACAATCACGCTGAAACAGCTGAACGGATTTGGATGAAATTTGTCACACAGATAGACTATAGGCTTGGATAAACATACCTATAGGCTGCATTTTACCCCAGGAAGTTAGGCAGTTCCCGAGGGATGTGCAATAATGTCTTTCTGTGATAAAAAAAAAACATATAGCCAAAGGAGGCGTTTGCCCTGCAGCAGGACAATATAGACAGAAAATAATAATAGTAAGAATAGACAAAGTATAAAACATTCGATAATGTTTTATACTTTACCGGAAAATATGCAGAAAAACAGCCTAGGTATTTATAAGTGTATAAATATGATAGCAGTCTTTTGACGTATATTACATATACCTAGACGTCATTAGTCTAAATACTATGCGCGGGAAATTAATTAATTACGTCAAACTGTGAACACAATTAGGGAAACAATAGAATTAAGCTGTTGTTTGGATAATTTGAGAAACTGTTTTTTATTATTGTTTGTCCCGACAAACCGGTGTTATTCCTTAACATCCTTGTCCATTAATTCCATACCTAAACTGTAAACTGAGGTAAAGTATCATGTTGGTGAATGTAGTATACAAGTGGCGCCCCCATCAATAAAAAAATTATAACTCTGTACTGCGGTGCACTGTGGGACGAGCGGGTGCGTCTATTAGAATGGGTATTACAACAAAAACTACCAATATCTTCTACAATAATTAATGAAAATAAATAATTACTTGCCATATCAAGAATTTACAATAAAATTAACAAAACTCTGAAGTTTCACTCCTTAAACAGACACGAATGTAAAACTAAAGCAAAGAAGTGGCTATTCTCATTAGATTACGAAGACACAGAATTCCTTTTGAGTGGACTTTATGAAATATCAGTAAACACAAATTCACATTACATAATCACACACACACACCCTCATATACCCTCCACATAAACACATTTAATTAATATCTGCAACATTTTATAATTTTTATAAATTGACAGATTTAATGTTTTAAATTTTTTATATTTTACTTACGTGGATCATCATAATTAATTATTATTGCATGTACCAAAAAGCAGCACTACATCCTATTATTTTTGATAGTATGTTAAATACGGGCAGTGCCTAAGAAATGGAAAACCTACTGATCTCCAAGATACAGGTACTTCCTAGTTTGGGGGTCAGCAGATCCTTGTTAGCGATCTTTAAAAATTGCCTTAAATGTATAATTTAATTAAGTTTGTAAAAAATGTTGTGTGGCAGAGTCAGTAAAATTATTATTATATTATATTATATTTATCAATTTATTACAATTAAAATCAGTTGGAGTGTCTGAGGTTTTGTGTTATTCAAATAACACGTTGTAAGTGTAAAAAAAAACAATTAAAAGCTGTGATAGCCTAGCGTGTAAATGTAATGTAAATCTGGTAATTAATGTTACCTAATGTGCTTAAGGGGAATGTAGTGGCCAAGTGGCGCCTCCATCAGTAAAAAGTAATATCGAAAATATTTTTTTACAATTAATGTACAGGTACTGTAGTTTAATTAGAATCTATAAACTGTGTAAATTATAGTTCGCTGTAGTTGTAGATACAAAATATGCGAAAAACTGCCACTTTTGGCACTTTATTTATTATTTATTTATTTTATTTAACTATATTTAAAACTAAGTAATAGTCATTAATTAAGTCTGATATGCCTGTTTCCCACCGCTGCATTGCTCGCGATTCAAAACCTCCGTTATATTTCTGCACGAATACTTGCGGTCTGTCCGTCTATCCGTCTGTCCTAATCCTTTACAGCTTAATAACTTCTACAGTTATAAACATAAGTAAATGAAATTTTGTTAAAAATGGGTTAGATATAGATCTCAATTTTAAAAGAATAAGAAAATCTTGATAACGTATTTTAGGGGGGGCGCCCATACTTGTGAAATGGCGATATACATTTTTTTTTCACTGCACCCCCTCGTTTGGGGTATCATTGAATAGGTCTAATAAAATAAAGGTAATGTTTCATAGATAACTTTTTTATCAGGTATACCATCTGCGAAATACAGTTCGCCAAAGTGGCTTGCAATGTCCCCCCCCCCTGCCATTTCTAAATTATGCAATGTAGAAACTTATAATCTTCCACATTGATAGACCTTTATAAAAACTCTCTTTTAAAATTATTTTGAGTATAATGTGATTATAAATTTTTGAGTTATAGTGAGAAAACTGAAAAATACTTAAGACGTCCTAGTTCATAGGTCATTGACCTTAGAGAAAAATGATTTTGGCAAATATTGCTCCTTTAGATACTTTCTATTTAAAAAAATCACAAAAAGAAACTTTGTGTTATATTAATATGACACACTTCTTAAATTTAGCTTCTTAAATTTAGCGCTAGGTGGCGCTGTTTGCTCAAACTAAAATAGCAATGATTAATATTCGATTTGATTCGTTTGTATAGTTATATTAGACCTACTTAAGGAACCTTATAATACTGAGCATGGCCCGACATGCTCTTGGCCGGTTTTTTTATGTTATTCTGAGGTTACGTTAATACTTCGGCCACTATCTCTCTGTTTGGCACGTCTTTTTTTCGTGTCAATAGCTAATTAAATAAATGGCTTATGACCAGAAAATGGTACACTGTATACTGTATATCTCTATCCTTAGAGAGGAGAGGAACACGGAGTAATTAAAACAGTGAATAATACAACGTGTATCAGAAATGCGTGGTCATATTTTAAGAGCTCATTCAGGGCATAGCATAGAACAACTTTTACTATGGGACCAACCCTGAATTCGCGACAAAAATATCATCTGTTCCCTACTAAATCATCGATGTCGCTCGACAAAATGTAAAAGAAAGAAAGAAAGAAATAATTTATTTGCCACAAACTAGGGACACAAAATAATAAAATAAAAAGAATAGATAAGGATGGAATGGATAATGGATGAAGGATGTGTGTGTAAGGATCAGCTGATACTTTTTTCGCGATTTCACTGTTGGTCCCATAGTAAAAGTTGTTCGATAGCATCCCCTGAATATGCTGTTCAAATATGACCACGCATTTCTGATACACGTTGTATATGTCACTACATCATATTGCGGTTTCAAACCGAAAACGAAAACCTTGAAGAGGAAATGCGGGCAGAGAGACTTTTGAAAATTAGGTAATTGAAGAAACTATCGCTGTCGCTTTGCGAGCGCTCAGCCTCAAATAAGTGCAACAAGAACAACTGCAGTTCCCATTGAAAAGCCTTAGTAAAAAGCCATAATTCGAGGTTTGGCTCTCGACTATTTTCTCCTCCGAAACTGGACCAATTTAAAAGATATTTCATAAACTGAATAAGAATAACATGTACTGTGCCGCTATGTTTTGCCTATGTTTTGCCTTTTTCATTCTTTTTCATTAATGGTTGTCAAATTTATACGCTAGGTTTCTGTAGACAGCACTCTAAATAGGCAATTTAGAGAATTTTTGAGGGCTTTAGAAATAATTTATCAAGATTTATGATTAATGATTTAATAGAAAAAGTAGATATTTAGTTTACTCTAAAAAAATCATTGCTCTAGGGTTATAAATCAGAAAGAAACAGTCGAGAGCATTTATATGGAGAAAAGACCACCGTATTTCCTCTCAATAGATGCTATACTTGTGCCCTGATGGAAATCCCAGATAGATTATGAACAAGTATATAAACAAAACAAAGGATAGGTCATTCACATTTCTGTCTCAAGTGTTGTTCAGTAAACACGAGTCATCATGAAATTCATCTATATGTTCGTAATTGTTGCGTTACTGGCATCGCTGTGTTCGGCGCAACCAGTTGACAGTTCAGCACTAGATCACCGCGAGGTTCCGGTACTCACACGGTTCAAGAGACAGGCAGCTATTGGAAGACTTAAATTTCATTGCCCAAAAAAACATGTTAGAATTCAGAAAAGATGCGTCACATGTGCCAAGTGAGTATAATTTTGTTGTTTCGAGAATTAGAGATTGTACGAACTGTTTTTTTATTTTAATAATCTAAATGTAAAATTACATATTCCCAATCACGGAAATAGATAGAATGGAAAAGTGGGCAGGGCGCGCGTGCCAACACTCTGCACCATAGCGCAGGGCATTTCAAAGCTTTCTCAGTACGCCTTATGACTTGTTTCTGTAAATATTGTAACAAAAACCCGCAAAAATGCCTTATTGTGTTGTTTCTAACTGCAGAAACAAAAGCTGTAAAGTACATTTGATTAAAGTTATTTTTTTTTAAATAATGACGTCAAAATGTAAGGCGTAGTTTGTTCGAAAGTTGCTACGCGTGAATCGCATTCTACTCTACCTATTTCTGTGTTTCCAATATTTAAAGTACTTTTCCTCATGAAGCATAGCGCTGGGATACATTGAAAACTTTAGGATAATAATATTACACTGTAAAACTCTTGTTTGCCTTGATCCAATCACAACGACATAAAATCGATGTATTTCTTATGGCTATAGACAACTTCAAGTAAATATTTATAACTGTTATTTTTCATTTTAAAGGTACACTCGTCTAACGGAAAAAGCATGTCCAATTTATAAGTAAAATGAAAATGACATCAATCGTTTGAGCATCAGTAAGGAAAATATCGTCTAGGAACTGGCAGTTGACTACTTGTCTATGATATTACAATGTAAAGTACACAAATAATCTCTGCTGACCTACCTCGTCTGCAATGGGCTAAAATGTTGTTGATGTAAAGTCATCAGCACACCAATCGCGGGTCCACATAGCCGCCGACGAAACGCGTTGTCATTCAGTGGGCCATGATCCATCATAGTTTTTTGTAAATATTTGTTTACACGGGAACGCGCCTAGTATGCTGAAGGGTTTAGCGTGAATAAACGTGTAAGTAAATAAATTATGTATTTGTAAATAATAATAACGTACCTACCTATGGACTTCATGTATATTTATAAAGACAGGATGTCCTAACTGCATTCATCAACGCAGAGCCGAAACTACTCAAGTTAGAAACATGAAATTTGGACACCTACTGTCCAAATTTCATGTTTCTAACTTGAGTAGTTTTTAGTTCCTCTTGTATACTTATGTGATTATAAATATTAAATACAATGTGTTAAGTACTTTTTTTTCTTGTTGTCACCTATCGAGATTAATCGGTAACCATTTAATTGATACTTCTTGTAATTGTAGTTGTACTTGTATACAATTGAGATTTGAAAATAGTGCTTGCTGGAGGGGCAAATTTGAAACTGTAAGGTTTAGAGCAAATTTGAAACTGTAAGGTTTAGAGAAAATTTGAAACTGTAAGGTTTAGAGCAAATTTGAAACTGTAAGGTTTAGAGAAAATTCGTCAAAAGGGTCTTGAGCTGGATTTTGGAGAAAATTTAAACGGTAATAATTTCTTAGGTTTTCGTGATTATTACACATTATAGTAAAACAAAGTTTAACCGGATTAATTCGCGTATATTATTTAAATTGGTTTTCCTGACGTTTTTAAGGCTTTGCAGCGTTCGTGGTCGCAGGAAGACTAAGATGACAAGCGTCTTTACAGATATTTCTAAATATAATAATAATTAATTACTAATATTTTTTTTTTCTCATATTGGTCTGGATATTTATGCCAGATTAATGGCAATAGGCTCGACCTCTATTACATGGGCTATTAGTGATGCTACAGCTACACACATATTCGGGCCGGGCATTAATTGGCACAGCCGGGCGGCAAAATCGAATATGTGTACATGAATGTTTGGGAGAAAGGCCGCTCGGCTTAACCGTACTCGGGTGAGCATTGATCGGCACAGCCGCGCGGTAAACATCATCTGCCGACTTATGTCCCTCAATCAATCATCAATCAACTCAGCCTATCGCAGTCCACTGCTGGAACATGTCCCTCAGGTTTTGCCGAACGACCGAAAGTGACCTGAGAGTGGTGGCTTCGCCAATCGGGGTAGTAGCTTCGGATCGGCTTTGTTGTTCAACAATTACTGCCGAATCGAATGTGCTGGCAAGAATATATGTGTAGCACCCCAAAACTGGCGAAATGTGGGTGTACTATACACCTCAGCCTACCCCTTCTGGAAATACAGGCGTGATGTTATGTGTGTTATGCTACCTAGCCTTAAGAAGTCCCATACCTGCTATGTTTGCCGATTTGTCGTCTACACTCAAGTGTACCTGGTTATTGGTTCTGCGACTATTATGAGTAAGCTACCACTACTTCAGCTTTTCCTATAGTTATTTATTTATAGTTAATTAACACGGTACAAAAACCAATTACATTAATTAACATGACGATGCAAACGATGATATTACAATTTACATATATGACAAATTTTATATGAAAAATTACATATATGACCTTAACATGGAACAGTGGACACCCTCGTATACATTCTCTCACAGAACATCAGACATACTAGCAAAATTTTTAAAGTCCAAGTTTTATTAAAGCTACGTACAAGCTGCAAGTGAAATGATGTTATTAATGTTACTATGTAGATAGATAGATAGATAGAATATACTTTATTGTACACTATGAAAATAGTAGTAAACAGGAACAACGTATAAAAACGTACGTACGTGTACCAATTTATACACACTATTATATAAAAAAACACAAACTTTTAATAAGGTAACCTATGACCTAAGGTGCCGATTCGTTGTGAATATTGACGGTTAGGCTAGTCTACAAATTCAAATTTAACCGTTCCATAGCTCGCTGAACGACGTGCTGAGCTATACTAAAGTATATAAGTATTATATCCATTGTCTAGTACCGATAGTACAAGCTCTGCTTAGTTTGGGACTAGATGGAGATGGTGCCGTGTAAAATGACCTATAATATTTATTATTGTAATAAAATTGAAGTTTCTTTCAAGGCATTACACTTGTAACGGAACCGTAGTGAGCTACATAGCTTAGATTAGAATCAACAAGCTGAAGTGGCCGTGACTTTCGAGGAAACCTATGGTCAAATCATGGATAGATTGGATATTAATTTGGGCTTTGGGCTTTTTATTTGTGTTATTTTATTGACCACGTTTCTTATTAGACGACCTCTGTGGTCTAGTGGTTCGAGTGTCGGACTGCTGATAACGAGGTCGTGGGTTCGATTCCCACAGGACACAAATATTTGTGTGATGAACATGAGTGTTTGTGTTGGTCTGGGTGTTGCTTATGTATTATAAGTAAGTATTTATGTATTATATCCATTGTCTGGTACCCATAGCACAAGCTCTGCTTAGTTTGGGACTAGATGGTGCTGTGTAAAAATGTCCCAAAGAAATGTATTTAGGTATTAGGTTATTTATAATTCAATTAACACTGGAAACTGGAATCTTCAATATCGAGTTTTTTACATCTCAGACAACTTTTCCTTATATAGTTCTGCGTCTGATCATTGAATTAATCCCTTAAATCATCCTGTGTGGGCACTGAATGGACTAAACGTCATGTATTTATATTTATGTTTATAGACAAATGGGTCACGAAACCATATAAATAGCATGAATGGATGGTAATTATTTACATTCCTCTCACAAGAGCCAAGTAGTAAACACTCATCATGAAGATCTCCTACTCGTACATTGTGTTTGTGATTGTTGCATTACTCGCGGCGTTGTGTTCGGGAGTACCGGTTGACAGTACAGAACTTGATTACCCTGAGACAGTATTAACAAGGTTCAAGAGACAGAATGTTATTAAAGTAAAATGCCGGTGCCCAATTGACCATGTTTACGTGGGAAGGAAATGCATTACACGAGCCAAGTGAGTACAATTTATTATTACCTTCTTAATATTTATCATTCTTCTGTACGTGTGTTTGTAATATTTATTATTCTTCTGTACGTGTGTTTGTCACGTAACTCCTCCTAAACGGCTGAACCGATTTTATAAAATATTGTGTGTATATTTCAGTGGGTTCCTGGATGCTTTGAATTTTTATTTAGGGATGTAAAAATTTGCGAAAATATGTGTCCCCATACTCACCAATTTTGCGCCAATTCGTAGAAATATAAAATCTATCAAGTGATGATAACACAGGTAATAGTTATCCTATTGCATCGCCATAATTTTAATTGTTTTCTTAAAAACAATTGTGGCTCAAAAAGCAATTTGGTATAAAAAAGCTAAAATGTAAATGATTATGTATTTTATTTCTAAACTAGACGTTGCCCGCGGTTTCGCCCGCGTACTGTAACACAATACAATACAACGTATTTTAGGTAGGTACTTCTGGATAAAGTAGCTTTGTAATGGTGAAAGAATTATTAAAATCGGTTTGGTGGTTTCAGAGTTTATCGATTACAAAAAAACAAACAAATATTTCCTCTTTATTAAATTAGTACACATAGGTAGAGTTTCAATAATATTGTTTCTAAGATATTATAAGTAGGTATTAATAGAATAATTGCTTAGTGCTTTTCGACTTCCATTTATTATTGTCGTGTTGTGTGTAAACCTAGTCATAGTCATTTATTTTTCAATATTTCTGGAATCTGGAAAATGATTTCTAAAAAAAGTCTTTTTTTTTTTTTGATTATAACTGATTTTTTACCATAACAATTTTTTTTACTTTTCAGGTGTATGGAACTACTGAACAAATGCCCGTATTGCTAAAAATATACCATCAATCATTTGAACATTAGTCAAACAAGTGATAATAATCAAATGATATGATGTATACAACACATGATGTACCTACTAAGAAGCTCTAACCACCGACTCGTCTGCAATGGACCCGAAGAAATGGAACTCGCCTGCTTTGGATGTAAACCAATGATATTTAAAAGTAAAGATATATTATACCCTAATAAAATAAACGAAAAAAATAATCCGTACGCAGCGGCAGCACACATTTACATAAACTAGTTCAAAGTTAGTAAGTTAGTTAGTTTAAGGTTCTTTTGCATCATAATTGGTTCACTTTCTGTACCCACACGACGCCATTTTGGTTTTTTTTTTGTCACTTTTCACGCTCGGCGCTTGACGCGCACTAATAGAAAAACTTCCACTTCGTTTTCGAGTCTTCAGATTGCGTGCGCAAGTAACATATCTGTATTCTTAAATATCATTGACGTAAACCTAATGTTGTAAACTTGAAACGATACTTTTGCGCAGTTGACTGTGGTTATGACCCGTCAATATGTATGTACCTACTTAATAATTTATATTAAATAAACAGAGTTAAGTACTTACAACATTAGTTTTCCTTATATTTGGTTAATCATTCGTCACAAATACGTTTTGCGCAAGATGAAATGACGTGTGGCCTCTGGTTGAAATCTATAAGTGGCCCATCCAAAATAATGTTATTGCTCTAGGGTTATAAACCAGAAAGAAAACAGTTGAGAGTGTTTTTATGGATAAAAGACCATTTCCATTTGCATTTCCTCTCATAAGTTCGACATCTACACCACAAAATCTAGACACGACAGTGTGTCGAGCCAAGTTCGGAAAAAAAGGCTAACGCATCGTATTTACCGAAAATGGTAGACACATCATTCTGGATAACATAGCCATCAGACTTACACTGAAATCGTGACAAACAAACAAGACACACTGAAGACTTTTGGAATCGAGCAACTGAAATAAAAACTGCCTGTTTGAAATAAAAACTGTATTATATTATAGTGGATATCCAACTTAATCAAAATTAATGGAACAGCTATTGTTTGCACGATTTCAGACTCAGTTCCGAAGTAAAAAACTTTTTAACAAAAAATTGAACCGACGAAAACAGAAACTGAAAAGCGTAAAATTAGATGAAGCTTTTAGTCTTTTCCTAACTTAACTAATTTAAATAACTAATTGTGAGTCGGCGCCAAACAAACAAGCAAAGTGCGTGCAAGTTGCAAGTGGTCGAGCGGAGAACGCATTTTTGGAAAGTTATTGTTTATCAAAAGATTTAAATTGTGCAAAGAAAAAATCGCTCACGAGCAGGATTCGAACCTGCGACTCCTGGCCCAGTACGCCAGTGCTTTAGCCACTAAGCTACCGTGAACACGGTGCACGGTAGTGTAAATTAAATCTTTTGATAAACAATAACTTTCCAAAAATGCGATTTTTTCTTTCGACAATTTAAATCTTTAGAATTCGCTTAGCATGCGTAAAATGCGTTAAAATAATAAAATAATTATTGTTTATCGTTGAAAATTTCACGTTGTATTTGATGTTATGTTGTTTTTATTATTTATTTAAAGTAATTTAATGATCTTCGTTGATTGTTTGTTTGGCGCCGACCATTATTAGTTATTTACATTAGTTAAGTTAGGAAAAGACTAAAAGCTTCATTTTATTTTTCGCTTTTCAGTTTCTGTCTTCGTCGGTTCAATTTTTTGTTAAAAAGTTTAATTTTTAATTTTTTTGTGGCTAAAATCTAACTCCAGGTCTCCATTACGTTGTAGTGTCTAGAACTACATTTAAGTGTGCCAAGTTTAAACAGAATCGATTAACAGGTAAGAATTCAGTGGGTGAACAAGCACTCATCCCCTGTTTTCCTACCCTTAGGAGTGGATTTTTATTTTGAAATTTAAATGGGACCAATTTCGAGATATACGGTATACCCTACCCATTAAAAAAAGAATCATCAAAATAGGACTACTCTGTAAAAAGTTATGCGAGAACATAAATAAAAAATAAAAAAAAAGATACGCGTCGAATTGAGAACCTCCTCCTTTTTTTCGTCGGTTAATAAATGCAAAATGCAATAATTATGCAGAATGCTGGACAGAGTAGAGTTATTGGTCAAGTCGACCAAGAAAACCTCGGCCAAATGGCCGAGATGACACGTTTAAGTTTTGTCAATTTGTAAGTATCTAAAGTACAGTCGGTTACAAAATGTTTAAGGCATTTTATGTCAATATTATTTTGAAATTACAATCTCCTTCCATAGGTCTATGGATGTTTCGTACGACGACGATTTATTTAACAACAAGGATGGTCGCGATTCAGATGTCATAATAATAATTATAGACTGCATTCTTATTGTATTTTTATTTGTGAGATACTGAATATGTACCAGGACTGCATAACTAAGTAAGGGGTATGTTTTCTATTTCTAAAACCCTCGGGAGATGCTAAAAATATCTCCTAAAATGTTATATAGTTGTGGTAGGAACCTACACCTTGAGTTGTTTCATTTAGAAGTTTTTCTTTATTTTATTTTAATTAAAATAAATTTAGAATAAGAAAGCAATCGCGCTAATTTTGCGTTATAGAAGATTAGTCGCTCACAACAGTCGCAACATTGTTATGATGTGATACTGCAGAATCGTATCGGTTGATACGATTATAGTTCCACTGCACTAGGCAGCATTATGATGTTTTAATAATGACGTGACATTTCGTTTTTTAAAGCCAAGTCGTTACTTGATTATGAATATTTTTTTTACATTTTTGTTCCTGACTGTAGAGAAACACTAGACATTTTCACTGTCGGTTGGGTTGACCAATTCAAAATTTCACAAAATTAAATCGTGTCAACTCGCCCACGTGGCAGAGATTCTGTCAGCTCAGTTGACCAATAACTCACAGTCTGCCCTCATGAAAGAACGGCTAATGAGTCCTATTAGATTTTGTTTGATTAAACCGAAGTAAATGAAACTACATGAATAGTTTTTGACACTTTTATTTACAAATATAATTTAGTTGAGTAATAGAAAATATTTACAAACTACAAAATAAAAAAATACAATATTTACAAATAGAAAATATAGTTATATTTTAATACTTTTAAATTGCCTGATGTTGTACATATTGATCATTCAGTGATAAGGATAAAAAAGTATCTAAATATTAAAATAACTTTGTTATTTTTCGGACGCATCGAATTAGACCACGGATTATCCATTCCAATTCAAACAAAAACATCTAGTCTCGTGTAAATAACGACATTAATAACGACAAAATAAATGACATTAATTGTGTTTTCGAATCTGGTAGGCCGTTTTGATCAGGTAACTCCAAGTAGCAATTTCTGCTGCAATACTTGGTTTCATAAAATTGATTTTAGTCTCTGCTACAAGCTCCTGCTTGTTGTCATTGCTTCTTGACAGGACAATCTTCTTCTTTAATTGCTTCGTATCTGCAAAAAAAAGATAATCTTGGTAACATGATCGGTAGATGAGTGGTAAGCTTAAAAAGCGAGTCGGACTCTCGACCAAAGGTTGCGTACCACCATACCACAGTATAAAGAGATGATACATCCTTACTCTGTGACCATACAGTCTTAATGTACCTACCTACTTTTTTATTATTTTTTGAAACTATGTTAAGATAGAAAACAACTGCTAAACAATTGCTTAAGAACAATAAAATAATGACCCTACCAGCTCTGTACGTGTATAATACAAGTTTATATGGACATAAAAACAAGTATCTGTTCCGTACACGTCCATGGGATTGCGACCAGAAATACGTATAGACTGCCTATGACGAAACATCGACTGACTAACGGCCAAAATTAATATCCTATCTATCCAGGATTTGCCCTACTAGAGATAGAAATTTGACATAAGGTCCATACATTTTATGTCAAAATTTTATCTCTAATAGGGCAAATCGTGAATAGATAGGTTATTAATTTTAGCCGTAAATCTAGTAAATTTACAAGCACAGATTACCTATTAGTTACAAGCAAAGTTTAAGTACAAGTTTATGAGTCTTCTTTCTTACGATGGAATTACCAATATATTTTCAGTACTATAGTAGTCAAGGGTGTGTAGCCATTTAGTCAAAACTTTCTTACATTGGGATTTATTCAGGAGATAAATTTTCAAAATTTGATTTATATTATTATATAAATAACTTTCAAGAAATTCAAAATGTTTATGAGAGAAACTAGTGGTTAATGTAGGTACTAGTGGTGTGGCACACAACGTTTATTTTCAAGAAAATTGGGAATATATATTGTATTTGGAAGTGTTTTTTATTTAAGTATGGTATTAAGAAGGAAAAGTTGTCGCACAATAGTATCACAAATACATGTAAACACGAATAAAGAATACTCACAATTTACAACTAATGCATTGCCGCGCAAATCGTACTTCACCTTGTGCACAATTTGAAGTAGTTATAGCCTCCCTTTTGTATTTTTTTACACTTAAAACTATAATTTCTAATGAACTGGTTGTGATATCCGATTTATCGACTGCGACGTCTGAGAGTAGGCCAGAGGCTGTGTCGACAAGGTCACTACTTGGAATGATTATCACGTGGGATGCGCATAAAGTTGCGCTTGCGCACACCAATACAAATAATATCGAACTATGCATATTTTATATTTTGACACGACTTTCTCACTTCAAGATTCAACAGTGAATGGTATTTTTGATTCGCGAATAAAAATAACATGTTTTTTATCTGTGCATTTACCTTTTCTAAGTAATTATTGATCGTGAGATTATAACTTCTTATATTCGTCAAACGTCACTTCATGTTTGTGTCAGTTGTTTAAATGATGGTGTTATTGTGATTCTTGATGATTTCGTGACTACTCGTGACGTATCACTCACACAGCAATCAAGAAACTGGATAAACACATGCATATAATCAGTAGAGATGGCCGATGGAGTAAAGCGTTGACCGAGTGGTGGCCAAGGTCAGGTCGGAAAAACCCGGGCCGTCCGAATGCGCGCTGAGTTGATGATATCGCCGAAGCCGCAGGAAACACCTGGATGAGGGTCACACACGATTGAAGAGGCTGGCAAAAACGAAAGGAGGCCTATACCCAGCAGTGGGTGATACCGGGCTAGAATGATGATGATGATGATGATGATATAATCAGCTTGTAAACGTGTACTAACTCAACAATAACCTCTTTATCATCAGCTATAATTACCGCAAAGTTTGAAGACAAAGGTCTTCAACCAGTGCGTCCTGCCAGTCATGACTTACGGTGCCGAGACGTGGACACTGACAGTTGGGCTAGTCCACAAATTTAAAGTCGCTCAGCGAGCTATGGAGCGAGCTATGCTTGGAGTTTCTTTGAAGGATAAAATCCGTAACGAGATTATCCGGAGAAGAACCGGAGTGACCGACATAGCTTGTAGGATCAGTAAGCTGAAGTGGCAGTGGGCTGGCCATGTCTGTCGAAGGACCGATGGCCGTTGGAGCAGACGAGTCCTTGAGTGGAGACCGCGTATCGGCAAACGCAGCGTAGGGCGCCCCCCTGCCAGGTGGACCGACGACCTAAAGAACGTGGCTGGGGGGGACTGGATGCGGAAGGCAGAGGACCGAGCGTTGTGGCGCAATTTGGGAGAGGCCTATGTCCAGCAGTGGACTGCGATAGGCTGAGTTGATAATTAACTGATGTATTTTATAATATATTGTACAGTCAGAACCAATAATATCTACCTATTATTCAGTGGCGGCGTTAGTGGGGGCGATGAGGGCGGTCCGCCCCGGGTTCCAAGCACCAAGGGTGACAAGTGGGTGAGGCACCGGCGCGCCACTTGGAAGCCGCCAGTATTTTTTCCCAAGTGGCGGTCCAGTAGACTAACTTGGAGTTTCTGAGGTTATTCTGTAAAATGAGACTATTCTGAGTCCGTTCTGAGTTTAGTAATGTATCTAAGATTTGTCGTTTCGGTGGTTCCATGTGAAAAAGCTTTTCAAAGTCTCGGACGAATAAAAATGGCGGACGGATTCTCGCTAAACAATAAGTGAAGCATCCATAGTATGCCGGCTCGCTTAAAAGTACGGGCCGGCACGCACACATTCACATCCATAGTATGCCAAAAAGCCGCGATTACGAAAAACATCTAGTGTGACGGTAGTCATTGTCATTTATTGTCATAAATAAAATAACAGTATAAATCTGGTGTGTTAAAATGCTTTCAAAATTATAGTGGGTTTTATATATTTTATACCAGGCCCCTCAGAAAGTATTGCGAAAAAAAGTTTTTATATATGGGAGACTGGCCAGTTATAATGTTTTTCGAAAATATGATTATTTATAAGTAAAAATAAGTAAGTTCCAATTTCAAAATTTCCCTCCACATTTTTTGCGAGTTAATTCAAAGTATTGTGTCTCACTGAAATATGGATCTGCGCCGGGAACATTTTAGAGCTATGATTTTATACGATTTCAAGTGTCGCCTGAAACCGGATGAATCGTACGATAGACTTCAAATGGCATTCATGGATGAAGGCCCTTCCAAGGCAACCGTGTATCGTTGGTATAACGAATTCAAGCGCGGTCGACCAACTTTGGGGGATGACGAAAGAAGCGGTCGCCCTTTGACGGCTGTTACCGAAGAAAACGTGCTAGCAGTGAAAAATCTAATCCAAGACAATAGGCGAATTACATATCAGGAGATTCAACACATATTGAAGATTGGATCGGGAAGCGTTCACGAGATTCTACACAGCCATCTTCGCGTGAGGAGGATAGTATCACGCTGGGTGCCGCACAACCTCACCGATGCTCAGAAGCAGGCCCGGGTGGAATGGTGCCGTGATATGCTTAACAAATTTGAAGCAGGCTCGTCTCGGCGTGTTTACGACATCGTTACAGGTGATGAGTCCTGGATTTATCAATACGACCCAGAAACCAAGCGCCAGTCGACTGTTTGGGTGTTTCAAAATGAGCCAACGCCTACCAAAGTGAAGCGATCTAGAAGCGGGGGTAAGATTTTGATCGCTAGCTTTTTTAATTTGACTGGCCACTTGGTATCAATTCCCTTACGGGATCAAAGAAGCATTAATGCCGAATGGTATACTACCAAATGTTTGCCAGAAGTTTTCTCTGTTATAAGCAACAAGCGACCAAACACAGGGCTCCGCGGGCTACTGCTCCACCACGACAATGCACCTGCGCACACCGCACTCAAAACGAGGGACTTCCTGGACAGCACGCCAGTCAAACTCCTGGGTCACCCTCCTTACAGCCCTGATCTAGCACCGTGTGACTTCTTTTTATTCCCAAAAATAAAAAATCAGCTCAAAGGGATACAATTTTCGTCGCCGGAAGATGCGCTGGCTGCGTTCGAGCAGGCTGTAAACGAGGTGTCTGCGGCGGACTGGAAAAAGTAATGATGAGTACAATGACCCCTTTTCGGGAAAGAAGCGATTAAAATTTCAGCATGTATGTTATATAGTCACCCAACAGCTATGTGCCGAGATAACGCCTATTTATTTATTTATGAAAAATACAGCCACATCACATAGGTTACACACCTACATTAAAATAATCACTACTTATAACTTTTTTTTTCATGATTAAAATTACAATCCGTGTGGTGCCAGACTTAAAGAATAGCACCACCCTTATCTCTTCTCATGGGTGTCGTAAAAGGTGATTATGGGATTCACCAGAGGATGGGCAGCAGCTTTCTCTGAGTATTTAACCAGCCAACTGCGATCACCAACCCGCCTGCCAAGCGTGGCGATTATGGCATATCCCCCCTTAATTAGGGGAGGCCTATGTCCAGCAGTGGACGTCTTTCGGCTGAAATGATGAAAATTACAATCTAGCCTACAAGCAGCTAGATGGCTTCGACATTCACGTATATATTATATTTAAATTATGCTGGTGACGAATTCCATCATGGAGGTCGTCGTTTCTTATATACCAGGTAGCGTTGACAATTTCCCTGAGTAGGTACTTTATTCTGGAATGTCTGAATTATTTTAATATTACTTGGGTAAGTATAGCCCCAAAGTTGGATTCCATACGTCCAAATCGGTATGAGTATATCATAACTAAACAGTATCTTGTCTGATGTATACGAAAATAAGAGCAACACAACACTAGCACACTAACACTTATAACTAGTTGGCTATAAAGAGCAACATGATTCGCAAAAAGAAGAAAATATTAGAAGAATTTTATACGTGAGTGCATAGAACAAAACTAAAACAAATATAAACCTATACTCAGATTAAATTAAAAAAAAAAAAAACAAAAAAAAACAGTAAAACCTTTGAAATAATTTTTTCTCCCACTTGCTCGGAAATCGGTTCATTATTCAAAAAAAAGAATACAACAATCGGCTCTTTTCCGTACGCAACGAAATAACAGGCCAGTGCAGGCCGGTAATATCCAACAATACAATAATAGAAATTGCTGGACACTTTTTATTTTTTAAATCATGCTACCGAG
Source organism: Asteroscopus sphinx (assembly GCA_949699075.1). NCBI lineage: Eukaryota > Metazoa > Arthropoda > Insecta > Lepidoptera > Noctuidae > Asteroscopus > Asteroscopus sphinx. The sequence continues at coordinate 4,775,005 of OX453014.1, forward strand.
GTTTTTAAGTACACATTTACATAAATTAGGTCTTTTTAGGTACAAAATATTTATACATTTATACAGGCTGAATGCGCATTTTTTTTTTCAAAACTGAAAATAGAACAAGAACCGCGCGCGGGCGAATTGGCGTGAATGAAAATGAGATACTGTTGAATTAATTTGTGTTGTTTCCTCGCAAATGAGAGAAACGTACTATACAAGTCTCGGCCGAAATAGCAATTAACGGCCTCGTTTAGTTAAAAAGGACTCGGCTTGCGCCTCGTCCTTTCAAAATCACTTGGGAAGTACTCGGCTTCACATCGTACTTCCAATATTACTCCGCCGTAAATTGCTTCATTTCAGGCCTCGACAGTAATGTACTATTGTTATGAAAACATGCATGTATTAAATTAGTGCGTGGACAACCACAAAATATCACAGTTAGGTACTGTCCTCAGTTTGTGGTTTAATTTTACGACAGAATTATAAATAAAATATGTAAAATGGTTTAACTTTTCCTTTTAATTAACCTCCAAACATAACTTCATAATTATGGACTCGTATTTAATTCCAGACGTTCACTCACTCAATCGAGCAGAGTACACAGAAGTTGGTGGCAGAGAAGCAGAAGAGCGACCTCCTCCTATCGCGGATGCTGCCCGTCCCCGTGCTGAGGAGGCTGCGCGCGCAGAGAGCGGTGCCGGCGGAGGCCTTCGACGCCGTCACCATCTTCTTCAGCGACATCGTCGGCTTCACCAACATATCGGCCAGTAGTACTCCCATGGAGGTGATAAACATGCTCAATATGCTGTACAGGTCCGTTGGCTAAATCCACGTTCCATCAATGTTCTTAATTGTTACATCAAACGCGATTGATTCTTCTTCTTCCGTCGTGTGGACTTGAGCTATACAATAATAATACTTGATGCCGTGATAATGTTCTGCTAGTCAATAACGTGGTGCGACAGGCAAACATTTAAGAGGAAATTCGAGTGGTGTTTTCTCCACACAAACGCTCTCGCCTGTTTTCTTTCTGGTTTATGACCTTCGAGCAATGATTTTTTACAGTAAAATAAATATCAACTACTTGTATATCGCTATGTTTTCCTTTTTGTTGATAAATTATTTCTATAAGCACTAGAAGCCCTAAAAAATTGGAGTCAATTGCTTATTTAGACCGCTGTCGACTGAGGCCTAGTGTACGAATTTGACTACAGTACTATTAATGAAAAATAATAAACATAAGGGCACCGTAATAGTACATTATGATACAAGTGAGCTAAGTTGACTATCATACTCGAGGCTGGATTACAGCCCGAGCCGAAGGCGAGGGCGTAATGGAGCCGAGAGTATAATAGTCAATGCTTACGCGTGTCATACGACGTTTTTCAACACACTTGCAAGGAAAAAAACATAAATTACACATTTTAGACAAATATTGAATTTGTGAAAAATTATAAAAATGGCTCGCGGACTTCGCGGTGACATACAGCTATGCGCGCGCAGGTGGTCGAAGGAAACCGCCATACAGCCTAATTTTTTCATTTACAACACAAATTAATATTAATTTGTTGACAAAAAATAATAATTTGATGAAATGAAATGTTTATATAGCATATTTTAATTAATACATTTGATTTATTCCCAAAAATGTTTAATTTAGTTCAGGCATAAAAACTCTTTGCTGCGATTTAAAAATAAACTGTAAAGTAAAAAGCACTAGTGCAATAATATCACACCGGCACAATTAGCGGAACAGAAAAAAAAGTGAGACTATGAGATAATAACGCATATATTTGACGAAAATGTAATTAGACACAAAATAACAAATTGATTAACATCTTTTAACAACGACTTTGATAAGTCTTTGTTATTTTTTATTGAAAAATAAAGAAATTTGAAATAAGTGAAATTTCTAGATGATTATGAACCATCACAAAAAATAAAAAAAGTAAGCATTAAATGATTTAACAATTAAATTAAAGCAAAATTAATAACGAGTGTTTCCCCCTCTTGCTCTGATTACGGTTTCCATTCGTCTGGGCATGCTACAGATTTTGTTATCGATGATTTCTTGAGGCAACCGCTCCCACTCCTCAAGTAATGCGTTTCCAAGTTCATTCAGATTGTTGGGGGGTGGCATTCTGGATTTAACCCTTCTTTTTAGCAAGTCCCAGACATGCTCTATCGGATTCATATCGGGGGAATTTGCTGGCCACTGCATCACCGGTATACCTACGTGGCTCAGATATGCCTGTACCGATTGTGCACTATGAGCACGAGCATTATCTTGCATTAGAATAAAGTCGTCACCAATAAATGGGGCAAATGGTACAACATGTTCTTCTAAAATGTCTCTGATGTATCGATCTGCTGTCATGGTCCCTCCTGTGACTATCACTAACTCCGTGCGAGCTCCCAAACATATCCCTCCCCAAACCATAATCGAGCCGCCACCATAAGCCACTGTGTGTTCAAAATTAGACTGTATGTGGCGTTCTCCTTCGCGTCTCCATATTCGCTGTCTCCCATCGATCTGTTTTAAAAGAACTCTGCACTCATCAGTAAAGAGAACCTGCTGCCATTCGTTCAAATCCCAATGACGATGTTCTCGCGCATAGCTTAATCGGTTTACGCGGTGACGTCTCTCAAGTTTTGGGCGTTTGGCAGGTATATACGACCCTAAACCAACTTCTTCAAATCTCCTGCGAACTGTACACTCACTTACTCGTACTCCTCGAAAGTCTTCAAGTTCATTTCGAGCTTGTACAGCCGTTAATCGCGTATTCCTACGAACTCCAAGTTGTAAAAAACTGTCATCTCGCCTCGATGTACATCTTTTTCTACCTTGACTCCTCCTCCTCACAAGAGAATTAGAAAGAAAGAAAGAAAGAAAGAAAAATGATTTATTGCCACAACAAGACGACATGCGGTAGGTACACATAAAAAATAATTAAACTTAAACTTAATTATATGGTGCATGTCGTAGCTGCGGCAATGAGGCAATTAGACGATCTGTACTGCTGGATGCTGCGATGAATCGTTGATACTGGTCGACGAAGCCTTGAGGCAATCGATCTGTAGGTATGGCCATTTCTTCTCATTTCATCAGCCCAGTGATGTTAAGTCAGGCATAATAAAGAGCTTTTAATAAACAAAATTGCCTATAGAATAACAAATTTATAAAAAACCATTAAGTGCAATTTTTCAAAAAAATTACAATTACGTAGTTATTACTCGAACAAGTTGACAAAACGTATTGTTCGGGAAAAAAAAACAAATGAATGAAAAAAGTGTATGTCATCTAATTTTCTATTTTCAAATTTGACAATAAATTAAAAAAATATCATAACTGGCCAGTTCCTCAAGTAAAAGATTTTAAAATCCTGCTTTTTTTGTGTTCCGCTAATTGTGCCGGTGTGTATATAATGAAAAAAACCAGCCAAGTGTGAATCAGACTCACGCAGTAAGGGTTCCGTACAACCCATCGACCTAATACCCCATAGAAACTGATTTTATTTACGAGAGTTTATCAAAAGACATCAACAAACGTATGCGAAATGTGAATTTTTGCATCTCTTTCTTCCGTAGGTACTGCCATATATGTCTATGTTTGTCCTGTTTTTAGTATTTGTTGCAAAACTACATAGTATGCACTATAATCAGACCAAGTTTGACGCTAGTATGTATTACCGTTTTGAAGATAGAACAGGAACAAAAACGTTTAAAAAAATGCATATTTTTCGAGGTTTCTTGTATGGGGACCCCCTTTGGTTTTAGACTTTTTTTTGTTTTTATTATTTGTCGTCATACACCTGATAGCAACACATATTCTGTGAAAATTTCAGACAGACAGACGGACTGACGGACGGACGGACGGACGGCCGGACGGACAGCGTAGCGAGAGTAATAGGGTCCCGTTTGGAACCCTTCGGGTACGGAACCCTAAAAAGCACGCGTGCGTTATAAGCCACATTATGAACCTAAAAGCGATGCAATAAGAGCCACTTTACGAGCAAGTGTGTTGAAAATATTATTTTTAATCACTTTATGAAATATTTTTTTATAATTGGTCCAGCTTATATTCAAAAGTCGCTGCGCCCGCATTTCCTCTTAAATATCGCCACTTATAGAGGCTACTAGCTATGCCCGCGGCTTCACCCGCGTGGTCGTCGTTTTTTTTTGGTCGGGAACTGTCCATCTTCCCGGGATAAAAAGCCTAGCCTATATGTTAATCCGGGTTATGTTCTACCTGTATGCCAAATTTCATTAAAATCCATACAGTAATTTTTGCGTGAAAGAGCAACAAACATCCATACATCCTCACAAACTTTCACGTTTATAACATTAGAAGGGTTTATTAAGCCCATTCCCTGTCCCATAAGCCATATATGGTATAGTCCATTCGCTCAAATAGTGGCGTTACAGCCGAACGGCATGCAGGGGTTTTTTTTCCACTATTTAAATTGTTAGATTTCGCTTCGCATGCGTCATTGCGTTAAAAATTATAAAATAATTAATACCTAACATAAAAGGTGCCAAATGTGGTGCCAAATTATTTAAAATTAATAAGAATCAAATTAACATGGGTGTCTACATAAAGCTAAACGCTATTATTCATCACTAGAAGTGTTCCTGGAATCACCATCCATATCTATCTATAGTATAAATAAAAATCAATTGCAACATGTATGACGGAGCTTCACTTGAGAACGATTTGACCGATTTGGAAGTATTTTTTTGTTGTTTTCGTAATTGTCAGGACAAGGTTTGTATGAATGAATTTTTTTGAATAATTTAAATTGCACCCGTGTGATGTTAGGGTGGGTCGCTAGTTTATAATAAAATTATATGAAATGACAATATTTCTTGCGGATGTACGTCAGTGGCGGCATTGTTTGTTTTCGAGGTAGCTTTCTTTGATGTCGGGACTACACGCGCCTCGCGGTTGTTTTCAAATGGCGTCACTATTTTTACGAATGGACTATATATACATGGTGATTGTTCAACTATTGTCTCTGCTGTTTGGCCAGTGAAAATGTTAATAATTATCCACGCTCAACCAGCAGCTTAAGTTAGAAGCTTTTCTGGTAATTATTTTTCCATCTTGTACACATTTCCTTTTTAAAAGACTGGACTTCATTTAGGCGACTTTGATTCATCAGTTCATCACACATTGACTTAGCTTCTTAAGCGATTATAAAGGTTCTACATAAACTTTTAACAATACTAACAAGGCTTTAGCTTAGCTATATCAACGTTATAATTTTTCAATGATTTTAGGGTCAGGGGTGTAACTATATCGTCATTCATCATCATTTCAGCCGAAAGACGTCCACTGCTGGACAAAGGACTCCCTAAATTAAGGGGGGATAAAATTCCGTTTAACAAATTCAAAATAAAGACCGAAATCAGTTCAACAGGTTTTTTCTTATGTAACTGTGTTTTAAATATTAATAATCATCAAGGACATTATTAAGAAATCTATAAAAATGTCTCCACTTAACAAATCACGTTCTAACTGGTTTAAATAATAACAAATATTTAGAAATCTTCATAACACTTGCTAAACTAGATAAAATCGGACCGACTGACATAATTTGAACTTTAAAAATCGTTTTCGAATATGCCGAAATATTGGGAACTAAAAAAATTATTTACATGGTAATTACGTCAAAGTCAAAATATTTTACTGTGAGACATGAAAGACATTATATTATTATGAAGACACACATTTAATAAGATGAAAGATATTATATTGTTATGAAGACACACATTTATTAAGATCACACATCAATATTTACTAGAAATAGGACAGCATTAACACAGTTTTATTTAATTTTAATTAATGTAAGCAAGTATCTAATGCTTTTTTTCAATGTACCTGCGTCTAAAGTATTACCTACAGTCTATTGTTTTACCATGAATCATCATCATTTCAGCCGAAAGACGTCCACTGCTGGACATAGGCCTCCCCCAAGCATCAGCATTAACGAATGAATGAATGTAATGCAAAATTGCAATTTGAACGACCTACCTATACGCAGAATATTTTAATAGGGGCCAACGGGAATAAAAAATCAAACTGTCCCCGCTGGGGGACAACGGGAAAAAAAATCCCGTTCACCCCCAGTGGTGACGAACGACTGGAGGACAACGCGAATAACCCGTGTATAAACGGTGTTATTACTGTACTAAAGAAAATGACAATACTGACTGAAATGACTGACTCTATTTGGCCGCACGCCTACGTACAGTCAGAAATCTTTCTGGTGAACCACCACTAAGGCTAAAATCACTTGCACTCAATGTTTGATGGCAGCCGTAGCTACGTGTAATGTAGCAGGATACGTTCAAGGGATTTTGTCGACTAAATGTACCACCGGGAAGTATCGTGACCGTACCTACCAGGATTGAAAAGAATATTACTGCCGAGCGGGCAATAGATCTCCTATTCTCCATCTGACACACCATGCTAACCCTAATAATATCAACTGTGATATACCTGACAAGGATAACTATGATATAAATATGATAACTTCCCTTGAATCTGTTATCGGATCAGAAAGCAAGAAACAAACTGAGTTTATAACGAAATACAATACCTACTCTTTAGAATTAAATTTACTGATGGACAAACGATTGAAGGAATATCTCTATTGGACGATTACTGCTCTATGCATCATACCCACCAATTGAGGCAGTAAGCAAATCTTGGTGGGTGACCACAGACTCCATAGAGGCAACTCCCTCACCTTAATGATAATTTTGTCCGCCAATAGCAAATGACTGGCATTGCGGTTTATTTGTCTAATATAAGCCGGTAGACCGGTATACGTTGTGCCAAGCAACCCACCGTTATGGGGCGTGGACGCAATTATTTTGATGCTTGAGGCACTCATGCGCAGCGCCCACGCCCATAAATGAATTAGTTTCTAAATTGATACATAGCTAGCAATAATACGAGCTCAACGTACCTGTATCCAGAAAATAATTAGTGACCCCTCTTCCTTCCTACGTGGTACCACAAAAACTTATGCTAGAACCACACTTATAGAGTTTTGGCTAATATTCGTATGAGGTTTTAAGCTAGCATGGTCCCTTATAGTAATATTATTAGATAGTACGGGATATTTACCATGTATACTACATTTGAATTTGAATACCTATCGCCTACAAAAATACAAACCTAATAGTGTCGCCTTGGTCGATCTGTGGCCTGATCCACAAACGTTCGAAAAGTTTCCGTTTCCGAAGTAAAATTTGACCGGCAAACGAAACAAAACGACCACTTCCTACGACCACGAATGATGCAAAGCATTTGAAACATCAGGAAAACAAATTTTAATAATAATACACGATGTAATTCGGTTAAACTTGTTTTTTCTTGCTTTGCAGCTTTCATGGTCGCAGGAAGTGGTTGTTTTGTTTTATTTGCCGGTCAAATTTCACTTCGGAAACGGAAACTTTTCGAACGTTTGTGAATCAGGCCACTGGTCAGTCGTTGGTGTCGGAATTGTACATGGTCAACCGCATATTAATGGTAACTAAAGCGGTGTAAGTGGAACTAGCTTAGTATGTAAGTTTCATACAAGACAGGCTCTACTGGTTCTGTCATCACCGATACGTAATTGACTTTACCTCATCTTCATCAGCCTATCGCAGTACTGCTGGACATAGACCTCTCCAATATCACCTCACAGACTTCTATCCTCGGCCACTCACATCCAGTTTCCACCAGCCTCCTTGCGTAGATCGTCACTCCACCTAGCCGGAGGGTGTCTTTCGGTTTCTTGGCTAATATGACCGGACCATTGCTGCTTCAGCTTGCTAGATGGCTATGTCGACAACTTTGGTACTCTGTCAGATCACCTCGTTTTGGATCCGAACACTCAGAGAAACTCCGAGCATAGGCCTTTCAATAGTACGCTGAGCGACTTAAAATTTGTTGACCAGCCGTACAGTGAGAGTCCACGTCTCGGCTCCGTAAGTCATGCCAGATAGGATGCACTGATTGAAGACCTAAGGTCTTTATGCTATGAGGTACATAATGATAATAGCACATGCTGTAAGAAAAAGAAAAGCCAGTCAGCAGGTTGGTGGCGGGGGCTGACAGCCCAGGGTGCACCAAACGATTAATTAAATATGGTCAGTCGTGGAGGCTCTTTTAATGCACCCCATCATCATTAAACTATGTGATTGTGTTGCATCAAATTCAAATGCCGTAACGTCTATTATGAATGCTATTAATATGTTTATTTCAGGTTATTTGACGAGAAGATAACTCACTACGATGTTTACAAGGTGGAGACTATCGGTGACGCCTACATGGTGGTGTCGGGCCTGCCGCAGAGAAACGGTTAGACTCATCAACTAATCTATAGCTAGAACCACAGGAATACATAGATAAAATGGAAAAGTGCGCGGGGCGCGCGTGCCAACACTCTGCACCAGAGCCCAGGGCATTTCATAGCCTTTCTCAGCCACGCCACTGTCACGCCTTATGACTTGTTTCTGTAAATACTGTAACAAAAACCCGCAAAAATGCCTTATTGCGCTGTTTCTAACTGCAGAAACAAAATCTGTAAAGTACATTTGATAGAAAGTTAATTTTTAAAAATTAATGACGAAATTATGGGAGGTGTAGTTTGTTCAAGATACAAGATACAAGATCATTTATTTGTTTTAAAACATGAGTATACACACACAGGGCATGCAAGATGGTAAAATTCATTATAAGTCTCAGTCATGTTTTGCCTTTACGGCGTACAAATTATAAACTATGCTAATTAACTATGTATTAGTAACTTAACTAATAATATTAACTTAAACTAACTTTATTAACTTTTAATTTGAACATTATGAATTATTATTAAACTACTAATATGCATTATTAACTATTCTTTCTATATTACATATCTATCAATAAATTTATTTAAGATTGAGTTCGAAAGTTGTCTCACATGAATTGCAAGTAAAATTGTGATTATAACCATTCTATCTATCTATTTCTGTGGCTAGAACTCTTGTTAACAATCATCTACCGATATGTCCAGCAGTGGACGTCTTTCGGCTGAAATGATGATGATGATTAAGTAAATAACATCCAAACATCTCCACGAAGTTTCAATGTTTTCTGTGTTATTGAAAATGGGAATCTACAAAGTTTTACTGTCTAAAAAAGGAGTTTTACCCTTTTTACTAGCATAACATAACATAACAACACGCCTGTATTTCCCCGAAGGGGTAGGCAGAAGTGTAAAATTCACCCATAAGTCCCATGTAGGGGCGAGCCTATTGCTGTCAACCGGCCACAATTAATCCAGCCTCCCCTCCTGCTACTGAGGATTTCCTAATGAAAAAACTCAATAACACTTTGCCCGACCCGAGAATCGAACCCAGGACTCCACGCTTAGCAGTCACGGTTGTGACCAGTAGAAAAATAGAACAACGAGGTAGCCGAGCCTTTTTTTCGAGACGGAGAAAATGCCTATCGCATGTCACACCACCCGGGGAGGCAGTGTGGTTATGTGGGACTCACACGCACTAAAAACACCGCCGTGTGCCTGCTCTCGCCTTGGTTGGATGGGTCACGAGAACTGCAATGCATGGCATTGGTAACCCATCCAGCGCAGCTCACTTCAGAGCCTTCCACTTCTAACCTAAACTCTCTTTCGGCGATGTCTGGGCAGAGGTAGTCGAGCCTAGTGTAAGCTAGTTTTACTAGCAGCACAGCTATAATAGCGGGAATGTTTCAGGCAACCGTCACGCGTCGGAGATAGCAGACATGTCACTATCCCTGTTACGCAGCCTGGAGGGAGCGCGCGTGCCACACAGGCCTGACGCACCGCTCATGATCCGCGCCGGCGTTAACACAGGGCCTTGCGTGGCCGGCGTGGTCGGCACCACCATGCCGCGCTACTGCCTCTTCGGAGACACCATCAACACCGCCAGTCGCATGGAGAGCACCGGCGAAGGTGTGTATAACCAGTATAACCACGTCAACATGGGCCCCTACGTGGCCGGCTTGGTCGGCACCACCATGCCGCGCTACTGCCTCTTCGGAGACACCATCAACACCGCCAGTCGCATGGAGAGCACCGGCGAAGGTGTGTATAACCAGTATAACCACGTCAACATGGGCCCCTACGTGGCCGGCTTGGTCGGCACCACCATGCCGCGCTACTGCCTCTTCGGAGACACCATCAACACCGCCAGTCGCATGGAGAGCACCGGCGAAGGTGTGTATAACCAGTATAACCACGTCAACATGGGCCCCTACGTGGCCGGCTTGGTCGGCACCACCATGCCGCACTACTGCCTCTTCGGAGACACCATCAACACCGCCAGTCGCATGGAGAGCTACCGGCGGTGTGTATAACCAGTATAACCACGTCAACACAGGGCCTTTCGTGGCCGGCGTGGTCGGTACCACAATGCCGCGCTATTGCCTCTTCAGAGACACCATCAACACCGCCAGTCGCATAGAGAGCACCGGCGAAGGTGTGTATAACCAGTATAACCACGTCAACACAGGGCCTTTCGTGGCCGGCGTGGTCGGCACCACCATGCCGCGCTACTGCCTCTTCGGAGACACCATCAACACCGCCAACCGCATGGAGAGCACCGGCAAAGTTTTGTATAACCAGTATAAAAGCATCAACAAGGGGCACTGCGTGGCCGGTATGGTCAGCACCACAATGCCTCGCTACTGCCTCTTTAGAGACACCATCAACACTGCCAGTCGCATGGAGAGCACCGGCTAAGGTATGTATAACCAGTATAACCGCGTCAACACGGGCCCCTGCGTGGCCGGCGTGGTCGGCACCACAATGCCGCGACTGCCTCTTCGGAGACACCATCAATACCGCCAGTCGCATGTAGAGTACCGGCGAAGGTGTGTATAACCAATTAACCAGTATAACCACGTCAACTCGGGACCTTGCGTGGTCAGCACCACCATGCCGCGCTACTGCCTCTTCGGAGACACCATCAACACCGCCAGCCGCATGGAAATCACTGGCTAAGGTGTATAACTAGTATAACCGAGTCAACACGGGGCCCTGCATGATCAGCATGGTCGGCACCACAATCCCGCGCTACTGCCTCTTTGGAGACACCGTCAACACCGCCAGTCGCATGGAGAGTACCGGCGAAGGTGTGTATAGCCAGTATAACCGCGTCAACACAGGGCCTTTCCTGGCCGGCGTGGTTGGCACCACCATGCCGCGCTACTGCCTCTTTGGAAACACCATCAACACTGCCAGTCGCATGGAGAGCACTGGCGAAGGTGTGTAATACCAGTATAACCGCGTCAACACGGGGCCCTGCGTGATCAGCATGGTCGGCACCACAATCCCACGCTACTGCCTCTTTGGAGACACCGTCAACACCGCCAGTCGCATGGAGAGTACCGGCGAAGGTGTGTATAGCCAGTATAACCGCGTCAACACAGGGCCTTTCCTGGCCGGCGTGGTTGGCACCACCATGCCGCGCTACTGCCTCTTCGGAGACACCATCAACACCGCCAGCCGCATGGAAAGCACTGGCTAAGGTGTATAACTAGTATAACCGCGTCAACACGGGGCCCTGCGTGATCAGCATGGTCGGCACCACAATCCCGCGCTACTGCCTCTTTGGAGACACCGTCAACACCGCCAGTCGCATGGAGAGTACCGGCGAAGGTGTGTTTAGCCAGTATAACCGCGTCAACATAGGGCCTTTCCTGGCCGGCGTGGTTGGCACCACCATGCCGCGCTACTGCCTCTTCGAAGACACCATCAACACCGCCAGCCGCATGGAAATCACTGGCTAAGGTGTATAACTAGTATAACCGCGTCAACACGGGGCCCTGCATGATCAGCATGGTCGGCACCACAATCCCGCGCTACTGCCTCTTTGGAGACACCGTCAACACCGCCAGTCGCATGGAGAGTACCGGCGAAGGTGTGTATAGCCAGTATAACCGCGTCAACACAGGGCCTTTCCTGGCCGGCGTGGTTGGCACCACCATGCCGCGCTACTGCCTCTTTGGAGACACCATCAACACTGCCAGTCGCATGGAGAGCACCGGCGAAGGTGTGTATAACCAGTATAACCACGTCAACACGGGCCTCTGCGTGGCCGGCGTGGTCAGCACCACAATGCCGCGCTACTGCCTCTTTAGAGACACCATCAACACTGCCAGTCGCATGGAGAGCACCGGCTATGGTATGTATAACCAGTATAACCGCATCAACACGGGCCCCTGCGTGGCCGGCGTGGTCGGCACCACAATGCCGCGACTGCCTATTCAGAGACACCATCAATACCGCCAGTCGCATGGAAAGCACTAGCGAAGGTGTGTATAACCAGTATAACCGCGTCAACACGGGGCCCTGCGTGATCAGCATGGTCGGCACCACAATCCCGCGCTACTGCCTCTTTGGAGACACCGTCAACACCGCCAGTCGCATGGAGAGTACCGGCGAAGGTGTGTATAGCCAGTATAACCGCGTCAACACAGGGCCTTTCCTGGCCGGCGTGGTTGGCACCACCATGCCGCGCTACTGCCTCTTCGGAGACACCATCAACACCGCCAGCCGCATGGAAAGCACTGGCTAAGGTGTATAACTAGTATAACCGCGTCAACACGGGGCCCTGCGTGATCAGCATGGTCGGCACCACAATCCCGCGCTACTGCCTCTTTGGAGACACCGTCAACACCGCCAGTCGCATGGAGAGTACCGGCGAAGGTGTGTTTAGCCAGTATAACCGCGTCAACACAGGGCCTTTCCTGGCCGGCGTGGTTGGCACCACCATGCCGCGCTACTGCCTCTTTGGAGACACCATTAACACTGCCAGTCGCATGGAGAGCACCGGCGAAGGTGTGTATAACCAGTATAACCACGTCAACACGGGCCCCTGCGTGGCCGGCGTGGTCAGCACCACAATGCCGCGCTACTGCCTCTTTAGAGACACCATCAACACTGCCAGTCGCATGGAGAGCACCGGCTAAGGTATGAATAACCAGTATAACCGCGTCAACACGGGCCCCTGCGTGGCCGGCGTGGTCGGCACCACAATGCCGCGACTGCCTCTTCGGAGACACCATCAATACCGCCAGTCGCATGTAGAGTACCGGCGAAGGTGTGTATAACCAATTAACCAGTATAACCACGTCAACTCGGGACCTTGCGTGGTCGGCACCACCATGCCGCGCTACTGCCTCTTCGGAGACACCATCAACACCGCCAACCGCATGGAGAGCACCGGCAAAGTTTTGTATAACCAGTATAAAAGCATCAACAAGGGGCACTGCGTGGCCGGCGTGGTCGGCACCACCATGCCACGCTACTGCCTCTTCGGAGACACCATCAACACCACCAGTCACATGGAGAGCACTGGCGAAGATGCGTATAACCAGTGTAACCGGGTCAACACGGGGCCCTGTGTGGCCGGCGTGGCCACTATGTCGCGTTACTGCCTTGTTGTAGGTTTTTTTTTTTTTTTTTTTTTTTTTTATGATTTATAGATCTGCTCTTGACCACAATCTAGACAGTTTTGTCAGGATGTGGTCGACGATGGAGCGAGCAAACCTATTAGGTGCCGATTCACTCCAGCTTTAAAGGCGTTAGGGTTAGGATTAGGATTCCTCAATGCTGTTCGCTTTGTGGCCATTTCGAGTTAGTCACACGTGTTCTCGTTGATTTTGCAAATGCCATGATACAACTTTTGCGTTGTGGAAGATTTTAAGAGATCAGAGAGTCAAGTGTAAAGCCGCGTCTCCTGCGACCATATTTTTGTTATATCTAACATGCTTTTCTAACAAAATGGAGGCGTGGCCTAGCTGTTTGGCTACATTTGATTGGTCTAAGCTAAATGTTAACATGTTTTGTTAGATTTTGGTCGCAGGAGACACGGCTTAAGACACAAGAAAAACTATAAATGAGACAGACTAAATATAAAACATCTCATGGGCTTTAAATCCGGCCGAATACTTCGGATCATCATCATCATCATCATTTCAGCCGTAAGACGTCCACTGCTGGACACAGGCCTCCCCCAAGCATATATTGGGTTATACTTTGGATACTGGAATACAATAGCTGAATAATACACTTTATAATAAAACAAGGTTTAACCGGATTAAATCGCGTATATTATTTAAATTGGTTTCCCTGACGTTTCGAAAGCTTTGCAGCATTTCGTGGTCGCAGGTAGACTAAGATGACAAGCGTCTTTACAAATATTTCTAAAAAAATATTTTAATCTACCGTACAATATTATTAATTAAAATCGTTTCGATGCACGCAGTAATCACTCACAATATCATTATCTTTTACAGTGTTATTTAATCCGGTTAAACCTTGTTTTATTATAATGTGTAGTGATCGCGTAAACCTAAGAAGTTATTAATACACTTTATGACGATTTATCATTATAGATTGAAAAAAAATACTAATTATTGTTTACTTTGTCAACAGCTATGAAAATCCACATTTCTTATACAACGAAGGCAGCTCTCGACGAGATTGGAAAATATGAATTTGAAACAAGAACGCCTGTAAATGTTGCGGTAAGATTACCAACAGAACTGGTATCTATGTATGCTATATATGTTTTTTATTTAACAATACAACCCATTCAATTCAGCGACTAACGGATAAAGAAAACGAGACCTGAAACTAAGTGACATGGTGTTTCACTTCAGAAACGAAAATTAGGCGAACATACAACATAACTAATTCAAATTATTATAATATTCTAGTCTGCTTTGCTTCTTATTAAATTAAATCATCCGAGTCAATAGTTTAAATAAGTTTAGTTCGTGAACAAGAGAATCGACACCATTGTCATTCTGCCATTTCACAGATAACATATGAGGTTTTGGAGGCCCGAGGCATTCTGTTCTTTTATATTCCTCCGATACAAAGGGAGGATTCTCCAACCGGGCTGTATAATTTTTTCTGGCGGGCTGCGGCCTGGCTGTTGATGTCGGGCTTTACTGTGCTGGCTGCGCAACCATTCTTGCGTGCGTGTGCGTGTAGCGAGATAGATGTCGATACTGGGGGGTGATTCTCGCGTCATAGACATTATCTCGAACTCGACATAATGAAAGTACGTTATTGTTTAATTAAATTATTTTAAATTAAATTGTATACTAATATTTAATAATATATATAAAATTATTACATAGATTGGTACATATTAAGTTTTATTTATCTGCCCCATGCCTGATAAACAGGTGCATGTAAGGCCAGCCAATGTTTTAGAAACGAACGAACGAACGAATAATGTCGAAACAAGATGACGAATGTCGAATGTGAAATTTTGAGGTTCCGGTGAAGATCTTCATTTCTAATATACCAGGGAGCGTTCACGATGTCCCTGAGCACTTTGTTTTGGAAACGCTGTAATATTTTTAAATCCATAACAAACAAACAAACAAACACGCACGCACGCACGCACACCTTCCTACCTACCTACCTGAACAGGTAGGTGGTTTCCAAAATTGATAGGAGTGAATAGAAGTGCAAAATGTCGTTTAGTTTCTTTAGTACAACCCCATAAGTAGTTGTATGCCTTATGGACTTATGTCCATACTGGCATTAGAACATGCTTATACAACAATAGCTTGTTATGTTTTGACAGCTGAGAATGTCTACCAAGGAGCCAATACATATTTTTGTGGCGGTAGCCCAATTCTTCTCTCTTCTTCTTGACGTGAGCCTAACATAGCGTCAAGCGTCATACCTAAGTATTTAACTGTGTTAGCGTGTGGTATTGGTTGGTTATTTATGAACACTGGATGGTACTTAAAATTTTTGTTTGTAAAGTCGACATGGACCGACTTGGATTCATTGAGCTTAATGCGCCACTTCTTTGTCCAGTTACACACTAGATTAATTGCATCTTGGGCTTTTTCTCCTGCTTCTTCGTGACTATTGCCTGTAGCCATTATAGCTGTGTCGTCAGCGAAAGTTGCAATTGTGTTATTTTGTAGTTTTGGGATATCACACGTGTACAGTAGGTATAGGACCGGACCTAAGACACTTCCTTGTGGTACCCCAGCTCTTATCTCTTTAAGTTCAGAATAGGCATCCTCTTGTCTGACTTTAAAGACTCTGTTGGATATATACGAATCAAGTATATCTGAAAATTATTTGGGCAAGTTAGCTCTGAGTTTGCATAAGAGGCCTTTGTGCCAAACTTTATCAAAGGCTTGTGCCACATCTAAAAAAAATGTAGAGCAGACTTTCTTTTCTTCTAACGTTCTTTCAATGAAATTTGTTATTCTATGAACTTGGTCTATTTTCGAGTGATTTTTTCTAAATCCAAACTGATCCTCGGAAATTAGATTATTTTCATACAACAATGGTCATAGTCGCTTAAGCAGTAGCTTTAACTACGAGAAACGCTAGTGTTTAGGAGCTCTGAGAGATTTGTTTCTCAAAATTCATAACATATTGTCGAGTCACCGTTGGCGTCGCACGAAAAATAACTTCCCACTGCATCGCATCTTTTTGTGTACTAACTGATTATAATATTATTATTGCTGACATAATTTACCATAAATATTTGATTTGTTAACATCTTTTGTTTGATATTTTTGCACCGTATCTACGCGTCTTGGTGTCATTTTTGTTTGCTAAAAATCATCTTATCTGCTTCTAAATGTCCACTGATAATCATAAGTTTCCCAATGACCGATAAAATAAAATAACGTGGAAATTTATATAATAACCTCGCTTGGTGGACGTTTAGGCTAATAAAATAAATAAATATTTTTGGAACGTTTTTACACTGCACCATGTAGTTCCAAACTAAGCAGAGCTAATTATATTATTATTGTTATTTCTTTTGCCGTGCCCGACAGGGTTAACAATGATCTCATAGTTTTAAATCTACCACCTAAGTAATACATTGTGAATGCAATAAATATATTGAGTTATTAGACAGAAGGACGCAGACCCACTGCTGGGCATCCTCTTGTTACACAGTGCCAGTTGCTAACCTAACTAACAGCTAACATTGGATAGCTACAAAGAGATTTAATGTAAATATTTAATGTCTTTGGATAGCTATTTCCATCACTAACCCACATGCCAGTAAAATCAGGTTGAACAAAATTGATGCATTTGACAAACGAACATGTTTCAAAAAACCAACAAAATTTTATTTAATTATGAATAAAGTTCAATAATATATATATATATTTTAATGAAACTGTTTTAAACACAAAAACGTTCATATTGAAAAAATGGTAAATTCAATGGTAATTCAGCTGTTTTCAAACCTGTTAAAATTAACACCTTTATCCTGTTATTTATCGGAAAAAAATTGTATATATATATCGTTAATTCCTTCAAGACACAGGTTCTTTTCCTAGTTTGAAGGGCAGGGATCTCATATGAAATTGTGAATAATAGTCTTACCACAAATGTCAAAGTAACAATTTTCTGATGTACAATGTATCTTAGGCTAAGATTAATTACGTAAAAAAATAAACTTATTATTAATTGTCTGGGTCCAGTAGTATGTTCATATTAAGTTATTTCAGCGTCGATGTGTGTGGAACAGATATGTTTTCGGTCACAATAATCGTATGTTGTTTGTTCCCCAGGGTAAGGGTTGCATGGAGACGTTCTGGCTGGTGGGCAAGACGGGCGGGTTCCGCACGGAGAGCCCGCGTGGCCCACAGCTGCAGGACTACCACAACAACCTCATGGAGCTGCTCATTCGCTCCTAACTATACAATTGAATCTTGAAATAAAATTTATTTCATGTTCCGTATTGTTTCACTTCAATTTCAGTTTCATAAAGCCAACAAACAACAACAACGACAATCAATAACAAACAACAACAAACAAAATTTTTAACAATTTTTTTTTTTTTTTTTTTTTTTTTTTTTTTTTTTTTTTTTTTTTAACAATCCTAGGCTGCATTTCCACCAGGGATGTGCGAAGTAGCTAGGCGGTGCGCGAGGAAAAATCCACAAATAAGAGAGCTGCGTTGTGCTTCGCTAGCATGGGTGGGGTCTCTGGGGTCTCGTTGGGTGAATCATAAACGAAACGAGATAACAAACTGAATCGGTCTCGACAACTGGTTAATTGGTTATCGTGTGGTTCTGAATCGCATAGCTGATGCGCCGTCAACGATAGTAATGCGCACGCATGTGTGTGCGTTAGCGCTGAGCGCTGGTTGTACACGAAGGAGTATAGTTTTTTGTGGCTTCACTAGATGGTTCGCAGCACTTCGTCTATATTGTTACAATATTGAAAGTGTTCAAACACTACCTCTTCTTAAATTCATGATTTAATATTGCAAAGCATTTTTCGCATTGCATCTTTTTGAGACTGACAGTGTAGTGAAAACCCGGAATAAAAAATATAAAATATTATTCAGTTTTATATTAAACGATAAAATAATTTTTTGAATTGGCCACGTCTTAAAGCGCTCGTCCATTTCATGAAATAGTCTATTGGATGACATAATTACGTGGGAACTGTCGGGGTGGTTGTGCGAATACAGAGGTTTTCCACGCTCCCGGCCAAAGGTAGTTGAAGGAACACCGTTGTGGTTTTAGTTGGTAAGAGTCCGACACATGCTCCGTCGTTCCGGAGCGGATTACCAACGTCCTTGGGGATTTCCAAACAAAAAAAAAGGACTGCATAGGTATAGGCTGCGCAGTTCCGTTAACTAGTTAGGGGTGCCACTGTAGCGTTAGGTGCCACAGTGACGGTTAGGGCTTCGCAGTTAGGCTGCACAGGTCTGTTAGATAGTTATAGGTAATGAGGAGAGAGATCAATCAAAGAACACTCGAAGATTTAACACATTTATTTAGAACTAGTAGAACTCAGCTAGGTCATGGGTAGAGCTATTATTACGCGCACTAAGAAGTCGCACACCAGGAAGGAAGGAAGAAAAAGGTTACAGCATAGAATAGGTATTTCATATGGTTACAGTGCTTTGGTCTACGCCACGTGGATGAAACGGGCAGGCCGTCGGGCTGGTCCCTCGCTGCAGGGTCATGGTGTAGTCACTACCACGTGCTGGAGCTGGTTAAAGAATGGTACTCGGTCAGAGGCCTTTGGAGCGTCAGCAGTTAGTAGGTAGATTAGGCATGGAGCCTGTAGTCGTAGGTAGACCTCGGCTGTTGCCTCTGGAACCCCTATTTATTTATTACATTATTTATTGTACATACAGTGGAGTGCGTCCATGAGGATTTCCCCACGGAAAAAAAAAGGCTCGCCTATCTGCACTTTCATCGCGACCTACATTTAAATCTGCAGTGACACATGGCGGAGCATAGATGCTACATTTATGTTAAATATTTTATTAGTGTTCAATTAGACGTGGTTTGGGTCGGGCAACTTGCATTTTCATTTAGACTCATACCCTTTGGGCACTCACTGACAATTCTGACATTCTGACAACCTGCATTGCATTGCATTGACAATATTAATGTTTGATTGCACCCAACATGCTGGTAACAATGAAAAATAAAACCGTAGATAGGTGTACAGTACATAGAGTGCAAGTAGCTACAATTTAAATTAGGTTAGCCAACCTGACGTAAGACATAATATTATTCAAGTCAGTCAGCTAATACTATCTTAATTTATGCTACCTACTTCATGCATAACACGTCATCATCCTCCGAGCCTTTTCCCAATTATATTGGGGTCGGCTTCCAGTCTAGCCAGATGCGGCTGAACATCAGTATTTTACACGGAGCGACTGCCATCAGACCCCCGCAACCCAATTACTGGGTAATACTGACATTCGGAGGTTAGACCAGTTGTCAGACTTTCAGGCTTCTGACTACCCGTAACGACTGCCATAGATATTTGTATGACAACCGGGACCGACAGCTTAACGTGCTCTCCAAGGCACGGAGGGGTCTCGATGTGTAACGAAACGGTCACCCATCCACAGACTGACCGCGGCAAGTGCAGCTTAACCTTGCAGATCGTACAATCCGCGCAGTCGTTGCATCGCTACGAGCCCCTCATGCATAACACGTAATGCGCATAAAAATTAAAACAAACTACCAGACTCAATGCAAGGTCAAACCAGAAATAGATTTTTTGTAACTAAACTGAAACAAACTACTACGAAGCGAAGCTTCTATATCGTTGTTGCGCGTTCGGCCGCCGCTGGGGAGTAAACGTCACCGATAACTTACCCCTCCATCTCCATTAGCGCACGGCCACGCTACTGTCTCAAACGCATACATAGCTCTGTGCGCTGACGTTCTATTCGCGCTTGCGCAGAAGCTTCGCTTCTGTCAGGTGTCTCCGACTCCACCCGTTTTTTTAGTTTAAAGAAGTGTCATCATTTTTAACCTGTATTTAAGAGATTCACAAAATAATGAAATAGTTATACGAAACTAAAACGCAATAAGATTAAATTAAATTTCACTACGAATTTAGGTGTAAGCTAGACAGTGAGTTCTTACCGAATAGCCACGCTGTAAGGAAGATTAGTAGAGACCTGACTTTGGCAAAGGTACTGAAATGTGGACGTTCTCAAAAAAGGCCTGCTTAAGAGTACCGTGAAGCGAAAGAGGTGTGTCAGAATCGTAACGGATGGAAAAATCCTTAGTATCTGCCATAGACCAGTAAGCCTCTAGACGCCGCTTAGCTGGACACCCCCGGTCACAACGCATATGCTCTACCACTGCATATCATACGTCACTCCGCCAATCGGAACGTCACTCAGTCAGCGAGCGGCACCAATCATAAGGAATCATACCACCGAACTTTTGAGCCGGCCAATCATAACACGCCGTCCGCCCCCCTGACCCCACCAACGTTTTACGACTGCGTTTGAATACAAAACTTTGTTTATGCGGAGTCTTGAAGCTTACTGGTCTGTGGTATCTGCCTACCACAATGACAAACACGCGAGATTATGTGTATTTGTGTATAGGATGAATGTTTGACAAGTTTGCATGCCGTAAGGTAGAATGTACTAGGGTCTATTTTTTTCTTTTGTATTCCATCTTATGTATGTACCTACATTGAACGCAAATAAATATGATTATGATTATGATTATGAACGAAGTGCTTTAGCCACTAAGCTACCGCACCTTTCTGAGCCAGGAATCGCAGGTTCGAGTCCTGCTCGTGAGCGATTTTTTCTTTCCACAATTTATATCTTTAGATTTCGCTTCGCATGCGTAAATGCGGTAAAAATTAAAATTAAATCAAGACTTGTTAAACTTCGAGACAGCCTCAGCCAGGAAAGTCCATTGAAACTGTTTTACTCATATACAATATTATTCCACATAATTGAATCACAAAACCGCAGTGTAGACGTAGACCGTTTCGCGTTAATTGCATAATATTATGCATTATATTGCCAAGTAAAACTTATGTAGTAAGGTTTTAAATGTGGTTAAGACTGCTATATTGGATTGGCATTTTGTATTAAGCGATGGCTGATGCTCGCGTCATGCTCGCGAACGGGTGCCGTCTGTCGAGACAGGTCAGCTCCTAACTATAGCAACTCTTTTTACGTTTATTTCTAAAGGCAATATTTTCACCTTTAAACTCTTGTTTATTTTTGGCATTAACCTACATTATACTCACATTATTTGAATAAATTTGATGTAATAAACAATAACCTATTTTAAAAAGAGTATATCCATGGAGTTTCATGCCGGTTCTTCTCCATAGGACCCACAATTTGGAACCGTGCAACTAGTTGGCTAATTGGCTCTAGAGCCTGACGTTTCAAAAGTGCCTGTAATTAGGTTTATTTGGAATAAAAAAACATTTGATTTTGATTTTGTTTAAATAAAAATTCTCTTCTAAATAAATTTTATTTATTAAACAACTAAAATAAAATACACAAATTATATCGAAAATGAAGAGAGTTAAAAAAAAAATTAAAAAAAAAAAAAAAAAACTTAAAACTTAAACTTTTTCCATTATACTTCGTGAACGAAGTATAAGTTATCTGTGTTTAAAAGCAGTCTGGAGAAGGTTTCCCTGTTATTCCTTCATATCTGGAAAAGAAAAAATAAAACAGTGAATTATGTGCGCCTGTTTCTTTATAAGCTTTATACAACGTGTTATTGAAATAACTGAAAATGTCTCAAGGGGTCATTGTACTCATCAGTATGAACAACTTTTAATATGTGACTAACCCTGAAATCGTGAAAAAAAATATCAGCTTTATTTGTCGATTTATGTGAACGCAAAACTAGTGGCAGTGGGCGGGGCACATTGCTCGCAGAAGGGATGGCCGATGGGGCAGTAAAGTTCTGGAGTTGCGACCGCGTACTTGAAGGCGCAGCGTGGGTAGGCCCCCCACAAGGTGGACCGACCACCTGGTGAAGGTCGTGGGAATCCATTGGATGCGGAAGGCGCAGGACTGGTCGTAGTGGCGATGCTAGAGGGAGGCCTGTGTCTAGCAGTGGACGTCTTTCGGCTGAAATGATGCTGATGATGAATACATAAGCAATACTCAGACCAACTCAAATACTTATGTTCATCAAATAAAGACCTACACCACCCTATCTATTCTCATGGGTATCGTAAAAGGCGACTAAGGGATATACCAGAGGATGGGCAGCAGCGTTTTCTAAGTATTTAACTAACCAACTGCGATCGCCAACCCGCCTGCCAAGCGTAGCGATTATGGTATATCCCCCCATTTTGGGGGAGGCCTATGTCCAGCAGTGGACGTCTTTCGGCTGAAATGATGATGATGATGAATCAGAATTCTACTTACTCATCACAGGTAACGCAGTGTCCTCTCAGTCGAATCTGACCTTCCGGGCACTTAGACGTTCCAACAAACGCCTGTCTCTTGAACCGTGTGAGCACCGGAGCCTCGCGGTGATCTAGTGCTGAACTGTCAGCCGGTTGCGCCGAACACAGCGTCGCCAGTAACGCAACAATCACGAATATATAGACTAACTTCATAATGATTCGTGTTTACTACACGACTGTTGTAAGACGAATGTGTTAGATGATAATTTTATTCTCATTTTATAGCTTCTAATTATCATAATTATACATGAGCGCTAACCGACTTCAAAAAAAGGAGGAGGTTCTCAATTCTAATGTATTTTTAGGGTTCCGTAGCCAAATGGCAAAAACGGAACCCTTATGGATTCGTCATGACCGTCTGTCTGTCTGTCTGTCCGTCCGTATGTCACAGCCACTTTTTTCCGAAACTATAAGTACTATACGGTTGAAACTTGGTAAGTACGAGTAGATGTATTCTGTGAACCGCATTGAGATTTTCACACAAAAATAGAAAAAAAACAATACATTTTGGGGGTTCCCCATACTTAGCTTCATCAAACCCATACGTGTGGGGTATCTATAGATAGGTCTTCAAAAATGATATTGAGGTTTGTAAAATCATTTTTTTCTAAACTGAATAGTTTGCGCGAGAGACACTTCCAAAGTGGTAAAATGTGTCCCCCCCCCTGGAACTTCTAAAATAAGAGAATAATAAAAGTAAAAAAAATATATGATGTACATGACCATGTAAACTTCCACCGAAAATTAGTTTGAACGAGATCTAGTTAGTAGTTTTATTTAATACGTCATAAATTGTAAACCGCTATTTACCTTTCATTCAATCAACTCAAATATAAAAATGAAATAAAACATTTAATTTAATAAACATATACCTTATTTAACCACAGTTATAGCTAGATGAACGACTAAGGCCCCGTTGTTTGATCAGTAGTAAAATATGACTAATAGTTAATTTAACCATTAGTTCATTAACAACAGTTAAGGCTTTAACAATAGTTATCACTAATCTGTGGTCGTGTCGTGATGACATATTGACTGAAAGTCCGTCTTGACAACCAAATTCTTTTTAAAAAGCAAAATTAATATGATCAATATGTAGATACTCTTTGGAATATATTTATATATTTCATTAACAATAGTTAAGGCCTTACCAATAGTTAAAGCAGAAATACGTTGTTTGAAGATAATTTTAACAATAGTTAAATATAACAATAGTCAATGGTGTTGCTGGTGAAGAGATAAGTGTCCGGCGGTTCAATAAATATTTACAATAATTTCGTCGTCATCAGAAGAACATTCAAAATCTTCAAAGCTAGCCACCGTCCTTGGATGGGTGATAGTTTCGTTGCACATCGAGACCCCTCCATGCCTTTGAGAGCACGATAACGGGTTGATACGGATTGTCAGAAGCCTGAAACTTTGACAACTGCTCTAATCTTAGGATGTTGGTATTACCCATTACCTCGGTTGCCGGGGACTGATGACAGTCGCTCCGTGTAAAATACTGATGTGCAGCCGCATCTGATTAGACTGAAAGCCGACCTCAACGTAATTGGGAAAAAAGCTCGGAGAAAGAGGTAGATTTCATTTCAAATTTACAAAAACTATAAGGGTTCTTTGTAAGAACTACGGAACCCTAAAAACGAATCGTCAAAGTTGACTACTCTGTCCATGCATAGTAACTTTTTGACAAATTGTCAATTATTTTGTCTATAGTCATGTTTAACTATTGATCAAACAACAGTATTTTGTAATTTTTTACTATTTGTCAGTTTAACCAACGTATTTTAACTAATAGTATACTTGACTACTGATCAAACAACGGGGCCTAAGGCCCCGTTGTTTGATCAGTAGTAAAATATGACTAATAGTTAATTTAACCATTAGTTCATTAACAACAGTTAAGGCTTTAACAATAGTTAAACTAGAAATATATTGAAGGCCCCGTTGTTTGATCAGTAGTCATGTATACTATTCGTTCAAATACGTTGGTTAAACTGACAAATAGTAAAAAATTACAAAATACTGTTGTTTGATCAATAGATAAACATGACTATAGTTAAAATCATTGACAATTTGTTAAAAAGTTACTATGCATGGACAGAGTAGTTAACTTTGACCACTAGTTATTGTAAATTAAAAATGAACTTATATCATCCTCTTTCTCTGAGCCTTTTTCCCAAGTACGTTGAGGTCGGCTTCCAGTCTAACCGGATGCGGCTGAACATCAGTATTTTACACGGAGCGACTGCTATCAGGCCCCCTTAACCCAGGTACTGGGTAATACCGATATCCCAAGGTTACCAGTTGTCTGACTTTTGGACTTCAGACTACCAGTAACGACTGCCATATATATATTTTTATGGCAACCGGAACCGACAGCTTATCGTGCTCTCATAGGTACGGAGGGGTCTCGATGTGCAACGAAACGGTCACCCATCCAAGGACTGACGTCGGCTAGCGTAGCCTTGCAATCTACGCGGTTAATACTTAGCCACGAGCCCCCAAAAAAGAAAGACCTTAAATATAGCAAGATGATTTGAAGATTTTGAATGTTCTTCTGATGACGATGAAATTATTATGTTATTTGTGACTAGGTAATTGATCTGTGTTTGTGACATAATATCACTAATCTGTGGTCGTGTCGTGATGACATATTGACTGAAAGTCCGTCTTGACAACCAAATTCTTTTTAAAAAGCAAAAGTAATATGATCAATATGTAGATACTCTTTGGAATATATTTATATATTTCATTAACAATAGTTAAAGCAGAAATACGTTGTTTGAAGATATTTTTAACAATAGTTAAATATAACAATAGTCAATGGTGTTGCTGGTGAAGAGATAAGTGTTCGGCGGTTCAATAAATATTCACAATAATTTCGTCGTCATCAGAAGAACATTCAAAATCTTCAAAGCTAGCCACCGTCCTTGTATGGGTGATAGTTTCGTTGCACATCAAGACCCCTCCATGTCTTTGAGAGCACGATAACGGGTTGATACGGATTGTCAGAAGCCTGAAACTTTGACAACTGCTCTAATCTTAGGATGTCGGTATTACCCATTACCTGGGTTGCGGGGGTCTGATGACAGTCGCTCCGTGTAAAATACTGATGTGCAGCCGCATCTGGTTAGACTGAAAGCCGACCTCAACGTAATTGGGAAAAAAGCTCGGAGAAAGAGGATGATATAAGTTCTAATAATAAAGTGTAATAGTAAAAAATTAAAAAATACTGTCGTTTGATCAATAGTTAAACATGACTATAGTTAAAATAATTGACAATTTGTCAAAAAGTTACTATGCATGGACAGAGTAGTCAACTTTGACGATTCGTTTTTAGGGTTCCGTAGTTCCTACAAGGAACCCTTATAGTTTTTGTAAATTTGAAATGAAATCTACCTCTTTCTCCGAGCTTTTTTCCCAATTACGTTGAGGTCGGCTGTCAGTCTAACCAGATACGGCTGCACATCAGTATTTTACACGGAGCGACTGTCATCAGTCCCCGGCAACCCAGGTAATGGGTAATACCGACATCCTAAGATTAGAGCAGTTGTCAAAGTTACAGGCTTCTGACAATCCGTATCAACCCGTTATCGTGCCCTCAAAGGCATGGAGGGGTCTCGATGTGCAACGAAACTATCACCCATCCAAGGACGGTGGCTAGCTTTGAAGATTTTGAATGTTCTTCTGATGACGACGAAATTATTATGAATATTTATTGAACCGCCGGACACTTATCTCTTCACCAGCAACACCATTGACTATTGTTATATTTAACTATTGTTAAAATTATCTTCAAACAACGTATTTCTGCTTTAACTATTGGTAAGGCCTTAACTATTGTTAATGAAATATATAAATATATTCCAAAGAGTATCTACATATTGATCATATTACTTTTACTTTTTAAAAAGAATTTGGTTGTCAAGACGGACTTTCAGTCAATATGTCATCACGACACGACCAACGATTAGTGATATTATGTCACAAACACAGATCTATTACCTAGTCACAAATAACATAATAATTTCATCGTCATCAGAAGAACATTCAAAATCTTCAAAGCATCTTGCTATATTTAAGGTCTTTCTTTTTTGGGGGCTCGTGGCTAAGTATTAACGGCCTGTTATCCCAATTTGCGTCTTGCGAAATTCGGTATAAAATAGTCAAATTGTGATAAAGAAACCCGAAAAAAATATATGTTACAGATACATGCTTATGTTAGCGAATTTAAAAGATAAAAACAAGATACATTGTAATTTTGTCGATTGAAAAAAAATCCTAAACAATGCCGATTATAATAGCATTTTTCGTTTTAATGTTCTAAATACAGCACGAAATGCTATAAAAATTACATGCAATAAAAAGATAATGGTATTACAAAGTAATTCCTACAGTTTATTTTTTTATATGAATAGTTATGTTTTAATTAAAATTTTAATAAGTAAAATGGCTCGCGCACAACGCAATTAGTGACATTATAGTGTCCATCCGGACGTCGTCAAGGGTGGACCTGCGTCGCCTTTTTACGATGCGCTCCCCCCGCTTTTGTTCGAAATGCAAAATAAATGAAACAATAAGCGCATCGAGAATAAATACGTCGCGCTGAATTGGCGGGGGCTGGGGTAGCGTTATTTAGCTCACAGGTCTGGGATGACCTCGCCTTAACCGCGTAGATTGCAAGGCTACGCTAGCCGACGTCAGTCCTTGAATGGGCGACCGTTTCGTTGCACATCGAGACCCCTCCGTACCTATGAGAGCACGATAAGCTGTCGGTTCCGGTTGCCATAAAAATATATATATGGCAGTCGTTACTGGTAGTCGGAAGTCCGAAAGTCAGACAACTGGTAACCTTGGGATATCGGTATTACCCAGTACCTGGGTTAACGGGGCCTGATAGCAGTCGCTCCGTGTAAAATACTGATGTTCAGCCGCATCCGGTTAGACTGGAAGCCGACCTCAACGTACTTGGGAAAAAGGCTCAGAGAAAGAGGATGATATAAGTTCATTTTTAATTTACAATAACTAGTGGTCAAAGTTTACTACTCTGTCCATGCATAGTAACTTTTTAACAAATTGTCAATGATTTTAACTATAGTCATGTTTATCTATTGATCAAACAACAGTATTTTGTAATTTTTACTATTTGTCAGTTTAACCAACGTATTTGAACTAATAGTATACATGACTACTGATCAAACAACGGGGCCTTCAATATATTTCTAGTTTAACTATTGTTAAAGCCTTAACTGTTGTTAATGAACTAATGGTTAAATTAACTATTAGTCATATTTTACTACTGATCAAACAACGGGGCCTAAATAACTTCTTATACGGCCAAGGAAGGTACGGAACCCTCGGTGCGCGAGTCCGACTCGCATTTGGCCGGTTTTTTTTCATGTTTGTTACCTCTGAACTCCGTAATTTATCAACCGATTTGGAAAAAAACATTTTTTTATTTTAAAGGATATACTTCCAGATTGGTTCAATTTTTATCAAAATCTCGTTCTAATGATCCATGTGGAATTGCGGGAACTCCTCAAATAATATAGGCATACATATAGCGAGTTTGGTATTTTCATAAACAAATCAAGCATTTGCATTCAGAAAGTATCATTTCGTGAAGATCTGATGAAGATCTTCGGAGATAAAGAAGGGAACTCTTCAATGGATGACAACAAATCATCGGGGATTGCAGCAATCGCTTGTCTTTCTATTGTTAATGCTACTAAATATAGAAAAATAAAATGAACTTTAAAAACAGTAAAATATGACTTCAAAAAGAATAAAGTAATTTGTGTGAAACAGTTTAGGAAGACGGTGCCAATGTTTTCTTAAATCATTCTGAATCAAAGGCACCTACTTCCTAAGCTGTTACACACAAATTATTCTATTCTTTTTGAAGTCGGTTTAAACTTTTTTCAAGTTTTTTTTTTGTTTTAGCTATGCAGAGTGCATTTCTGTTTGTGTGGCGGTATGAGGAAAGGTAGGGTAGGATTAATCCACCCTCGCACCTTTCTTCATAATGATCAAATATTTTAATTGGCCTGCAGATAATTGAATCGGATTTGTGCGTTTGCGCATGTGACATTTAAAGCACTGCGCAGACAAAAATACTGCCGTCGTCTACTGCTCGGGCACGATCGCTATGAAATTGTAAGTGCACAGGCGTATATAAGGGGTGGGGGGTTTAAGGGGTCCAAGGCTGGTCCGGACACCCCCTTGGATAGACTTAATGAAATGTTCGTAGGACCAATTTGAGAATATATTTTTATCAACCTATGCTGTCCCTCTGCTAGGCAAAGGTCTCGCCCATGTTCCGAACGCCCAGTCATCTATATCTACTATCTTAACTATTATAAAATTGTAAACGTCTGTTTGTTTGTTTGTTTGTTTGTTCCAGCATCACGCTAAAACTACTGGACCGATTGTGATGATTTTTTTTTTGTTTGAAAGCTGATGATCTGACTTAAAAACTGGTATGGGTTTTGAGAAAGAAAGAAAGAAAGAAAAAAAAAATTCGTGGGTTGCGTACTCACCCGACAGATCGAAGCTTCTATGCATTTGCACGAGCGGATAGTAATGTACGATGGAGTGGAGTGGAGTGGAGTGGAGTGGAGTGGAGTGGAGTGGAGTGGAGTGGACAGGGGATGGGACTGGGGATGGGACTGGGGACGGGACATGGGACGGGACTGGGGACGGGACAGTGGACGGGACAGGGGACGGAACATGGGACGGGAAATGGGACGGGACATGAGACGGGACATGGGACAGGACAGTGGGACGACACATAGGACTGGACATAGGATGGGACATGGGACAGGACATGGGACATGGGACGGGACGATAGTGATATAGTGAGATAGTGGGACGGTGGGATAGTGGGATAGTGGGATAGTGGGACAGTGGGACAGTGGGACAGTACGACAGTGGCAGTGGGACGGTGGGACGGTGGGACAGAGGGGCAGTGGGGCAGTGGGGCCGTGGGTTAGTGGGGCAGTGGGGCAGCGGGGCAGCGGGGCAGTTGGCCTGTGGGGCAGTGGGATAGTGTGGCACTGGGGTAGCGGGGTAGCGGGGCAGTGGGGCAGTGGGTTTGTGGGGCAGCGAGGCATAGGGACAGTGGGGCAGTGGGGCAGCGGGGCGGGGAAGCGGGGCAGCGCGGCGTGGGGCAGCGGTGCAGCGTGCCATCGGGGCAGCTGGGCAGTGGGGTATCTGGGTACCGGGGCAGCGGGGCAGTGGGATAGTGGGGCAGTGGGGTACCGGGGCAGCGGGGCAGTGGGATAGTGGGGCAGTGGGGTACCGGGGCAGTAGGGCTGTGGGGCAGCTGGGCAGCGGGGCAGCGGGGCAGTGGGGTAGCGGGGCAGCGGGGCAGTAGGGGAGTGGGGCAGTGGGGCATGCAGTGGGGCATTGGGATAGTGGGGCAGTGGGGAAGTGGGGCAGTGGGGAAGCGGGGCTGCGGGGCAGCGGGGCAGTGGGGCTACAGGGCAGTGGGTTACCGGGGCAGTGGGGCAGTGGGATAGTGGGGCAGTGGGGCGGTGTGGCCGCGGGGCAGTGGTGCAGTGTGGCATCGGGACCGTGGGGCAGCGGGGCCGTGGGGAAGCGGGGCAGGCTTTGGGGCAGAGGGGTAGTGGGGCAGCGGGGTAGCGGGGCAGTGGGGAAGCGAGGCAGTGGGGCAGCGCGGCAGGCTGTGGGGCAGTGGGATAGTGGGGCATCGGGGCAGTGGGGCAGTGTGGTAGCGGGTCAGTGGGGCAGCGGGGAAGTGGGGCAGCGGGGCAGTGGGGTAGCTGGGCAGTTGGTTAGCTGGGCAGCGGGGCAGTGGGGGGCAGAGGGGCAGGCAGTGCGGCAGTGGAATAGTGGGGCAGCGGGGCTCTGGGGTAGCGTGGCAGCGGGGAAGTGGGGCAGCGGGGCAGTGGGTCAGCGCGGTAGCGGGGCAGTGGGGCAGTGGGGTACTGGGGCAGCGAGGCAGTGGGGCAGTGGGGTAGCGGGGCAGTGGGGCAGCGGGGTAGATGGGCAGCGGGGCAGCTGGGCAGGGGGCAGTGGGGCAGCGGGGCAGCGGGGTAGAGTGGCAGCGGGGCAGTGGGGCAGCGGGGTAGATGGGCAGCGAGGCAGATGGGCAGGGGGCTGTGGGGCAGCGGGGCAGCGGGGCAGCGGGGCAGCGGGGTAGTGGGGCAGCGGGGCATTGGGGCAGTGGGGTACCTTGGAAGTAGGGCAGCGGGGCAGCTGGGCAGCGGGGCAGCGGGGCAGCGGGGTTGTGGGGCAGCGGGGCAGTGGGGCAGTGGGATGGTGGGGCAGCGGGGCAGCGGGGCCGTGGGGCAGCGGGGCAGTGGGGCAGTGGGGAAGCGGGGCAGCGGGACAGCGGTACAGTGGGACAGTGGACTGGACTAGAATGGACTGGATTGGACTGGACTGACGTGGGTTAGCAGAATTTAACGCGAGCGGAGCCGCGGGTAAAAGCTAGTCTTAACTATTATAAAATTGTAAACGTCTGTTTGTTTATTTGTTTGTTTGTTTGTTTGTTCCAGCATCACGCTAAAACTACTGGACCGATTTTGATTATTTTTTTTTTGTTTGAAAGCTGATGATCTGACTTAAAAACTGGTATGGGTTTTGAGAAAGAAAGAAAGAAAGAAAAAAAGAAAAAAATTAATTCGTGGGTTGCGTACTCACCCGACAGATCGAAGCTTCTATGTAGGATGGAGTGGAGTGGAGTGGTCAGGGGATGGGACTGGGGATGGGACTGGGGACGGGACAGGGGACGGGACTGGGGACGGGACAGTGGACGGGACAGGGGACGGAACATGGGACGGGACATGAGACGGGACATGGGACAGTACAGTGGGACGGCACATGGGACTGGACATAGGATGGGACATGGGACAGGACATGGGACATGGGACGGGACGATAGTGATATAGTGGGACAGTGGGATAGTGGGACAGTAGGACAGTGGCAGTGGGACGTTGGGACGGTGGGACAGTGGGGAAGTGGGGCAGTGGGGCAGTGGGACAGCGGGGCAGCGGGACAGTGGGCCAGTGGGGCTGTGGGGCAGTGGGGTATCGGGGTAGCGGTGCATTGGGGCAGTGGGGCAGTGGGGATGTGGGGCAGCGAGGCAGCGGGAGTGGGGCAGCGGGGCAGCGGGGCAGGGAAGCGGGGCAGCGTGGCAGTGGGGCAGCTTGCCAGCGGGGCAGCGGGGCAGTGGGGTACCGGGGCAGCTTGGCATTGGGATAGTTGGGCAGTGGGGTAGTGGGGCAGTGGTGTAACGGGGCAGCGGGCAACGGGGCAGCTGGGCAGTGGGGCAGCGGGGCAGTGGGGTAGCGGGGCAGTGGGGCAGTAGGGGATTGGGGCAGCGGGGCAGGCAGTGGGACAGTGAGATAGTGGGGCAGCAGGGCATTGGGGCAGTTGGGTAGCTGGGCAGCGGGGCAGTGGGGCAGCGGGGCTGTGGGGAAGCGGGGCAGAGGGTTACCGGGGCAGCAGGGCAGTGGGGCAGTGGTATAGTGGGGCAGCAGGGCAGTGGGGCAGCGGGGCAGTGGGAGAGCGGGGCAGCGAGGCAGTGGGGAAGCGGGGCAGGCTGTGGGGCAGTAGGATAGTTGGGCAGCGGGGCAGTGGGGCAGTGGGGTCGCGGGGCAGCGGGGCATTGGGATAGTGGGTCAGCGGGGCAGTGGGGTAGCGGGGCAGTGGGGGAGCGGGGCAGCTGGGCACTGGGTTACCGGGGCAGCGGGGCAGCGGGGCAGTGGGGCAGCGGTGCAGAGGGGCAGAGGGGCAGCGGGGCAGTGGGGCAGCGGGACAGTGGGGCTGCGGGGCAGCGGGGCAGTGGGGAAGCGGGGCAGTGCGGCAGCCGGGCAGGCTGTGGGGCAGTGGGATAGTGGGGCAGTGGGATAGTGGGGCAGCGGGGCAGTGGGGCAGTGGGGGTATCGGGGCAGCGGTGCAGGCTGTGGGGCAGGGGATAGTGGGGCAGTGGGGTAGCGGGGCGGCAGGGCAGCTGGGCAGTGGGGCAGCGGGGCAGCGGGGCAGTGGGGCAGTGGGGTAGTGGTGCAGTGGGGT
The DNA here is from genome assembly GCA_949699075.1 of Asteroscopus sphinx. Taxonomy (NCBI): domain Eukaryota; kingdom Metazoa; phylum Arthropoda; class Insecta; order Lepidoptera; family Noctuidae; genus Asteroscopus; species Asteroscopus sphinx. The sequence continues at coordinate 4,807,797 of OX453014.1, forward strand.
AGCGGGGCAGCGAGACAGCGGGCCAGCGGAGCATCTGGGCAGCGGGCAGTGGGGCAGCGGGGCAGTGGGGCAGCGGAGTAGTGGGGCAGCGGGGCAGCGGGGCAGCGGGGCAGCGGGGCAGTGGGGTAGCGGGGCAGTGGGGCAGCGGGGCAATGGGGCAGCGGGGCAGCGGGGCAATGGGGCAGCGGGGCAGTGGGGCAGCGGGGCAGCAGGGCAGTAGGGCAGCTGGGCAGAAGGGCAGTGGGGCAGTGGGGCAGCGGGGCAGTGGGGCAGCGGAGTAGTGGGGCAGCGGGGCAGCGGGGCAGCGGGGCAGTGGGGTAGCGGGGCAGTGGGGCAGCGGGGCAATGGGGCAGCGGGGCAGCGGGGCAATGGGGCAGCGGGGCAGTGGGGCAGCGGGGCAGCAGGGCAGTAGGGCAGCTGGGCAGAAGGGCAGTGGGGCAGCGGGGCTGTGGGGCAGCGGGGCAGTGGGGCAGTGGGGCAGCGGGGCAGCGGGGCAGTGGGGCAGCGGGGCAGCGGGGCAGTGGGGCAGCGGGGCAGTGGGGCAGCGGGGCAGTGGGGCAGTGGGGCAGCGGGGCAGCGGGACAGCGGGACAGTGGACTGGACTGGACTGGATTGACGTGGGTTAGCAGAATTTAACGCGAGCGGAGCCGCGGGTAAAAGCTAGTACTATTATAAAATTGTTGAAAGTCAGTTGTTTGTTTGTTTGTTTGTTTGTTTGTTCCAGCATCACTATAAAACTACTAGACCGATTTTGTTGAAAGGGTTTGTGACTAAAAACTTATGATTTGACTTAAAAACTGGTATGTATTTTACCTCGCTACGATGACGGGAACCGGTGATTTTTAATTATATTTTTCTACAACATTTTGCATACATTAAGGTGAATAAGGCGCTCATATCCAGCTGTCATTCGCACGCATGCGCTCTAGCGCGCGCCTCCATAGAGAAAATACGGCTGCTAAAGATATTGCATTAAAAACTTTTTGGTCGGGCCGAATTGTAGAGTTGAGTAGAAAAAAAAATCCTGTCGTATGTGGGTGGTGCCATCTTGGAAATGCAGTCTTTTGAGCCAACCGAAAATCAGAATCTTTCGACTTACAGACAAGGACCAGAAGCTACCTCTAAATTGCGATTTCTCAAATTTTTTGTATGAAAAGCAATAAAATTTAGAAGTACCTAAACGTTGTTATATTGTATCCATCTTAATATACGAATAAGCATAAAGTTATCTTGGTGTAACTAAAAAAATACTATTTTCAGTCTACAATTTTTAATTACCTTCTTCTTCAAGTATATTATCTTATCTTCTTAACTATTATAATCTTAACTATTATAAAATTGTTAACGTCTGTTTGTTTGTTTGTTTGTTCCAGCATCACGCTAAAACTACTGGACCGATTTTGATGTTTTTTTTTTGTTTGAAAGCTGATGATCTGACTTAAAAACTGGTATGGGTTTTGAGAAAGAAAGAAAGAAAGAAAAAACGAAAAAAATTAATTCGTGGGTTGCGTACTCACCCGACAGATCGAAGCTTCTATGCAAATGCACTATACTATCCGCTCGTGCAAATGCACGAGCGGATAGTAATGTACGATGGAGTGGAGTGGAGTGGAGTGGACAGGGGATGGGACTGGGGATGGGACTAAGGACGCGACAGGGGACGGGACTGGGGACGGGACAGTGGACGGGACAGGGAACGGAACATGGGACGGGAAATGGGACGGGACATGAGACGGGACATGGGACAGGACAGTGGGACGGCACATGGGACTGGACATAGGATGGGACATGGGACATGCGACGGGACGATAGTGATAGAGTGAGATAGTGGGACAGTGGGACAGTGGGACAGTGGAACAGTAGGACAGTGGCAGTGGGACGGTGGGACAGTGGGGTAGTGGGGCATCGGGGCAGCGGGACAGCGGGGCAGTGGGCCAGTGGGGCAGTGGGATAGTGGGGCAGTGGGATAGTGGGGCAGTGGGGCAGCGGGGCAGTGGGGCAGTGTGGTAGCGGGGCAGCGGGGCAGCTGGGCAGCTGGGCAGTGGGGCAGTGGGGCAGCGGGGTAGTGGGTTACCGGGGCGGCGGTGCAGCGGGGCAGTGGGGCAGCGGGGCAGTGGGTTACCGGGGCAGAGGGGCGGCGGGGCAGCGGGCAATGGGGCAGCGGGGCAGGGGTTACCGGGGCAGCGGGGCAGTGGGGCCGTGGGATATTGGGGAAGTGGGGCAGCGGGGTAGTGGTGTAGCGGGGCAGCGGGATAGTGGGGCAGCGGGGCAGTCGGGCAGTGGGGTAGCGGAGCAGTGGGGCAGCGGTGCAGCTGGGCAGCGGGGCAGTGGGGCAGCGGGGTAGCGGGGCAGTGGGGCAGTGGGGCAGCGGGGCATTGGGGCTGTGTGGGACAGTGGGGCAGTGGTATAGTGGGGCAGTGAGTTGGTGACCCTTTTGGCATGGGCATACCCGACAGCAACTTCATGTTTTACTTATATATATTTTAGTACTTTATTTAATGTTATTTGTTGTGCTGTCACTGTCCTGTGCTAAATAAAATCTTTCTTTCTTTTCTTTCTTTCTTTTTCAGTGAGGCAGCGGGGCAGTGGGGCAGCGGGGCAGCTGGGCAGCGGGGCAGTGGTTTACCGGGGCAGCAGGGCAGCGGGGCTGTGGGGCAGCGGGGCAGTGGGATAGCGGGGCAGTGGGTTACCGGGGCAGCTGGGCGGCGGGGCAGCGGGGCAGTGGGGCAGCGGGGCAGTGGTTACCGGGGCAGCGGGGCAGGGGTTACCCGGGCAGCGGGGCAGTGGGGCCGTGGGATATTGGGGCAGTGGGGCAGCGGGGCAGCGGGGCAGCGGGGTGGTGGGGTAGCGGGGCAGCGGGATAGTGGGGCAGCGGGGCAGTCGGGCAGTGGGGTAGCGGAGCAGTGGGGCAGCGGGGCAGCTGGGCAGCGGGGCAGTGGGGCAGCGGGGTAGCAGGGCATTGGGGCAGTGGGGTAGCGGGGCAGCGGGGCATTGGGGCAGTGGGGGACAGTGTGGCAGTGGTATAGTGGGGCAGTGGGGCAGCGGGGCAATAGGGCAGCGGAGCAGCTGGGCAGCGGGGCCGTGGGGCAGCGGGGCAGTGGGGCAGTGGTGTAGCGGGGCAGTGGGGCAGAGGGGCAGTGGGGCTGTGTGGCAGCGGGGCAGTGGGGCAGCGAGGGAGTGGGGCAGCGGGGCTGTGGGGCAGCGGGGCAGTGGGGCAGCGGGGCAGTGGGGCAGTGGGATAGTGGGGCAGCGGGGCAGTGGGGCAGCAGGGCAGCGGAGCAGTGGGGCAGTGGGGCAGTGGGGCAGCGGGGCAGTGGGACAGCGGGACAGTGGACTGGACTGGAATGGACTGGACTGGACTGGACTGGACTGACGTGGGTTAGCAGAATTTAACGCGAGCGGAGCCGCGGGTAAAAGCTAGTTACTGATAAAAATGACACGCAAATCGGCCAAGAATTCTCAGAAAAACACAACTATTAGATCATATAGATAAGTGATGTTAAAATAAACACATTTATTGAAGCTGGTTCAAAAACTACTCAACTTAAGTCCATAAAATTTATATGGGACCACCGCGCGGGCTTCTTTAAACAAATAAAAAAAACAACAACGTAAATCGGCTCGAAATCTCGGAGTAATCGGTATACATACATGTAAAAAAAGTTTCTGCCGAATATATAACCTCCTCCTTTTTTGAAGTCAGTTAAAAAAAAACATTTGTACATCGTGACCTGCACCTGCACGACCTAAACCTGCGAACCTGGGTTTGCTCATAAAGATATTGATAGCACCCTTGTAGTTTGCCAATCCGCACTTCGCTAGCATGGTGAAGAAAGACCTGATTCCTTCTTATTCTGAGAAGAAGTCTGTGCCCAGCAGTGGGACAGTAATGGGCTGATTTTGATCAGCAGGGCAATTGTGTAACTGCATCGCAATCATCAAAATGTAATTTTTGACGTTTGAAACCGGAAAAATGATATAATTTGAATTGCGTAACTAAAAAAATGTTGATTACGATGTCGGAGGGATTCATCATTGAATGAATGATATAACTTAAGACGCATACTTGCAGCAGCTTACATGCATAACGAAACGTGATCTAACATACAAGACGTCATTTACATCGCAATGGATTTCCCTCCTGACGTGATTTACTTCATAATGAAGTCCCTCTATGTCGTTACACAATTCCAATGTTTGATTGCGATGTTATCAACATGGTCTTCAATTTTACATACAAATGAATCTGTCAAATGAGTTACGCAATTGCCCGTATTTCTTACCAAATAAAACTTCAATATGTTTTGAGTTGCCTTCAAACCATTTTATTATTTTGCTTATTAATACATATAGACTAGTATAGTGTAATTATGGTATTAGGTATAATCTTGAGATCCATTCTGAGACACAAATGGCAAAGTTTTCTAGTCTAACAATTCTTGGAGTATTATTTTGGGTGAACAAAAACCTGTCTTTCCTTACATAGTATCATTAAAATTTACTTTATTTACATATAATTTACATTCCACTATATTAGTTTTTTTTCGTAGTAAACTTAGTCGGCATTATGGACCAATAAAAAAAGGTCGTAGTGTCACAAATAAAATAACAATACATGTCTGGTGTGTTAAAATGCTGTCGAAATTATAGTGGGTTTAGGTAGAAATTAAGTGCTTCATCTTTTCTTAGCGAGATTCCGTCCGCCATTTTTTATTCGTCACAGGTAGGCATCGAAAATAATGTGAAATTATTAGGTAACTTTTACTTCATCTAGTTTGGTAAAGAAACTGGACAATATTTTCCTGTCATGTCAATATACCTGAAAAAAGGAAAAAAAATATTTTAGGAAAGTGCGTCGGACTCGCATACTAAGGGTTCCGAATCACTATATTTAGTGATACGGAACCCACCGGTTCGGTGTTCGGTGTCTGACTTTTTATTATTTTTAGTATTTGCCATGGTAGAGGCTATAGTAACACATATTCTGTGAAAGTTTTGATTGGTTACCAATTACAGATAAAAAGATACAGCCTTGTGACAGACAGATGGATGGATGGACAGGTAGGCTGCGTACTTGCGCAGGCTTAGTAATAGGCTCCTGTTGACTGGCACTCTTTCGGTACGGAACCCTAAAAACAAGACTCGAAAATCAAAATTATTACCATTTCACTTTCCAGAACGACTAAAAACTGAGCAAATATAGAAAATCCACGTGAACTTGCTTCCATTTCCGAGGATTCATAAAAATCTATATTTGTACCATGAATCAGGAACAGATATAGTAAATTTTCCCACTATATACCTTGACCATTTATAAGAATTCATAGACGCCATTTACACAACTTCATCAATCAATTTAGCCAGATAAATGTGGAGCTGGTGAACAAAACGATTTAAATGCACAAAATTAAATTTAAAAGGAAGACCAAAAAATTAGAATGACATTCTCAACATTTTGTTCGAAATAACAATATTCTGAATCGATTTTAGGCCGTTCAGATTTAAAATGTGAATATAATTGATGAGTCTAAAAAGAAAGAAAGAAAGAAAAACTTTTGCAACGACAGTGACAGCACAGCAGTAACATCAATAAAGTTTAAGTAGTAGAGTTTTGCTCGCCTGTCTGCTCCATTACAGTTTTTATTCACTAAACCAATATTTCTTATCAAATTTTTACTAAAAGTAAACAAGTGTAAATAAATAATTGCAATAATCTACATCTACACTAATCTACATTTCTACACTAATATTCGTAAAAGGTGCGCGTCACTGCTCGGCTGCTGGCGCGGCAGCTCCAACACCATATTGGTCGCGCTGGCTGATAGGTGGGACAGCCCGATGTTCGCCCACTGGATGCGACTCCATAATCAGTAGTGGGCGAACCTAAGGTAAAGTTGCCATCATATTAAAATTATTATATTAATTATTATTATTTTTTTATGATTGTTTTTATTTTTAATTTTTTTATGTGTGTATATTATTTAATGTAATTGTAATTTATTTTATTTTATTTATAAATTGTTCGATTTGTTTTATGGCTCTACTAGATGCCCGAAATAAATAATTTTTAATTTAATTTAATTTAATATTATAAAGAGGAAGGATTTGTATTTTTGTGTGTATGTTTGTAATGAATAAACTTAAAAACTGCTGTGCCGATTTAAATAAAAATTCAGCATTAGAAAGCTACATTCACCTAGAGTAACATAGGCTATATTTTCATGTCCATCCGTGCGAAGGGCCGGGCCGGTAGTAAAGCATATAGCGGAATAAGCGGACTATGAATGAACGTACCAACTACAATGTACCTATTCCTTGCAAATAAAGACATTCTATTCTATTCTATTCTAAAATTACAAAAGGTAGAAGTAAACATAAAGTTGCTGTCGGGCATGTCCTGTCCATGCCAAAAGGGTCACCAAATCAGCATGTGCTGTTGCGTGGAACAACCAGCGCTGATTTTCAGTTGGCACACCTGCAGTGACAACACAACACACCGACGACGTAGGAATAGATAATAATCATAAGTCTTGTACATATTGGTCTCTATCGCAAACTACTGTATAAATAAATAAATAAATCAATAGGGCATGAGAATATAAAAGATAATTAATTATAATAATTATGTCTATGAACAGTTGGATATAAAAAAAACAAGTTTTTCCAAGAAGTGTATGTAATTAAATCGCTTTGTTCGCCAGCTCCTCAAATACATTATCACCGTAGTCAGAATTCTTTGAATTTATCTTCTTTATTTATACATGTAATATTTTCTATGGTAGGTAAATATTTATTTATTTATTATATTACATACTGCCCCCATCTATTTTTCACGTCTTCCTTGTCCATCCAAAGGTTGTCTGGAAGATATCGCTATTAGCGATAAGACCGCCAATGTACCCTTATTTTACATGTTAGTCCTAGGTTTTAAGGAATATTCTATCTATCTACTTACGTTTCACATGTAACGCAGTGGCCTCCGTAACGAATCTGATCTTTTGCGCACTTCTTCGTTCCTACAAAAGATTGTCTCTTGAACCGAGTTATAATTATAGTTTCAGGGTAACCGGTTGCTGAGCTGTCAACGGGTTGCGCCGAACACAACACCGCGAGTAGCGCAACAACCACAAACACTATGTACGAGTGGGAGAGATTCATGATGAGTATGACGACGAATGCTTACTCCTCGGCTGCTCTGAACGGAATGCGGTACATCGCTTCTTCTATTGATATTTTATAGCATAAAGGTGGTTTCACACCGGCGAGGAGTGGCGTGGCTGGGCCGAGCGAGAAATGAAATTTGTGTAGCAAAATTTCAATTCACGTCACGCCCATCTTTGGTGTGAAAGGTCTGGATAGGCTAGGATGAGAATTGAAATATTTGTGGGTACAACATTAAACTTTATTGCTGCATGAATAGAGTATTTATTACTTTGCAAAACGGTACATCGCGCGCGCGTACCTGGTCAGCGCGAGATGGTGCGTGCTCGCGATGTACATCTTTCGGTGTGAAAGGGTCAACGAGATTTCAATTCACGCCCATCCCATGCAATCCTCGCCTCGTCGGTTTGAAACCACCTTTACAAAACCTATGATTCAAAAAAATGTTACTCATAACTAGATACCTAGTTTATTTGTGGCATAATTATTTAAGTACATAGTAACAAATTAAAAGGAATATTTTTATATTACAGTATGAAACTAATGTGTATTTTGGTTTTTCCCACTTGTTTTGTTTTTTGCCTGTAATTAGGTTTATTTTAAATAAAAAAACAATAAAATTTAATTTGAATTTTTGTTGGTCAGCATAACATTTTTGAGTCAGGTCTGCGGTTTTCTGTTACTAAACTTAAACCCCTTTGTTACAAAATATTAGAACAGGTTTATATATAATAATAATAAATTTATTTATTTGCCAAGAAACAACATTACAGAATAAGTAATTATCCAGTGGCCCTACACTAGGCAAGCCTGTCCTGTGGGTGCCAGATACATATGTTTAGCAGGTTGAAATGACATTGTTTACTTGGTCGACATAATTCAAGTAAGTAGGTATAGGTAGGTACCCAATTAATTAATTACAAACATAATAACATTTAGGGTCGGTCTTTCAATAACCATATAACTTTTATCCGAGGAATAAGTTTGACATTTTGACAGTTGTAGTATAGAAAATCTGTCAAGACGTCACATTTATTCCTCAGTTAGAGACATTAAGATTACAGTTAAAAATAATTCATTCATGCTAACATTAAGAAAATTCATGACTAAAATTTAGTAAGTATGTATGTGTATTGTGTGTGTAGTGTATATATGTAGTGTACATGAATGTGTGTAATGTGTGTGAGTGTAGATGTCTAATAATAAATTATATAGTATAGTAACATGAATAATAATCCTGTATTTTTATATAAATAATTTTATTATGTCCATTAGAAGGATTTTATCATGACAAATGAACTAGGATATTTTCGGTGCAGTCATGCGATAAAGATGAAAGCCATTTGGAAATCTTTATTTTGGCCTCATTTGCTAAGCATCGTTTTATGTCACATGAGTTGGCTAGTTTGTTATATATGTATCGATCTTTGTATGGATTGAATCATCTTGCAAAGCTTGTGTTAATTTTTGGCACAGATATTGTATACACGCGTCGTTCAAGCAGTTTTTTATGTTCTTTAGAATTAATAACTTCGCGGTGAACCCCAGCTTTAAAAAAAAGACCTTAAAGAAAGGTTTAGACCGTTCTCTAAACGGGGTTAAACGTCAAACCACACACATAAAAAACCTGGCGATGATATTGGCAAGGTGGCTGATAGCAACTTGATGCTAATGGCCGAGAATCGATGTCAGTGGCATGCCATTGGAGAGGCCTATGTACTTACAGCAGTAGACCGATATAGGCTAACAATGATGATGATGATGATGATGAAGCAAAACCTGTTGTTAATCCCAAATTTTGTAATAAGGTGGAAAAGGTTTGACCGCAACGTGATCGTCATAGACAGTGTTTCCGCACTGGTGTCGATCACGTCGGGGTCACCACTGTGGAGGAACGAGGTATCGTGTTCCTCCAACATAAGGGGAGGATCCTCCAACCAGCTCCCCGCGAGGCGCAGACCCAGCCTGGTCACAGGATCCTCCCTTTGACTCCGACGTGATCGTCACAGACAGTGTTTCCGTATTTGTGACGACTGCCCAACGGTTGATGTTGGACACTTGTATTTATGCTAACTTGCGTGTAAACTCTGCTTACGCGATTCAGGATAGAATATAAAGAATATAATAATAACAAATAATAAAAATAAATATCTTTAGGACATTTTTACACAGCACCATCTAGTCCCAAACTTAGCAGAGTTTGTGCTATGGGTACTAGACAATGCATATAATACTTATATACCTACTTTTTTGTTGTTGTTGTAAAGACATACTTATAATACATAAGCAACACCCAGACCAACACAAACACTTATGTTCATCACACAAATATGTGTGTCCTGTGGGAATCGAACCCACGACCTCGTTATCAGCAGTCCTACACTCGAACCACTAGACCACAGAGGTCGTCATAAATAAGAAGTTTAATAAAACCTTGGTTTTAATTTTGCTTATTGATCATACTACAAGTGACGCTATCTATCGCTGAATAGTGGTACCTAACTGTGCAAAACTAAACAGTTGAACCGAGTAAAGTGACGTTCTGACAGTCGAGCTGTTTTCAGCTAGTTCTCAATTTAACCGCTAGATGGCGGAAGATGTTATGGACATTATAATAATACATTAGTAAAATTCAATTCCTGTTCCTGTTCCTGTTTCTTGCTGGGCAAGGGCCTCTTCTTAGAATAAGAAGAATACAGGTCTTAGTTCTCCTTGCTGGCTGACTGCAATAATTATGTAATTATTACAAGAATAACAAATATTTTTCAAAATTTTGTGTGAATTTTGTGTATTTTTGGCTATTTTTTTATTACAATGTGGGTATAGGTAGGTATACACTATACATATTTTACGATCTAAAAAAATTGCCAGTTGGCTACAACCGAAAAATAAAAAATATAACCAAAATCATACCTAATCAATTTCAAGTAAAAAAAAACCGTCCAAGTGCGAGTCGGACTCACGCAGTAAGGGTTTCGTACCACCCATCGACCTGATACCCCACAGAAATTGATTTAATTTACGAGAGTTCCTCAAAAGACATCAACGCACCATGAGCGATATGTGAATTTTTGCTTCTCTTTCTTACGCAGGTACTACCACATATGTCTATGTTTACCCTATTTTTTGTATTTGTTGCTAAACAATATAGTATGCACTATAATCAAACCAAGCTTGACGCTGGTATGTATTACCGGTTTCACAGATAATATAATACTCCGGTTTGAAGATAGAGCAGGAACAAAACGTAAAAAAAAATTGCTTGTTTTTCTAGGTCTGTGGTTTCTTGTATGGTTTTAGAATTTTTTATTTTTAGTATTTGTCGTGATAGCAACACATGTTCTGAAAAAAAAAATTACCGTTCAAAAGATACAGCCCTGTGACAGGCAGACGGATGGACAGCGAAGCGAGAGTAATAGGGTCCCGTTTGGCACCCTTTGGTACGGAACCCTAAAAAGTAGGTAAATAAAATCACACTCAATGTCAAGATTTACACATTTAACTAAATAAAGGTTATGTTTGTGTTTGGCTAACATTTAACAAGAAATTGTGTAGGTACAATCAGAAATCTTTCCGGTGAACCAGCACTAAGGCTAAAATTGCTTGAACTCATTGTTCGATGGCAGCGGTAGGTACGTGTAATGTAGCAGGATTCGTTCAAAGGATTTTGTCGACAAAATGTACCACCGCTAAGTATCGTGACTATTCGTGACCGTACAGTCACCCAAAGAGATAAGTATCTAGGGTAGCCAGAATAGATTAAAATTTCTTAGGAAATTATGATAGAACGGTTTGCATAGGGTTTTGTATAAATAAAGTTTAACTATTTCCGTTATTTAAATGTTATTCCATTCGAAAACATCCATAACTTTCTGGAAAACTTCATTTTAAAGAGATTAAATATAAGGCATAAGTGTTTTTGCTTCATTTATATCTGGCGACCCGGGAATCCGGCATACTTAGGTATCTCTTCTCTCTTTAGGTGACTGTACCTACCAATCAATACTATCATTTAATTCAAGAAATGGAACAGCTAATAATGAGACAACTTTGCTGTATCACAGTTTGATACACAATTAGAGTTGTAATATTTATATAATACTATTTATCAATAAATACGATTTATTTACACTTTTTTTTCTAACAATGCATTATTTTCTGTTATAGAACTGCAACTTGTATGAGATGCTTACAATTTTTTAATAGGTGATTAAAATGTAAAATGTAAGTATGATGTGGCCATTAATGTTTTTACAGTAATTCTATATATCCTGCCTATTTGTTGTCTAGCAGTATGAGTCTGTCATGCTCACTTAAATGTCATGCTGATGGTGGCGTTAGTATCGGGTCGTTAAGTTCCCTTCAATATGCAATAGCCGATGCTCGCGTCATGCTCGTGAATGGGTGCCGTCTGTTGGGACAGGTCAGCTCCTACATACTATGGCAACTCTTTTTACGTTTATTTCTAAAGGGTTGGCGGGAAAATTCGTAAAGATCGTGTTGTGGATTTTTTATTATTTTCCAAAATTTGTGTTTCTTCGAGTGTTAATGTGTAATAATGGTGGATTATTAAATGTTAAGTGCTCGTTAACGTGTACAAGTGTGGATAAATGGTACAAAGTTGAAAAACATGACTTTCGTATTATCTCATCATCCCCTCAGAAACCTAGTAAAGTTTCCATCACTTTACTAGGATACAAGTATAATATGTTCAATGATTACGACTGAAGGACAAGTATCCATGGTCATGAATAAATTAAAAAAATAAAAAATAAAAATTATTTCTAAAGGCAATATTCTAACTTTTAAACTCTTGTTTATTTCTGACATTAACCTACAATATGCTCACATTATTTGAATAAAATGGATGTAATAAACAATAACCTATTTAATAAGAGTATATCCATGGAGTATTTTGCCGGTTCTTCTCCATAGGACCCACAATTTGGAACCGTGCAACTAGAGCTTGACCTTTCAAAGGTTTATTTGAAATAAGAAACATTTGATTTATTTTTAATTTATTTTTATGATTGAAATCTATTAATCAATAAAATACGTGGGACACTCAGAAAGTTTTGCGAAACTAAAAAAAATTGTTCTATACGTACATATATTTTTATCAAATCTTTTCAAAGTACTTTCCACCAGCCTCTATACAAAGATTCATGCGCCTAAACCAGTTTTCAAAACACTTTTTCCAGTCCGCCGCAGACACCTCGTTTACAGCCTGCTCGAACGCAGCCAGCGTATCTTCCGGCGACGAAAATTGTATCCCTTTGAGCTGATTTTTTATTTTTGGGAATAAAAAGAAGTCACACGGTGCTAGATCAGGGCTGTAAGGAGGGTGACCCAGGAGTTTGACTGGCGTGCTGTCCAGGAAGTCCCTCGTTTTGAATGCGGTGTGCGCAGGTGCATTGTCGTGGTGGAGCAGTAGCCCGCGGAGCCCTGTGTTTGGTCGCTTGTTGCTTATAACAGAGAAAACTTCTGGCAAACATTTGGTAGTATACCATTCGGCATTAATGCTTCTTTGATCCCGTAAGGGAATTGATACCAAGTGGCCAGTCAAATTAAAAAAGCTAGCGATCAAAATCTTACCCCCGCTTCTAGATCGCTTCACTTTGGTAGGCGTTGGCTCATTTTGAAACACCCAAACAGTCGACTGGCGCTTGGTTTCTGGGTCGTATTGATAAATCCAGGACTCATCACCTGTAACGATGTCGTAAACACGCCGAGACGAGCCTGCTTCAAATTTGTTAAGCATATCACGGCACCATTCCACCCGGGCCTGCTTCTGAGCATCGGTGAGGTTGTGCGGCACCCAGCGTGATACTATCCTCCTCACGCGAAGATGGCTGTGTAGAATCTCGTGAACGCTTCCCGATCCAATCTTCAATATGTGTTGAATCTCCTGATATGTAATTCGCCTATTGTCTTGGATTAAATTTTTCACTGCTAGCACGTTTTCTTCGGTAACAGCCGTCAAAGGGCGACCGCTTCTTTCGTCATCCCCCAAAGTTGGTCGACCGCGCTTGAATTCGTTATACCAACGATACACGGTTGCCTTGGAAGGGCCTTCATCCATGAATGCCATTTGAAGTCTATCGTACGATTCATCCGGTTTCAGGCGACACTTGAAATCGTATAAAATCATAGCTCTAAAATGTTCCCGGCGCAGATCCATATTTCAGTGAGACACAATACTTTGAATTAACTCGCAAAAAATGTGGAGGGAAATTTTGAAATTGGAACTTACTTATTTTTACTTATAAATAATCATATTTTCGAAAAACATTATAACTGGCCAGTCTCCCATATATAAAAACTTTTTTTCGCAATACTTTCTGAGGGGCCTGGTATTGTGTTTCTTAAACTTTTATAAATTATTTTATACAGGGCGTCCCACGGATATGCCACATGGAGGGAAAGTACCTTGAATATTGTAGATGGAACATTTTACTGAAAGAAGACATTATTTGAGTTTAAAAACAATTTAAACTGCATTCATAGATACTTAAATAATTACATGGTTGAACCGGAAATCGAACCTGTTACATGAGAAAAATAATCAACCTGTAGTTTTATCATACCGATCGAAAGGCTTCATCATGAGGATTATTTTTTGCTAAATAACATAGTGTCACAAATAAAAGGAAGACCATGAATTTTAACATTTGATGTGAAATTTTGTTCAGAAAAATTTAAAGCTGACATTGCCGTAAGGACATACAACTGCATTATCATAAGTACCTATTACTAATAAAGTAATTAAGTAATTCTGTACGATAGTACTATTAGGTATTCTGTGCTTAAGCAGTACGCATGATAAGCTATTAGCAAAACGGTTCGTGCCTATGGGTGTAATATCTACCGTATATATAACGTAGTCGCATCGCCGTGCGTCTGGTCGTTCGATCATGGAAAGGGCTTGGGGGAATTAGATTGTGCAATTCCAACGCACACTCGCCAAAATGCATTCGATAAAAAACCGATAGGCTAGTAACTCTGCGCCGATGGGCGAGACTTTGTAGTTTGGCATCGACCAGCGAATCGTTGCCAACGAGCCTCTTGGCGCACCTCTCAATCAAATCAAGAGCCGCCAGTTTATATTTAGTCGAACCATCACAAAGATGAGAACAGGACCGAACTTGTGGTAGTATTCATATAACACAAGTTCGGTATTCTAATTGGTGTGTCTAAGGTCTTGCGTTTAATTTTTTTTTTTTTTATAATATGTGGTGGCGAAACGGGCTGAAGGCCCACCTGATGTTAAGTGGTTACCTTTGCCCATAACAACTTCAATACCACCTAGGCTGTTACCTAAATGGTACCGCAAGTCGGTTCGCCAAACTGAGACATGAAGATGGAAAGTATCATGTGATTGTAATTGCCCCGGCACCCATACCCTTCAGACCGAAACACAGCAAAGCAAGCATCACTATTTGGCGGAAAAGTAGATACGGTGGCCATTCTGTAACATGTTGTATTTGCCCAGCAGTGGGACACAGTAATCGGCTGGTCATTGTAATGTTATTATTTCTTCGTATCTTGGTCGCAATTATTTTCAAGAGTAGCTCCACAGGTTCGCCGCTGCAGGGAACTCAATCTCGTCAAATGAGGTACGGTCATAACACTCACAACTCACAATACTTCCCGGTAGTACATTTTGTCGACCAAATCCCAATATAATACATAAGAGATACCCAGGCCAACACAAACACTTATGTTCATCACACAAAAAATTGTGTTCTGTGGGAATCGAACCCACGACCTCGTGATCAGCAGTCCGACACTCGAACCACTAGACCACAGACGTCGTGTATTTCACCGGAAAGATTTCGTGATTTCATGAGATTTTGTGCTAAGAGGCATATTGTTGCAAAACAATGATTAATCATCAATTTAAAGAGCTAATCAGAGCTTGTCGGGGCTTATAGGTACATGTTCAGACCGTAGTATGAAAACTGCATACGCAGGACCGGCTGCCTTCTTTTTTACCTGACCACGACCTAAGGGAGAAAGATCTATTAACAGTTCGAATCAAATTTATCTGCTGCGATACCCGTGGTATCAATACGCCTTTCTACAAGTACCACAGTCAGTAGGTATAGTTTATGTGAGTAAAAAAAACTTTTTATCAAAAAATTGAACCGACGAAAAGTGAAACTGAAAAGCGAAAAATAACTAATTATGAGTCGGCGCCAAACGAACTTTTAACAAGCAAAGTGCGTGTAAGTTGCAAGTGGCCGAACGGAGAACGCATTTTTGGAAAGTTATTGTTTATCGTTGAAAATTTCACGTTGTATTTGATGTGACGTTGTTTTTATTATTTATTTAAAGTAATTTAATGATCTTCGTTGATTGGTTGTTTGGCGCCGACTCATAATTAGTTATTTTTCGCTTTTCAGTTTCACTTTTCGTCGGTTCAATTTTTTGATAAAAAGTTTTATTTTTCATTTTTTTGTGGTTAAAATCTAACTCCAGGTCTCCATTATGTCGTAGTGTCTAGAACTATATTTATGTGTGTCAAGTTTCAACAGAATCGGTTAACAGGTAATAATTCAGTGGGTGAACAAAAACTCATCCCCTGTTTTACTACCCTTACGGGTGGATTTTGATTTTAAAATTTAAATGGGACCAACTTCGAGATATACCCTATCCATTAAAAAAAGAATCATCAAAATCGGACCACTCTGTAAAAAGTTATGCGTGGTCATACATAAAAAAAAAAAAAAAAAAAAAAAAAAAAAAAATATACGCGTCGAATTGAGAACCTCCTCCTTTTTTTCATCGGTTAATAAATACAATCAAAACTCACACAGATGCAGTCTTGTGACAACTCTGTGAACTGTATTGACAATCGATAAGACACTGCTGGATAGCGACGACCATGGAGATGTTATCTAATTTTAGTTATTTTTATTCCGTATTTTTCGTTTCTTTTTGTGTTCTAGTTATTTTTCTTTAGTATTATAATAGGTATAGTAAAAGCCCCAGTTACCGCCAGTGCCCCATTGTTCGACAAAAAAACAACCAACTTCAGAAAATGAGGGAAAAATTATAATTTGGTATACGATTAAATATTATCTAATAAACATTGAACTGTTACATAGTGCACCACACGTACGTACGTAAAAAATCATCACGAAACCAATGTATTTAAAACATACTTGTGGTCGTCACTTAAAGTGTCGATAATTGGGGATGTGTCACATCCCGGATGTTACGTTATATCTACCTAATTTTATTGTTATAATAAGGTACGTAGTACGTAGGTTAGGTACCTAGTTAATAATTAATTGTTAATTTGTACGTATTTATTGGTAATAACTTTTTATAATACTTGATTTGTAATATACAGATTTCATGTACATAATAAAATATTAATTAAAATTATCCTTCGTTTCAATTGAACTGGGTTATGGTACTTTATTGAGTTTATATCTGCTTCTTTTGTTTAGTACAAGCGGTTCATAATTACACTATGTTCGTAAAAATATGTTTTTGAAAGTAAAAAAAAATTTTTTTTGTTAAATCATCAAATAATTAACATCCTCTTGGCTTGACAAGATGACGAAGGGTACTTCGAGCTTTGGTAAGCATCGTAACAAGACACATAACTTATGCAGAAGGTGTGGTAGATAGAGATGTAAATTGAAAAAAAAACTAAATGTTTTCTTTCACAATTTTGAAAAAAAAACATGAAAAAAAACTTGGCACCGTGGTTTTTTTTCAACATTTGGTTTTTTTTCAGATAAAGTGAACAATAACTAAAATGGAATAAAACACTAAATTTGATTATTTTATTTTAATTAAAGTCAAAATATGTTTAAATCAATGGGTACCTATTATTATGAACTTAGAAAATACTGAATGTGTTACAATCAGAATCATCTGAATCAGTGTCAGTAGCTACAGCTACGCATACTGTTTTATCGGCATCGGAATAATTGACATGTTCTGTGTCTGTATTTGTTTCATCTGATTCTGAATCAATGACTATACTATCAGGGACTGTACTAACTTCTGCTTTTGTTAATTTTGTTGATGATTGTATTAATTGCAATCTTAAATTGTGCGCAATGTACACGATTTTCCTAGCTCTGTCACACCTGCCCTATTTTTGAAAAGAAATGGTATTTTCTTATTAAACAAAAAAATAAAAAATAATCATAATAATAATAATAATAGTTGGGCATTCTTAACAAGGTGAAGCGATACTTCACTCCTGGACAGCTTTTCACTTTATATAAAGCTCAAGTCCGATCGTGTATGGAGTATTGCAGTCACTTGTGGGATGGCTCCGCCAAATACCAGCTTGCGGCTCTTGACTCGATTCAACGCAGAGCTGAGAGGTTAATTGGTGATGAACTGTTAGCAAAATCTAAGCTACAAAGCTTAGCCCATAGACGCACAGTTGCTTGTTTGTCGGTGTTCTACAGGCTGTACTTTGGAGAGTGTGCGCAAGAGCTCCATGAGCTTATTCCGCCATCTCCTTTCTTTCATCGGACTACACGCCGCACTGCAGGATATCATCCACATTTGGTGGAAATCCCTACTATCAGGACCAAGCGCTTTGAGAACTCTTTCATAATGCGCACAGCCAAGTTGTGGAATTCACTGCCGGCATCTGTATTTCCGGGCACTTATAACCCTAACGCCTTTAAAGCTGGAGTGAATCGGCACCTAATAGGTTTGCTCGCTCCATCGTCGACCACATCCTGACAAAGCTGTCTAGATTGTGGTCAAGAGCAGATCTATAAATCATAAAAAAAAAAAAAAAAAAAAAAAATCTCAACTCATATACGATAACAGCCTTACCATATTTTTATTTTCGTACTCTTGAAAAAAAACTTACTCCAGAAAAAAAACAGTTTTTTTCATGTCTTTTTTAAACGTTTTTTTTTCATCTCGGAAAAAAAAACAGTTTTTACAACTCTATTGGTAGATCATCGTATCAAATCCAAAAATCAAACTGCGCCCAGTGCGGTTACCCTGCAGCTGAGCTGCGTTGCTATCACTGGTCAGTGAAGGCTAAGCGCAGGAAGACTACAGAAACCGGTCACATGCGTCACCTGAAGATTGTAAGGTGTTTCTGCAAAAGCTTCAAGGAAGGCCTACCTAAACCCAAGAAAGCTATAGCCTCGTCGTAAATTTAGTGTTAGACTAATAAAATAAAAAACAAAAATACGATAAAGATACAACGTTTAATTAATTATAAGCTTCATAATAGAACATTATAATGTACTATTTGGTGTCTGCATATTAAATTGTTTTGTAAGCTAATTAACTCTTATATTGTCACTTAACATTGTAACTTTACAAGAGAAATAAATAAATAACAAATCACTGAAGAGTAGAATCGCATGAGAGAACCACGTGGACTCACGTGGTTAACGACGATATCGGTAGGTTTGTTGTAAATGCTTTTAATTTTTATAGACTAAACCACTTTTAAGTTTATAAAAGGTTGTAAAGCCTTGTTAATTCCCTTTTTTTTAATAAACATAATTGGTGATTTAGATTTTTGAAGAGAATATTTTATAATGTTCTCTTTTAATTTTTGTCCTGCTTACCTTGACTAGATTGGAGGAGTTCTCTACGAAGAATGTTTTATATGAGATTTACTACTACGGACTACGGAATTTATTTGATAAGACGTTGATTGATCAATGTCATTCAGCGTTACACTTAACTATACAAAATTACTTTGTTTTGGAATTTGATGATCGTATACTGTAGTTAAGGTCGATTTCAAGTCTCAGTATTGGTGTCCATACACAACAATTTAATATTTTTACCTGACTACTCGAGAAGGAGGGTTTTTAAATAAGTGGCAACTTCACAATCCTTGTTACACCTATTAGAAACTAAAAGTGCGTACACAGGCAATTAAAACGACGACAATGTAGCAAATATTGGCATCACGGCCATATGAAGCAACATACGGCAATATATCAACAAGGGGGTCAACAGTTGCTACACATTCACTAGTATCTGATTTATCGAGGGAAGATCTTTACGCTGCCATCCTGACACTATTGAGATGACCACATATTATAAAAGATATATTAACGAACCATCACGACACAATAAGAAAATTATCTAGTTTCCATACCTACTAGAGTACAGTGAATGTCATCGGGCAATAAATTGCTTTAATATTGCCCGTGTAACACCTTTACATCGTCATAAACGTAACGTACATAACAACATGTCGTAACATCTCTATTGTTATCCTTGCAGAGTAAGATGTAACGACGTTCGAAGGCTACAGGGGATTAATACTATTTAATACGTGACGTTTATGTTCAAATATAATGTTACAATTAAGGCCCTACAAACCAAAAGCTTGTCAGTAGCAGCGCGGGGCATGAGCAGCGCGGCACACGTTACACTAAAAGGCTGACAGTTTTGTACCCGCACAGTACCTACAATACAGACATAGTAAAAAATATAGACGAAGTGCTGCGAACAATCATAGTTAATAATTTCTTAGGTTTTCGCGATCACTACACATTATAATAAAACAAAGTTTAACCGGATTAAATCGCGTATATTATTTAAATTGGTTTTCTTGACGTTTCGAAAGCTTTGCTGCATTTCGTGGTCGCAGGTAGACTAAGATGACAAGCGTCTTTACAGATATTTCTAAAAAAATATTTTAATCTACCGTACAATATTATTAATAATAAGATAATTATTAAGATAATGATATTGTGAGTGATTACTGCGTGCATCGAAACGATTTTAATTATATATATATTTACAGAATGGTGAAACCAGCTAAAGGCTCACCTGATGTTAAGCGGTTACCTTTACCCACGACAACTGCAATACCACATAGGCTGTTGCCTAATGGTATCACAAGTCAGATCGCCAAACTGAGACATGAAGATGAAAAGTCTCATGTGATTGTAATTTCACCGGCACTCGTACACTCAAGCCCAAACATCACTATTTGGCGGCAGAAGTAGGTACGGTAGTAGTATTTCCCCAGACGAGCCCCTTCACGAAGAGCACACTACTTGAAAAAAGTCTACAGTATGTTCGCAAATAGGTGTTTAGAAAAAATATGGATCGTATAGTGCCTCGGAAAGCACGATAAGCTGTCGGTCGGTCCAGCTCCCCTATTCAGAACCACACGACAACCAGTTGTCGACCGATTCGGTTTGTTATCTCTTTTTCTCTCGTTGTGTGAATCATAAGACGAAATGAGATAACGAACCAAACCGGTCGACAACTGGCTAGCGTGTGGTTCTGAATCGCGTAGCTGGTTGCCATACGAATATTTATGGCACTCGTTACGGGTAGTAAGAAGCCTGAAATCTGACAACTGGTCTTACCATAGGATGCCAATATGACCATAGAAATCTAAATAATAATATTGCCTTTTACTACGGGAACGCATATCACCGGTTTTGCACTACCAACTCATAGATAAGCAATCACATCCACCATGTTTCTAGCATTTAATGCAATATAAATTAAGCAAAAAAAACCGCTGCTAGATATGCTGCAAAATACAATTTTAGTGACTCTGCGTCCAAAACAGCGCTGATGATTAAGCAAACGGTTCGCGCACTGGTGTCCTAAGACACCTGTATATACGCGGCGATAAGTTCACACGTCTTTGCCATTTCTATTACCTTTATTTAGATTTCTATGGGTAGGTATTACCTAGTAACTGGGTTGCGGGGTCTGATGGCAGAGACTCCGTGTAAAATACTGATATTCAGCCGCATGTTGTTAGACTGGAAGCCGACCCCAACGTAGTTAGGAAAAGGCTCGAAAAAAGAGGGATTCGTAAAAATATACAATTGTGAAAACAATATTATTGATCTAAATCTACAACAACAATGATAATTGCTTGGCAATAATTTGCCACAGAACAAGAAAAAAAAACAAAATCTAATAGAAAATCTGGCTGCCGAAGTATTTACCATAATTCACTTCACCAGTTTTATATTATCGTCTAAGTACATATTGCACAATTATCTTATTGAACAAATTACAAACACGTTTTAAATTACTCAGTATAATTTAATTCCATTATCATAAAGGGTCTAATATTATCAGGAATGCATTTTCTACACGCACTGTCAAGGTTCAGTTCAAGGTAGAAAAAAAATTAGCGCAGTACAACTCCACAGCCGTCAATGTCTTGTCCGAATTGCACTTTTTAAATCATTACAAAAAGTAATTCCTTAACAGTGTTGTTAAGACAGCTGCGCCGTGATCATTGTGTGAAAAAATATTGAATTCCATTTTTAAAATGTCAAAATCGAGTGTTTGTTAATTTATTGTCAGTGCTATTTTGTTCTTATCAAGTGTTTTTTTTTAAATAGAAATGGCGCGTTTTGTGACTTTTTGTTTTTTGTTAGTAGTGACATTATTTAACGTTAGTACAAGGAGTATACATAAAAGTGAGTGGATTTATCATCTGTTTGTTAAGTTTTGTAAATAATAATTTATTGGTTATTAGTTAATTGGGCGAGGGTATGATAATATGATTGTTATTTTTAGCTGATGTTGGTGTACCGACAAGATTGTAATGACCTCAACCAATTTTTATTTTGTTTAGAGCGACATCGCTTGTATTTGAAGAAAGTAATAAACTTTTAACTAATAGTATTAATTTTGTATGATGTAGAAAAGAAGGTTGTCAGTTATATTTACTCATAAACTAATAATTGCTGAATGAAGTTAGGACAATAATGAAATCAGTGAAACTACACCTTTTTGTTATAAAAATTTAATAGCCCGTAATTACCATAATTCAGAGTTGTAATTAAGAGGCCTGGTAATAAGAAAAAAAATTGTGGGCTATAGATATTGTTCTAACAGGTTTTTCAAAAAATCTTAAAATATATTAATCGAGAAAAAAAATACATAACATAACATAACATCACGCCTATATTTCCCCGAAGGTGTAGACAGAGGTGTAATAGTACACCCACATTATTTCGCCAGTTATGTTATAGTCCCATGTAATAGGGGGCGAGCCTATTGCCATTGATCGGGCGCAGATCCAGAACGCGGGCTACTACTGAGAATTTTCTAATGAAAAAACCCAATAACTCTTTGCCCGACCCGGGAATCGAACCCAGGACCCCACGCTCAGTAGTCGCGTTTACAAACACTAGACCAACGAGACAGTCACATAAAAATACATTTGCCTAATAATGAGACAAAATGACACAAAATGCGATAGTCTGCTAAACTATTATAAAACGTTTAGGTATGACTACCTACTACTGTAAGTAGATAAGTCATAGTTTTTTAAAACAAATCTTTTATAAATTTCTTACATAGTTTGAAGATGGCAGATTAAATCTAGATACCTACCTAATATTACAATAATAGCTAAGTAACTATTTTAAACTGAACATCTGCTTTTAAACTTCGCCGAACTTGAGCCTGTCAGACTTGTACAATGATATATAAAAGTACAGATATGTTACTAGCACGCGCAATCTGCAGACTCCAAAACGTCCTAATTGGGACATTTTACTATTAGTCCGCGTCAAGCAAGGCGCCGAGCGTGACCGGTGACAAAGAAACCAAAAATGCTGTCGTGTGTGTACAAAAAGTGTACCAAATATGACGCGAAAATAACTTAAATTAAAATTGGGGTGCATTAAAAGAGCCTCCACGGGTGACGATATTTAATTGATCGTTCGGCGCACCCTGGGCAGTCAGCCCCGTCACCAACCTGCTAACTGGCTAATCTTTTTTCCACGGCATGAGCTATTATCATTATGTAGCCCATGTCGAAACGATAGAAGAAGAAGACTAAATTAAGTACTTACTTTGTAGTAGTTATTTATGTGCTGTCGTGGCGTACGGAACACTTTTTTGGTTTGTTTTGTTAGGGTGTAACATATCTATTCTCTTAAATATCATTGGACTGGTATGTAACTTGCATCAATACAAGTCAATTACAAGTTTTTATTTCTAATAAGCATTTACATACACTTTCAAAACGTTAATTATGAATCTAGTTGCACGGTTCCAAAAAGTTGTTCCTATGGAGAAGAGCCGGCAAGAAACTTCATGGATATACCTACACTTATCAAATAATAAATGGTAAAATAATCTTTTGTTACATATTTTGGAAAGATTTTTGTGAGAACAATATAGTTTAATGGGTGGCACAAATTCACTGAATTGAAATAATTCATCATCATCATCATCATTTCAGCCGAAAGACGTCCACTGCTGGACATAGGCCTCCCCCAAGCATCGCCACAACGACCGGTCCTGTGCCTTCAGCATCCAGCGGATTCCCAGGACCTTCACCAGGTCGTCGGTCCACCTTGTGGGGGCCTACCCACGCTGCGCCTTCCAGTACGCGGTCGCCACTCCAGAACTTTACAGCCCCATCGGCCATCCGTTCTGCGAGAAATGTACCCCGCCCACTGCCACTTAAGTTTGGCAATTCTTCGGGCTATGTCGGTTACTTTCGTTCTCCTGCGAATCTCCTCATTTCTGATTCGATCACGCAGGGACACTCCGAGCATAGCCCTCTCCATTGCCCTTTGAGTGACTTATCAGGCCCATTGTGAGCGACCACGTTTCAGTACCGTAAGTAATTACTGGCAACACACACTGGTCAAAGACTTTCGTCTTGAGAGACTGCGGTATTTTGGACGAGAAGATATTGCGTAATTTTCCGAACGCTGCCCAACCGAGTCGGATTCGACGATTGACCTCTTTCTCGAAGTTGGACTTACCTAGCTGGACAGTTTGTCCTAGGTATACATAATCGTCAACAACTTCGAGTGTAGATTCTCCGATGTTTACGGGAATGGGTGCTATATGGGAATTCGACATAACCTTTGTCTTGTCCATATTCATTTTAAGACCCACTCTATCAAAAGCTCTACTGAGGTCATCGAGCATTGTACCGGGGTCCTCCATGGTCTCAGCCATGACTACTATGTTGTCGGCAAACCGAAGGTGAGTGATGTACTCGCCGTTTATGTTAATGCCAAGCCCCTTCCAGTCCAGAACCTTGAAGACATCCTCCAATGCAGCAGTGAACAGTTTCGGAGGGATCACATCTCCCTGTCTCACACCTCGCTGCAGAAGGATAGGTTTCCAGGCTTGGTCCTGTAATCGGACTGACATAGAGGCGTTTCCATACAAAGACTTTAACACTTCGATGTACCGATAGTCAATCTGGCACCGTTGAAGAGACTGTAGTACCGCCCAAGTCTCGATCGAATCGAAGGCTTTCTCGTAGTCCACAAACGCTAAACAAAGAAGGAAGTTATACTCTTCGATCTTCTGTATAACCTGCCGCAGCGTATGTATGTGGTCTACGGTGCTAAAGCCTTTTCGGAAACCGGCTTGTTCGGGAGGCTGGAAGTCGTCAAACCTGCGCGAAAGACGGTTCGTAATGACTCTCGAAAACAGCTTGTAGACATGGCTCAGAAGTGAGATGGGCCTATAATTCTTCAGTAGAGCATTATCGCCCTTTTTGAAGAAGAGTACCACCACACCTCTGCTCCATGCCTGTGGCGTTCTTCCCTCGAGAATGACGGAATCAAACAGCTTCTGAAGGGCCTTAAGGATCGGTTTTCCACCCGCCTTCAGGAGTTCGGCCGTAATTCCGTCATCACCCGGTGCCTTGTTGCTTTTGAGCTGCTTCAGAGCCATCCTAATCTCGTACAGGCTGACGTCCGGGATATCTTCGGTATATGAAATAATTAATGATTAATAATGATATATCATGTTTGGGCTCGACCATTACATGACGGCGGAACGTCATCACAGCTGCTTCGGTTAGAATCAGTTTCACAAATTTTCAACAAGACATAACGCACTCCTATGGGCTTCGGCAATACCACGCGTGGGCGTGACAGTGCAAGAGCCAATATGGCCTGATCTATGCGAATAAATGTAACAATTTCGAACGATCAATCACTACTCGTGGCAGTAGAAATGGTGATCGCAACATGAAATCTTGTTTAATGGAGACAAGAGGAAGCTGCAAAAATCACTGTCGCCTTTTACGACACTCGAGTAGGGTTACCATACGCAAATATGAGATTTCCTGACAAAAAAATTGACGGAATCCCTGACCTGTATTTATTTAAACATTAAGCAATAATAATAAATAATACTAATAAATATTTGGGACACTTATATAGCACCATCTAGTCCCAAAATAAGCAGAGCTTGTACTATGGGTACTAGAAAATAGATATAATACTTATATACTTTTTTTGTAAATAAATGCTTATAATACATAAGACACAAACACCCAGACCAACACAAACACTTATGTTCATCACATAAATATTTGTGCACTAGGAAACGAACCTACGAACTCGTACTAAGCAATAAATGTGCACAGGAGGACTTGGCTTATATTCAGAGACGAATCTAAGCGTGAACTCGTGCTTTTAACTGCAAAATGCAGTGCTATTTGACGGTTGGAAGCATGAGTTGATGCTTAGATTCGTTTCTGAATGTAAGCCTTAATACCTAAAGGTGGTATCCCACTCGTCAAATTTCTTTGTCCAATGTGATTTTGACCAAAGAAATTGGATGTTTTTATTTTTTTATTTTGGATGGTTCGATTCCCACAGGACACAAATATTTGTGTGATAAACATGAGTGTTTGTGTTGGTCTTGTTGTTTCTTATGTATTATAAGTATGTATTTACAAAAAAAAAAGTATATAAGTATTATATCCATTGTCTAGTACCCATAGACCCATACCACAAGCACTGCTTAGTTTGGGACTACATGGTGCTGTGTAAAAATGTCCCGAAGATATTTATTTATTATTATTATTTATTATTATT
This sequence comes from Asteroscopus sphinx, assembly GCA_949699075.1. Lineage (NCBI taxonomy): Eukaryota > Metazoa > Arthropoda > Insecta > Lepidoptera > Noctuidae > Asteroscopus > Asteroscopus sphinx. The sequence continues at coordinate 4,833,773 of OX453014.1, forward strand.
TTCATCAAATGTTATATGTAAATAAAAACACTGACCATCAAATAAATTGGATTGGTCAAAGAAATTTGACCAGTGTCATACCACCCTTAGGCGTTCTCTCCCAGTCAATTTTAACCTGTCAGTAAATTTAATGTCATTGTCTTACGGCCTAAATTAATATCCAATCTATCCACAATTTACCCTACTAGAGATAGAAATTTGACATATTTTGTATGGAGCTTATGTCAAATTCCGATCTCTAGTAGGGCAAATCGTGGATAGATTGGATATTAATTTTGGCCGTTAGGGTCATACGACGGGGACAGGAACTAATAAAAAGACTAGCAAGCTAGAAGCGGTGGAGCTAAAAAGAAAACATCACTTTAGGTCGGCGATAAACTCGAAAACTCTTGTCAATTAAAAATTTTCAATTTCACTGACAGAGATTACAGACATGTAGAAGAATTTCTGTCGTCTGGTACGGTCAACGACGCGTCAGTGGTAACATTTTAATATTGACAGCGCCTTTATTTCGTAAGCAGTAAGGGTGGTTTTCTAATTCAAGTGTTACACTGTCATGCAGTCGACTGTACTACCTACTCTCGAGTGCAGAGCAAGTGGCCTTTGTAGCCGGGAACCACACGGTTCAAAACGAAATTTTCCTCAGCGTTGCCTTTCTTAACTACGTTTGGTCTGCCTTCGAGATGAACCAGTTTTCGCTTAAATTAACAAGTTTCGACTGCCGTAAATAGGTACTATGCAGATTTTCCCATTGTTTTTTTTTTCATGGAGCATGCTTTAAATATAGAAAATAGGAAATTTTACTTTTTACAAAAACTTCATTTTATTTTTATGCCGGGATCGAACCAGGTCTATAATGAGAATTGAATCTCTGCAACAAACATCGTGTCTTAGGTTAAAAGAAAACCATGAAATCTAACATAAGTTAGGTACATTTTAATGAAATGACACCAAGGCAACAAATTTTACATAAAAAAACATATATTTTTTTGCTGTTAGTTTCGATTTCATGGACTAGAGATTGGATCCTCTTTATCGACCCTATCTATATATATCAACAGAAGCCATAAAACACAGGATGGTAATTATTCGCTATGTGTTAGTTCGATTCTCGGCTCAGTTAAGTGTTTTTTAAGGTTCCATACCCAGAGTGCGCCAAACGGGACCCTATTACTCTCGCTACGCTGTCCGTCCGTCCGTCCATCTGTCTGTCACAGGGCTATATCTTTTGAACGGTAATAGGTAACCAATTGAAATTTTCTCAGGATAATAGATATTACTATGACCCCTATCCCGACAAATACTAAAAATAAAAAAAGAGTAAAATCGAAGGGGGTCCCGATACATGATACCTCGAAAAACAACATGCATTTTTCAACGTTTTTGTTCCTGCTCTAGGTAATACATACCAGCGTCAAACTTGGCTTGATTATACTCCATGATTATACTGCATACTATGTAGTTTAGCAACAAATAATAAAAATAGGGTAAACATAGACATATGTAGTGGTACTGGTGGTACTTGCGTAAGAAAGAGATGCAAAAATTCACATTTCACTCACGACGTTGATCACGTTGATGTCTTTTGATAAACTCTCGTAAATTTAATCAGTTTTTATAGGGTATCAGGTCGATGGGTGGTACAAATTCCTTACTGCGTGAGTCTTTATTTAAAAAAGTGAGATTTTATTTAAAAAAATAAAATTAAATCTCATTTAAATAAAATTTCATATTTCATAAGATTTAAAATACTTTCCCTCGACGAAACACACGAGACATTGCAATGGGACACCTTACGCTTTAGATAGGTCTAGCATTCTAACAGGTTGGTAGATGTGTCACGTAATAGTCCGTGACAGACTGATGTCAGATGACTTAGATATTCGTGTGACAACCGAGACCGACAGCTTAACACGTTTTCAAGTCACAAAAGAGTGTCCAAGTGTAATGAACTCATCAAAGTCTACTGTTCTTGATAATTTCTTAGGTTTTCGCGATCACTATTATAATAAAACAATTATACATATATTACATAGCGTATATTATTTAAATTGGTTCTACTGTTCTTTTTTCTTTATCTCATCAGTACTTACGCTAGTGAGACGCAATAGATACATTAATTTATTGCATCGGAGCGCCGGAAGTCTCGCGCCCGTTGACGAGTTGAAAATAAATCTCCAATAACACAAAACAACAGTAGGCCAATAGTAGGAATTTCTTGACGGTTTTCTTAACTGTTCTTAAGCGCAAATCACACACAAGGCGGGTGCGGGACGGGTCGGGCCCGCGGCGGGCAATTAACCTGATTTTTATATAGACGTCCGTGTTACGTGTGGTGTCGGACGTAAAGAATTGCACCACCCTATACCTTCTCATGGGTGTCGTAAAAGGCGACTGGGTGGCAGCGTTCGATCGCCAACCCGACTGCCAAGCGTGGGGATTATGGTATATCCCCCCAAGCTACTTGGGGGAGGCCAATGTCCAGCAGTGGACGTCTTTCGGCTGAAATGATGATGATGATGATATGGACGTCATCATACGCAGGCACGGGTCGCCGCGCCCAACCGCGGAAATAAAGCCGGAATTACATTATTGTGTCGTGGCGTGTCGTGATCCGCCAGAAGCATATCGGTTTCATACATTTAGTAAGGTTAGAGACACACTATAGTGTCGTGACGCGTTCCACAATAATGACTGTGTCTCTAACCCATCGATATATATGTACTACCTCTAACTATACTTATTGTATGAAACCGATAGTCTTCTGGCGCGTCACGACACACCATGATACAATAATGTAATTCCGGCTTAAAGCGCAAACCACACACAGAGCGGGTGCGGGTCGGGCCCACAACGGGAGGAGCGTGGAAGCCACGCGTGTCTCCCACCACCACTACAGACAGAGCGCGGGCCGCGTGGTTCGGGAGCCGGCTGCGGCACCCACGCTCCACCCGACGCGGGTCCGACCCACGCCCGACCCGCTCCCACTCTGTGTGGTTTGCGATTTTTTTTTTTTTTTTCTTTGTTTAAACGTTGCCCCACATTAGAATTCTACAATTATTATACATGCACAAACACCAAGACCCGGAACAACTATCTTTGGATCACACAAATAATATTTCTTTTATGTGGGAACCGAAAGTCTAAACTATTACCCTTAGAGCGCGAGTCCAACTCGCACTTGGCGGGTTCAGATTTATGAAAGTAAATGATTTGTTGCAGTAAAAAGATGAATGAAATTTCAAAAGTCACATTAGTAGATCCCAGGTTTTTAACCCTCAACCAAGGTGCTAAAAAGTGGCTCATGAGCCTCTGAACCGCAACGGTTACAAAAATAATAACAATCAGTTAAGTGTTATGAGAATTGGTCTTAAGATTGTAATTAGTAAGTACGGTCGACCGCAAGTCGGTGGTAACACTTTGACATTAGCAGCATCTTTATTTCGTAAGCAGTAAGGGCGGTTTTCGAATTGACGTGTTACCACTGTCATGCAGGCGACTGTACATCGTGGTACATTAAAATATCGTTCCCAGCATTGAGTGTGCCGATCATCAAAATACGAACGAAAGATACTTGCAATATTTATTGTAAATGTTATTTGTACAAGTGCGTACACGCAGATTTGTCGTTGGAAAATAAAATTAATTTTTATTGTTCTTATTTTTGTGGGTGGACACAGGCCTCTTTAACATAACACTTTTGTGTCAAAAATCATGCGGTTTTAAATTTTACACGCACATTAATTTTACTTAAGTTTGTTGAATTGAGTGGGATTACATTTTATTTTTAACCGACTTCAAAAAAAGGAGGAGGCTCTCAATTCGATTGTATTTTTTTTATAGGATAAACTTGATACCAGCTCTAGCAGTATACAAAATCGGCCTAATACTGTCCCTATGTTAGGAACGGGCCTCTTCACAATATGAAAAGGTTAGGCTTTAGTCCACCACGCTGGCCTATTGGCGGACTACACACACCATCGAAAACTGTATGGAGCAATCTCCCGTTTGCAGGTTTCCTCAACTTTTCCTACCCGTTGAAGCAAGTGGTAATCAAGTTCTATAGTAGCAGTATACTAAAAAAACAATTTTTAATATCATAGCTAACAGTTTAATACCGACCGCTACCAGTCTTCTCAATCTATTCACCATAAGCAGTCCACCACTGGACAAATGCCTCTCTCCAGTTGAGATCTGATCAACATGATCATTGGCTGGACCAGCCCTATGATTGCCTTATGGATCCCCCACAATGCTTCGATATTCCAGCCAGAATAGTGACCGTCCCAACAGTGCTACAGACTGGCGAGTATTGATTTCGGCACAACCCGTACCTACATACAACACTTACATATAAACAGATAGCGTTTGTACACACGCCGAATGCGTGTGTAAATACCTATAGGGCTGCAACATGTCTCATACGTAGGGACTTACATCACCAACTTAGCCCATCGCAGTCCACTGCTAGACATAGGCCTCGCCCAAGTTGCGCCACAACACTCTGTCTCTGTTGGTCCTCTGCCTTCCGCGTCCAGTCCTCCCCAGCTACTCTGATCAGGTCGTCAGTCCACCTGGCTAGGGGGCGCCCTAAGCTGCGTTTGGCGGTTTACGGTCTCCACTCAAGGATTCGTCTGCTCCAACGGCCTTCGGTCCTTCGCCAGACATGGCTAGCCCACTGCCACTTCAGCTTACTGATCCTACAAGCTATGTCGGTCATTCCGTTTCTTCTCCTGATAATCTCGTTTAGGATTTTATCCTTTAAAGAACCTCCAAGCATAGCTCGCTCCATAGCTCGCTGAGCGACTTTTAATTTGTAAACTAGCCCAACCACAGAAATAGTGGCAGAGTGCGAGTGGCAGCACCATGCACCATAGTGCAGGATATTTCAAAGCCTTTCTCAGCACGCCTTATGACTTGTTTCTATAAATACTAAAATCCGCAAAAATGCCTTATTGTGCTGTTTCTAACTGCAGAAACAAAAGCTGTAACGTACCTGCATTTGATTAAAATTAATTTTTAAACAATAATGACGTCAAAATGTAGTTGACGTAGTTTGTTCGGAAAGTTGCCTTGCAAGAATCGCAAGTAAAATTGTGATTACAACCATTCTATCTATTTATGTGAGCCCAACAGTCAGTGCCCACGTCTCGGCACCGTAAGTCATGACAGGCAGGACGGACTGGTTAAAGACCTTCGTCTTCAAACTTTGCGGTATAGGTGACGAGAAGACTCGGTGAAGTTTGCCAAATGCTGCCCAGCCCAACTGGATTCTTCTGTTGGCTTCTTTCTCGAAGTTGTGTCTACCAAGCTGAATAACCAACATCATGTCCATACTGGGACTTACATATTGTTATTGAATAGGTAGTACCTATTAATCTGAGGTAGTACCTAACTAGTCGTGAGCAAATGAAATGTCTATTGAAATCCGAATGGCCATTCTGTATGTGGTACTATTATTGTGCTCTGTGCTTTCGTGTAATATTTTATTGCATTGCGAACATTCCAGCCGGTACCTAATTCACACTAGAGCGGGAAAGCCTTTAATGTCGCCAACTCATCTGGAAGCCACGTCATGCTCATGAGTCAAGATTTGAAATCAATATGCAGCTTTGTACCTCAAGCAACGTCATTTATTTACCGGGGCAAGGGGAAGCACATCGCATGTAAATCAGTTCATCAAATGTCAAGCTCACCAGACCTGCATGTGCAACCTGTCAATGACTGTCGAGTCTGTGACGGCCGATAGATGGCGGTAAAGGGACTTATAGTAATTACATTAATCAGCGTGATTTTGTAAAGATGCTGTCTGCTTTTAATGTCGCCTACTCATCTGGTGGCCACGTCATGCTCATGCGTCAATGTTTAAAATCAGTATACACCTTTGTACTGCAAGCAACGTCATTTTATTTAGCAAGGGGAAACACTCCGCATGTAGGTCGATCCAGCAAACGTCAACCTCAACTACACGCACTTCACCAATCAACAACTCAACTTCAACTTGGCTTTTACAGCCGATAGATGGCGGTAAAGGGACTAATATTATTTACATTAATCAGCAGCAGTTTTTAAAAATGTTAGGTTTTATAAAAATACCTATTCTTATGACTTGTGAAATCATGTGAGATGTGAAAGCGTTCTTTAATATGCCAAAACAGTAATACTATGAAAAGGTGAAAGCATGCGTTATACAATATTCATTATCTATGAGTGAAATGCGAAATTATGCTGATAAGAGGGTCAATTCGAGTAATTTAGTTATATACCTACATTATCACTGAAACTTGACCGACCTGAGACTGTTGTTCATTAGTCCATGAGTTATCCTACCATTTGTGACATTTAAGTCTTTGAAATTAGATCAAAACTGTATTTTGAAAATGTATATAGGTACACGATATTTGGCCAGTGTAAGCAGTATTAGATGGTATTTGTTCCAACTTGTGTTATAAGTCCTGAAGTTGACACGTACTGTCAAAACATATTATGTCAAAGGTTTTGTCGAGTTTCATGTTCACATCTACCACCGGTTCTACCTCGGTTCTACCGGTGGTAGATGTCAAATCTGTGCTTTTAACAGTAATTTAACTGCCTCGTTGGTCTAGTGGTCGCAAGCGCGATTGCTATGCGTGGGTCCCTGGGCTCAATTCCTGGGTCGGGTAAAGTGCTATTAGGTGTTTTTATTAGAAAATTCTCAGTATCAGCCCGCAGTCTGGATTTGTGCCCGGTTAACGCCAATAGGCTCGCCCCCTATTACATGGGACATAACATAACTGGTGAAATGTGGGTCTACTACTGGTGGGCGTGATGTTATGTTTGTTTTTATAATGTTAAGAGTTTTATTGAGTCTTGTATTCTTTTAAAATTCTCAATTCCTAAAGGTTTCTTACAAATATTTGTGTTATCGTGACAGTACAAATACTCAAAATGTACGCGATTTTTGACAAGATTTGATAAAACACGACGTATTTCATTCGTGTCAAGGTAGTGCATGAATCTTGTTTAAAGTCGATGACAGATGACTGCGTCACCGCTACCTAGGGATGGCGCTACGGTCAACGACCCGCGTGCCCAGTGTGACGTCCACCGGTCATTTATTTACCCTTTGCATGGGTCTTTACCCAACTGTGAACTGAGATGTACTGTTAAAAACTTTATCCTCGTATTTTCGAGTATATTGTCAGGGTCTACAGACATTGGATACATCCATTATCCATGAGTTCCGTGACTCGATCAGATTCCAAAGCCTTGCGCAATCGGAGAATTCTCAGAGGTCAGGACCTTTATTAGTCTACCGGGTTTTCCTCAGGGTTGTAATTATGAGATTCCTTTCTCAGTTCGTAGGTACTTTATTTGATCAGTTGACCGTTATATTAACGTAAACCCCTGCATATCCAATCGTGTAGATTTTCCTTCTGCAACTGCAGATAAGGATTATTGTTATCTACTGATTTAGGACCTGAACCGTGGTCGCTCACAATGGGTCTGATAAGAAGGCTCAAAGTCACTCAAAAGGCAATGGAGAGGGCTATGCTCGGAGTGTCAAGATAACAAACCGAATCTATCGACAACTGTTTATGGAAGGACTGACCGCGGCTAGCTAGCGCAGTTTAACTTCGGAAATTTTAAAATCTGCGTGGTAATTACTTATTACTATTCATTTATTTAACAAGTGACTTTGAGCCTTCTTATCAGCGTGGGTAGGCCCCCCACAAGGTGGACCGACGATCTGGTGAAGGTCGCGGGAATCCGCTGGATGCGGAAGGCACAGGACCGGTCGTTGTGGCGAGGTTTGGGGGAGGCCTATGTCCAGCAGTGGACGTCTTTCGGCTGAAATGATGATGATGATGATGATTTAACAAGTAACAAGACTCAATGTGGTAGTAACAATATTACTTAATAACTATGTTAGTATGCCTATTCGAGGCACTTAACCTAAACCGCACTGTATGGTATGAAAATCCCTGCTACAAGCTCAGCACTGATGTTGAGAGCTTGCAGCAGCGATTCACACACGCGCAGTCAAGCCTGCTTGCTATACAGTGCAGTATAACGTTTAGCCACGAGCCCCTGGAGGTTACTGTTTACTAGCCTATGCCCGCGGCTTCGCCCCCGTGGATAGATAGATAGAATGTGTTTTATTGTACACCATGAAAATAGTAGTAAACAGGAACAACGTATAAATGGTAGGTGGATGTCGTTTATTGTGCGTCCCACGGGGCTTCCCCCCTGGATTTCCATGTGTCACGGTTTTGCACTATTGTTCATCATCATCATCATCATTTCAGCCGAAAGACGCCCACTGCTGGAAATAGGCCTCCCCCAAGGATCGCCACAACGACCGGTCCTGCAGCTTGCGCATCCAGCGTATTCCCGCGACCTTCACCAGGTCGTCGGTCCACCTTGTGGGGGGCCTACCCACGCTGTGCCTTCCAGTACGCGGTCGCCACTCCAGAACTTTACTGCCCCATCGGCCATCCGTTCTGCGAGCAATGTGCCCCACCCACTGCCACTTAAGTTTGGCAATTCTTCGGGCTATGTCGGTTACTTTCGTTCTCCTGCGAATCTCCTCATTTCTGATTCGATCACGCAGGGACACTCCAAGCATAGCCCTCTCCATTGCCCTTTGAGTGACTTTGAGCCTTCTTATCAGGCCCATTGTGAACGACCACGTTTCAGTACCAGCACTATTGTTAACCAGTCGTAACAGTACTTGTCTTGTCTAGCTCGTCTTGCAATCGCTTTTGCGGTCTGCCTCGACGCCGCTTCCCAGTGTCAGGGCTCCACTGTGCTTCAACATGATATGTTGCAGGCGGGTTGGCGATCGCAGTTGGTGGTTTAAATACTCAGAAAACGCGGCTGCCCATCCTCTGGTGAATCCCGTCGCCTTTTACGACACCCATGGGAAGAGAGAGGGTGGTGCAATTTTTTTCGGAACCACACGGGACATGGTGTTCCTTATTACAATACATTTTTCAAACTAGACTAAGTACTTTTTTATCGAAAAGCGAAAACGAGGGTAATGTTTTTATCAAAAAGTTTTCATACTCGGTACAAGGTTACAAACGATTCTTTATTTAAATCAGGTTGCTAAATGGTTATTGTTTGGTTACGTGATCTTATTGGACGAAAGTTGGTTGACTGGTTGGCAACCTTGACCCTGTTGTGGTGTCATTGACTTATAGACGGATGAATGTAGGTAATGTATGATACAAGCCGTTTGGTTGTGGTTCCTGCAAAAAATGGGCCACTTCTTGTCTTACTGTGGAAAAAATTAAAACGAGAATGGTATCAGGAGACCGGAAAGCATTGCTTTTCTATATAAAAAATACCTCACTCCCTGTAAAAAGAACTGAAAAAAGATATAAACAAGACGTATTTATAATCAAATCGTACAATATCAATTCGTAACACGAACTAGTACGTAATTCACAAACTGGTCAAAAATTTACGTCTGGTTCTATTTTACAAAATGTAGAACATAGGAACAAAATATAATTTAATTTTTAAATTATATTTTTAAGACAACATAATCCATACGAAACGAAATACAACACACAAGAAACATAAAATACATAAGAGAGAAGAAAGTTTATAAGATTGCGCAGTGTGTGTATGTGACTATTTGTATATAATTTTTATGAATTGGGGTGTGATTATATGTCTTAAGTGTGTGTGTGTGTGTATGTCGAGTGAGATTTGATCTACAATTGTGGTATTGTTTAGCCCTACGATCTAGTCTTGGGATCGGAAGACGCTGTTCTCAGTGTATTCCACTAACTGTTATACTATCCTCTCTATTTCGTTGTAATTTGAGTCATAGTACGGAAGGCAGTGTTGCATTTGAATAAATCATTTCACACCGACTGAAAATCATAACCCTAATAGTTCTCCCCTAACACATCACCGATCTGATCGTCAGCTATTCCAGTAGCGGTGGAGCTAAAGCTGACAGCCTGAACGTTGTAAAAAAAAATCGTGGTTCGAGTGTTTTCATACCGTGGCAAAATTTGTAGGATAGTGTCGCCACCTATTGCTAAATATTTACAACTCTTCAACCATATGTGAATACATAAAGCGCCCATACTATCAAAGAGTAGTAAATATTTAGCAACAGATGGCGTTACTATAGGAATGAAGACTGAATTAAATTAACAAAAAACGTAACTGACGTACGTATAATCCCCTCTCTTCCATACAGCTGATTATTTTTTATTTGTTATAAATGATCTAAATAATCGTCCTACAAATTACGGCACGGTATAAAAATACTCAAACCAATTTTTTTATTAAAAACTTTCACATGCTGTTACCGTAGGCTCCACCGCGGGTGCGGTAACTGTTGCTCATTTTGTTGATTATTGGACAATAATCAACTACCTACTAGGAATTAAATTTATATGGTATAAAATTCCTCACATAAATGCAACGATACCTCCTGTACTATCACTTTTTAAGCGACGAAAAAAAAGGAGGAGGTTCTCAATTCGACGCGTATATTTTTTTTTTTATGTATGACCACGCATAACTTTTTACAGAGTAGTCCGATTTTGATGATTCTTTTTTTAATAGATAGGGTATATCTCGAAATATATATCCCTTATATCTTCTCATGGGTGTCGTAAAAGGCGACTAAGGGATTCACCAGAGGATGGGCAGCAGCGTTCTCTGAGTATTTAACCAACCAACTGCGATCGCCAACCCGCCTGCCAAGCGTGGCGATTATGGCATATCCCCCCTTAATTAGGAGAGGCCTATGTCCAGTAGTGGACGTCTTTCGGCTGAAATGATGATATCTCGAAATTGGTCCCATTTAAATTTGAAAACCAAAATCCACCCGTAAGGTTAGGAAAACAGGGGATGAGTGCTTGTTCACCCACTAAATTCTTACCTGTTAACCGATTCTGTTGAAACTTGGCACACATAAATGAAGTTCCAGACACTACTAAATTTTTATGTAGACTTGGAGAAACTGGAAACTTAAACTTCAAACTTTTTACCAAAAAATTTTACCGACGAAAGTAGAAACTGAAAACCGAAAAATAAAATGAATCTTTATTTTCTCCTAAGTAAACTAATCACACACTCTTTTTGAAGTCAAAGTATGTCAGAGGATATAATATAACTTAACAACATAACATAACATCACGCCTGTATTTCCCCGAAGGGGTAGGCAGAGGTGTAATAGTACACCCACATTTCGCCAGTTATGTTATAGTCCCATGTAATAGGGGGCGAGCCTATTGCCATTGACCGGGCACAAATAACATAACTTAATTCCTAATAATATGTTAATTCACATTCCTTTACTATTTGTCAAACATCAAGCCCAATAATATGCCTCATAAGAATGCAATTTGAAGATACGTGAGAGAGTATCATTAAGGTAAATCTAAGGTAGATGACGTATTTATATAGACGTCATGATACGAAATGTCTTGCTCAGGAGTCCACTTTATAGCGTCATTTGGAAGTCGCGTGGGCAGTTCGATTAACAGATCACGTTTTGTTATGCAAGTAAGCTGCTGCAAGTATGCATTTTAAGCTTTATTATTCACTCAATTTCATGATGAAGATGAATATTCATTGAGATTACTTGCATAACAAAACGTGATCTAGCATACATGACGTCATTTACATCGCAATGAAGTCCCTCTGAGTCGTTACACAATTCCAATGTTTGATTGCGATGTTATCAACATCGTCTTTAATTTTACATCAAAATGAAACTGTCAAATGAGTAGCAATAGCCCTGCTGGTCTAAATTTGTTTGGAATTCCTCCAGCCTGTCAGTTATAGATCTACTATTAGTAGCCATTGGTATCTGTAAACGCATTTTCAGAATCGATCCAGTGATTTTCGAGATATTTTCTCACATAAACACGAACTGATAGATTCTTTAACGGTACTGATGCATAGAAATAGATTTGAATCTTACTAATAACGTATAGTGTTATATTATTATTATTTGTGCTAATAATAAAAAGTCGATGACCACTTTTGTTAGATTCTTAGGGAGCTTGCCTGGTTTATATGACTAGAAGCGACTTATAGCGCATTTTAAACCTAAATAGACCCTATTGGAGATATGCTACTCTTTCATAATTTAAAGCAGTTCCGTCCGCGTATTTGTAAAAATAAAGTATTACTTTCAAATTTTTACACTACTATAGTATTATTTATCATCTGTGGTTACGCCTAGAAACATCAAATAGTATTTCATTATACCCGCACCTTTAATTTAATTTGGGACTATACCATAAATTTGGGATCAATATAGGTATAATTAATGTTGAATATATAAATATAACTTAACTGGTCTGTTCTGGGCAGGATTGGTCATCATCCTTTAACGGCCAAAATTAATATCCAATCTATCTACGATTTACTCTACTAGTTATAGAAATTTGACATATTTTGTATGGAGCTTATGTCAAATTCCCATCTCTAGTAGGGCAAATCGTGGATAGATTGGATATTAATTTTGGCCGTAAATGTACACTATAAGTATTTGTTAATAATCTCGGGTTTTTCCACTTCTCTGAATATGTTACATGATCATTTATGTGGTTATAACATTTTTACATAACCTGTTCCGTGCCGTTTTATCTCGTGACCTTTTGCCGTTTTTGCGTGATTTAATATCGTGGACACACGGATGCGTGACGTGATTTCACGTCATGAAGTAGTAGCTGTTTGCGCTAGAGTCATCATTATTACGATTTTATGTAGGCGCATGCGCAAATTGGAGAAACTTGTTTGTAACCAGTTTGCGAGTAGGTTAAGGTGAACGTCAGTATATATTTATAAAGTTATTTTTGTATTATAAACGTACGAACTTTTTTGGATGTTTTTTTCATGGACATTATTACATGCACGTGTGGATTTTACCTACACTTGACCCTCGATGACCATGAACTTACAATCATCATCACATTAATAAGTCCATTATTATTTGTTGAACATGCGAAAGATTGTGGTGTTAAGAGATCGCTAGAGAGAAACGGTAAAAGCAGATCATCGTAGAAGGGGTGCTGGGCCAGAAAAGCTCCTCTAGTGCCTGATGGCTGCTGGTGCTTCTCGATAAGTGGAAGGAACAGCGATTTGTTGGACCGGTGCAGTCTAGGCACGGGTAATAACTCTACTTCGAGGGACCTTATTGTCTGTGCCGAATATTCTAGCACAGTAGGGGCCTGATCTTCGCCAATGGAGCGATGCTCCGCATGTTCCACTGAATTCAGCGGAGGGCACAGTAGAGGAGAGGGACGGGCGTGGTATGTGTGACTGTATCTTCTCTTGCCCCCATAGATCACGTAACTCCAGAAGAAGTGCTGCGGTTATATTCTCGTGCCTTCTTTTGGGACCGAGGATCTCGGCTTCAACGCCTGAAATGCGAGGAAGAAAACCTTTATAAAAAATTACGAGAGGATAGGGCCTGCAGGCGGCGGACTCGGAGTAGTCTGTTGCCTGACCAGCAGCTGGCGTAATTGGCGTTTGACGCAGCTGGCGCAGTTGGTGTAGCTGATAAAGCTGGCGCAGCTGGCGTAGCTGACCAATGCCCGTCAGGTGGCGCACAGTGTTTTGTGTGCACCGCCAAGGAGGGTGCGGCTGACGTTAGGCTGCACAGGGAGAAGGTGCTCACTTAGTTGTGGCGGGTCGGGGTCTGTCGGAGGTGGTTGGCGAATACAGAGCGTTTTCCATGCCCCCGGCCAAAAGTAGTTGGAGGAACACCGTGGTGGTTTTAGTCAGTAAGAATCTAGCTCCGCCGACCCCAGACGGAGTGCGTCCATGAGGATTCCTCTACGGCAATAGCAAAAATCTTCTTAGAAGTTATTGGAAAATACACCAATCTCCAACTTTCAACAAGACATAACGCGATCCTATTGGCTCGCACATTACCAAGCGCGCTCTTGCTCGTTCCTATTGATAAGCACGCTCGTGACCTGATATTTATCTGTACGAATAAATATAACAGTTTCAGAATTGAACACCCAAACACCCCGTAATTCATCTCTATAGGGTTTTATGCTCGATTATGGCTGCTGCAGTGAACGGTCAAAGAAGATATACTGGTAATCAGACAACAATTAGTGTTTATCACTAATACTACTACTAACTTACTCTAGTGGCTTGGCAACCCATGATATGGTGCTGGTATGGTGGCTCCGAAACGAGAGAACGCCACTTGATTCAATCATTGGCAGTACTCCATTCGCTGGCTTGAAGATTCTGAAGATCAGCTTCCACTGTGTCACTCCAGCGATCTCTTAACAACACAATTTTCTTCCAGTCCCGATTTTTTTACAAAGCTTTTTTTTTATCATAAGATGAAAAGATAGGTATTGGTCTCATGACATACATAAACAACATCATACACTAACTGAAGCTATTCATCTTCCATTTTGACAGCAAAACGCGTTCTATATAAATTCAGTCTTATTTGATTAGACTGGAAACCGAAACTGCTGGGAGTAAGTTATTGATACATCATCATCCTCCTGCCCTTATGGGCATGATATTGACTATGATATTTTTGTTTAACATGTTTTGGATAACCCATACATGTTAAACAAAAATAGATAAAATTTTCGATCTTAAATCTGCAGATTTAGGATAAAACTAATACATTATTTTGGTCGTAAATCTGTAAGCATTTGAAAATGATCTCGGGTTTTCCCACTAGACATTCTAAAGGTGTTAAAACTAGTTTCTTTTTTATTTAACCTGTTACTCGCCGTTTTTGCGTGATTTAATCTCGTGGACACACAAATGCGTGACGTGATTTCATGTCATGATGTAGCTTTTTGCGCGGGAGTCATCTTTATTACAAGCTTAAGTAGGCGCGTACGCAACTTGTTTGTGACCAGTTTGTGACGAAGTTAATGTGAACGTCAGGGTATTTTATTGACTTTATCCCTGTTTGGACGTCCGAACTTTTTTTGGTGTTTTTTTTTACACTCATGTGTCGAGTTTGCATTTGATCGTAGTCGACGCGCGTCTTTTTCTTTTCGATCCAGCAAAACCCTAAGTCAAGGTCTAAATTCCGCTAGAGGGTGCTTTAAGTAGCGGTTGCTCTAAGCATGTTATTAGTTCTATACTCTAAGTAGCGGTTGCTTAGCTTGTAATTGGGTTAAGCTTATGTTAAGTAGGTAGTTAAGTTCGCTTAAGCAGTTGAAGTTCTCAGAAAGCTCTATCGAGTGTCTCTTACAATAGTTTTGTTAAAAAAAAAATTTTTAATGTACCTACAACATTTTTTTAACGAAAAGGAGGTAGTGTTGTATTGTCATCCAGTTCTGAGCTATTTTAAAGTTTTAAATCTATAGCTTATCGGAAAGTTAGTTAAAATCTATTACGTGATAAGAAAAGACCATATTACCATCATGTGTTTTAATATCTACTGGACACAGCTACTAGTGTCTCCCTATGAGTGTGACAATTAATGTTTAAAGTAGAAATTGCGGTGATCAAATAACAGTCATTTGGTTTAACTTACTGAAATTAACTTACTTCATTGGTCCGAAAATGTTGGTCTTAAAATTTCCAAAGATCATCTTCTATGTCACTCCAGCGATCTCTTAAAATTTTTATCTTGTTCCATCCTCATAATTCATCATCGTCATCATCATCATTTCAGCCGAAAGACGTCCACTGCCGGACATAGTCCTCCCCCAAGCATCGCCATAACGATCGGTCCTGCTCTTTCCGCATCCAGCGGATTCCTCATATAATTATCTTATTTAAACTCTGTCTCATTTAGTTAGACTGGCAAACATTACTGCTTATGTTAATGACAAAGATGATCATTAAGTTAATGTAAAGAATATAAATGACTCCCAACAGATCTTTGTAGTCAATACAAATTGATATTCATCATTCGTCTGTGAAGGTCGTATGTGACATTATTTTCATACTTTATGATTCTTCGCACGTTTTGACGCTGAGCCTCAAAACAAACCCGAAAGCCTATTACATCAATAACTAGTAAGTCTGTCTGCTTTTTAAGTATGAGTCAGAAAAACTGTATAGTTGTGGCTAAGAATAGTTTTTTTTTTAGTGATGGGTAAAGTGACTACGACAACACTCTCGATACTTACACATTTCTGTGACTCGGTACGTACGGCTACACATGAAGCTATACATTTCCAGTATAAACTGACCTCCGACCATTGTACCGAAAGCCTATACGATGTGGGATCAGCTTAAACTAGAAATGTATAGCTGTATGATTAGCGCTGCAAATCACATACACACATAAACAAAATTTTATTTGCTCTGCTGCAAACATGTGAGTTGCTGCTTATTCACAGTAAATTCTCAATTATATGACATTTACCTTAATAAGCGAGTTATGTTTTAATTTTTATTCAGGTAGATAATGAATTTTATTTTGTGAGAAAAAGAATATTTATTCTCAGAAATAATAATTTTACAAAAAATATTACTTATGCCAAAATGTAAAGCAGTTTGTTAACAGATGTAGCTCCCTGTAAACTAACAGAAATATTGATATTTTATTAAAATTAATTTAATATTATACGACTTTTTATAAAATTTAAATACCAATAACTTTTATATATTTAAAGCGTCATTTATTATTTTGAGGAAAGAGGTATTGTGACGCCTCTTGCAGCATTACAGCACTTCCAAAAGCGGCAAGTTAATTATGAAGTCGACTATGACCTTGGGGGAGGAGGATTTGATCTCCTGCGTTAAGTTGATGTGGCCTCTAAGATGCTGGCTTCTGATGTGGTACACTGCATCACATTCGCATATGATATGGATGGGCGTCTTATCCTTTTCGCGACAAAACCTGCGAACTGTGGTATCACTGAGGCCCATCCTGTGAAGATGTTTATTCAGCTTGCTTGCAGGTTCCTGTTCAAATAAAGCGCTAAATTAAAGCGTCATAGTAGAAATCTACTTGCGTGGGAGTCTTTTTTTAGCGCCTTTAAGCGGTTTCGAACGCAGATCAAAATATAAATCAAGTTCATGATACAATATCTGTTAAAAGTGGCTTATGCTTGATACTTTATATTAAAATACGCAAAAAACCAGACGTACATTTAAAACACGTAATCGTCATAGAAAATTGCTCCTGAAAAATCAATTTAATACTAGCCTACCTTATACGGGAACAATAATAATTATAATCTGCAGGTAATTAAGGACAATTAGTAATAGGAAAATGAAAACCACAAAAAAATACAATTGTGGGTTTTTTGAGGACGTTATCACACGTGACGTGTCTTGACGTCATAAAATAGAATCACTGACCGTTAAAATGTTAATCTATTAAGGGTAACGCTTGTGTAGTTTGCGAATAATAACATTATTGGTAACACCTTAA
The DNA here is from genome assembly GCA_949699075.1 of Asteroscopus sphinx. NCBI lineage: Eukaryota > Metazoa > Arthropoda > Insecta > Lepidoptera > Noctuidae > Asteroscopus > Asteroscopus sphinx. The sequence continues at coordinate 4,851,120 of OX453014.1, forward strand.
TTGGGCCACAGTCGTTTTTTAGGGTTCCGAAGTCCTACAAGGAACCCTTATAGTTTCGTCATGTCCGTCCGTCTGTCCGTCTGTCCGTCTGTCCGTCTGTTCTAATCCTTTACAGCTTAATAACTTCTACAGTTATAAACATAAGTAAATGAAATTTTGTTAAAAAATAGTCTACATATAGATCTCAATTTTAAAAGAATAAAAGAATCGATTTTCCGTATTTTAGGGGTGGCGTCCATACATGTGAAATGGAGAAAAAAAAATTTTTTTCGCTGCACCCACTCGTGTGGGATATCATTGAATAGGTCTACTAAAATGAAGGTAATGGTTGATACACCACTTTTTTATCAGGTGTACCATCTGCGAAATATAGCCCGCCAAAGTGGCTTGCAATGTGTCCCCCCCCCTGCCATTTCTAAACTATGCAATGTAGAAACTTATAATCTTCCACATTGATAGACCTTTGTAAAAACTCTCTTTTAAAATTATTTCGAGTATAATGTGATTATAATTTTTTGAGTTATAGAGAGAAAACTGAAAAATACTTAAAACGTCCTAGTTCAAAGGTCATTGACCTTAGAGAAAAATTATCATAGCAAATAATGCTCCTTTAGCTACTTTCTATTTGAAAAAATCACAAAAAGTAACTTTGAAATGACAAACGTCTTAAATTTGGCTTCTTGAATTTAACCCTAGATGGCGCTACTAACAACACGCTCTGAGTCGCGAATGCTGCCGATTATTGCAAAAACTAAAATAGCCATGATTAATATTCGATTTGATTCGTTTGTAATTACACCTACTTAAGGAACCCTATAATACTGAGCATGGCCCGACATGCTCTTGTTTTGACATCACAGAAACTAATCTCCTCCAGAGCAAGTGGTTTTCTGTTACTGCGCAAAATGATTCATGTCATGGGCTTAGCTTGAAAATACATGGAATATTTCTCCCGAATTAATAATTTTCTCTCTTTTAACGTGGGGTGGCAAGGCGGCCAAAAGATTATACAATATGTAACAAACACCCTGTTGCTACTGTGAGCTACGTTATCGGAATCAATATTCATGAGTAAGGACACAACTCATTTGGAAAAAATCTTTAATAAACATAATAAAATTAAATATTAAATCATTATTAATTGTGAATTGAAAGTAATTATATCACTCAAAACTCACTCACTCAGTGATTATATCAATAAAAATAATTTAATTTAATGTCAAGTAATTATTAAGTGTAAATTAAAAGTGTTATAATCAAGCAGCTAAATGCTGCAAAGCTTTCGAAACGCCAGGAAAACCAATTTAAATAATATACGCGATTTCAAGATACCTACATTTTAAAATTGAGATTATAAAAAACGGAGGTAGCGTGCCTTCTCCATCATAGGTGAGGTCCTAGACTTCAGTACTAAACATTGAGTTGGTTGACTCATGGGTTTTAGCACCATAACCACCGACAATACATGTTTAGTGTAGGTTATAATGACAACATCCCACCGGTCTCATTCAGAGACTTGCGGTTGTTCACGTAATGATATCCAGACGATGATTTCATTAGTTTCTATAGCAACTGAGGCGTCTCTGTACTAAAGTAGGAACGTATAATTCCACATGACGTGTTTTGACATCACATAAACCACTTGCTCTCAAGTAGTTTACCTACTCCGTAACTGTGCGTAAAGTTATTCATGCCACTGAGATAGCTTGCAAAAACTGTTACTTGCACTTGAATAGACAATTTCTCCTTTTTAGGGATTCGTACCCGAAGGGTGCCAAAAGGGACCCTATTATTAGGGTTCCGTACCCAATGGGTGCCAAACGGGACCCTATTACTCTCGCTACGCTGTCCGTCCGTCCATCTGTCTGTCACAGGGCTGTATCTTTTGAACGGTAATAGATAGCTGGTTGAACTTTTCGCAGAATATGTATTTCTATTACTCCTATTACGACATATATTAAAAAAAAAAAAGTCTAAAATCAAAGGGGGTCCCCATACAAGAAAGCTCAAAAAACATGAATTTTATTCAACGTTTTTGTTCCTGCTCTGTCTTCAAATCGGTAATACATACCAGCGTCTTTGGTCTGATTATAGTGCATATTATGTAGTTTAGCAACAACATATGTGGTGGTACCTGCGTAAGAAAGAGATGCAAAAATTCATATTTCGCGCACTGGCGTTGATGTCTTTTGATGAACCTCGTAAATTAAATCAGTTTCTAGGGGGTATCAGGTCAATGGGTGGTACGGAACTCTTACTGCGCGAGTCCGACGTGCACTTGGCCGGTTTTTCCTTTATTTTTTTTATAGTGGGAATCCTCATGGATAACTTTCGTCTGGAGAAGGTGGAGGGGTATGTTCGACTCCTACCGAATAATACCACAAGGTGGCTGACTTCAGCACAAAATAGAGAAGCTCCAGAAACTCCTGTGAACCGAGCCGGAACCCTTCTTGTGTTATGCCCTTACTTCCCGGAAAAACAGTACTTTCCACCCCAAAGCAGGAGACAGTGCTTTGACCATCACGTACTGCTGTCCATCCCAAGGTCGCTTAATGGATGCTCCATATCCCCCATGATCCCCAAGGATCCTTGGTGTGAAGTTCTTGGCGACAGGGGTTGCAGTGTGTGGCTCTATCTAAACTGCACGCCGGGGTGGTTGCCTTCCCGGTGCCTCCGTCTCCGAGCTGGATTCGCCCACTCCCGATTCCGCTCTGCAGCCTCGAGCTATTGAATTTTGTAAAGTGTATTAAGAAGAATGGAAAGCAGCCTTTTGTGATTGAAGACAAGAATATTCTGCTGTCATTAAAACATCAATATGTCTTATCTCATCTACATATTGTAGCGGTGATTTCAAGGTACATTTTAAGAAGCGCTTGTTGATGACGAAGTTAACAGTTTCCATAGCAACTGAGGCTTGTTTATTTACCTACATGTAAATCAAAATGACGCGTTTTGACATCATAAAAATGCTCCTGCATAATTATGCGTCACTTTATTCATGACACGTATATAGCTTGCTTGACATAGCGACCGCGGCTTGACATATTCCTCGTTAAGGAAGGTGGTAATCGTATGACGTGCTTTCTCATCGGAAAACCGAAGACAAAGTGATTCTACTACGTTACTGTGAGGATGAATTATAATTACACGCACATGCCACGTGGCTAAATAGAGCGCAACTGAGGTAATATAACAAGGTATCTTTGGGCGAAATTGGATAGTTAATCTTTTTTTTACATAAGCTGCATGTATAAGCTTATCCGGTTATGATAAATTATCGATGCTAGAGTCTGATCCAAAGAATTTTTACCCAAGATAGAATGCGGACGGAGAAAATTAAGAACTTCAAAAATGAATAATATCCCGTTCATCTAAGGTCCAAAATCTTTTATCAAAATCAGGGAGAAAATACCGGGAGAGCCCGGTTTTCTGAGATAGCATTCCCGAGAGCCCGCTGTCCCTTTCCTGCATGTATGGACTGGACACCATATTGAAAGAGACAAAGGGCTCCCTAATCATCGGACCGAATTTTAGTCAGCCGTCCACTTTCCAGCTTGATACAAAAGTTCCTTGGTCTGACCACGCTAACTTTGCAGTGGAATTATGGCAACACCGTGAACAATAACTATCAAAATCTCTGTAATGATCTAATTATTCCGTTATCAGTTAGCTTGGTCACACTCTAAGGCTTATATTCCGAAAGGGGGTCATTGTACTCATCATTATGAACAACTTTTACTATGGATCCCTACATTTTATTGATATTAGTGAACACAAATGTAGGGACCAACTGTTTTTTTTTCGCGATTTCAGGTTTGGAGCCATAGTAAAAGTTGTTCATAATGATGAATACAATGACCCTTTTTCGGGAATGAAGCGACTCAAATTTCAGCGTGTATAAGCCTAATTGTCATAGGAGCCTGAAAATTATTTCTTTTGGTGTCAGATAATATGTCAATCACATCTAAAATATTGGTGTTTAGCTGCATCTAGATAGAGTGGTACAACATGAACAAGGAGGAAAATGGATTTGAAAAAAAAAAAATACCTCGCGGTCACACTGAGTAGGAATATAACTTTTAACAGATTGTCAAAGTTTTAATTTAACGTATAAGTTTTAACACACTCTTTAAACTTTGAACTAAGTAGTGCCGTGTTTTATAAACTATACTCATAACTTTTAAAATTATTTATCTACACTCGTATCGTAAAATTCGAATTATGAACTCGAAAGTAATGTCATAATGACACACTTTACGCACACGCACCTGTAATGAATTTAAAAAGTTTTATTACGATACAGTTTGCTGAACAAAACAATGCGGTAATTTAATTTTTTTTCCATAACCGCACACTTCAGCCCAACTTAGGAGTTTTTAATGCCACTTCGACCTAACCAAGGAGTTTTCAAACCTTTTTTTTAGCAGTCGTACAGTTTGGCACCAATGAGTACACAAAATTCAGGGTGGCGCCACTTGTCATACATTGAAAAATTTTATCGTTTAAAATCGCGTTTTTGGCAGAACTTTTGATTGTCATATTGCTTTTAATTATATTTAAGTGTTTACAGGCATATTTTTTGTATGATAAAACAGAGATTGACGGAATCCTGACAAGGATAGAAAATTAGTTCCGATTATAATATTTTCGCCAGACTATATTTTATTATCTGTGTAGGCGCGCACCAGCGCGCGTGCGCGGCCGCGCGCCACGGCCGCGGCCTACTGGATTTGGTCATCGTTACTTGTAAATTTATTGTTATTGTTTACGTTATTATTATGGTTTTGTATGTCGAAAGTTTTAATCTGGGCAAAAATATCTGACTACAGCAGTGATACTGAACTGAGGAGAATATGACCCCGCCTGAATTTCTGGATGCAGCAACGTAAATGACGAACAATCTTTTACCAGAGAAATCAAGAAAAACAACGACAATGTTACCAAGATTTTGACTTTGGTATTTTATTTAAAATTGTATGAGTGTAGATAAAATAGTGTATGAAACTGACATAATTAGGTATTAAAACACTCGTGTGATACTATTAAAAACCTCGCCTACGGCTCGGTTTTTAAACTCACACTCGTGTTTTAATAACCCCTATTATGCAACAGTTTCATAAACTACTATTGTTAAACTACTTATATGAAATGTAGAATCATAGACTGAACTTTTAAATATTAAAAAATATATGGCCATACACATAGATGCGTATTTCTTCCGTGCAATCATTTGATTGCCATGTTAAGTAGCTAAGTGCTCAGAATTTGCGCAAATCACGTCGCCATTTCCATTTACTGGTGACTTCGATCAATAGGTACTATTATTATTGATCGAAGACTCATAGTTTTTAAAGTAGTGTAAAGCTCCTAGTGAAAAAGCTCATCCAAGGAAATAATACTAATCATTGTTTTTATTTCTGCCTCCAAACAATGCTTGCTGCTTTGTTGTGTTCAAGTGCGAACGGTACAGGTGACAGTGAAGTTACAATCATCATGATACTTCCCATCTTATGGGCAAAGGTAACCGCTTAACAGAGGGTATCCTATACCATAGAACAAAACATCATGCCGGAGAAAAGTGATAGTGTGTCATTGGTTATCCACATTTGACTAGTATATAAGGTCATGTTAGATGATTAAATTATTCATCGAGGTGGCAAAGTATATCACATGCAGGTGAGGTTGACGGTCGGGGAATAGCTAATAGGTTTTATACACTTCCTTTTATGGTCATATAGGTATTAAGGGAACAGGGATGTTCTCTATACAACAGGTATTGTGAGTCAATAGGTATTCAGGAAAATAGGTAGCAAATATATAAAAAATACAGATCTTTTTAAAACACATCGTACAATTTATTTTACAGGAAATCGAATCTAAGAGGTCCTGTTCAATCTCCACTGCCTAATATGGGTATAGTCTATTAAGGAAATGTCCATAAATGGAAATCGCTGGTCCCTGTGATAAAATATGAACATAAAATATAAAAATGTTTTATTTATCTCCACAAATTACATTTTGTATGTTATAATTAAATACAATTGACAAGCATACCATTCCATACCACCATACCATACCAAAGAACAAATAATGGTATAGTATCCAACGTTACAACATTACTAATAATGTTCTTAAGGTCTCATTTTCGTAAATCACTTTATGTGGCAATAAATTATTATTTATTTATGGGGTTTTCTTTCACTTTTGTGTAAATATCGAATCTCTTGAATATCTTCGAATTAATATGGTAACATGGTTTTTTGCTAGCTTATAAGGCGCCTTTGCCATATAAGGTGCGCTCATTATAATAAATTTGTCACTCATCTGACTAGGAAATTATGATTTGTACAAGTCGCTACTTACCTTGAGATTCCCATAATAGGCGTGGATGATTCGAAGTTTGGAAATCCCATAAAATTGTCTGTCCAACTAGTTTTTTTACGAAGCATGTATACTGACTGCTGTTTTTATAATATAATAACCATGTGTAATTGATATAATGCTTTGTTACTATACAACGACATAATATTTGACGACGTCTGTGGTCTAGTGGTTCGAGTGTCAGACTGCTGATCACGAGGTCGTGGGTTCGATTCCCACAGGACACAAATATTTGTGTGATGAACATAAGTGTTTGTGTTGGTTTGGGTGTTGTTTATGTATTATAAAGTATGTATTTACAAAAAAAGTATATAAGTATTATCCATTGTCTAGTACCCATAGTATAAGCTCTGCTTAGTTTGGGACTAGATAGTGCTGTGTAAAAAATGTCCCAAAAGTATTTATTATTTATTTAGTATTTATTTATTTTTATAGTTTTGTTCTGATTTGTATGTTCTTGAATTGTCTAAAATCTCATTTAATTTCTGTATTGTAATGTAGTACCTACCACATTCAAATACAATTGTAAATTGTTCATGAATAAATAATAATACTAACATTAAATAAAACGAGTTGGCAAAACTTCACAGACGTGATGGGTATCGATATTTAATGATAATAAAACAAAAAAAAAGATTTTTAAACTCACAAATGATATCAGCTGATCACGGGGTCAACGGCCGCGCGACGCGAGAAAAGTATTTCTTAAGTAAAATGTGTAGCTAAATTAATGAGCCAAAAAAATAAGAAAAGAAGAAGCTGTCACGTACGTTCACACGTACCCCTCTCCTATATTTAATGGTAGTAAATCAAATGTTGTGTAAGCTACTTGTTTGCCAGGTACAGGCATGCCAGTCAACGTATACACATAAAAGTAGCTGGGACGTGCATGGAGCTGATATGCAAGCGTGCAAGTTACAGGCATGTGTATCAGAGGTTTAAACATTTCAATAACATTGTAATATTAATTATTGTTATTTAATTTTCAGCTCATTGTAAGTGAACTGTGTTCTTTAACAGTAAAACAATAATTAAACCAAAAGTCTGTCAAGTTGTCTATATGTTTATCACTCAATAACGCATAATCGACTAAACGGATTTGGATTAAATTTAGCAGACAGATATACTGTGTATAGGATTAACACATACAATACGTAAACCGATTAGATCGTGACTTAAATAAACATATAGGATACGCATCGGCTAGTAATAAATTAGCATCAAAAACATCTTAAAAATGACAAAAACTTGTTTAAAATACCATCATCATCATTAAAATGAGCTTCTTGGCCATCATTGACGTTGATACGTAATGGTTATTACGACTTAAAGTAGCTTATGCGTCACAATATCGTAAAAAAAATCAATGATGTCCAAAACTGAACATGGAGTTAAAAAGATCATCATGAATATCTTTAAATATTTCGTAGTCTTTTTTATTTAAGTAATAAAACCAGTTTTTTTGTTTCGAATTCACATAAATTACTTGTCGTGATTCTACCTAGAAGATATGTATACTTGATTAGTAGGTATGGGTTTTTGCCTACTATGGTCGGTTTTAGTTTTTTTTTTTTTTTAGTGGCTCGTTCTAAATTGTCTGCTTCAAAGGTGGGGTGAACAGCGCGTGCTGTGGTTACCTTTTGTTTATTTAACATTTCTTACCACATCGACAGCCGAAATGAATAACAAATTAAATCTAAGATAGGTATTTTATCATGAAATTGCATCTAATTTGACCACATTCAAACAAAAACAAACTAAAGAAATGACCACAAAACGAATCAAAGGATTACCTACCAATTATTTAATAATAACTTTAAAAAAAACAAATGTTCCGTACAATTTGTCGATTTATGTGAACAGAAATGTTACTTAGGCCACAACTGATTATTTTTAGAAATTCAGGGTTGGTCCCATAGTAAAATAATAGTTACGACGTTGTAGTACAGTTTAATATGTCATAATATCATAAAAGATGTTTAACAAATATTATAATTTGATGAAAAAGTATTTTTTTCCCACTTGCTCAGAAATTGGTTCATTGTTCAAAAAAAAGAATACAACAATCGGCTCTTTTCCGTACGCAACGAAATAACAGGCCAATAATATCTGACACGACAATTAAATAGTGGAAATTGGTGGACAGTTTTTATTTTTTAAATTATGCAACCATACATAAATTAGGTGTTTTTGGGTACAAAATATTTATCATTAAAAAGACTGAATCCGCATTAATTTTTTCAAAACTTTGAAAATAGAACAAGAAACGCGCGCGGACGAATTGGTGCGAATGAAAAATAGATACTGTTGAATTAATTCGTGTATTATATCCTTGCAAATGAGAGAAAAGTACTATACAAGTCTCGGCCGAAATAGCAATTAACGACCTCGTTTAGTTAAAAAGGACTCGGCTGGCGCCTCGTCCTTTTAAAATCACATCGGGAGTACTCGGCTTTGCCTCGTACTTCCAATATTACTCGACCGTCAATTGCTTCATTTCAGGCCTCGACAGTAACATACTATTAATACCACGTTTTAAAACGAAAGCAAGTTAATATTGCATTGTCATCCAGTTCTGACCTATGTTTAAAGTTTCAAGTCCTCATCGGGAAGTTAGTTTAAAATCGATTGCAAAATTTGTACCGAACAGACAGACAGGACTGAAAGCGAGTTAATAAAAACGTGGCTTAATTGATGTCCAAAACTAAAAACGTGTTATAAAGGTCGAATTAAATTACACTTTGAATGCCTTAGAATTTTTATTAGAAGTTTTTGTTAAATAATGGTGGATGGCGCCGCATCTGTGTCAAAAAACAGCAAATAAATCCTTGACGTTGATTTGTAATGGTTATGACGTTATAATATAGTTTATCTACACTCGTATCGTAAAATTCGAATTATGAACTCAAAAGTAATGTTATAATGACATACTTTACGCACATGCACCTGTAATGAATTTAAAAAGTTTCATTACGATACAGTTTGCTGAACAAAACAATGCGGTAATTTAATATTTTTTCCATAACCGCACACTTCAGCCCAACTAAGGAGTTTTTAATGCCACTTCGACCCAACTAAGGAGTTTTCAAACCTTTTTTTTAGCAGTCGTACAGTTTGGCACCAATGAGTATACAAAATTCAGGGTGGTGCCACTAGTCATCCATTGAAAAATTTCATCGTTTAAAATCGCGTTTTTGGCAGAACTTTGGATTGTCATATTGCTTTTAATTATATTTAAGTGTTTACAGGCACATTTTTTGTATGATAAAACATAGATTGATGGAATCCTGACAAGGATAGAAAATTAGTTCCGATTATAATGTTTTCGCCAGACTATATTTTATCATCTGTGAAGGCGCGCGCCAGAGCGCGTGCGCGGCCGCGCGCCATGACCTACTGGATTTGGTCATCGTTACTTGTAAATTTATTGTAATTGTTTACGTTATTATTATGGTTTTGTATGTCTAAAGTTTTATTCTGGGCAAAAATATCTGACTACAGCAGTGATACTGAACTGAGGAGAATATGACCCCGCCTGAATTTCTGGATGCAGCAACGTAAATTACGAACAATCTTTTACCAGAAAAATCAAGAAAAACTACGACAATGTTACCAAGATTTTGTCTTTGGTATTTTATTTAAAATTAAATGAGTTTAGATCAAATAGTGTATGAAACTGACATAACTAGGTATTAAAACACTCGTGTGATACTATTAAACTCACACTCGTGCTTTTAATAACCCCCGTTATGCAACAGTTTCATAAACTAATTTAATGTCGTAATATCATAAAAGATCTATAACAAAAAAACTTAATTGATGTCCAAAATTAAATAAAGAGGTTGTATTAAATTACACGTTGAATGCATCAGAATTTTTATTACACGTTTTTATTATCATTCGTTAGTAGAGGTGGAGCCATATTAGTTTTTTTGACATTAACGTTTCAAAACATTAACCTACACATTTTTTGTTCCGTTAACTCACAAAGAAACAGCCATAAAATCCTTGACATTGATTCGTAATGGTTATGACGTTATAGTATAGTTTAATACGTCATAATATCATATAAGATGTTTAATAAAAAACCGGCCAAGAGCATGTCGGGCCATGCTCAGTATTATAGGGTTCCTTAAGTAGGTGTAATTACAAACGAATCAAATCGAATATTAATCATGGCTATTTTAGTTTTTGCAATAATCGGCAGCATTCGCGACTCAGAGCGTGTTGTTAGTAGCGCCATCTAGCGATAAATTCAAGAAGCCAAATTTAAGACGTTTGTCATTTCAAAGTTACTTTTTGTGATTTTTTCAAATAGAAAGTAGCTAAAGGAGCATTATTTGCTATGATATTTTTTCTCTAAGGTCAATGACCTTTGAACTAGGACGTTTTAAGTATTTTTCAGATTTCTCTCTATAACTCAAAAAATTATAATCACATTATACTCGAAATAATTTTAAAAGAGAGTTTTCACAATGGTCTATATATGTGGAAGATTATAAGTTTCTACATTGCATAGTTTAGAAATGGCAGGGGGGGGGACACATTGCAAGCCACTTTGGCGGGCTATATTTCGCAGATGGTACACCTGATAAAAAAGTGGTGTATCAAACATTACCTTCATTTTAGTAGACCTATTCAATAATATCCCACACGAGGGGGTACAGCGAAAAAAAATTTTTTTTCTCCATTTCACATGTATGGACGCCACCCCTAAAATACGGAAAAACGATTCTTTTATTCTTTTAAAATTGAGATCTATATGTAGACTATTTTTTAACAAAATTTCATTTACTTATGTTTATAACTGTAGAAGTTATTAAGCTGTAAAGGATTAGGACAGACGGACAGACGGACAGACGGACAGTCGGACAGACGGACAGACGGACAGACGGACGGACATGACGAAACTATAAGGGTTCCTTGTAGGACTTCGGAACTATAAAAAAGGTTCATTGATGTCCAAAAACATGATAAAGAAGTCTTATTAAATTACACTTCGAATGCATCAGAATTATTAATAGATGTGTAGATGTTCCCCCCTTTGGGGTAGGCCTATGTCCAGCAGTGGACGTCTTTCGGCTGAAATGATGATGAATAGATGTGGAGCCATAATTTTTTTTTTGACATACGTTTCAAAACATTTAAAACGTATATATTTATTGTTCCGTTAACTCACACCTACATAGTTAACTCACACCTACATAGTTAACTCACACCTACATAGTTAACTCACACCTACATAGTTAACTCACACCTACATAGTTAACTCACACCTACATAGTTAACTCACACCTACATAGTTAAGATGGGTTTTTTCCCTACTACTTATACTCGTAGTGTCGGATTTCATAAAAAGGCAATTTTTATACGTGCCGTGACTATGTTTTGTATAGATGACTGTTATTTACCCATATTGTTAAGTAGATCAGCTTTAATCAGCTAAAGGTAATATTTTAATTAAGATCCGTGAATCTCAGTTATACAAGAACCTAAGTATAACGTATAACCGAGAACTTATACTCACTTATAGTCACAGAACTTATCTGATGATACAGACATAGAGAGGGAGTGCAGAGCGTTGGCAGTCCGCTGCAATATGCTTGCCCGCAGGTTTGCACGCTGCAGTAGGGCTGTAAAAATTACCCTCTTCACGGCGTATTGTCAGACATGTTACACCTGCAGCCTGTGGGTGAGGTATACGCAAAGGGCCTACAACGTCTTGCGCATACAATATAATGATAAATAAAATAAATCAATATCTTCGGCACATTTTTACACAGCACCATCTAGTCCCAAACTAAGCAGAGCTTGTGATATGAGTACTAGACAATGGATATAATACTTATAACTTCTTTCTGTAATAAACCTCATCATCATCATCATTTCAGCCGAAAAACGTCCACTGCTGGACAAAGGCCTCCCCAAAAGGGAGGGGGGATATGCCATAATCGCCACGCTTGGCAGGCGGGTTGGCGATCGCAGTTGGTTGTTTAAATACTCAGAGAACGCTGCTGCCCATCCTCTGGTGAATCCCTTAGTCGCCTTTTACGACACCCATGAGAAGAGAGAGGGTGGTGCAATTATTTACGTCCGGTACTACACGGAACGACTGCCCTCCTATAATATAAAAAAAACATCCAAATACATTTAGCCGTTTTAGCGTGATTGAGTAACAAATATATGAATTCCAAACAAACAAACATCTTCACAAACTTTCACATTTATAATAATTATTAGTATGATAACATTACTAATACTGTGGGCCTAGTACGAGTTTCACACTTACGAATACTTTCGTCGTTTTCGTCGACTTTCATTCATAAATCAGTAGCGCCCCTGGCGGATACGAGGAGGAACTACAGATTTATTAATGAAAGTCGACGAATACTTTGAAAGTATTCGTAAGTGTCAAACTCGTACTAGGTACACTGGTTTTACCTCTGAATCAAACTTAACTGGAATTTCCAGGTTAAGTCACAGTAATAAAATCAGATCAACTGCATTGACCTCGAAATACTGTGTGGAACCGAAGGTCGGCCAGTCTGACCCATCTTTCACTGTCTGTCTGTTTGAATCACCTCTACTGCTGAATCACGGTTAACTTAGCCTGTGCAACTTAGCTAGGTTTACCTACATCCTGGGTTTGTATTTTTTTCTATATCAGTATCCGTCCGTGTGGTGCCGGACGCAAAGAATTTCACCACCCTATATCTTCTCATAGGTGTCGTAAAAGGCGACTAAGGGATTCGCCAGAGGATGGGCAGCAGCGTCCTCTGATTATTTAACCAACCAACTGCGATCGCCAACCCGCCTGCCAAGCGTGGCGATTATGGCATATCCCAAACATGATAGCTTGGGGGAGGCCAAAGTCCAGCAGTGGACGTCTTTCGGCTGAAATGATGAATGAGCCGGATTAAGTTAATCGGATTATACGCGAACAAAACTGCGGGCAAAAGCAAGTTTTAAATATTTCTATAATAATAGTTTAAAAAAATGCATTAACAAAAATTTAATAAAAGCTGTAGATCTTTTGTTTAATTTTTGTTCAGATTTGCTTCAGAAACAGATTATCCCTGATTAATATAATTTGGTCTAAGTCCTATCTTCTATTCGGCATCGGTCTAAGTTAGGTAGGTAACTTCTTCAGTTAAATCAATTTATTTAAAGGTCAGCTAGAAACTTTATTTGTGAAGAAACCATACATTTAATTTCGCTTATAATGTTATCCTCAATTATTATCAACATGAGCTAAGTTGTTTCTAAGAAAAGCAAACTGCAGTGTGTCTAAAGTTTGTATGTGTCGGAAATACCATTGCATCTTATGCACTTGTCTTAACCAATCTTTGTAGCGTGCTTAGTTAACTAAAATCGGGTTAATAATATTCATAGAACCCGTTAGTGAGTAACGATGACCCAAATATCCATGTCACCGCTTTTTTAGCTCAGGGTCGAAGTTCGATTCCCACTTATTAAAACGTGCTTATTGTATGTTTCTGATGCCAATTAACGGTTACAGTTGATTGGTTTTTCGATGAATGATTTGCGAAATTCGGGGCTCAGTTTTGTAATGATTAACAATCATTTTCATGTTAAACAAATTCAAAGTCGTTCAGCGAGCTATGGAGCGAGCTATGTTTGGAGATTCTTTAAAAATCCGTAACGAGATTATCCGGAGTAGAACCGGAGTGACAGACATAGCCTGTAGGATCAGTAAGCTAAAGTGGCAGTGGGCTGGCCATGTCTGTCGAAGGACCAATGGCCGCTGGAGCAGACGAGTCCTTGAGTGGAGACCGCGAATCGACAAACGCAGCGTAGGATGCCCCCTAGCCAGATGGACCGACGACCTGATGAAAGTAGCTGGGGGTGACTGGATGCGGAAGGCAGAGGACCGAGTATTGTGGCGCAACTTAGGAGAGGCCTATGTCCAGCAGTGGACTGAGCTATATAGGCTAAGCCGTGACTTGTAAAATCTTGTCTTGAAAAATAGATTTTTCAACAAATAACTTATTTTAACCAACTTCAAAAAAGAAGGAGGTTATGTATTCGATGAGTTTTGTTTGTCACGATTTCAGGGTACGCAAAGTTGTGCAAAATGATGAACAGAGTCTGCCCTGAAAGTATTTCAGTAAACTAAATTTTGTGGATATATTGAGCAAAGTATATAAGTGTAGAATCTTGTTTCAAAATTTCCTTATATTTCCAGGTACAGAAACTCCAACGTTTGATGAAAGAAATAAAGATCACTGGAATTTACAGGCGCAATGGATACTGCGTTCAAAGGTATAACTTTAACATATATATTCATAAACATTATTTCAAAGAGTTGTGTATACAAAGTGGATAATTATGACAATACGACATTAAATAAAACCATGTACAGAATATATCACGTCCACTGACCTTATACAAAAAATCAATCCAATAGCTTAGCCACACGAAATTATTTTTATTTCATTAATTTTGAATGTAGGACCATTTTCCTAGACAAAGAGGGAAATGAAAACATAACCCTCCTTGGTTTTTCCAGGTCAAAGACCTGCGCGAGTCCATATGTTTTTAAACTCTCTTTCTCAATTATACACATGATTACAAATGGTGTTACTTATTATTTAGATTTTTAATACGTATTTTGTTAAAAAAATGTTTTTTTAATTTTCGATATACAGCTTATTTATGTGTTTAAAATGCTTCTATAGAATAACTAACTAACTGCTTAAATAGTTATAACCGTGATTTCATTTATTGTCGTACTGTCATATACACGTTGTTAGGTACTTGTTTGCCATTTTTCATCGTTCGTCTATATGTACATATTTGTAAAAAAACACTATTAAGCACCCAATTTACGCAAAGATGGAAGATAAGAAGAAAATTGTGGTATCGGAGTGCCTAATGCTAGTTTGAAACTTACGCATACGCGATCGAATGCGTCGACTCATTTATAAATTAGTAGCGCCCCTGGCGGAAAGAAACTACTGATTTATTAATGAAAGTCGACGCATTCGACTGAGTTTTCAATCGCGTATGCGTAAGTTTCAAACTCGGAATCGGCACTCAGATCTACGGAAACTGACAGATCGTAAAAAAACAGGGGAAATTAAAAAAAAGGAAAGCCTCGTATCGAACCCAAACATGACTAGCAGAGTACCAGAGGTTTATGTCTTTTGTTCGAAAAATAATGTTTCCTTGCTTTCCATTTTGAAAATGGAGGGATGCCTGTCTATGGTGCTTAGAATGCCAGATTTTCAGAAAAAGGCTCTAAGGTAAAACCTAGTAAAACCAGTAAAACGCAGTAACGCGAGTAGGAACGCAAGCGAAATTCAAAAATGCCTCTCTCAAATCAAAAGTGCTATAAGCCTGTCTAAGCCTTAAAATAAATAAATATTTTTGGGACATTTTTACACAGCACCATCTAGTCCCAAACTAAGCAAAGCTTGTGCTAAGTGTACTAGAAAATGGATATTATACTTATATACTTTTTTGTTGTTGTTATAAATACATACTTATAATACATAAGAAACACCCAGACCAACACAAACAGTCATGTTCATCACACAAATATTTGTGTCCTGTGGGAATCGAACCCACGACCTCGTGATCAGCATTCCGACCCTCGAACCACTAAACCACAGGCGTCAAGTCAAATGCCTGTCATTTGCGGCAAATGCCTGTCATAAGGTAAACCTATGTGGGACCAATATTTGGTACAGAATCACTTCACAAGTTTTACAAAACCAGCACACTGGGTTTAATGTGCGGCGGGCCTTTGTCTTTCAATCACGTACAGGCTTACAAAATAACACGTATAACCACACTAGCTGATGCCCACGGCTTTACTCCCGTAGTGTATCGATAAAATGTCATCATCATCATCAACATTTCAGCCGAAAGACGTCCACTGCTGGACATAGGCTTCCCACAAGCATCGCGGGAATCCGCCTGATGCGCACAGTGCAGGACCGGTCGTTGTGGCGATAAGGTGTATCCTATGTTAATCCACGACCACAGACGTAGTAAGAAATATATAGATGAAGTGCTGCACACAATTATGAAGCCAACAAAACCATGCTCCTCCGTGTATAAACCAGCGCTCACGCACACACATCCACCTGATACCGTGCTCACCGCTCTCAGTACACATGTCATCGTCCAGTAAGCATCGCGAAAACAAATATCCTTCAGGTGCAGCACTTCGTCTGTATTTTTTACTATGCCTGTGTCCAGGACATAGTCTTTCTGTGTGTCATTTATCCAAATCCGTTCAAGACAAGCAAACAAACAAACATCCATACTTTCACATTTATAATATTAGTAGGAACAGTCTATATCCGCGGCTTCGCCCTCATATAATTCGGTTGCATATCCTGGGGAACTTTTATTTTGCTTGTTAACTCCAAAGTAGCCTTGTTAGTTAGTCCGGGTTATAGTCTGTGTGCCAAATTTCATCTATCGATCGCTTCAGCCAAAATCGACAAATAAACAAACACACAAACAAACATGCAAGCTTTCGTATTTACAATATTGGCAGTAAATGATAATATGATAATCTTGATGCTTCTCATTAAAAATTCCAGATAGCCAGTCCTCTAAACACGAAGGTGGCAAAGAACGTGATCCTATTTCTTGGAGACGGCATGAGCATCACCACCTTGGCAGCCACCAGGGTGTACTTGGGACAGCAATACGGTCATCTTGGTGAAGAACTGAAGCTGAGCTTTGAAGCTTTCCCATTTACGGGCTTGGCTAAGGTATTTATATAATACTTTTAACTTTTTCACCGCCAATGACACCTATAGAAGACAAACGATTTCATGCCCTCAGCGCCAGGACTATAACTTTGTACTAATTTCCATACAATATTTTTCTTCTATAGAATACGTGTCGCTGAGGTCACGAAAACCTACAGCGCCATTTTGAGCATGGTACCGACAAGCGTGCGATATTCGAGCTTCTTAGTAAACATCATCATCATTTCAGCCAAAAGACGTCCACTGCTGGACATAGGCCTCCCCCTTGGGGATGCTTGCATCGCCACAACGACCGGTCCTGCGTTTTCCGCATCCAGCGGATTCCCGTGACCTTTACCAGGTCATCGGTCCACCTTGTGGGGGGCCTACCCACGCTGCACCTACCAGTACGCGGTCGCCACTCCAGTACTGTACGGCCCCATTGACCATCCGTTCTGTGAGCAATGTGCCCCGCTCAATGACACTTAAGTTTGGCAATTCTTCGGGCTATGTCAGTTACCTTCGTTCAGGAGAAGGTAACCGACATAGCCAGGAGCGAATTCGCAGGAGCAAATCTCTTCATTTCTGATTCGATCACGCAGGGACACTCCTAGCATAGCTCTCTCCATTACCCTTTGAGTGTCTTTGAGCCTTCTTATCAGGCCTATTGGGAACGTTTCAGTGCCGTAAGTAATTAACGGTAACACACACTGGTCAAAGACTTTCGTTTTGAGACACTATGGTGTTTTGGACAAGAAGATACTGCATAGTAGCTTCCCGAACGCTGCCCAACCGAGTTGGATTCAACGGTAATAAACTTAAATGGTTCAAAATGACGATATGTATGATTTTAAAATAATCACATAATCTGCTAACATTTGTACGTTTTGAAGTCTTAAGTTAAATAGTTTCTATAATTTTGCGTTAATATGTATCCAGACATACTGTGTGGATCACAACGTTGCGGATTCTGCGTGCAGTGGCACTGCTTACCTAACGGGGGTGAAGGCCAACAGTGGAACTGTGGGGCTCAGTGCGGCGATCAAGAGAGGGGACTGCAAGGGCCAGAGGGATGGTCTGCACTCCGTCACAGGCCTCATGGACTGGGCCCAGAGAGCGGGGAAAGGGACAGGTGAGACTAGGGTTATAATAAAACAAG
The DNA here is from genome assembly GCA_949699075.1 of Asteroscopus sphinx. NCBI lineage: Eukaryota > Metazoa > Arthropoda > Insecta > Lepidoptera > Noctuidae > Asteroscopus > Asteroscopus sphinx. The sequence continues at coordinate 4,869,390 of OX453014.1, forward strand.
TTTAACCGGATTACATCGCGAGTTTTCCTGACGTTTCGATAACTTTGCAGCGTTCGTGGTCACAGGAAGACTAAGATAATAAGCGTCTTTATTATATTATTAAAATAAACTACCCTATAGATTTTAACTAATTATAATCGTTTAGATGCACGCAGTAGTCGCTCATGGTAACATCACAGTCTAAGGAACTCTAGCTCTGCTCTTTCTTTAATTACGCTGTGGTAACATTATGTTTTACAGTGTAGCGTGCTGTTTGGGACTTGATTAATTGGCTTTTGATTGTTTCATTAACTACTGGTTTTTGAAACTCTAACATTTTTAAGTGGAGAAAATACCTGGGTCTTATCACACCACCCAGGGCGGTGTGGATATGTGGGCTCCACGGAATAAAGACTTGTTTTCTTTACTTCGTGGTGGGGCTCTCATCCATTATAAACTCCGCCGTATGGCACTCTCGCCTTTGGTGGATGAGTCGCGAGAATTAAAGTTTATAGCCCATCCAGCGCAGCTAACTTAAGGTCTTCCACTTTCTTTCTAAACTAAACTTTCTTTCGATGATGTCCGAGCACACCGCAACTTGAGTATAATATTGTCGTGTTGGGTTTTTTCAAATATCTTTGATTTGCAGTAAGAAAAGAATTGCATCTAATGCTGAAAAAAAAAGAACTCGTACCTCTTCTGATTGGGGGAAATGCTGCAATCTACATTATTAAGAATCCTGAATATTGAAATGATTTTTTGCGATTTGAGAAAAAAAAATAGTATTTCTTCTGATGATCCAGGTATTGTAACAACAACACGAGTGACGCATGCGACGCCAGCTGCATCGTATGCTCACTCTGCTGACAGGAGATGGGAAGCTGACACCGACATGCCGAGGACAAGCCTTCGCTGCGAAGACATAGCCTCACAGATGGTCAGAGGCCGCGTTGGCAGCAGGATAGACGTAAGTTTGTTTAAGAAAACATTGAAATTATAAAGGTTAAATCAAATTAGCTGCCGAAACGTTTCAGACGCGATGGGGTATATCGGCATCAACTTTTTTTATATTCAAATAGCTTACGTTTGACCGTTACCTCACCTGGTGCTAAGCGATCGTGTTCTTGCCCAGCCAAAATATTTGTAACCGTGCCTTGAAGACCACCAGATTATATGATTAAACAAGAAACAATAAGATTTTATAACCTGCTGCTCATCATTTCAAGTCAGCTGATCACTGGATCAACGGTTACGGGACGCGTAACCTTGTAGGTTTAAATTTTATTTTTTAAGGAACACCAGAAACCCACATTATTTTTAAATAAGTACAAAAACTTAAGTAAGAATTTAGCGCTTTGATCGGCCGCTGACTCCGTGATCAATTAATTTCAACGTTGTATTGACAAGTAATGAAGACATGGGAAGACTCATATCACTAGTAGGGCCCATCAAAAATTAAAGAGCGGTTTTTATGCCCCGTATTACAATATAATAACAAATATAATATTGTAATATATTATTATTGTATTATTATTTTAACTTGGGAGAGGCCTATGTCCAGCAGTGGACTGCGATAGGCTGAGTTGATTATAATTATGGTTAAAATTGTAAATTATGAGAAAGCTGAATCTGAAAAAATAAACTTTTCCCTGAGAGCCGTCAACCGTCAGATAACTTTTGTTGAAGAAAATAATTTTGCTAATAGCAAGGAACAAAACAGTTTCGCAGAAAATTTTACGCATTAAGGTTGAATTTTCAATCATCATTTAACTTTTATTGGAGGAATATTTTTGACGTTCTGACAGATTGGCTGCTTCATTTCACAACCCAGTACGGGACTTTTTTCTCAAAAATTGTTTCTTTTCATAATATTAATGACTAGTGGCCCGTTCCGGCTTCGCACGGGTCGACATGAAAATATAGCCTATGTTACTCAGGGTGAATGTAGCTTTCTAATGGTGAAAACATTTTAGAAATCGGCACAAGTAGTTTTTGAGTTTATTCATTACAAACATACACACAAAAATACAAATCTTTCCTCTTTATAATTTTTGAAATCGGAACAGTAGCTTTGAGTTTATTCATTACAAATATACACACAAAAATAGAAATCTTTCCTCTTTATAATATTAGTATAGATATAATAAGTCCCCACAGAAAAGCGAAAACATTTGCTTTAAAATCTTACAAATAATCAGAGATCTTAACACCTCAATACCTAGTGTTTCATTACTACCTCATACCTAGAAAATCTCGTAACAAGTCTTAAGGACATGTTAGGTTTTCGAATGATATTACATATAAACTTTTCAAGGTCTATGTCAAATTTTCCTTCAATCCGATTGTGAGTTCGAAGTGAACGTAAAGTTGAAGTCTGGACATCAATGACCATTGACGTTTCTTGTACTCTATATCTATTAGAAACTGGACTTACCACAAAACTGGTCAAAAGCTGCGGTAAAGTGGCCAATTCTTTTAAATTGCTTCTGAAAAATTTGGTTATAAGCCCTTACTGGGTTTTGATTTGGGACAGCCGAGATTTCCTATCGAAAAGATGACAAGATGTTGACCAAAATGAGTCATCATCCTCCGCGCCTTTTTCAATTATATTGGGGTCAGCTTCCAGTCTAGCCAGATGCGGCTGAATATCAGTATTACCAAAATTTACCAAAATGAGTAATTACTAATATATTAATCCTTGTTCACAGGTTGTATTAGGAGGTGGACGTAGAAATTTCTTCTCCAGAAACAAAAAGGACCTCGAAGGTTACAGCGGCTACAGGAGCGATAGTGCAGACTTGATCAGGGAATGGAAAATCAAGAAGGAAGCTCTTGGAGCATCTCCTAAATATGTGTACAACAGAGGCGCCCTCATGGGTCTCGATGTGGATAAATATAACAGTGTACTTGGACTGTTTTCACCAGACCATATGCCGTACCATTTGGAAGCTGGGGACGATGATCCAACCCTCAGTGAGATGACCCAAAAAGCGATACAAATGTTACGAAAGAGGAAGAATGGATTCTTCTTGTTTGTTGAAGGTAAAAATAAATTTTCAATTAGGATATCCAAAATTGACACCGATTGCGATCCTGTAATCTAATTTTCTTTCCAAGATGCTGACAAAGTTGTTTATAATTTTATTGTATATTTTGGGAGATATTCGATTTATGAAACCCTTTTAGTAGCATTACTTGTACAATGGTGTCAATTCTCTTGTTCACGAACTTAACTTATTTTAAACAATCGCTCTCTTTTACTAATACTAAATAAAAGAAAGTGATGGCAACAATTTTAGAACTTTCAAATTAGTTTACGTGATACATTTATTTGTATTTTAGTGGGCACGTTCTGAAATCACGACTAGATTTGTATGGAAATCTAAATTCCGACTAATTTGATAGTACTAAAATTATTGCCATCCCTTTCTTGTATCTAATGTTAGTAATAATTATGAGAGCAATAGTTTAAAATAAGTGTAGTTGGCGAACAAGAGAATCGACACCATTTTCATCCAATCTTTAAAAAAATCTAAATAAGAGAGCAAGATAGATCAATTATAAAATCTTTCAGACTTAACAACATAACATAACATCACGCCTGTACTTCCCTGAAGGTGTAGGCAGAGGTTTATAGTACGCCCACATTTCGCCATTTACTGCCTCGTTGGTCTAGTGGTTGCAAGTGCGACTGCTGAGAGTGGGGTCCTGGGTTCGATTTCCGGGTCGGGTAAAGTGTTATTGGGTTTTTTCATTAGGAAATTCTCAGTAGCAGCCCGGAGTCTGGATTTGTGCCCGGTCAATGGCAATAGGCTCGCCCCCTATTACATGGGACTATAACATAAATCTTTCAGAGTACTTCAATATTCGATATTATTTACCTAAGACCACTAAAATTTAATGATTCCAGGAGGCAGAATAGATACTGCTCATCATGAAACAAAGGCCCGTAAAGCGCTTGATGAGACGGCTGAATTCGCGAAAGCGGTGGAAGCTGCTTTAAGACTAGTGGACCTTCAAGAGACCTTAGTGGTAGTGACGTCAGACCATAGTCATACCATGACGTATAGTGGGTACAGCAAGCGAGGAACTGATATATTAGGGCTTACTAACAAGGTAATATATTTTGTTAATAAATTATATAAGAATGTTCATCTTCACTAACTTCATTTTCTTTCTCTCTGAGTCATCATCATCATTTCAGCCGAAAGATGTCCACTGCTGGACCCAATAGGGGATATGCCACAATCGCCACACTTGGCAGGCGGGTTGGCGATCGCAGTTGGTTGGTTAAATACTCAGAGTATTTATCCTCTGGTAAAAAATCCCATAGTCGCCTTTTACGACACCCATGAAAAGAGATAAGGGTGGTGCTATTCTTTACGTCCGACACCCCACGGAATTGTTTTATTATAATGTGTAGTGATCGCGAAAACCTAAGAAAGTATTATCTTACGTGAAGTTAATTTTTTTCCCGAATCACACCTACTGCAAGCCGCGTTAAGGAACTTCGTTCCAAAAACTGGTGTTTGTAATGTATTTTATTATCTTCCAGCTAAATGCATCCGATAGTATGCCATACACCACTCTGAGCTATGCGAACGGGCCGGGGTACAAGCCACATGACAACTACAGGAGATACAACCTTAGTGCTGATGACTTTAGTGAGTATCTTCTTTCATAAAACGATGGAATCCAAACTAAGGCTAAGAAATGGTGATTCAATAAAAGCCAGTTTTGCTTGCCTATAGAATTTCTGGGTTGTGTTGTACTGAATGTGCTTATTGATTGGCAAATTGATTTTCAAGGCTTTTTCGTTTTCTAATTACAACTACTGGAATAGATAATCCTGTCTTTGTCCAGGATTCCAAGGACGCTATGATTTCCTAGTAAATTATTATGTGAATATGTCACCCACTCGTTACTTATATCATTAACGTAAAATTTATTGATTTAGCTTAGAGAAGGCGAAGATGTAATGCAAAGATTAGCCAGTTAATTTGATATTTTTTTTTAACATATAACGATAGAAAGGTTATTTAGACAAACTATAAACTATACGGGTTGATTTACCTGAGACAGTTCTAGCAAATCCTAAACAAAAAGGGATCAGAAACTTCTATGTAGACATTTAAAATGATATTGACATAATCAGATATTTGGTCAAACGGGAGCTTTCCTTGTTGGCACTCGAAGTTGTAACGGAATAAGTCTACTTAGGGCAGGCAATTCAGCTTGGTAGACACAACTTCGAGAAAGAAGCCAACAGAAGGATCCGTTTGGGCTGGGCAGCATTTGGCAAACTTCGCCGAGTCTTCACGTCGCCTATACCGCAAAGTTTGAAGACAAAGGTCTTCAACCAGTGCGTCCTGCCTGTCATGACTTACGGTGCTGAAACGTGGACACTGACAGTTGGGCTAGTCCACAAGTTCAAAGTCGCTCAGCGAGCTATGGAGCGAGCTATGCTTGGAGTTTCTTTGAAGGATAAAATCCGTAACGAGATTATCCGGAGAAGAGCCGGAGTGACCGACATAGCTTGTAGGATCAGTAAGCTGAAGTGGTAGTGGGCTGGCCATGTCTGTCGAAGGACCGATGGCCGCTGGAGCAGACGAGTCCTTGAGTGGAGACCGCGAATCGGCAAACGCAGCGTAGGGCGCCCCCCTGCCAGGTGGACCGACGACCTAAAGAACGTGGCTGGGGGGGACTGGATGCGGAAGGCAGAGGACCGAGTGTTGTGGCGCAACTTGGGAGAGGCCTATGTCCAGCAGTGGACTGCGATAGGATGAGTTGATTGAGCTTTCCTTGAAAATCAGTAAGTTTCGTGTAAGGATTAATTTATTGTATTGGAGGAAAAAATCTGAGCGGCAGAAGTAGATAACATAACAACATTAACATAACATCACGCCTGTATTTCCCCGAAAGGGTAGGCAGAGGTGTAATAGTACACCCACATTTCGCCAGTTATGTTATAGTCCCATGCAATAGGGGGCGAGCCTATTGCCATTAACCGGGCACAAATCCAGACTCCAGGCTGCTACTGAGAATTTCCTAATGAAAAAACCCAATAACACTTTGCCCGACCCGGGAATCGAACCCAGGACCCCACGCTCAGCAGTCGCGTTTGCAACCACTGGAACAATGAGGCAGTCAGTCAGTATCCCTTTTTGTTTAGGATTTGCTAGAACTGTCTCAGGTAAATCAACCCGTATAGTTTATAGTTTGGCTAAATGACACGAATAGTATAAAATACAGTAATCCTGTCAAAAAAAAATACAACTACAACGTGTTATTGAAATAACTGAAAACCTCTTAAAGGGTCATTTTACTCATCAGTATGAACAACTTTTACTATGGGACCAACCCTCATCATCTTCATTTCAGGCGAAAGACGTCCACTGCTGGACATAGGCCTGCCCCAAGTATCGCCACACTGGACATGATGGGGGGATATGCTATAATCGCCACGCTTGGCAGGCGAATTGGTTGGCAGTTGGTTGGTTAAATACTCAGAGAACACTAAATAAATAAATAAATATTTTTTGGACATTTTTACACAACACCATCTAGTCCCAAACTATGCAGAGCTTGTACCGCTTGTACTATGGGTACTAGACAATGGATACACACACACATGATGATGGATGGATACACTGCTGCCCATCCTCTGGTGAAACCCTTAGTCGCCTTTTACGACACCCATGAGAAGATATAGGGTGGAGCAATTCTTTATGTCCGCTACCACACGGGACCAACCCTAAAATAGCTAAGAAAAACAGCTGTTCCCTACATTTTGTCGATTTATGTGAACACAAATGTAGGGATGCCCGGGGCCTGGATTTGTGCCCGGTCAATGGCAATAGGCTCGCCCCCTATTACATGGGACTATAACATAACTAGCGAAATGTGGGTGTACTATACACCTCTGCCTATCCCTTCGGGGAAATACAGGTGTGATGTTATTTTATGTTAAATGTAGGGAACAGGTGATTTTCTTTTCGCTATTTCAGGGTTGGTCCCATAGTAAAAGTTGTTCATACTGATGAGTACAATGACCCCCTTAAGAGGTTTCAGGTATTTCAATAACACGTCGTATAACTACTCCTGAGAAAATTAATTTTGAAATTTAAAATTTGTAAACTGACTTTAGTCATTGAATGTATAGAGGCTCTTTTAATTAACTTCAATCAATTTATATCCTGTTACAGGCAACTTAAACTACTCGTATCCGTCTCTGGTGCCAATAACTCGGGAGACACATGGAGGTGAAGACGTGGCAGTGTTCGCCAAGGGACCTTGGTCTCATCTCTTCACGGGAAACTATGAACAGAACTTCTTGCCCCACGCGATAGCATACGCAGCCTGTATAGGACCTGGTTTGACCAACTGCAAATCATAAACCAGTTTATTTTAAGATATTTTGATGAATAGAAATTATTAATCACTGCACACCCATACTCGGACACGTGCTCGGAAATCGTTCTGAGGTGAATAATCGTTCCGAGTTGGGGTGCGAGTGCGTGTGAGATTATGTGTGTGTATACAATTATATTTATAACTGTGTATTTTAATATTGTGTAGTGCAAAAACCCAAAAGAAGGCTCTAATTGGCTAGCACCTGTTATTCGTTTTCTTTATTACTGTAAAAATTTATTTATTATACTTTTACATACCCAGTAAATAATGAAAACAATCGTACCTATTGCTAATGAAAATTTCGTTTTTATTTACTTAGTTTTGTAGGTTAACTTTAATTATTAAAACTCGTAGTTTTTGTGAGTACTACTCACGCAAATAAAGAATGGGATTGAAAATGGCGACCCTTCTATGTGCCTCTCGCTCACACAATACCGTAAGTGTGAGCGAGAAACAAATTCAAATGCTGCCATTTTCAATCCGATGCTTTATCTGCGCGAATAGTAAGTATATTTTGAACGACACTGTACTATACTGCTTTTTTTGTTTCTTCCACATTAATGTATATTTTCATACTGTCGTACCAGACCCCATTTGTGAGTAGTTTTGTCCAAAATCTTGATCTTAGAGTCTTGCGGTCTTGCATTTTTGCAAGATCAATGCAAGACCGCAAAACCAAGACTTTGTGTCTATCAATGTCTGTGTTTTGAAGAAGAGCAAGGGGGCGATAGGACATGCTCTACGGTCGCCAAACACTTTTCTGTAATGACTCCGGGTAGTTTTGCCCAAAGTCTTGATCTTGCGGTCTTACATTGGTTTTGAGAAAATGCAAGACCACAAGGCTGCAAGACTTTGGGCAACCCTACACGTATTCATTACAGAAAAGTGGTTGGTGACCATAGATCATGTCCTATCGCCCCTTGATACTTTTTCAAATCACAGACATTGATGGCTATTAGTGTTGCCCAAAGTCTTGGCTTGGTCTTGCAGTCTTGCGGTCATGCATTGCAAAATAGTGACCCATCGTGGACAATCGTTGTAGCCACGCCCCTTAACCAATCAGGACATTGTAAATTAATAAAACTTTTTAACAAAAAATTGAACCGACGAAAACAGAAATTGAAAAGCGAAAAATAACGAATTATGAGTCGGCGCCAAACGAACTTTTAACAAGCAAAGTGCGTGTAAGTTGCAAGTGGCCGAGCGGAGAACGCATTTTTGGAAAGTTATTGTTTATCGTTGAAAATTTCACGTTGTGTTTGATGTGACGTTGTTTTTATTATTTATTTAAATTAATTTAATGATCTTCGTTGATTGGTTGTTTGGCGCCGACTCATAATTAGTTATTTTTCGCTTTTCAGTTTCTGTTTTCGTCGGTCCAATTTTTTGTTAAAAAGTTTAATTTTTAATTTTTTTGTGGTTAAAATCTAACTCCAGGTCTCCATTATGTCGTAGTGTCTAGAACTATATTTATGTGTGTCAAGTTTCAACAGAATCGGTTAACAGGTCAGAATTCAGTGGGTAAACAAACACTCATCCCCTGTTTTACTACCCTTAGGGGTGGATTTTGATTTTGTAATTTAAATGGGACCAACTTCGAGGTATACCCTATCCATTAAAAAAAGAATCATCAAAATCGGACCACTCTGTAAATTATGCGTGGTCATACATAAAAAAAATAAAAAAAATATACGCGTCGAATTGAGAACCTCCTCCTTTTTTTCGTCGGTTAAAAAGCTGTGTCAGTTGTAGCACATTAATCAGTTCAAGCAAGCCCCTCTTACCAAACAGACGTGTCTTAAAGATAAACTTTGGAGTTTAGCGGCAGGCGGCAGCGGCAACTGCACGTGCAGCGCGACGATTGCCCACCCTGCTACACGTGCAGCTCAATTAGCTTTCAAACCTTGCGTGCCGCGAGTCACGTGGTTCTAAAGTAATTTCATACGAAACCATGGTAATCACTAGTGCCGCCTACCGTTGCGGCAGGTGCCTCGCAGCACGTGCAGCTGCCCTCAACTCCAAAGTTTACCTTAAGTGTCATCATTTATATGTAAAAATGAATACTGCTACTTCGCCTATTTCGTAAAATCAAAATAGATCATTAATTGATAGCCGACAACGACGAATATATTGCAATGTTTTTAAATGCTTTAAACAGTGTGATATGAGGTGAAATTAGATGACATAATTATTTTATTAAATACGAACGACAGTTCTGATGATTCTGAATAAAACATGTTGTTTACTATCCAATAATAAATATTTTAAAAACAGAAAATTTGTTGGTTTATTTTACTCCACCGTGGCTACACCTTTAATTTGCAGTTGCAATGATGAGCCACTATTTTCTTAAAGCGAACAGACTATAGTTGCAAGTAATTAAACGCTTTTTTTAAAACCAATTTCATCAGTATTTTATTAATTCTTGCTATGTTATTCACCCTCTCAGCTATTTCACTTAAATCGCCGCTGTAAATCTCTGTGAATGTTTTAATTAAAATTAAATGTTTTGTAGAAATAATTTCATATAAGACGATTAGATTATGGTAATTCCACATTCTGTGAGGCTTACTGGTGAAAATACATTAAAATTCACTGCCATTGTAAACCTTAAACATGCAAAAATAAAGTCGAAATTAAATTTTGTTATGTGCAGTAAATTTTACATCAGCATGCAAATTAGAACTTTATGGAATTAAGATATAGTTTAAAATTGAATATACGTGTGTCTACAATACGTTGTAAGGTGTATTTTGTTTGTAAATATAACATGCTTCAATTAGAAAAGCAAATATTTCGTCTAAGTCCGTTATATGGTTTCAAATCACGTATATTTGTTTGTCTGTAGAAATAATTAAAATTAATTAAAGTATCTGATATTTTATGTAGATAAATAGCATTCTCCCTGTTAAAGCCAAGATATCTATGTTTTAATACAATATATTAAAGATACACATCATATAATTATTCTGTACGCGTGTTTGTCACCTATCTCCTCCTAAACGGCTGGACCGATTTGGTTTTTTTTGGAAATTTTGTGTGTATATTTCAATGGATTCCTGGATGGTTTGAAAACATAATTAGACCTTGTAGGTGGCGCTGATGTTGGTATGTCACTGATCTTCTCCTAAACGGCAGGGACGATTTTAATGATATTTTTTGTGTATGCTCGAGTTGGTCCCTGAAAGGTTTGAATTCACAAATGGACCCGGTAGGTGGCGCTGCAGTCGGTGTGTCATCAAATTTGATTTGCTGAATTATGTAAATGTTAAATTTAAAATATCATATTTAATGAGGCGCTGCTTTTGCGGGCAGGACGACGTCTGCCGGGTCCTCTAGTTAATTATATTATTATAAAAATAGGTACCTGTGTCCTTTGATGCTTTTAATATTCAATATTACTACGTACGGTTCAAAAAGCCCTACAAAAATAAACTTATAAATAACATATCTGTCAAAACACTTTCTCGTAAAGTGGCTCTTATTGCATCGGTTTTAGGTTCATAATGTAGCTTATAACGCACGCGTGCTTTTTACATTATGTTTTACTATCGCAGTAGTGCTTTTTACTTTGCAGTTTATTTTTAAATCGCAGCAAGTAGTTGTTATGCCTAAACAAAATTAAACATTTTTGGGAATAAATCAACTGTACTAAAGATTTAAATTGTGGAAAGAAAAAATCGCTCACGAGCAGGATTCGAACCTGCGACTCCTGGCTCAGTACGCCAGTGCTTTAGCCACTAAGCTACCGTGAACACTGCTCGTGGTATCCAAATTATCCTCCACTATACGTCTTTGGGTGACGTCAGCGATATCTTATTAAGAAACATTGTTCCTTAACCAACTCTACTAACTTTGCAGTTAAATCAAAGTCGTATAGATATACCCTTACTAATTATTTTATTATTTTAACGCATTTTACGCATGCTAAGCGAATTCTAAAGATTTAAATTGTGGAAAGAAAAAAATCGCTCACGAGCAGGTTAATAAAGTGGACGATAATTTCGATACCACGAGCAGTGTTCACGGTAGCTTAGTGGCTAAAGCACTGGCGTACTGAGCCAGGAGTCGCAGGTTCGAATCCTGCTCGTGAGCGATTTTTTCTTTCCACAATTTAAATCTATAGAATTCGCTTAGCATGCGTAAAATGCGTTAAAATAATAAAATAATTCAACTGTACTAATTAAAATATGAAAAATAAACATTTTATTTGGTCAGATTATTTATTTTTGTCAACAAATTAACATTAATTTCTGTCATAAATAAAAAAATCAATTTATTATATTTTTAACATTAGGCTGTTGGCGGTTTCCTTCGACCACCTGCGCGCGCATAGCTGTATGTCACCGTGCACTTACAGTAATCCGCGCGCCCATTTATTCACAAATTCAATATTTGTCTAAAATGTGTGTATGTATTTTTCCTCGCAAGTGTGTTGAAAAACGTCGTATGACACGCGTGAGCATTGTCAACTTAGCTCACTTGTATCATAATGTACTATTAATAAAAAATGTATATATTGAAATCTACGTTAAGAACCCGTATTAGGCAGGTTGGTCTAAGAACCTTAGACCCTTTCCTATCATAGAGCCATATCTCATGTTAATCGGGCCCACGAACATAAGCGCCTGTAATAATGTTGTATATAACCCTTAGGTCTCTAACATCAATAGGGTTTATAGCACACATATTTCAGACCTATTGAACCTATTTATTGATATTTATTACACGTATGAAAACCCTTTTGTGGTATTATGTGATTCGTGACCGTAATGTACGGTCCATAACGAGAGTAAGATGGACATATTCACCTGTATAACTCTATCCCTTTCTCACAACGATATAATGATAGCTAACAATTCGTTTTACGGCATTAGCGTAATTAGCACAGAAACAGATAGATTGGAAAAGTGGGCAGAGCACGTGCCAACACTCTGCACCATAGTGCAGGGCATTTCAAAGCCTTTCTCAGTACATAAGGTGACTTCTTTCTTTAAATACTGTAACGAAAACCCGCAAAAATGCCTTATTGTGCTGTTTCTAACTGCAGAAACAAAAGCTGTAAAGTACATTTGATTAAAGTTGATTTTTAAAAATCAATGAGTCAATATGTAAGGCGTAGTTTGTTCGAAAGTTGCCACGCATTAATCGCAAGTAAAATTGTGATTACAACCATTCTATCTCTATCTATTTCTGTGGTAATTAGACTGAGTGATAATTTCATTCAAAGTTCAGCTAATAGTTGAAGCACAAGATTTTTTAGACAATATTTTTTCCAAGTCATGCTTTGCAGAAGGCGCAGGACCGGTCGTTGTGGCGATGCTTGGGGGAGGCCTACGTCCAGCAGTGATGATGATGATGATGATGATGATGCAGTCAATCTTTTAGAAGACACGGATTTGGTACTGTAACCCAAACTCAGTGTGTCAACGTTAACTACAGCAGAGATCCTGGGACCATCTTCCGGCTCGATCATCAGATCAGCTCCTACACACTATAATATTGCATTGTCATCGGGTTTATGTGTACCAAATTTCAGCCAATTCTGTAAAAGGAAACAGCAGGGCAATTGCGTAACTCATTTGATAGTTTCATTTTTATGTAAAATTGAAGTCGTTGTTGATAACATCGCTATAAAACATTGGAATTGTGTAACGACATAGAGGGACTTCATTATGAAGTAAATGACGTCAGGAGGGAAATCCATTGCAATATGAATGACGTCATGTATATTAGATCACGTTTCGTTATGCAAATAAGCTGCTGCAAGTATGCGTTTTAAGCTTTATCATTCATTCAATTTCATGACGAATCCCTCCAACATCATAGTAAACAGTTTTGTAGTTACGCAATTCGAATTGTATCATTATTCCGGATTCAAACGTCAAAATTGACATTTTGTTGATTGCGATGCAGTTTTTACACAATTGCCCTGTTGGTTTAAATTTGGCTTGCAAGATTTGACCAAAACCAACTAACGAAGATTGAAGTTAAATAAAAGTTTGTAAAAATCAACGTGTATCCGGAAGCACGTAAAATGTTGGCTGACACCACAGACAAAGTAAAAAATACATGTCTGTGGCTGACACGCACACAGGCGCATGAGTAATCTTCAAACGTAGCCTTTTAAGGCCAACTTGAATTTGGTATTCTCTAGTAGTATCAGTGATTCTCTATTGTTTATTCAGACCGTTTATTATTTTTTCTCTATTGTTAATTGTTTCATGCAACTACTGCAGCGGTTCTATACCTATGGTAAGGCCTATGTACCACAACCACAACACATTTTATGAAGCTATATTTACCATTGTAATAATATTTAGTCTGGCTTTAAGTGTAATAAGATTGTTTATATTTTAGTACGTAAATTAATTGAAAATAAAAACCGGCCAAGTGCGAGTCGGACTCGCGCAGTAAGGGTTCCGTACCTCTCAACGACCTGATACCCCATAAAAACTAATTTAATTTACGAGAGTTTACCAAAAGACATCAACGTACGGTGTACGAAATATGCATTTTTGCATGTCTTTCTTACGCTGGTACCACCACATATGTCTATGTTTGTCTTATTTTTAGTATTTGTTGCTAAACTATATAATATGCACTATAATCTGACTAAGTTTGACGCCGATATATATTACCGTTTTGAAGATAGAACAGGAACAAAAACGTTGAAATGCATGTTTTTTGAGGTTTCTTGTATGGGGACTCCTATGGTTTTAGACTTTTTTTTGTTTTTAGTATTTGTCGTGATACACCTCATAGCAACACATATTTTGAGAAAATTTCAACCGGTTACCTATTACCGTTCAAAAGATACAGCCCTGTGACAGACAGACGGACGGACGGACGGACGGACAGACGGACGGACGGACGGACGGACAGCGTAGCGAGAGTTATAGGGTCCCGTTTGGAACCCTTCGGGTACGGAGCCCTAAAAAATTAATAAATAATTGTTTGAAATGTAATAAAATGACCAATTTTTTAATTTAGGTGCCTACGTTGTTACTGTTTTACCTGTAGTATAATCTGGTTTTCAAGGCTCGAGTGAATAGGTTTTTGCTGGGCAAGTGGAACCGTCGCCGACCGCACCATCGCTTAACATCAGGTGAGGTGGCGGTCAAACGCAAGCCCGTTAAGAATAAAAAAATTTATAAATAAAAAACCGGCCAAGTGTGAGTCGGACTCACGCAGTAAGGGTTCCGTACCACCCATCGACCTGATACCCCATAGAAACTGATTTGATTTACGAGAGTTTATCAAAAGACATCAACGAACGTACGCGAAATGTGTATTTTTGCATCTCTTTCTTCCGTAGTTACCACCACATATGTCTATGTTTGTGCTGTTTTTAGTATTTGTTGCTAAACTAGATAGTATGCACTATAATCATACCAAGTTTGACGCTGGTATTAAATACCGTTTTGAAGATAGAACAGGAACAAAAATGTTGAAAAAATGCATGTTTTTCGAGGTTTCTTGTATGGTTTTAGACTTTTTTTTGTTTTTAGTATTTGTCGTGATACACCTCATAGCAACACATTTTCTGTGAAAATTTTAACTGGTTATCTATTACCGTTATAAAGGTACAGCCCTGTGACAGACAGACGGACGGACGGACGGACAGCGTAGCGAAAGTAATAGGGTCCCGTTTGCATAATTTAGATACGGAACCCTAAAAAAGACGTGTGGCACTCGGAGACCGCCGCGGTAAAGCTATTGCATAGCATTTTTTATGTAAATACAAAGAGGAGGTGCCCTAACGCCGAAACTCTAAGCAGGCAAGAGTCACCAGATTGCGGGGCGAAAAGGGGGATTACGCATGCGCAGTAACGCCGATACAACCAATGCCACCTAGAGGCGATTTGCAGAACTAAAGAGACAAGCGTGATATTTCAAAAAGTCATTAAAAGTTCTGCTATTCATCGATAGATGGCAAAACTAAAAAGTATCACCGCTGTGCCGGTCGGAGTGGGGGGTGTTAGGTTATTTTCGTTACGGAATTTCTGGATTCGGTCTCCACGCTCAAGGCCCGCGATAGAAGCTATGCAATAGCTTAAAAACATTACATTGAATATGTATAACTTAACTTATATACCATCAATTCGCATTTCACTCATAGTATTCTAGTAGTAAAAAATATAGACGAGGTGCTGCGAACAATCAAAGTGAAGCCAACATAACCGTGCTCCACCGTGTACAAATCAGCGCTCATGCACACACATGCATCTCAAACCTTGCTCGCCGCTCTCAGTACACAGTCGCGGCATCGCTCGGTAACATAACATAACATCACGCCTGTATTTCCCTGAAGGGGTGGGCAGAGGAGTATCGTACACCCACATTTCGCCAGTTATGTTGTATGTCCCATGTAATAGGGGGCGAGCCTATTGCCATTAACCGGGCACATATCCAGACTCCGGGCTGCTACTGAGAATTTCCTACTGAAAAAACCCAAAAACAGTTTGCCCGACCCGGTAATCGAACCCAGGATCCCACGCGCAGCAGTCGCGCTTGCGACCACGAGACCAACGAAGCAGTCCAGCATCGCCCAGTAAGCATTGCGAAATCAAATATCCTTTAGGTGCATGTTGTGTGCGTGGGCGCTGGTTTATACACGGAAGAGCACGGTTATTTTTGGCTTCTCTATGATTGTTTGCAGCACTTTGTCTATATTTTTATTATGTCTATGCTGGAATTGAGAATCAAACCAACAAGGACATCTCAAGCAACGGTTAAAATGACGAGGCCAATAAAGCGAAATAGATGGAATATTTTGGTGCACTTGATGGTAATGAGAACCCTACTTAATTGTAGATAAGGGTAAGTTAGCAAGCTTTCCTGTTCAATGGACTCGTTACAGATTTGGGTCAATGAGGTCACGATTATTCTAGTCTTTGATTGAAATGCAAGAATATTTACTTGCTTCAATGCCTTCAATAAAGACGCCTTAACCTGGAATGGGAGAATGCAAATAAAGCGAAGCTTTCATAAAAAAACCGCAATTGAATCTGAGAAGTCTAAAGGTCTACGGTAAAAATTATCACGGGAATAAGAGATTTAAAATTTAAATACTTCCAAAGAGATAAGATGTTGTGATTTAAATCACAACATCTTTTAACAAAGATAACAAGATAAGATAACTTATCCTTAGGAAGTATTTTATTTATTTATTTTAATTAACGTGCATGTACGAATGCTTTATAACTACGTGAATAACAGTGTATATATACATGCTGAAATTTGAATCGCTTATTTCCCAAAAAGGGGTCATTGTACTCATTATTATGAACAACTTTTACTATTGGACGAACCCTGAAATCGCGAAAAAAAAATCAGTTGGTACCTACATTTGTGTTCACATAAATCGATAAAATGTAGGGACCACCTGATTTTTTTTCGCCATTTCAGTGTTGGTCCCATAGTAAAAGTTGTTCATAATGATGAGTACAATGACCCCTTTTCGGGAAATAAGCAGTTCATATTTCAGCATGTATAGATTTATTATTTTAATAATTCGAAGCTAAACAACAATGGTACAGTAAAGTTTATTTTTGAGGACCAACACGTAACATGTGGAAATTCTCATAGATATCTTCCATCTGGGGAGGGCGGAGGGGTATGTCGGACTCTTACCGACTAAAACCACACGGTGGCCACCCGCTGCACAAAATAGAGGAGCTCTGGGAACTCCAGTGGACCGTGCCGGTGCCCCTCCGTGCTACGCCTTTGGCACATTCCGGGGCAACAACAAGGTTTCGCCAACAGCAGCACGCCACCACCACGTGCTGCTGTCCTCCCAAGGGTCACTTAATGGATGCCTCGAGTCCCCCTTTTCTTGGCACCCACGATCCCAAAGGTCCCCCACCATCATTTGGTGGTGGGGGATGCGGCGATTCGCTCTATCTGGGCCTTGCACCGGGGCGGTTGCCTTACGTCTCCGAGCGGGTTCGGCCCTCTCCCGATCCCGCTCTGCGGCCTCTTTCTGGACCATGACAGCCTTGCTTTGCCAGCATAGCCGACACTACTGCTGGCAGAGAATGATCTTGCCCGATCTCGCTAACCAGGCTTTCCTTGACAATCGAAATTTCTGTACCATAGACGAAATAGTGCAAAGAGTATAACAACTGATACGGTGTTATCAAATTATTAACAAATTGTACGATTAAAATAAGTATATTTTAGGGCAAACGAGCAAGCGGGTCACCTGGTAAGCAATCTCCACCGCCCATGGATATCTGCAACACCAGGGGAGTTACCGATGCGTTGGCGACCTTTTAAAAAGACGTATGCTTGTTTCTTGAAGGCTCCCATGTCGAATTGTTTCGGGAAAACCGCTGACGGGAGTTGGTTCCACAGTTTTGCTGTACGAGGCAAAAAATGACGTGTAAAACGTACAGTAGTTGATCGCCAATCATCAAGATGGTGAAGATGGAATTTAGATTTATGGCGAGTGGTACGATGGTGGAAGTCAGCGGCTGGTATAAGTTCGAACAATTCCTCAGAGCATTCCCCATTGTAAATGCGATAGAGTATACATACAGATGCAACGTCTCTACGCAAGGCTAGAGGGTCAAGCTAGCAAGACTGGGAACAATATAGTCGCCGACGATTCGAACCGCTCTACGCTGAATGCGGTCAAGTGGAAGGAGAAGGTACTCGGGTGCTCCAGCCCAGAGATGAGAGCAATATTCCATGTGTGGCCGGATTTGTGCCTTATATAGTTTAGGGCGATGATCCGGCCTGAAATATTGTCTCGCTCTATTGAGCACTCCCGAGTTTTTTGGAAGCTAATTTAAATATTTATTACTTTAAAATTATTTTGATTCTGATTGCCTAGTTGGTCTAGTGGTTGCAAGCGTGAGGTCCTAGGTTCGATTCCTGGGACGGGCAAAGTGTTATTGGGTTTTTTCATTAGGAAATTCTCAGTAGCAGCCCGGAGTCTGGATTTGTGCCCGGTTAATGGCAATAGGCTCGCCCCCTATTACATGGGACTATAACATAACTGGCGAAATGTGGGTGTGCTATACACCTCTGCCTAACCCTTCGGCGAAAATACAGGGGTGATGTTATGTTATAATATGTAAAATTATTTTCAGGGTTTTTTTATCGTATATTTATGAGCTTTTTAAAGACACTACTGGGTTAATTTGGTCCATTATTACTCGTAAACTAAATAAGCCTACTCAGCCGTGGTTTTTTTCCTTTTAAATTCGATTAAGGTATTCCTTTAGAGGAATAGTTTTCAAGTGTTCAGTAAAAATGTTTTAGACAACCCCTAATATTTTTTAAATGCTTGTTAAACGATAATCTACACGATGAGATACATCATCATCATCATCATTTCAGCCAAAAGGCCTCCACTGCTGGACATAGGCCTCCCCCAAAATGGGAGGGATATGCCATAATCGCCACGCTTGGCAGGCGGGTTGGCGATCGTAGTTGGTTGTTTAAATACTCAGAGAACGCTGCTGCCCATCCTCTGGTGGAACCCTTAGTTGCCTTTTACGACACCAATGAGAAGATATAGGGTGGTGCAATTCTTTATGTCCGCCACCACACGGAACGACAGAATACGCGATACGCGAAAGAAAAAAATCAACCCCACTGTAGGGGAGGTACCCTAAAACACCTTTTGAAGTCAAATTTCTTTACGCACGCCTGACTTGGGGAGTAAGCTGGTGAATGCGTTACGAAAAGTGAGGCGAACGGAGGGGGTAGTGCGGGACGCGGGGAACGAGGCGTGCGCGACTGCCGGCCTCGACACAGCGCCGGCAGATGTACGCGCGCCGCGCCGCCATTCCTTTGTTCTCATAGAAATAGTATTCAGGGAGATATAATTTAGTAAAATTTTTGTCAAAAAAAAAGCACACTTATACTATTACTTTTTAAACTTAGATTTTTGTCACTACTTCTTGAACGTTATGAGAATGTACAACAATCCCAAATTTAGACTCCGCAATCTCAGTCTTTGAGTAACATGTAAAAGACAGGTGGTTCCTTATTTTTTTATGTTTTTTATTTCGTCACAGGTAAGTTTTACTTGTTTGACCTTGAAACCCAAAAATTATTTATTTTTGTCTGATCCTCAGTCGTTATGATTGACATATAGCTCAGACAAGATTGACGTTACTATTATCTCTTCATATCCTCTACTATCGATGTGGGCATAATAAGCTTAAGGATAAGATATTGGGCCACCAAAGTATTTTATTCCCGGAAACAACCTCCAACTATTCGCTCGAGAATGAAATAATGTCATACAAAACCTTTTTCTTTTTGATGTCGGTAAAAAAGAAGTCATTTTTATTTGTGGATTCAATATTCATAACTTTAAGAGGTAAAAACCTACTTTAGAAAGAATAAAATAATTTGTGTGAAACAGTTTAGAAAGTAGGACTTTGATTCGGTTTGATTTAAGAAAAAAATTGCATCGACTTCCTAAGCCGTTTCACACAAATTACTTTATTCTTTTTGAAGTCAGTCCCCTGAAGAGTTCTCTTTATCTCCTATGATCGTCATCAGATCTTCACCAAATTTAAATGGGACCATCTCGTTAGAAATCTCGAGGTGCATTAAAAGAGCCTCCACGAGTGACGATATTTAATTGATCGTCCGGTGCACCCTGGGCAGTCGGCCCCGCTACCAACCTGCTGACTGGCCAATCTTTTCCCCACGGCGTGAGCTATTATCATTATGTAGCTCATGTCGACACGATAGAAGAAGAATGGAGAAAACTCTTTCAAACGAAAAAGATTGATCCAAATCGGAAACGCGTACATATGTTAGAGTTATGCCCGAACATACTTATTCCAAATCGGTTGATAAATGACGGAGTTCTAAGGTAACAAACAAAAAAAAAATACAACTGAATTGAGAACCTCCTCCTTTTTTTGAAGTCTGTTAAAAAGTAACGTTGTATACAGACTAATTAAGAAACTGCTACTTTTTGAAGTCGGTTAATAACAGGACCCTAAATTAGGTTTGTGCCTGAAAATAAACGAGTGAAATTCCAAAACAAACTGTTTTAAGTAATTCCGAATTTCTCAGAACTTATTTTCAAGTACAGTCTGTTTTTCTCTCTTGTCTTATTTAGTAAACAATCTTAGCACGTCTGTTTAATCAAATGACTACTGATAATATATAATTACTAGTTTTTCACATGTAATCAGGTTAACACATTTATTTAGTATGTTAAATTGTTAACATAATGTCTTTTATTAATAATTATTATTGACGAATTACATTAAAAAGACATGCCAAGATTGTTTACTAAATAAGACAAGTAAGAAAAAACAGAGATTAGGTAAGTATTGGAGCAACAGTTCCAGTATTCTCAACCCGCTGTGGGGAGCTTTTCATAGTTTTCAGTAGCTTTTCCACCCTTGGCAGGGGTGGTTGTGTCATAGCGGTACAACCAGCTAACTTGTGAATTATCGTGTTTATCTAAAACTGTAATTATTAACTGTGAAGTTACTTACTGTGTGTTCTAAAAACATGATGGGTAAGTCTAAATTTTGTATGTTAATTGTAATACCGTGACAAGAATCTCCGTCTAAGATTCATATTTTTGCATAAACCATCAATTTTATTTGCGACAGGTAACGTTACTGGAGCGATATATTCTCAAATTGTTATCCATTCATGTGTTTTGATATAAAGTAACGCGAGAGGAATATTTTTATATTGCGGATAACTGCATAGTGCATAATACGTTGCCTTCTTATGTAAGCGCATAAATGCAGGAGCTTGAAGCCATGTCCACAAGGTGGACCGACGACCTGGTGAAGGTCGCGGGAATCCGTTGGATGCGGAAGGTGCAGGACCGGTCGTTGTGGCGATACTTGGGGGAGGCCTATGTCCAGCAGTGGACGTCTTTCGGCTGAAATAATGATGATGATGATGATGAAGTCATGATAAATTGGAAAAGTAAATTAGTTAACAAATCGGTGCTATTAGCTAATTTCAAGAGGATGGACAGCAGTATCAAAAATAATCAGCCTATTACTGTCTGGGCATGAGCCTCTTCTCAGAATGACAAGTTTTCAGGCTGTAGTGTAGGACGCTGACCTACTGCAGGTGGGTGGTCTACACACACTTTCGCTAACTGTATGGAGCACTCTCAGGTGTGCTGGTTTCCTCATGACGTTTTCCTTCACCGTTAAAGCAAGTGATATTTTTTTACTTAAACTTCATGCAACATACATCTACATAGGCGGACTTAATGCCTTAAGAATTCTCTCCCAGACAACCTTAGGGTGATACAGGGATGACAAGGTAGGTGCAATTTTGATTCACAAAACAAAACAGGACGAGAAATAAATGATAACAAAAACAACAGATAATCAAGTTTCGAAGGCCAATCGTAATTAAAAACGTTCCAAACTAATCTCAATGCTTTAACGGCCAAAATTAATATCCAATCTATCCACGATTTGCCTTACTAGAGATAGGAATTTGACATAAGCTCCATACAAAATACGTCATATTTCTATCTCTAGTAGGGCAAATCGTGGTTAGATTGGATATTAATTTTGGCCGTAGATCTCAATATTCTAACAGTAGATGTTCCTGTTTGTCGTTTATTTGTGACACTTAGGTAATCTACCGTACAATATTTACTAATTCAAATCGTTTAGATGCACGCAGTAATCACTCACAAAGTCATCATTTTTAGATATATATGTAAACACGCTTGTCATCTTAGTCTTTCTGCGACCACGAACGCTGCAAAGCTTTCGAAACGTCAGGAAAACCAATTTAAATTATATACGCGATATAATCCGGTTAAACTTGTTTTATTAATATAATGTGTAGTTATCGCGAAAACCTAAGAAATTTATTATAATAGTTCATATTTTCTAAAAATATGACGCAAAATATTCACAGTCGTCTTTGTGGACTGAAGAAATCAAATGGAATCTTTTGTTATTTTAATATTCCATGAGGGCAAAGAGAAGACTTACCCGGTGCGGTTGAAAAGTGTAGCAAAACAGGTCAGCAGTAAAAGTTGATGAATATTGTGGACACAGCGCTTTTGAAGTACAATTAGCAAGTTGATTCACTTTTTAGATTAGCAAAAAAAATTACAGATTAAAGCAATTTCTACCGTGTAAAACCATAATTAACCATAATTTTTCATGATTTAGATAATTTAATTAAGTCTATTGTCTCTCAATCTGTACCATACAACCGAGAGGCCTGGCCCCTGTCATACAGGTTGTCCTAGTTCAGGGTCCAGGGCTACACTGCTGTTATGTTCTTTTTAAGTCGCAATAAACATAATAAAAACATTAAAACATCAAAAATTTAAAAAGTTGCGGCAAGCTGCACTTACACGGTAGTAATGCTTGCGGAAGTCAATTTCTGCTTTTTTTTGCTAATCTTAACTTCGCAAGTAAAAGATGGGGTCAAATAAAAGAGGTTTCTTCGATAAAGTTATCAATCTTATACATGCTGAAATTTGAGTCGCTTAAATCCCGAAAAAGGGTCATTGTACTCATCATTATGAACAACTTTTACTATGGGACCAACCCTGAAAACGCGAAAAAAAAATCAGTTGGTCCCTAAATTTGTGTTCACTTAAATCAATAAAATGTAGGGACTACCTGATTTTTTTTTCACGATTTCAGGTTGGTCCCATAGTAAAAGTTGTTCATAATGATGAGTACAATGACCCCTTTTCGGGAAATAAGCGATTCAAATTTCAGCGTGTATAAACATAACCAGCTCGAGCTCTCAATGTGCAACGAAACGGTCAACCATCTGACCCATCCATGAACTGACCGCGGCTAGCGCAGCCTAATCTTGCAAGTCATGCAATCCAAGCTTTATTTCTTAGCCACGAGCCCTTATTTTTCTTTAAAGAGAAAATATGTACTCCAAAAGGATAAAGGATAAAAGGTAGGTAGGTATAAAAGGATAAAGTTATAGATGGACTTTTTATTTGATGCTCAACAATGTGAAGAAAATCTCGATTGACGGCATATTCATCACTAGGACGACGGGTTTGCCAACCGTACTTTAAAATAAAGTATCTTGGGTTATTTTAGGTCGCCGTAATTTAAACTTTTGAATCACGTGTAAATTATTTATTTCGACCAAAAAATATCAGTATAGTTCAAATCTATACTATAATAAAACTGTAAAGGTCGAAAAGTCTGTACATTGAGTTTTTTTTCGCGAAAACCGGCTAGGGGGACTAGAAATAAGCTACAGAACACGAATCAATCGTTTAAAAAAATTATGTCTGTCTGTCTGTCTGTCTGTTTGTTACCTCATCACGTGAAAACGGCTGAACGGATCGTAATGAAACTTAGCATTTGTATTGGTATTAGTCTAACTTAAAATATAGGTTATGTTTTATCTGAATCGGTTGAGTAGATCCAGCGATACAGCTTGACCCCTCTATTGTATTAAGTTGCATACAAAGTAGAGGTCATGATTGTTGGTTGGATGCAGGTTGCAGGTTCCTAAAAATACAACTGGATTCTATTAGTATTATAGAAAATATAGAATAACATAACATAGCCCATCACTGTCCCGCTGCTGGGCATGGCCCTCTTCTTGGAATGAGAAGAGTTAAGGAACTGGATATTGTTAGTGTAATAGATTATCATAACATAATCAGCTCATTACCTACTGCCCCACTGCTGGGCACGGACCTCTTCTCGAAACGAGAAGAGTTAAGAAACTAGAAAATATAGAATAACATAACGTAGTCAACCCATTACATTACTGTCCCACTACTGGGTATGGCCCTCTTATCAAAATGAGAAGAGTTAATGAACTGGATATTATTAGTATTCTAGAATAACATAACATTACCAGCCCATTACAGTCCCACTGCTGGACACGGGCCTCTTCTCAGCATAAGAAGAGATGTGGTTAGTGTTATAGAATAACATAATCAGCCCAATTACTTCCCACTGCTGGGCACGAGCGTCTTCTCAGAATGAGGGAGTTTAGGGCTAATTCCATGAAATTCCATCACCTTAGCCGGTTGGTTGTAAAAACAAAATATAGTATGGTCGGTAAATAGTGTAACCGTCTGTGTAGGCGCTTATATGTATATATTTGAAGATATTGTGTTCATAATTATGACACGATGTTATTTTCCGACATCTACGCGGACGGAGTCGCGGGCACAGCTAGTAATAAATAAGTGCAAAAACAGTAAAAAATATATTAATATATTTAAAAATTTAAATAAACAGTAGGTGCTTTTTATGACACGGATTTTTACTTCTTGTCCTAAAAATACGTTATTTGTTCTATTAAAAGTTGCCAGCCCTAAGGACGACCAATATTGCATGACCCACTCAAAGATGCTATTAATTCCATATATGCGATCAAAATAAGCTGGCCGCATTTTTATCCTTTGGAGAAACGCCAAACGGTTGTTTTAAATTATTATTCTCTTGTCTCTTTAGATGGTATCTATTGCTTGAGAATGCTTATTTGTTTTCTTTATCTATACCTAATGCTGCAAATACATGTATATTGGTGAATAAAGTGGCAGTTACAGGTCAATGAACTGTCCTAGAACAGAATAAAATAAATGTTATACAACGTTGTTTTTTGTTTGGTGCAAACCACAAACACCAAGAAAACATTTCCATCAAAACACTTTTTAAGGGAGTCAAGATCACCTCATTTCGAGCCTCCAAGTTTACTAAGCGTCAAGGCTTTTATTTCTTTAGAGAAAAGTTTCTCCCTTTCATGGCCTGGTAACAATCTCATGATAAACTTGTCTAATAGATAATCCTCTAGATTCTTGAACCCACAATAGGTGGCTAAGCCACGTAGCCTTGCGGCCCACTGCGAGTGCGTTTCACCGGGTTGCTGCAGTGCCGTATAAAACTTGTGCCTCTCCGCAAACCCACAGCGCTTCGGCAGGATAACTGCAGATCTTTTAATATTTTATACGAGCAGCCTGTGGTGGGTGTCATACACGCAGAGGTCCTACAGCGCCCTCTGCGTTAAATACAACGTGTCACACGTACAAAATCAACTACACACATTTATGGTCGCATAACTCGATAAAATGTCAACAGCTGATTATTTTTCAGCGATTTATGTATGAAATTAAATAAAATTATTTATTCTGTATTTAGTCCGTTGGTCCCATGGTAAAAGTTCTTCATACTGATGAGTACAATGACTCCTTAAGAGGTCTTCATTTCAATTACACGTTCTATAACCGTCATGAAATTAATAGAACCTACTAAGTTATTACCAGTTAGCTTGTTCCAATAAAACAAGTACAAAAAGCTCTCCTCAGTAATAAAATTAGGAAACATAAATTGAGCAGTAAAATCTTTCTTTCGCCATCTGGAAGTCTGTAGCCATAATTCAATCACTAGACCAAGAAATTGTCAATTTTTACGAGTAGGAAAACAGTTTAACGTTATTTTTTCTCGTAGTATACGACAAATTCTTCAATAAGTTTAATTACCGTTAACGATTGGCCACGATTCTCTTCTTATTCTATTCTCTCTTGTGATGAGCTTGAGTATTAAAAGGACTATGGCGACCCTTCTCAATGTGAGAAGAGGCCACAAATAATGGGACAAATATAACAGCGTGATTATACAATGTGTAACAGTGTAACATTAGCAGCTGACGTCCACGTTCTTCTTAGGGGAGAATTTACTCATCATAACAAATTACTTTTACTATGGCATTTCCCCTCCTTTTGGGAGAGACCTAAGTCCAGTAGTGTGTTCCGGCAGAAATGATGATGATGATGGGAGTAACACTGAAACCGCGAAAAAAATACGAAAAATGTCCGACACGATAGATAGTAGAATTGCTAAGATCACCAAACTTGGAAGACAATTGATGTTTGTTACAGTATGTCGTTAGATATAAGAGATTCTGATTATGACTTGCTTTGACGATGAAGGAAAACGTTGCGAGGAAACCTGCACACCTAAAAGTGCTCCAATATTTATTTATGTTTTATGTTATAGGATAGCAATGCGAGTTTAAGGCCCACCTTATGTTAATCGGTTACTTTTGCCCATAACAGTTACAATACCACCACACGGCTAATGTAATTACATCCTGCGAGCCTTTTCCTAATGTTGGGGTCGGCGTCCAGTATACCCAGATGCGGCTGAACATCAGTATTTTACACGGAGCGACTGCCATCTGACTCTCACAACCCAGTTATGGGTAATACCGACATCTTAACATAAGACCAGTTATAATAGTAGTAGGGATTCGAGAGTTCTGGACCACTGACCCAAAGTCCCTTATTCGTCCGTCAGAGGGACAACGCAAACTAAAAAAAAAAAAAAAAAAAAAAAAAAAAAAAATTTGGTATCAAATTAGGGGTTTTGGACCACGCCCGATCGAATGCAAGCATCCGTTTTTTGATATCTTCAATGGATGGAAAGTTAGCTTCTTGCATTCATTAGGACCTACTTCATTTGTAATCACCTAATTACAGTATCGAGCTCTACTTTCCTTTATTAATTAATCTCGTTAAGGTGAGCTCCTTAAGGTTCTTAATCATCTGATGGTTTGCTAATGGCTTACATTTACTATTACTCACCACGTTTCTAGCTCAGGTATGCTATGTAATGTTGGTTGACACGAATCCTACAATAATCTAAATAAGACTATGTAATACTTTATTCAATCAACTTTATTCCCATTTTAATCTTACATCTTAAAATACGAATGAAAATAATTTAACAAAACTCAGCATAGAACATCCCTTGAATCTATACGCAAACTGAAGTAAAATCATTCTGAATTGTATTCATATTCCAGTCCCATCTTCAACAACAACAATTCCTTTAAAAAAAACTTTGATAAAATCTTCTAGGTGCTCGACCGTATCGCGTATGAGTGTTAATAAAAGGTACAGTACAACATAGAAAATAAGGCGCGTCGTCAATCTTCGTTCGCACAGACACGAAAATACGATCGACGAAAACACCTGAAACATTAAAAAAATATAATCAACCTTATGCAATGCCCGTAAGGTGTACGTAACGTAGGTTAACCAATTTCCTGCATGCTTAAATTGCGTCATCTGCGCAGGTACATCGGTGGGCCATATAAAATGTGTAATACTGTACTTTACTTACCATCTAAATAGCAACATTCATAAAAATAATTGCATAATTCAGTATCAAATGTTAATGTTGTTGAATCTGCTATTGGTAATAGAATTATCTATACTAATCTATATATATACTAATATTATAAAGAGGAAAGATTTGTATTTTTGTGCAACATACAGTTTTAAAGTAAATTTAGCTTAAAAATTTCAAAATGTTAATAATACATTTGACTTCCAAACGGTTTAATTATTGCAAAATTTGCATTCGAAAAGAAAGATAGTCGTTGGAGTCTTAAAGACATTATATGTTTCGATATGAATGTTAATAAATTTAATCCGCTACGTGGTAGCTCATATATTGATCTTCCAAATGACATAAAAACTAAAACCGGCCAAGTGTGAGTCGGGCTCACACATTGAAGGGTTCCGGACCACCCATCGACCTTTTTTATTTCAAGTATTTGTCGTGATAGGGGTCATAGCAACACATATTCTGAGAAAATTTCAACCGGCTACCATTATCGTTCAAAAGATACAGCCCTGTGATAGACAGATGGACGGACGGACGGCGTAGCGAGAGAAATAGGGTCCCGTTTGGCACCCTTTGTGTACGGAACCCTAAAAAGCTACCATAAACGTAAAAAACGTGGACAATTTATGTTTTAAGTGGGCATTACTTTCGGGTTTATATCTTGTAAATAGAAACGTTGATAAGGTAACATCTTGTGCTATCCATGGAAATAAACATACATTTGATAGTATTTCTTTTCCAGTTAAAATCACCGACATGGCGAAAGTGGAGAAATTAAATATGATCAGTCTAAATGTTTTTGGATTAGAATTTAATAGAGAAAAAAAAAGTTAAATTCTATTGTAGGTCCGTTATTTTTAACTAACTAAATGTCGAAAATCTTATCACATCAATTTATTATACGTTTCCAACTATTCAAATTATCATTACTGCCATATCAAAAATGTACAACGGTTAGTTAGCAAGCAAATTTCAAATCATTGTCATGCTATCTATATATGTGATTCATGCTTACTTTACTTCCCGACAAAAAAAAACATCAACAGCACGACGCGCTCACATTTGTACCGACTTACCAAATGGTGAAACTAAAAAAAGAATTGGTTTGATTAGCCAACATCAAATATAATAAAATAAAATTTGATAAATACCAAAATATGTTAAAAATATATTTTGTAATGTATGCTGATTCTGAAGATTTTTTACTGCCAATTTTGTCATGTCCCAATGATCAATCTAAAGCTTTTACACATAATATAAAAAAATATGATGTGTATAGTTTTGGGTATTATGTAAAGTGTTCGTATGACGATATATTATCAAAATATGAGACATATAGTGTCCAAAATTATGTACAAGTATTCATGAAACGTTTAAGTAAAGACCTAAAAACAATATTTGAAAAAATTGCTTCAAGCAATATCCTTTTCTGTGAACAAAGAAAGATAAAAAATATTATTTCAAACAATAAAATCTGTCATAGTTGTGAAACTGAATTAGCAGATAAACCTTTTTACGTCTTTGATTGGCATTCTGGTAGGTATATTTAGAGGTGTTGCACATGAAATATGTAATTCTGAGTTCAGGAGTCATATTCCTGTTTTTTACATAACTTGAGTCATGAGATTTTTGTTATTTTTTTAAAATTATGACGCTCATTTTATTGTTCACGGATTAAGTTTTGATGACAGTGAAGTTGAAATAATACATTAGCTTTTCTAAAAAGTTAAAAAAAAAAACAACAAGTTTGCTAAAGATTCGTAGATTCCTAAATTTTTTTTTATCATGTAGTTTACATTAGTTAACTAAAAATCTTCATAACGATCGATTTGGAGAATTAAAAAGAAACTTCCCTAATAATCAAAATTGTATTCGTTTAAGAATGAAAGGTGTTTATCCATATGAATTTATGACAAGTTATAATTGTTTAAAACTAACGTCACTACGCAACCAAGATCAATTATATAGCTCACTCACAGTTTCTCATATTAGAAACGACGATTACAATCATGCAAATGTAATCTGGCTACACTTTCATTGTCGTAGTACTATGTTAGATTAGTCAGACTTATATTTGAAAACACATGTTTTGCTTTTGACTGATGTATTTTTTACAAGTTGATTTGGAGTACCCTGATGAACTCCATGACTTACATTCAGACTTTCCTTTATGTCCAGAAAATATTTGTGTGGGTAGTACTAAAGAAACGAAGTTAGTGCCAAACTTAAATAATAAATGTAAATATATAATTCATTACAGAAATCTAAAACAATGTATTAAAATGTGAATAAAGTTCATTAAAACCAAACTAACTAAATCAGATTTTGAAAAAGACTTACAAGTTAATGAACAATCCTGTCTTTGGTAAGACGATGGAAAATATTGAAGAAAGGGTCAATGTAGAATTAGTAACACACTGGCAAAAAATCACTGTAAAATTTTAGTTCCTCAAGATTTAATTGCAAAAACAGTGTTCCATAGATTATCAATATTTTCATAAAATTTAGTTGCTGTTCAATTGCTGAAAACCAAATTAATATAAGTACCTATAACAAACCAATTTATTTAGGATTTTGTATTTTAGATATTTCAAAAACTCTTATGTATGATTGTCATTATAACTACATCTGTAAAAAGTTCAACGACAAAGTTAAGTTATTATATACAGATACTGATAGTTTGATGTATCAAATTTTTACAAATGATTTTTATGATAATATAAAACTAGACCTCCCTACATACTTTGATACATCAGACTATGACTTACATAATGTTTTCGGATATCCAAAAAGATATAAAAATAAATCAGGTTATTTAAAAAAGAAAATAATGAAGAAATTTTAAAAGAATTGGTAGGTTGTTGGTTGAATTGGTAAGATCAAAAATGTATGCTTTTGATGTCGAGGATAAATTCATAGCAAAGTAAATTTTTTTTAAATTTCGGATAAGTATGCACTTTTAAAACGTTAATTATGAATCTAGTTGCACAGCAAAAGCGAAAGGTGTTGACAAAAGTATTACCAAAAAGATGAATATAACATAAAAGGGGAATTATAAGTCATGTCTATTTAATAAAAATGTTCAATATTGTAGTATGCCTAGATTTAAATAATTATATGATAAACATGTTTTGTTATGTTTCTGAGTAAAAATTGTATGTTTTTAATATTTATGACAGTGAAGTTGAAATTATTCCTCAAAGTTAAGAAAAATACATTTCCTTTTCTAAAAAGTTAAAAATAAATAATCAACAAGTTAGATTCGTATAGTCAAGCTGGAATGTAACATTTCAACTTAATTATTACTGATAAACGATTTCGTAATTTACATGCACTCCTAACTTTCTAATCTAATTAGTAGATGGGATATAAACCCATGCAAACATCATAACTATAGTTAAATTTGTTGTTTTGTCATTGTTGTTTAAGTATTGTTTTTCGTTAAGCATGGCACTAATAATTGATATAGAAGGATTCATGATTAACGGAAAATTTACCATGAAAGAAGTTGCCGTGATGCATACCGAGAAAACGAAGTTTTGGCTGCCTGACGTCAACTTCAAAGCGCTAACATTCAAAGATCAGAAGACTATCGCAAATGTATATATATGTGCAAAATAATATCCATGGTCTAAAATATGAAAACCTAGCAATTGAGGAACTAAAATATCGTCTTAAACAAATTGATAAGGAAGTGCAACCTAAAACATGGCTGTATAAGGGCGACATATACGAGCGAGATTTGCTCAGAGAATTAGGATTCCCAGGCTGCAATATCGAAACATTAGGATGTCCTAAATTTACAAGAATCCTCGTTGAAGAGAACGAAATAAAGCATAGAATTCCGAGACAGTTACACACAAAATGCCTTAGACATGAACTCTATAAACGATCTGTAGCCGAACTACACTGCTCATTGATCGAAATTTTTATCTTCAGAGAATGGTTACAAAAACATCACAAAGGGTTTAATTGGATAAAATAAAGTGTGTGTGTGTATAATAGTTGTTTTAAATATTATGGTTTAAAGGTAATCTAAATACTAATAATGTAATTTATTACGTAAAACATGAACATTCTCCTGAACTACAACTATACAGCTGTAGGTATTTGTCATGAGTCAATAAAGACTTTATATATTTATTTATTTTGAGCGATTTTTTCTTTCCACAATTTAAAATCTTTTTGCTTTATAAATGTTTTGGCACATTAGCTACCTCACTGTAATTATGTTCGCTTTAAGTAATAATGTTGTTAACTCAGAATTGGATATTTTTAAATTATTGTATATGCAAAACTTTTTAATATTAGTGATACACAAGTAAATTATAATAATGATTCATATGTATATAGTTGTTAAGCTGTATGTTTTTATTATATTTTAATTTGGAAATGTTTAACTTTTTATTACTTATGTTATAATTGTCTCTTTTCTGTTCACATTTACAATATATTTATATTTAATTTTTTACACGTAAAGCAAATTTAAAAAAAAGCAAAAAGCAAGCGTTTTAATTTCAACAATAAAAAAAAACATTTTTTTTTCAAATACTTATTGTACTAATACACAAACTTTTCTTTAAAAGTAAGAAAAAGAAATGTAAGTTAGCTTGCAATGTTAAAAGTTTTTTTTTTACTTTATCAAAACTAAAAGTAATTTTTTTTTTTACTTTCTCAAAACGGTTATCAAAAAATAATTTTATAAAATCTTTTTTTTTACTTTATCAAAACTGTAAAATGACTGATGTCTGATTTTTGTGTAGTTTTAAATTGACATTTTACTTCATTATCATCATCATTACAGCCGAAAGTCGTCCACTGCTGGACATAGGCCTCCCCCAAGCATCGCCACAACGACCGGTCCTGTGCCTTCCGCATCCAGCGGATTCCCGCGACCGTCACCAGGTCGTCGGCCCACCTTGTGGGGGGGGGGGGGGGGCTACCCACGCTGCGCCTTCCAGTACGCGGTCGCCACTCCAGAACTTTACTGCCCCATCGGCCATCCGTTCTGCGAGCAATGTGCCCCGCCCACTGCCACTTAAGTTTGGCAATTCTTCGGGCTATGTCGGTTACTTTCGTTCTCCTGCGAATCTCCTCATTTCTGATTCGATCACGCAGGGACACTCCGAGCATAGCCCTCTCCATTGCCCTTTGAGTGACTTTGAGCCTTCTTATCAGGCCCATTGTGAGCGACCACGTTTCAGTACCGTAAGTAATTACTGGCAACACACACTGGTCAAAGACTTTCGTCTTGAGACACTGCGGTATTTTGGACGAGAAGATATTGCGTAGCTTCCCGAACGCTGCCCAACCGAGTCGGATTCAACGATTGACCTCATTCTCGAAGTTGGACTTACCTAGCTGGACAGTTTGTCCTAGGTATACATAATCGTCAACAACTTCGAGTGTAGATTCTCCGATGTTTACGGGAATGGGTGCTATATGGGAATTCGACATAACCTTTGTCTTGTCCATATTCATTTTAAGACCCACTCTATCAGAAGCTCTACTGAGGTCATCGAACATTGTACCAAGGTTCTCCATGGTCTCAGCCATGACTACTATGTCGTCGGCAAACCGAAGGTGACTGATGTACTCGCCGTTTATGTTAATGCCTAGCCCCTTCCAGTCCAGAACCTTGAAGACATCCTCCAATGCAGCAGTGAACAGTTTCGGAGAGATCACATTTCCCTGTCTCACACCTCGCTGCAGAAGGATAGGTTTCGAGGCTTGGTCCTGTAATCGGACTGACATAGTGGCGTTTTCATACAAAGACTAACACTTCGATGTACCGATAGTTAATCTGGCACCGTTGAAGAGACTGTAGTACCGCCCAAGTCTCGATCGAATCGAAGGCTTTCTCGTAGTCCACAAACGCTAAACAAAGAGGCAAGTTATACTCTTCGGTCTTCTGTATAACCTGCCGCAGCGTATGTATGTGGTCTACGGTGCTAAAGCCTTTTCGGAAACCGGCTTGTTCGGGAGGCTGGAAGTCGTCAAACCTGCGCGAAAGACGGTTCGTAATGACTCTCGAAAACAGCTTGTAGACATGGCTCAGAAGTGAGATGGGCCTATAATTCTTCAGTAGAGCATTATCGCCCTTTTTGAAGAAGTGTACCACCACACCTCTGCTCCATGCCTGTGGCGTTCTTCCCTCGAGAATGACGGAATCAAACAGCTTCTGAAGGGCCTTATGGATTGGTTTTCCACCCACCTTCAGGAGTTCGGCCGTAATTCCGTCATCACCCGGTGCCTTGTTGTTTTTGAGCTGCTTCAGAGCCATCATGTCTATTGGGCAGAGCCAGCTTGCATAACTGAGGACCGACGATGGCAGAGTCGTATCCTCCAAGCCAGAGCTATTGAAAGAGGTCGAGAAGTTCTATGGACAGTTATACACGTCCACCCGGACACCCGCTGTAAATCGAGCTCACAACCCAAGAGCTCGATTGACCCGACACTATACCGAAGATATCCCGGACGTCAGCCTGTACATTTTACTTATAGAGAGATAATTATTAAATTACAATTTTATTTTGTACTTTAATTATAACATTCAGTTATAATAAAAAAACGACGTGTAATTCAAATTACCAATAAATGACTATTGACTATTGACCATTTGAAGGAAAGATTTTTCCTACAAATGGCATTTTTTGATGTTTAAAAATTTTATAAAATTCTTTTTTGATAACAGTTTTGAGAAAGTAAAGAATAGAAGAATTTACAGTTTTGATAAAGTAAAAAAAAACTATTTTTATATAAAAACTTTCCTACAAATGGTAATTTTACAGTTTTGACAAAGTAAAAAAAAACTTTCAACAATGCAAGCTAACTTACATTTCTTTTTCTTACTTTTAAAGAAAAGTTTGTGTATTAGTACAATAAGTATATGAAAAAAAATTGTTTTTTTTATTGTTGAAATTAAAATACTGCTTTACGTGTAAAAAATTAAATATAAATATATTGTAAATGTGAACAGAAAAGAGACAATTATAACATAAGTAATAAAAAGTTAAACATTTCCAAATTAAAATATAATAAAAACATACAGCTTAACAACTATATACATATGAATCATTATTATAATTTACTTGTGTATCACTAATATTAAAAAGTTTTGCATATACAATAATTTAAAAATATCCAATTCTGAGTTAACAACATTATTACTTAAAGCGAACATAATTACAGTGAGGTAGCTAATGTGCCAAAACATTTATAAAGCAAAAAGATTTTAAATTGTGGAAAGAAAAAATCGCTCAAAATAAATAAATATATAAAGTCTTTATTGACTCATGACAAATACCTACAGCTGTATAGTTGTAGTTCAGGAGAATGTTCATGTTTTACGTAATAAATTACATTATTAGTATTTAGATTACCTTTAAACCATAATATTTAAAACAACTATTATACACACACACACTTTATTTTATCCAATTAAACCCTTTGTGATGTTTTTGTAACCATTCTCTGAAGATAAAAATTTCGATCAATGAGCAGTGTAGTTCGGCTACAGATCGTTTATAGAGTTCATGTCTAAGGCATTTTGTGTGTAACTGTCTCGGAATTCTATGCTTTATTTCGTTCTCTTCAACGAGGATTCTTGTAAATTTAGGACATCCTAATGTTTCGATATTGCAGCCTGGGAATCCTAATTCTCTGAGCAAATCTCGCTCGTATATGTCGCCCTTATACAGCCATGTTTTAGGTTGCACTTCCTTATCAATTTGTTTAAGACGATATTTTAGTTCCTCAATTGCTAGGTTTTCATATTTTAGACCATGGATATTATTTTGCACATATATATACATTTGCGATAGTCTTCTGATCTTTGAATGTTAGCGCTTTGAAGTTGACGTCAGGCAGCCAAAACTTCGTTTTCTCGGTATGCATCACGGCAACTTCTTTCATGGTAAATTTTCCGTTAATCATGAATCCTTCTATATCAATTATTAGTGCCATGCTTAACGAAAAACAATACTTAAACAACAATGACAAAACAACAAATTTAACTATAGTTATGATGTTTGCATGGGTTTATATCCCATCTACTAATTAGATTAGAAAGTTAGGAGTGCATGTAAATTACGAAATCGTTTATCAGTAATAATTAAGTTGAAATGTTACATTCCAGCTTGACTATACGAATCTAACTTGTTGATTATTTATTTTTAACTTTTTAGAAAAGGAAATGTATTTTTCTTAACTTTGAGGAATAATTTCAACTTCACTGTCATAAATATTAAAAACATACAATTTTTACTCAGAAACATAACAAAACATGTTTATCATATAATTATTTAAATCTAGGCATACTACAATATTGAACATTTTTATTAAATAGACATGACTTATAATTCCCCTTTTATGTTATATTCATCTTTTTGGTAATACTTTTGTCAACACCTTTCGCTTTTGCTGTGCAACTAGATTCATAATTAACGTTTTAAAAGTGCATACTTATCCGAAATTTAAAAAAAAATTACTTTGCTATGAATTTATCCTCGACATCAAAAGCATACATTTTTGATCTTACCAATTCAACCAACAACCTACCAATTCTTTTAAAATTTCTTCATTATTTTCTTTTTTAAATAACCTGATTTATTTTTATATCTTTTTGGATATCCGAAAACATTATGTAAGTCATAGTCTGATGTATCAAAGTATGTAGGGAGGTCTAGTTTTATATTATCATAAAAATCATTTGTAAAAATTTGATACATCAAACTATCAGTATCTGTATATAATAACTTAACTTTGTCGTTGAACTTTTTACAGATGTAGTTATAATGACAATCATACATAAGAGTTTTTGAAATATCTAAAATACAAAATCCTAAATAAATTGGTTTGTTATAGGTACTTATATTAATTTGGTTTTCAGCAATTGAACAGCAACTAAATTTTATGAAAATATTGATAATCTATGGAACACTGTTTTTGCAATTAAATCTTGAGGAACTAAAATTTTACAGTGATTTTTTGCCAGTGTGTTACTAATTCTACATTGACCCTTTCTTCAATATTTTCCATCGTCTTACCAAAGACAGGATTGTTCATTAACTTGTAAGTCTTTTTCAAAATCTGATTTAGTTAGTTTGGTTTTAATGAACTTTATTCACATTTTAATACATTGTTTTAGATTTCTGTAATGAATTATATATTTACATTTATTATTTAAGTTTGGCACTAACTTCGTTTCTTTAGTACTACCCACACAAATATTTTCTGGACATAAAGGAAAGTCTGAATGTAAGTCATGGAGTTCATCAGGGTACTCCAAATCAACTTGTAAAAAATACATCAGTCAAAAGCAAAACATGTGTTTTCAAATATAAGTCTGACTAATCTAACATAGTACTACGACAATGAAAGTGTAGCCAGATTACATTTGCATGATTGTAATCGTCGTTTCTAATATGAGAAACTGTGAGTGAGCTATATAATTGATCTTGGTTGCGTAGTGACGTTAGTTTTAAACAATTATAACTTGTCATAAATTCATATGGATAAACACCTTTCATTCTTAAACGAATACAATTTTGATTATTAGGGAAGTTTCTTTTTAATTCTCCAAATCGATCGTTATGAAGATTTTTAGTTAACTAATGTAAACTACATGATAAAAAAAAATTTAGGAATCTACGAATCTTTAGCAAACTTGTTGTTTTTTTTTTTAACTTTTTAGAAAAGCTAATGTATTATTTCAACTTCACTGTCATCAAAACTTAATCCGTGAACAATAAAATGAGCGTCATAATTTTAAAAAAATAACAAAAATCTCATGACTCAAGTTATGTAAAAAACAGGAATATGACTCCTGAACTCAGAATTACATATTTCATGTGCAACACCTCTAAATATACCTACCAGAATGCCAATCAAAGACGTAAAAAGGTTTATCTGCTAATTCAGTTTCACAACTATGACAGATTTTATTGTTTGAAATAATATTTTTTATCTTTCTTTGTTCACAGAAAAGGATATTGCTTGAAGCAATTTTTTCAAATATTGTTTTTAGGTCTTTACTTAAACGTTTCATGAATACTTGTACATAATTTTGGACACTATATGTCTCATATTTTGATAATATATCGTCATACGAACACTTTACATAATACCCAAAACTATACACATCATATTTTTTTATATTATGTGTAAAAGCTTTAGATTGATCATTGGGACATGACAAAATTGGCAGTAAAAAATCTTCAGAATCAGCATACATTACAAAATATATTTTTAACATATTTTGGTATTTATCAAATTTTATTTTATTATATTTGATGTTGGCTAATCAAACCAATTCTTTTTTTAGTTTCACCATTTGGTAAGTCGGTACAAATGTGAGCGCGTCGTGCTGTTGATGTTTTTTTTTGTCGGGAAGTAAAGTAAGCATGAATCACATATATAGATAGCATGACAATGATTTGAAATTTGCTTGCTAACTAACCGTTGTACATTTTTGATATGGCAGTAATGATAATTTGAATAGTTGGAAACGTATAATAAATTGATGTGATAAGATTTTCGACATTTAGTTAGTTAAAAATAACGGACCTACAATAGAATTTAACTTTTTTTTTCTCTATTAAATTCTAATCCAAAAACATTTAGACTGATCATATTTAATTTCTCCACTTTCGCCATGTCGGTGATTTTAACTGGAAAAGAAATACTATCAAATGTATGTTTATTTCCATGGATAGCACAAGATGTTACCTTATCAACGTTTCTATTTACAAGATATAAACCCGAAAGTAATGCCCACTTAAAACATAAATTGTCCACGTTTTTTACGTTTATGGTAGCTTTTTAGGGTTCCGTACACAAAGGGTGCCAAACGGGACCCTATTTCTCTCGCTACGCCGTCCGTCCGTCCATCTGTCTATCACAGGGCTGTATCTTTTGAACGATAATGGTAGCCGGTTGAAATTTTCTCAGAATATGTGTTGCTATGACCCCTATCACGACAAATACTTAAAATAAAAAAGGTCGATGGGTGGTCCGGAACCCTTCAATGTGTGAGCCCGACTCACACTTGGCCGGTTTTAGTTTTTATGTCATTTGGAAGATCAATATATGAGCTACCACGTAGCGGATTAAATTTATTAACATTCATATCGAAACATATAATGTCTTTAAGACTCCAACGACTATCTTTCTTTTCGAATGCAAATTTTGCAATAATTAAACCGTTTGGAAGTCAAATGTATTATTAACATTTTGAAATTTTTAAGCTAAATTTACTTTAAAACTGTATGTTGCACAAAAATACAAATCTTTCCTCTTTATAATATTAGTATATATATAGATTAGTATAGATAATTCTATTACCAATAGCAGATTCAACAACATTAACATTTGATACTGAATTATGCAATTATTTTTATGAATGTTGCTATTTAGATGGTAAGTAAAGTACAGTATTACACATTTTATATGGCCCACCGATGTACCTGCGCAGATGACGCAATTTAAGCATGCAGGAAATTGGTTAACCTACGTTACGTACACCTTACGGGCATTGCATAAGGTTGATTATATTTTTTTAATGTTTCAGGTGTTTTCGTCGATCGTATTTTCGTGTCTGTGCGAACGAAGATTGACGACGCGCCTTATTTTCTATGTTGTACTGTACCTTTTATTAACACTCATACGCGATACGGTCGAGCACCTAGAAGATTTTATCAAAGTTTTTTTTAAAGGAATTGTTGTTGTTGAAGATGGGACTGGAATATGAATACAATTCAGAATGATTTTACTTCAGTTTGCGTATAGATTCAAGGGATGTTCTATGCTGAGTTTTGTTAAATTATTTTCATTCGTATTTTAAGATGTAAGATTAAAATGGGAATAAAGTTGATTGAATAAAGTATTACATAGTCTTATTTAGATTATTGTAGGATTCGTGTCAACCAACATTACATAGCATACCTGAGCTAGAAACGTGGTGAGTAATAGTAAATGTAAGCCATTAGCAAACCATCAGATGATTAAGAACCTTAAGGAGCTCACCTTAACGAGATTAATTAATAAAGGAAAGTAGAGCTCGATACTGTAATTAGGTGATTACAAATGAAGTAGGTCCTAATGAATGCAAGAAGCTAACTTTCCATCCATTGAAGATATCAAAAAACGGATGCTTGCATTCGATCGGGCGTGGTCCAAAACCCCTAATTTGATACCAAATTTTTTTTTTTTTTTTTTTTTATTTTTTTTTTAGTTTGCGTTGTCCCTCTGACGGACGAATAAGGGACTTTGGGTCAGTGGTCCAGAACTCTCGAATCCCTACTACTTATAATAAAACAAAGTTTAACCGGATTAAATCGCGTATATTATTTAAATTGGCTTTCCTGACGTTTCGAAAGCTTTGCAGCATTTCGTGGTCGCTGGTAGACTGACAATCGTCTTTACAGATATTTCTAAAAAAAAGTTTTAATCTACCGTACAATATTATTAATTAAAATCGTTTCTATGCACGCAGTAATCACTCACGATATCATTATCTTATACAGTGTTAGGGTGTGTGTGTTTTAGTATAATTTTTTGAAATGCTGCAAAGCTTTCGAAACGTCAGGAAAACTAATTTAAATAATATACGCGATTTAATCCGGTTAAACTTTGTTTTATTATAATGTGTAGTGATTGCGAAAACCTAAGAAGTTATTATAAGACCAGTTGTCAGATTTTCGGGCTTCTGACTACCCAGACACCCGTAACGACTGTATTAGATATTCGTATGGCAACCGGGAACGATAGCATAACGTGCCTTCCGAAGCACGGAGGGGTCTCGATATGGTAACTAAACGGTAACCCATCCAACGACAGACCACGGCTAGGGCAGCTTTACCTAACAGATTTTGCAATCCTTGCAGTTATTAGGACTTATTATTATTATTTATTTATTGATTAAGTAACAATGACTCACTGTGTTAGTAACAATATTACTTAATAACTATGTTAGTATTCCTATCCTATGCACTTAACCTAAAACCGCACTGGTATGCAAATCCCTGCTACTAGCTCAGCACCGAGGTTGAAAGCTTGCAGCAGCGATTTACACACAAGCAGTCAAGCCTTGTAATTTATGAGTATTAATGAAAGATAAATATTTAGTGCTTCTAAAAGGGGGATCGATAGGGAAATACAGAGGAAGTAAACAAGCTATCCTATCATTTTATTTTCCAAAGAGTGTCGTTGCTCCCCACCTCTCCACCCCTCCCCATCCCCAGTTATTAAAGTAGTCGCATAGCTTACCTACTTAAGGAAACAAATAAAGTTCCGGACAGTTATGAAGATTGAATATTTGCTGCTTCAATCTCTAAGAGAATGGAAATTCCATGCTGTTTTTATCAGACGGTGGCGAAAGGGGGATATGTGTTTATAATAATTATTGTCAGGCTGGTATTTTCCTACTACAGGACAAAAGCCGTTTCTTATTTATTTATATAAAGGAGAAACGAGCCCTGATCACCACGCTCGTTGAAGTTTGAGGAAATGCGGGCAAAGAGACTTTTTAAGATTGGGTATTTGAAGGAACTATCGATGTCACTTTGTATCAAGGTAGTGCGATATGTACAACTGCAGTTTCAACTATTTAAGGCTATTCAGCCTTTGTAAGAAAGTCATAATTTGAGGTTTGCCTCTCGACTATTTTCTCCTCCGAAACTGGACCAATTTGAATTTCAATTTCTTAAACTGAAGAGTGTGTGCTGTGCCGCTATGTTTTTTTTTCATGAATAGTTGTCAAATTTTATACACTAGGCTGCTGTAGACAGCGGTCTAAATAGGCAATTTAAAGATTTTTTGAGAGCTTCTAGAAATAATTTATCAACAAAAACGAAACATAGGGGCATAGAGAAAGCTGATATTTCTTTACTCTAAAAAATCATTGCTCTGGGATTACAAACCAGAAAGAAAACAGTCGAGAACGTTTGTATGAAGAAAAAACCCCCGTAGTTCCTCTGTCCGGGCTTAGGCGTGAAGTACCAACATAAGGTTAGTAGGTACATACCAGGTTTTTAATCCGCAACATGATACTGAAAGTTTGTAAGTTAGGTCATCATCATAATTTCAGCCGAAAGACGTCCACTGCTGGACATAGGCCTCCCCCAAGTATCGCCACATCGACCAGTCCTACGCTTCCCGCATCCAGCAGATTCCAGCGCACACTGCGCCTTCCAGTACGCGGTCACGACTCCAGAACTTTACGGCCCCATCGACCATCCGTTCTGCGAGCAAACCATACATTTTTGCAAAAACTGTGCGTCCAACCTGTGGACTTCGATAATAGTAAGAAATTCTCCTATCCGCAACTCCACTCAATAACGATTTTCTTTCCAGCCTCTCCTAACGTGAAAGCCGAAGACAAGGCAAGCTGTGCTCCTAAGCTCCAGAAATGGTGCAATAGTCGCCGGTGCCAATTGTGGCGACTCCTGCTTCTCCCGTTCATCCCGATCCTGGCGCTCATCGTCCAGACCACCTTGTCTTTGAAGAGCAGCATCACGAATGGGAGGGATGTAGCTGATGTTGAAGAACAGGTATTGTAACAATAATAATCATAAATTACACTACAGTCTTTGGGCTTGGTTCTCATTAGACATCGCACCCCTATACCAAACTGTAATAACTTTTTAAAAAAAACACTACATAAATGTAGAAAAACTGGCCAAGTGTGAGTCGGCAAGTTTGACGCTGGTATGTATATTACTGTTTTGAAGTTAGAGCAGGAAAAAAATCGTTGAAAAAAATGCATGTTTTTCGAGGTTTGTTGTATGGTTGGCCCTTTTGATTTTAGACTTTTTATTTTTAATATTTGTCGTGATAGGTGTCATAGCAACACATATTCTGAGAAATTTTCAACTGGCTACCTATTACTGTTCATAAGATACAGCCCTGTGACAGACAGACGGATGGATGGACGGACAACATAGCGACAGTAATAGGGTCCCGTTTGGCACCACTTGGGTACGGAACCCAAAAAAACTGGTTCTCATGTCCTCCAAAATGTTCGGCGTTTGTTTTACATACTTTTTTGAATATAATGCAAGTTCAATGCAATATTAAAAAATCTTCGTCGATCTTTTTGTGGCTTTATGTAGCTTTATTTTCAGTATTTGCACAAATTAACTAACTGAAAAATCATAGTTTTTGATTTAATACAGTTTTGATATATTCTATGGGGTCAATGATATATAAAAGGACAGATATGCTACTGAGCTCGCAATCTGAAAGCTCAAAAACTTCCTAATTAGGACATTTTTCTAATAATCCGCGACAAGTAAGGCGCTGAGCGTGACCGATGACAAAAAAAAAACTAAAATGCCGTCGTGTGTGTGCAAAGAGTATTCCAATTATGACACGAAAGTAATTAACTTACTTTTTACTAGTTTATGTGTATGCTGCTGCCGATGCGTACGGAACATTTTTTTAGTTAGTTTTGTTAGGGTATGGCATATCTATACTTTCAAATATCATTGGAAGAAACAGTCAAAACTACTTTTGACTGAAAAATATCGGTCAAAACTGGTTTTGATCAAGGGCGTTAATCAAAAACACATGTGAACATAGGGGTTATTGACCTTGACCCTAAGCATGTAAGTGTTTCCATGTTTGCTCCGCCAGAAGGCTCCACGCTTTTAAAAAACACTCTAGGGTTAGGACAGGGTCTGAACACATGCCGTTGGAGTACGCTGATATTGGTAAAACCTTTCGACCTAACGCTCGCTAAATGGAAAAGTTGCACAAAACAAAAATCAACAAAGTAGTTTTTATTAAAAAAAATACGATGGTAGACATCCATCATAGATTTTGATTTGTGGCCTTTTACCATTTAAGCAGCTACTAGCATTTAACCATTTAAAATACTCAGGGAAAAAAATAATTTTGTATGAGTTTTGACCGATACAAATAATCAGACTTACTTTTGACCGAAATTTCAGTCAAAACTAGTTTTGACCAACCTCCTTAGTCATTAGTAATTAGTTTTGACTGTTTTCGTTAGTCAGAACTAATTTTGACCGGGAAAGCGTTTAAACATGTACAGTCCTCAACTTTTAATTTAAATTAAAATTCATTTATTGTGGATCACAGGTTCATAAGTTGTATACAAATTAATATAATAGGATCAGTCATGTCCCGTCATTGAGGCATACAATCACCACGATTATGCAAGGACCAAGTTTAAAATTGACAAAAGTGTGACACCACGCCACCGTAGAAATATAGGCAATATAATATAGTTTGTATTCTTTGACGCAGCGTTCCGTCATCAACATTGAGCAATTAAAAATAAATCAAAACAAACAAAGCTGGCGACTAAAGGGTTATATGAGTTCTTTCTCATACATTTTCATGAGCTCACGATTGGAACGTCAGTCAAATTAAAATAGCAGTCTATCGATGTTGACACTAAATAAATTACTTTTTTTTTCAAGTCAACGAAAAATTTTATGAAAAAAATATTTTGCTTGCTTGTTGCAAAAATAATGTGGTAGAGTATTTATGAGTTTATCTTCGTGTATCAGAACGTGTACTCTTGAAAATAATTCCGATTCTAATTAAGTTCTGATCTGAAAAAGTGCAAAGACAATGGCGGAATGGCGCGCGTACATCTGCCGGCGCGGCGCTGTGTCGTGTCGTGGCCGGCCGTCGCGCGCGCCTCGTTCCCCGCGTCCCGCACTACTCCCTCCGTTCGCCTCACCCGATCACACTTTTCGTAACGCCTTCACCAGCTTACTCCCCAAGTCAAGCGTGCGTGAAGGAATTTACTTCAAAAATGATCCTATAGAGAAGAGCCGGCAAGAAACTCCATGGATATATTCATAAATAAAATATAACCTGTGCTACTTTTGAATAAAGTAGCTTTCTAATGAGGTTTAAGATAACTTTATTTCTTACACGAATACAATCATTCACTTACATGAGAATTGCTAATACATAAATTGAAAACCGGCCAAGAGCATGTCGGGCCATGCTCAGTATTATAGGGTTCCTAGGTGTTACAAACAAATCAAATCGAATATTAATCATGGCTATTTTAGTTTTTGCAATAGACGGCAGCATTA
Organism: Asteroscopus sphinx; assembly: GCA_949699075.1. Taxonomy (NCBI): domain Eukaryota; kingdom Metazoa; phylum Arthropoda; class Insecta; order Lepidoptera; family Noctuidae; genus Asteroscopus; species Asteroscopus sphinx. Next base: position 4,913,965 of record OX453014.1, read on the forward strand.
GCGACTCAGATAGTGTTGTTAGTAGCCGCCGCTAGATGGCGCTATAAAGTGCCAAATGAAATAGATGGCAGCATTGGCGACTCAGAGAGTGTTGCTACTAGCCGCTAGATGGCGCTGTACAGCGCCAAATTTAAGAAGTTTGTCATTTCAATATAACACAAAGTTACTTTTTGTAATTTTTTTTAAATAGAAAGTAGCTAAAGGAGCATTATTTGCTAAGATCATTATTCTCTAAGGTAAATGACCTTTGAACTAGGAAGTTTTAAGTATTTTTCAGTTTTCTCTCTGTAACTCAAAAATTTATTATGAAATTATACTCGAAATAATTTTAAAAGAGAGTTTTTACAAAAGTCTATCAATGTGGAAGATTATAAGTTTCTACATTGCATAGTTTAGAAATGGCTGGGGGGGGGACACATTGCAAGCCACTTTGGCGGGCTATATTTCGCAGATGGTACACCTGATAAAAAAGTGATGTATGAAACATTACCTTAATTTTAGTAGACCTATTCAATGATACCCCACATGAGGGGGTGCAGCGAAAAAAAAATTTTTTCATCCCCATTTCACATGTATGGGCGCCACCCCTAAAATACGTAATCACGATTTTTTTACTCATTTAAAATTGAGATCTATATCTAGACTATTTTTTACCAAAATTTCATTAACTTATGTTTATAACTGTAGAAGTTATTAAGCTGTAAAGGATTAGGACAGACGGACAGACGGACAGACGGACGGACATGACGAAACTATAAGGGTTCCTTGTAGAACTACGGAACCCTAAAAAGGACATTGCTAAAGATCCTTAGGGACTCGGCCTTTTTCTGTACAAATTAAAGTTGATGCTCACCATATACAACTCAACGAAGCCAAGGTATTGCAATACATTCATAAACACGGACAGTACTAAATATAATTTTAGATTTTTTAAATATTTACTATTTTGACACATATAATCACAGATATCTGTGCTATTTTGATGTCATGTTTTGCTTTTTTCGTTATGTCAAACAACCTACATTGTCGTCAAGTTGTCAGTCGATGCCAATTTTTTGGAATTTCTTGTGTGAAAAGGAGTCTATAATATTGAATCATAGATTATAGAGTATCGAAATAAAAATATGGATGATACACAGATATCATAGATGATACAATTTTATCCGGTTACGTCATTAATGTATTGATACTCCTTAAAATATAACAAATGGTTCTTGTATTGTCCGCATTAAATACAATATATATTATGAAACGAAAAAACTTGCATGTAATTTTCGTATATTGTTCATCTTTGTAACAGTTTAAGGCTATTTTTATCAATGTCCTTTGTTGGGCATATTGCAAAAAATAAACATTAGAGACAAAATATTTTGAGGGTAGTCCTAAAAAAAAATGCAGTGATCATTTGACACTGACTCTAATACATATAAAACAAGTTCACGTTCACGATACAGAAAAGCTGGATGTGGCCCGAAGTTATTGTAGTAAGTGTGAATTTTAAATGATGTGTTGTTTGAGTAACACATAACATAACATAACATAACATCACGCCTGTATTTCCCCGAGGGGTAGGCAGAGGTGTAATAGTACACCCACATTTCGCCAGTTATATTGTAAGTCCCATGTAATAGGGGGCGAGCCTATTGCCATTAACCGGGCACATATCCAGACTCCGGGCTGCTACTGAGAATTTCCTACTGAAAAAACCCAATAACACTTTGCCCGACCCTGGAATTGAACCCAGGACCCCACGCTCAGCAGTTGCGCTTGCGACCACTAGACCAACGCGGCAGTTAAATTAAGTTGTTTGAGTTGTTTTTTGAAAGTGGTGAGAGATAGATTCAATTCAATTCAATTCATTTATTTGTCAGAATATTGTATCAATGGTGTTATAAGTATAATATGTGCATAATATTCTGCCGTTTCCGGCGTACAAACATTTTACTTCAATTGCAGACGTACAAGATAAAACAATAAATTTAATCGTTCAAGGATTCTTTTACACCTCTAGGTATATTGGTATATAATTTGGATCCTTCATACTTTATACTTTTTTTCCCGTAGTTTGTGCGTGGTGCGTATAAATTTAAGTCATTTTCACGTCTTAATTTCATTTTGAGATTTTTTGGGTGTTTTTTGAAAGTTTTATTAGTATGGAGTTTTTACTTGGTCTACGTTAGTATGTATATTTTAATTTAGTATTTTTCGTATAAGTATGCATGTAATATATGTGTATATTTGTGCGATGCTCATTAAATTCGTTTCTTTATAGAGTGTTTCTGTTGGAGTGAAATAATCGTAATGTTTTTAGTAATTTGTTTTGTGCAATTTGAAGTAAATTTAAATTTGTTTTTGCGGCAGTATCCCATATTTCCACCAGATAGTTAATGGTGAAAGAATTATTAAAATCGGATCAGTAGCTTCAGAGTGTATCGATTACAAACAAACAAACAATCAAACAAATATTTTCTCTTTATAATAATAGTATAGATAACCCAGTAGGTATAAACAGGGTTCTTAATCCCGACTAGATGAAGTTCTGTATCAATCAAATTTGAATTCGAGCTATTGTCAATTCGTACTGCATTCCTATAGGAATTGAATTTAGCTCGATTTGGTTCAGAGCTCGAACCAGTTGGGTGTAAGGCCCTAGGATCATCCTTCCGAACCAATATCTTACTTATTCACAGCCCAATTATTTGAGTCATCCGATGAGTCGTAGGTATTTCCTTGAACGCGTTGACATTTAGAGTTTGTAAGCTTAGTTCACACGGTATTGTAACGAATACCTATTATTATATTCACACGGTTTACTTGGAGGAAAAACAAATACAATTTAAGTAATACCAATTTGGTGTCAATTTAACAAATAATTATTAATAATGTTTTAAATAAATAGGCCACTAATTGTACAATAGTTTAAATATAATACGGACCTTAGAAAGTAATAAAAATTTAATTTTCATTCCATCTATTCGAAAAGGACGACTTGGTTCCCCTAAAGGTGGTGTTTTCTATAAGAAACTTTTAGCGGGCAGTAATGAGTTTTTCATCCCCCCATCTCGGAAAAAGTATTTTTGCTCTTCGATATCCGAGTGCAAAAGCCGTTTTTATCCGCTAGAGGATAAAGTAAATTGTATTTAGAACATCGTGTGCACTAAGTTTGTGAATTCAAAACATCATTAAACCTATTTACTTCTCCCTCCATGGTGCCGAATTTATCATACAACCTTTTTTAATTTGTTAAAAACTCAGACTCAGACGGAACCTTCTTGGTGTATTTTTTTTTAATTTGCTTTGCGCGCGCCAGTTTCTTTTCACGGCATAGGCATTGTTAAAACCTGAGGTTAAAAAACAAGAAACTTGAAAACAAGTGAAAAACCTAAAATGAGTGGTTCTAGCGACGAAGAAGTTTATTTGACGCCAACAGAATTGACTGAAACTGTTAATAATGCACAAATGAGCTTTCTCCCTCAACAATCACGCGAGAAGTATTTGAAACAGTACGAATATGTTTAACACGTTGCGACTAGATAAAGGAACCAAAACTTTCTCAGGAAACGTTTTGCTCATTTACGCCAAGGGAATCCGATGAATCGGTACAACTATTAAGTATGACAGATAGTTTACCGAAAAACAGTAAACAAGTCACTAACACCAACATTACAGTAGCTAACAAAAATATTAATCTCAACTGTAACTGTAGCAACGTTCCTTTAAATTTTTCTTAATTATACCTAAGTATTATTTGTTATAATTTAAAGATTTTTCTGTAATACTTACCTATCATAATTTAGTACCTAGTTATTACCTAAACTGAAATAAAAGTATCTTGTGATTGTAAATGTTTTTTTTGCATTTAGTCATTTCCTCGCTGAGGTGGGATGAAAGGTTACGTGTTGCACTCGAGTGCAAAGATTTTTCACCTTGTGCTCTTTTGATTCCCTCGCTAACGCTCAGGATTCTAACTTTTGAATCCTTCGCTTGCTCGGTCATCAAAATTGAGCACGCAGTTAAAAAGCAACTTTGCACTGTTGTATAACAAATAACTATTAATCCTCTTTATAAGTGCGCCGCAATTATCTTTGCCGCGCACTTTTTGAATTTGGAACATCTTAGTGTTCAGCGCCGAAGAAATCGAACGCAAGTCGCAAATATTAATAATAATAAAATAATAAATTTATTTATTTCAGGCAAATCCACCCATAGTTACAAGTTACAGTCATTGCATTTATAATAATACCAATAATATATATTGTTGTGTATATAATATATATATTGTTTGAATACAGACTGGCTGGTACTACGGCCCATAGTCGCGCTACTGGCTGCATAAAAAAAAGAGATATCAAATTAAAAACGCGCGAACTACAGCCCGCGTTTTCGTCAATTTTCACGGACAATAACATATTTATTTTCTCATAGAGGGTGATGAAAAGTAGAGTGTATCACTCGGGTGCAATAGTAGATTATACAAGTGAAAAAAAAAGGGAATTTAATTCGAGGGACTAAGTTGGATCCCGAGCAGCGAAGGATTCTAAGATTGAACCACGAGCGAAGCGAGTGATTCAAAAATAGGATCTTGAGCGGAGCGAGGGATACAAGGACCGAGATTAATTCTTTTTTTACGAGTTGTGTACTCTACTTTTTACCATTGACTGCGAGAAAATTAATAGTGGTATATAGCATGACCGGGACCGGGACTGGTGGTATTTTGGCCTATGTCCAGCAGTGGACGTCTTTCGGCTGAAATGATTATGATGATATAGCATGACCGTGTGCATGAGAGACATATTCAAGAATATGGTAGACAGTGCGTACACATAAAGAAAAAAATATGAAAAAAAAATCCTACGACAAATCACGCGTAGGTATAGTAGTCAAAATGCTCGCGCAAGCTCTGACTGTTTAGGGGTCTGCTGTCTTTTAAAAGGCGAAGAGGGTGAAAATAGCCACCGATGGACACTACCGTGCTAGGTGCACACCTCACTGCATAAAACTTTGATTTGTAAGAGCGGAAATGTCCAAAGAAATTGAACAAATCGATAAAAAAATATTTAAAATTTGAACATACAATTTTTAAACATATTTGGAACTAGAATCAAGTACTAAACATCCTCCTCAATAAGTCCGTCGTTCAACCTGTAGTATTTATATTTTATTTTATTCATCGATAACAGTGAATAAAATTCTCTTTTACTCACAAGTGAGAAAAAACATTTTGAATTTGGAACAAGCACGAATTATGTACAAGAAATGAATAAAACGTGCTGAACGTACCTACTGGCTGGCTGAATGGAGCTATCAAATTTAAATAAATACTACAGGTTGACTGGTTGAACGAGGGACTTATTGAAAGAGAATGTTTAGTACTTGATCTTCTACTTGATTCCAAACATGTATAAAAAATGTATCTTAATTTTTGAAATATTTTTCTAATCGATCTCATCAATTTCTGTAGACACTTCCGCGCTTACAAATCAAAGTTTTATGCAGTGAGGTGTGCACCTAGCACTTTTTTTTTATTTTATTTTTTTCCCATGGGGAAATCCTCATGGACGCACTCCGCCCGGGGTAGGCGGAGCCAGTGTCGGACTCTTACCGACTAAAACCACCACGGTCTTCCTTCAACTACCTAAGCCGGGGGCGTGGGAACCCGTGAGTATTCACACAACCACCCCCGACAGGTCCCGGCCCGTCACAAGCAGGCGAGCCCCTTCTCCCCGTGCGGCCTAACGTCAGCCGCACCCTCCTCTGTGACGCACACGGAACACTGCACGCCACCTCACCTCACGGGCCTTTACCAACTGCGCCAACTACGCCAGCTGCTGGTCGGGCAGCAGACTACCCCGAGTCTGCTGCTCGCAGGCCCATCCTCCTGTAATTTTTATAGAGGTTTGTAACGAGGTCCAACTCGTTATGCTGCTCACCCTATTTGGTTTTCCTGGCCACTTTATTATACTTTAATCAATCCAAATTCAAAATTCAAAATTATTTTCAAAAATGGCTAATTTTCCACTGTTTTAGCTCAGTTTCTATATTGTACGCTGAAAGACACTCATGTGTCTGTGACTCTGTCTTATAATCATTATATTATTTTATTAACAAATAGTCAATGTATCAAGTTACCAGTTAGTGAGATACAGTATACCCAAAACGTTCCTGTTGTGTTTTTATTGTTTGTGCCGACCTACCAGCCTACCTACCTACCTGAATCCAGCCCGAGCTAGCTGCATGGACATAGCAGCAGCTCAATTGTTTTATAGTCGGAGTTGACCTACCACTCCTCCGGCCCTCCGTACTACTGGCCCTCTCTGCCCTCCATACCTCAGAGGAGTTCCATAACTCCATACCACTAGTTCCTGCAGTTCCTGTACCACTAGTTCCTGTCGTTCCTGAGTTCTGTTCCTGTAGTTCCTGTTCTCCTCCTACTTCCGTGTGTCACCGTGTGCCAAGCCACCGAACCCTCGACCCTGCGAGTCTCCTGCCCGAGCCACCCACACCGGCCACGACGTGACAGGTTTTCTTCGTCGCGGTTTGGGCGGTGAAGCCAAGACCCTCGGTCCCAAGAGGCGCGAGAACACTACTCAGCAAGCACTCCTGGGATTATGAGACCGACGGGGGCAGGGAAGGACGGAAGGACAGTCCCCCGCTGCCTGCCCAGTGGCAGGGTGAGTGCACACCGGGCCCGCCCCTGCTCCTCCACAGTGCCCTCTGCTTTCTCAGAGGGACACGCAGAGCAACTTCCCATTGGCCCACATCGGGCCCCTCCCGTGCCAGAATATTCGCCACAGGCAATAAGGTCCCCCGGTCCAAAGGAGACTTATTGCCCATGCCCAGGGTGCACCGGCCCAACAACTGCCGTTCCCTCTAGACGTGTCCAGAAGGACAAGCAGCCGTCAGACACACGTGGAGGTTTTCTGGCCAGCACCCCGTGTGCACCTAGCACTGCAGTGTCCATCAGTGACAATTTTCACCCTCTTCGCCTTTTGTACAAGACAGCAGACCCCTAAACAGTCGGAGCTTGAGCTAACGTTTTGACTACTATACGCGATTGCTACGCGTAATTTGTCGTAGAATATTTTTTTCATATATATATATATATTTTTTTTTTTTTTTTTTTTTTTTTTTTTTATCACATGTACAATTTCTATTTACGCATATTTTTTTCATTTTTTTTTCTTTTTTTTTTTTCTTTATATGTACGCCCATTCTACCATATTCTTGAATATGTCTCATTCACCCGGTCATGCTATGTAGTAAAAAGTAGAGTTGGAAGCATCGTAAGTGGCACCCTATAATCACACACTTGCACTTGCCCACAGACTAATAGGGATACTACGCACTTGCCTTGCCTGAATGCGAAACGGGAATCGAAGACAATGTCAAAACAGTGTTGCAAGACACCTAAAATATAAAGTGTTTTGCAAGTTAATTTGACATACTAATTAGTTGATATTACTAACATAGTGTTACATTGATTTATATGTTGAATTTACTTTAACACATAAACATAACATAACATCACGCCTGTATTTCCCCGAAGGGGTAGGCAGAGGTGTATAGTAGATACACCCACATTTCGCCAGTTATGTTATAAGTCCCATTTATAGGGGGCGAGCCTTTTGCCATTAACCGGGCACAAATCCAGACTCCGGACTGCTACTGAGAATTTCTGTTTTTTTTTTTGATTTCTGAGAATTTACACTTTAACACATAGTAAAAGTAATTCGTTATTATATTTACTTTCACTCTCAAAAGTACTATCAGCAAACTTTCCGGTGAACCACCACTAAGGCTAAAATCAGTGATCGACTGCGCAGCCGTAGGTACACACGGCTACACATCAAGCTGTAAATACCAGTAAAGGCTGACCTCGCGTTGTAAGGAAAACCTATACAATGCGAGGTCAGCTTATAATGGAAATATACAGCTTTATGTGTAGCCGTGTGTACCTACGTGTAATGTAGCAGGATTCGTTCAAGGGCCTTTGTCTACAAAATGTATCACCGGGAAGGATCGTGACTGTACCTCAGCTAATATACAAAATATCAAGAAATCAAAAAACTTTATTATTTTTACTTTAACTTTATATTGAATACTAGCTTTTACCCGCGGCTCCGCTCGCGTTAAATTCTGCTAACCCACGTCAGTCCAGTCCAGTCCACTGTCCCGCTGCCCCGCTGCCCCACTATCCCACTGCCCATTGCCCTGCTACCCCACTGCCCCTCTGCCCAAATGCCCCGCTGTCCCACTGCCCCGCTGCCCCACTGCCTCGCTACCCCACTACCCCGCTGCCCCACTGCCCCGCTGTCCCGCTGCCCCACTGCCACGCTACTCCACTGCCCCGCTGCCCCACTTCCCCAATGGCCCGCTGCCCCGCTGCCCCGCTACCCCACTTCCTCAAAGGCCCGCTGCTCCACTGCCCCCCACTGCCCCATTGCCCCACTGCCCTGCTACCCCACTGCCCCGCTACTCCGCTGCCCCTCTATCGCACTGCCCCGCTGCCCCGCTACCCCACTGCCTATCTGCCCCGCTGCACCACTATCCCACTGCACCACAGCCTGCCCATCTGCCCCGCTGCCCCACTACAACACTGCCCCACTGCCCCGCTGCCCCGCTACCCCACTGCACCTCTGCCCCGCTGCCCCACTGCCCCACTTCCCCAATGGCCCGCTGCCCCACTGCCCCACTGCCCCGCTACACAAAAGCCCCGCTGCCCCACCGCCCCACTGCCTGCCCCGCTGCCCCCCACTGCCCCGCTAACCCACTGCCCCACTGCCCCGCTGCCCCGCTGCCCCACTATCCCACTGCCCCGCTGCCACGCTTCCCCATTGCCCCACTGCCCCGCTGCCCCACTGTCCCGCTACCCCACTGCCCCACTACCCCGCTGCCCCACTTCCCGGCTGCCCCGCTTCCCCACTGCCCCGCTGCCCAATTGCCCCACTGCCCAGCTGCCCCGCCGCCCAGCTGCCCCACTGACCCACTGCCACGCTACCCCACTGCCCCACTACCCCACGGCCCCACTGCCCCGCCATCCCACTGCCCCACTGCCCTGCTGCCCCGCTACCCCATTGCCCCACCATCCCACTGCCCCACAGCCTGCCCGCTGCCCCACTTCCCCAATGCCCCGCTTCCCCACAGCCCCGCTGCCCCACAGTCCCACTGCCCCACTGCCCCGCTACCCCAATTCCCCGCTGCCACACTGCCACGCTGCCCTACTATCCCACTGCCCCACTGCCCCGCTGCCCCGGTAACCCACTGCCCCGCTGCCACACTGCTCCGCTGCCCCGCTACCCAACTGCCCCGCTGCCCCACTGCCCCGCTTCGCCACTGCCCCGCTGCCCCACTTCCCGGCTGCCCCGCTACCCCACTGCCCCTCTGCCCAGTTGCCCAGCTGCACCGCCGCCCAGCTGCCCCGCTACCCCACTACCCCACGGCCCCACTGCCCCCCATTGCCCCTCTGCCCCGCTATCTCACTGCCCCACTGCCCCACTGCACTGCTGCCCCGCTACCCCACTGCCCCACTATCCAACTGCCCCACAGCCTGCCCCGCTGCCCCACTGCCCCGCTTCCCCACAGCCCTGCTGCCCCACTATCCAGCTGCCACACTGCCCCGCTACCCCAATGCCCCACTGCCCCGATGACCAGTTGCCCCAGTATCCCACTGCCCCACTGCCCCGCTGCCCCGGTATCCCACTGCATCGATGCCCCACTGCCCCGCTGCCCCGCTACCCCACTGCCCCGCTGCCCCACTACACCTCTGCCCCGATACACCACTGCCCCACTGCCCCGCTGCCCCTCTATCACACTGCACCGCTGCCCCGCTACCCCACTGCCGCACTGCCCCACAGCCTGCCCTGCTTCCCCACTGCCCCACTGTCCTGCTGCCCAACTGCCCAGCTGCCCCACTGCCCCGCTGCCCCGCTGCCCGTCTATCCCACTGCCCCACTGCCCCGCTGCCCCGGTAACTCACTGCCCAGCTGCCACTCTACCCCACTGCCCCGCTGCCCCACTATCCCACTGCCCCACTGCCTGCCACGCTGCCCCACTTCCCTACTGCCCCGCTGCCCCGCTACCACACTGCCCCGCTACCCCACTGCCCCGCTGCCCCGCTATCCCACTGCCCCGCTGCCCTGGAACCCCACTGCCCCGCTCCCTTGCTAGCACGCTGCCCCGCTACCCCAATGCCTCGCTGCCCCGCTTCCCCGCCCCGCTACCCCGCTGCCCCACTGTCCCACTACCTCACTGCCCCGCTGCCCCACAACCCCACTGCCCCGCTACCCACAGCCGCACTTTCCCACTGCCCCACTGGCCCACTGCACCGCTGCCCCGCTGTCCCACCGTCCCACTGCCACTGTCCTACTGTCCCACTATCCCACTGTCCCACTATATCACTATCGTCCCGTCCCATGTCCCATGTCCTGTCCCATGTCCCATCCTATGTCCAGTCCCATGTGCGGTCCCACTGTCCTGTCACATGTCCCGTCTCATGTCCCGTCCCATTTCCCGTCCCAAGTTCCGTCCCCTATCCCGTCCACTGTCCCGTCCCCAGTCCCGTCCCCTGTCCCGTCCCCAGTCCCATCCCCAGTCCCATCCCCTGTCCACTCCACTCCACTCCACTCCATCGTACACTACTATCGGCTCGTGCAAATGCATAGAAGCTTCGATCTGTCGAGTGAGTACGCAACCCTAGAATAATTTTTTTCTTTTTTTTCTTTCTTTTTTTCTTTCTCAAAACCCATACCAGTTTTTAAGTCAGATCATCAGCTTTCAAACAAAAAAAAAATCATCAAAATCGGTCCAGTAGTTTTAGCGTGATGCTGGAACAAACAAACAAACAAACAAACAAACAGACGTTTACAATTTTATAATAGTTAAGATTAAGCTCAAACTTATTAGAACTGTCAGGGACCAAGGGGTATGGTAAATAATAGTCACATTAAGACTCTGAACCCTAGAGAGCATACCAGTCACATTATCAGTTTCTCAATAACAATCACAATTATTCGTAATGATATTTTACATGATTCCTGATTACTATTTCACAAGATTATTACAAAATGAGGACAAGCAGTGTCAGGTAACAGATATGTCATACTACGTCAAGAACTCCAAGCGAACAATACAGCGAATATATACAGCTTATATATTTTCATTTGTTTGACAGGTCAGCAGAGCAACAGAACTGGGCAAACTGGTGACGAGGTTGCAGCTAGAAAGATCAGAAGTAGCCTTCTTTATCTTTACCAATGGAAGCACTTTGAGGTATGGACGGTAGGGTATCATAGATATTTCAGTCATTTTTATTTAATTTCATTTATTTTAAACTAGCTGACGCCCGCGGCTTCGGTTACATGATATGTCAATAAATGATATAGGTTTTTTTTAATTGAAACGGTTTTATTGAATATAAATATAATAATGATGTAGATAATGTACTAAAAGCTATAAAATTATTAGGTAGGTCCTAGGTACCAGTCATCACACCACTCTCCTCATCAATCTAGGGCATTGATCAGACTCAAAAATAAAATCGTGGGGCGTAGCGTCACCTGAGTAAATATGTAAATGTAAATATGTCTTGTTGTAGCAATCAACCAAGGGGCTCGTAGCGATGCAACGACTGCGCGGATTGTACGATCTGCAAGGTTAAACTGCACTTGCCGTGGTCAGTCTGTGGATGTGTTACCGTTTCGTTACACATCGAGACCCCTCCGTGTCTCGGAGACACGTTAAGCTGTCGGTCCCGGTTGTCATACGAATATCTATGGCAGTCGTTACGGGTAGTCAGAAGCCTGAAAGTCTGACAACTGGTCTAACCTCCGAATGTCAGTATTACCCAGTAACTGGGTTGCGGGAGTCTGATGGCAGTCGCTCCGTGTAAAATACTGATGTTCAGCCACATCTGGCTAGACTGGAAGCCGACCCCAATATAATTGGGAAAAAGGCTCTGAAGATGATGTGGCAATCAATCTTTTTTTTTCATTCTTTCTTTCTTTATTCTAAATAACATTTATAATTATGTGCTCATATAATTATAAATGTTATTTATGGTTGATTGTTGACAGAAATTTCACGCGCCCCACAATTTTATTTTTGAGTCTGATCAATGCCCTAGATTGATGAGGAGAGTGGTGTGATGACTGGTACCTAGGACCTAACTAATATTTTTTTAGCTTTTAGTACATTATCTACATCATAATTATCTTTCTTTTCAATAAAATCGTTTAACTTAAAAAAAACCTATTTAAATTTCAAGTTTTTAATTTTTTATTTCGTTCCTTAATATTTCTCGTTCTATCTTTTTTCATGGTGTACTGTATTCTATTAGCCAAGCCCTTCCACTTGATACGCATATTGAGGGGGTTGTGTTAAAATATGTAATCCACCATTTTGTGGTGGCGGCGATCTTGGATTTACAATGATACTGAATATATTCAATTATATACGGCCAAAATTAATATCCAATCTATCCACGATTTGCCCTGCTAGAGATAGGAATTTGACATAAGCTCCATACAAAATATGTCAAATTTCTATCTCTAGTAGGCCAAATCGTGGATAGATTGGATATTAATTTTGGCCGACAGTCTTCAGAACTAAAGTTGTTCCTGTTTCCAGTTCCTGTTGACAGATTGATCTGATATTTGGATCAGATCAACCTTTCAACAGGAAAGGGGTAAAATTATATTTTTAAAGTTCCATTTTAACCCATCTTATGGAAGTTATGAATAAAAGATGATGCTTATCATATACAATTCGCTGAGGGCAATGTGTTGTAATCTATTTTAATAAACCGACAGTACTCGAGACACAGACTCGAGAGATGTTTAATTCATAAAATGTTAACTATTTTGAGGATACATTTTTGCTTACAAAACTAATGTCAAACAAATGGTTACCTATCAACTAAACAGTTTTACTCTTCTATTCATATACATGTAAAGTTGCTAACAAGAGATTGGCTATCATTGGCTTTCTTTAACAGTGGTGCCAACGTAATGCATTATAAAACCATAGAGTACTTACAAGGGATTGGTCAAAAATATGAAGTCAAATGGCGATCATAGCCGCTCATGTTATTATTGTGTTGATTAACTCTTTAAAATAAAAAAGGTTTACTGTACTGTCAGAATTAAATACGATGAATAGAAAGTAATGAAAAAATACGAATGTAATTGTTGTACATTTTTTATCTTTGTACAGACTAGGAGCTATTCTTAGCGATGTCCTTTCTATAGATCTTAGATACCAAAAATATCCACTTCTCGTTGTTGTTTTCGTAAAAAAATTAAAAGGGCTCTTAAAAAGGATGGACAAAAGCAACCAGAACTGTAAAAAAATACCATATAATTCAGAATATCATAGAATATCGTGACGTTTTCCGATAACCTTATAATTCTCGAATTTGTTCCATGAAGGAACTTGAAACGTTCTTAAACAGAGTTATGAGTTAAGGGATTGAATAGGATACTGTAACTGTGGGTTTGCACCAAAAAAAATTTAACATGTAATGTCTCGAAACTTGTCATATGAAACTAATGTCATAACTTGTTTGTCTATAGATTTGACACGGCTGACATTCGCACTGATGCTTAATCATGTCTCGCAACTTGTGTAAATCTCGTTTTTTGTGTTTTCCAATGAGGTCGGTAAACATGTATGGCCGAAAGCAGATACTTTGAAGTGTATCGAAATTGATTGTGAAACATGTCAATAGACTTTGAAATGTCAAACAAGTTTCGTTTCAACAAGTTGTGTGATAATGCGAACGCGATTCGATATATCGACAGAAAACTGAATTTTCAACATATTTTTATGTGAATGTTTCGTCAGTGCAAACTCACAGTAAAGAAGATACCAAAAACTAGTCACATTGTTGTATGAAAAAGTTATAAGATATTTTGTAGGCGCAGTTGGACCAACTTCGCCATTTTCCTTAAGCAGGACGTTAAAAGCATTCTTAAAATGTATGCGTAAAAGGGTTCTTGCACTGATTTACATCATTCACATAGAAAACCAGGTGTTCATAAGAAATAAATGTTGTGAAATTATAACCACAAGATTGCGCAAACATTTCACAGCATGATGTAAAATAATCGTTGGTTTCATTATAAAACTACATAATGATAACAGCTAATGTCGTGTTGTAAAGATTAGCCAGTCAGCAGGTTGGTAGCGGGGTATTATAAAACTCTCATCTTTTGTGTAGGTCTGGTTGACCCAAATTAAAAATGGCGACGTATCTATCTATCAAATGTTGACATAAGGAATGCGTTTAATTTTGTAAACAATGACACCCTGTTGGCTGAAGTAAAAAGAGGAATAAGAATTTTTCTTTAGAAATGTTACAGACATGCCCCGAAATTATTATACTTATAAGGATAATCTTTTAGAATCTGCCGTTGCATGTCAACAGGGTGACCCTCTTGGGCCAGTCATTTTTAGCTTAGCGATAAATCCATCATTCGACAACTTAATTCAAAATTCAATGTATGGTACCTATTATATGACGGGATTTTCGGAGGTGACGTAGATACAGTCCTGAAAGATTTTGAGTGTAAGTTTACGGTGTTCCTGTCTTCGGTTTACAGCACTGATAAGTTAACCAGGAAAATATTACCTTCTTCACTACTTGACCGATGCTGTGAACGCCTGGAAAATCAAGACGGTAATATGTTTCAATGAGGGGCTCGTAGCGATGCAACGACTGCGCGGATTGTACGATCTGCAAGGTTAAGCTGCACTTGCCGCGGTCAGTCTGTGGATGGGTGACCGTTTCGTTACACATCGAGACCCCTCCGTGCCTCGGAGAGCACGTTAAGCTGTCGGTCCCGGTTGTCATACGAATATCTATGGCAGTCGTTACGGGTAGTCGGAAGCCTGAAAAGTCTGACAACTGGTCTAACCTCCGAATGTCAGTATTACCCAGTAATTGGGTTGCGGGGGTCTGATGGCAGTCGCTCCGTGTAAAATACTGATGTTCAGCCGCATCTGGCTAGACTGGAAGCCGACCCCAATATAATTGGGAAAAGGCTCGGAGGATGATGAATATGTTTCAATTGAATTCATTTTATTATCACCATAGGAACTAACAGAACAATTGGTTAAGTCATTACAATGTCTAAAACTCGGAATAAAAAAAAATAAAAAGCAATATTATATAAGGTAAATACATCATTTCGAATTTTTAATACTGGTATCTATAGTAGCTGTACAGAGGCCTAGTCATTTAAGAACTAAGAAAAGTTGCAGCTGTAAAGAAGCTTTGTCAAGAAATTAAGCTATCCTATTGAGCATAATTGTTTGAATAAAAAACAGATTTTAAAAATGTGTAAATACATCAATATATAAATTTAAAGCGGCTGTAAAGACGCCTAATATTTGCAATGTTACCCTGTAGCATGTGTATTGAACACGTATTGAATAAATGATAACATTATATTTTCTTCCAGGTCAAATTTATCGCAGCGCTTCGCTGGTACCAACAGAGCTATAGATCAAATGGAGTCCCTCCCCATGCTCGTGTTCAAGAATCGTTCCAAGCCTGTCAATAATGATGCCTTCAGAGCTGAACTTGAAGAGTTAAGGTATGCTTTAACTTAAGTTACGTTTTCACTACCCTGCCGGCCGACTATTTTGATCTGAGCAAATGTTTGACGGTTCTGCCAATGTTCGCTCAAAACAAAAATATCTTTTTTTACATCAATGAGACAACGGACACTAGTAAAACAACAAGTAGCATCCCGGAGGTAAGTTGGTGGTGCTTATAACCCCGTGCATAAGAGAGAACGTAAAGCCGTCGATCCTGGGGGTCTACTCCCGTTCGACGATAAATCGATAAATCGTACGATTCATCACACAATTTGCTACTCCGGTCAACCATCGTTCCCTTATCGCATGCGATGATCGTGTTTTGACGTTCGTTTTTCTCATCTCCGGTAAATTGTATACGACTATGAACCGTAGTCTATCTTAATTGTGCCTTTTTTATGTGCCTATCTTTATTATGTATGTATCAGTCGGAACGAAAGTTCGTACTTCGTTTGTCGTTCGTAAAACGCGAGTAGACCTACTGCGTCTGATATCTCTCCGGTCGTGTTGTATTGCCGTCTCATCGGATTAAGAGAGATAGATAGATAGATAGATAGAATATACTTTATTGTACACCATGAAAATAGTAGTAAACAGGAACAACGTACAAAAGTGAGGGAATAGAGATTGAACCTGTGTTTGCGCACACACTTGTGCACTATAATATGTCCCGCTCAGATGATTCTCTATTGAGATTTGCCGCCATGACCGAAATTCGGCCAGGAGGACATTATTTATCTCCATTTGCACATGCATACATTTATTATCAAGTTTTTTTCCCATGATTGGGGTCTGTAGATATTATGGATTTCCACCCGTTACGATCAGACAGACCTCCTTGGCTTCATTACGTTCATCAACCTCCTTCTGCACGCTCGTCGATTTAATGTGATTGACTGATGCGAGTGATTTAATGTGCGATTTAGTTGCGATAAGTTCGCCGAGGTCGTCCACGTCCAGTCCGCACTTAGCCGGCTGTTGCCGAACCCGAGTGGACCGAGTGTGAGCTGCCGACGGCTCTATACGGGGGTGGTGCGCTCGATGGCACTCTATGGGGCGCCAGTGTGGGCGGAGTCCCTGAATGCCCAAAATAAGGCTCTGCTACGAAGGCCGCAGAGAGTCATGACAGTCAGGGTCATACGCGGATACCGCACAATATCTGCGGAGGCGGCGTGTGCACTTGCAGGCACCCCCCCGTGGGACTTAGAGGCTCAGGTGCTCGCCAAGATCAGGGATTGATTGGCAGGGAGTGGACCATCAGGTGGAAAGTGGCAGACGCCCGCCACCTGAAGTCGTAAAGACGTGGCGCAGGGAGGCACAGGCTGCCATAATGGTGCAATGGAGAGAGAGGCTGGAAACGCCCAGTGCTGGGTCTTTGGACTGTGGGAGCTATCCAGCCGATCCTTGAGGAATGGGTACGGAGGCGACATGGAACATTGTCCTTCCGTCTGGTGCAGGTTTTGTCGGGGCATGGTTGCTTCGGCAAATTTATACCTGCATAAAGTGGCGAGACGGGAGGTAACTCCCATGTGCCACCAGTGCGACTGTAGTGAGGACACGGCCCTTCATACCCTTGCAAACTGTCCTGCTTGGGTGGTGCAGTAATTCTCACTACAGTAATCGGGGGAGACCTCTCGCTGCCGGCTGTGGTTAAGGCCATGGCTGAGAGTGTGGAGGCGTGGGAGGCGGTCGCATCCTTCTGTGAGGAGGTTATCTCACAGAAGGAAGCGGCGGAACGGGTCAGGGAAGAAGACTCCTTCGCTGATCCAATCCGCCGCAAGAGGACGGGTCGGCGCAGGCGGCTTTACGCCGAACTGATACCGCCCTAACAGAGGCCAGCGGACGCAAGATTGGGGAGTCAGTCGTCCGCATTGCACGGCCTTTGAGTTGTGGTGATGTCCCAAGTGTGCCCGGACATCGCCTAAAGAGCGTCATTATAGGAAGAGGGACCTGAAAAAGGGCTACGCTGGATGGGTCGCGAATGCCATGCATTGCAGTTCTCGCGGCTCATCCACCAAGGTGAGAGTAGGTACACGGCGGAGTTTTTAGTGGGTGCGAGCCCCACATAACCACGCTACCTCCCCGGGTGGCGTGACATGCGATAAGCATTTTCTCCACCTAAAAAGAAAAAAGAAACAAAAAAAGGTCGTCCACGTCCAACTCTTCCACACACTCTAGCATCGTGTACTGGTTTTTATATTAATTAAACTTCATCCCAAAAAATCATGAGCTTATTCCGCCATCTCCTTTCTTTCATCAGGCTACAAGACGCACTGACGGATATCATCCACATTTGGTAGAGATATCAGCACCTAGCGCTTTGAGAACTGTTTAATAATGCGCACAGCCGAGTTGTGCAATTCACTGCCGGCATCCGTATTTCCGGCACTTACAACCGTAACGCCTTTAAAGCTGAAGAAAATCGGCACCTAATAGGCTTGCTCTCTCCATCGTCGACCACATTTTGAAAAAGTTGTGTTGATTGCAGTCAAGAGCAGGTCTATATCAAATAACTAAAAAAACAAGTGGAAAAATTTAAGCTCATGAAGTTCAGAGGTATTTATACTTTTCGGCACTCGCGTATAGCAGGGTAGAACACATTTAAAGTCTTCTTTAAAGATTCTTAAACCAATTCAAATGTGTTTAGAAAATACGTTTTTTTCTGTATAGGACTTAGGCATATTTTTTGTACGTAATGAGACTTCGATGCTATTTCTAAGTCTGAGTAAAGTCGTTATTCGTTTGGTTTTTCATTAAATACTAATAAAGTTCAACAGCTAATAGTAGTGGAATCGTTACTATTTATCTCTATTAGTGTTGATCGGAAAGCATTGAGATTGCTTTGTTCACCTGCAGGCGATTTATAGACGGTGGTGAATCCAATTTCGTCGTTGTAACAAACAAATAAACATCTTTTCTCGATTTTTCTTAATTAACCGACGAAAAAAAAGGAGGAGGTTCTCAATTCGACGCGTATATTTTTTTTTTTTTTTTTTTTTTTTATGTATGACCACGCATAACTTTTTACAGAGTGATCCGATTTTGATGATTCTTTTTTTAATGGATAGGGTATATCTCGAAGTTGGTCCCATTTAAATTTCAAAATCAAAATCCACCCCTAAGGGTAGTAAAACAGGGGATGAGTGTTTGTTCACCCACTGAATTCTTACCTGTTAACCGATTCTGTTGAAACTTGAGACACATAAATATAGTTCTAGACACTACGACATAATGGAGACCTGCAGTTAGATTTTAACCACAAAAAAATGAAAAATAAAACTTTTTAACAAAAAATTGAACCGACGAAAACAGAAACTGAAAAGCGAAAAATAACTAATTATGAGTCGGCGCCAAACAACCAATCAACGAAGATCATTAAATTACTTGAAATAAATAATAAAAACAACGTCACATCAAATACAACGTGAAATTTTCAACGATAAACAATAACTTTCCAAAAATGCGTTCTCCGCTCGGCCACTTGCAACTTACACGCACTTTGCTTGTTAAAAGTTCGTTCGGCGCCGACTCATAATTAGTTATTTTTCGCTTTTCAGTTTCTGTTTTCGTCGGTTCAATTTTTTGTTAAAAAGTTTTATATTTTACCAATTTCTCCATTTTATCCGTTTGCACTTTGCAAACATGTCCCTACAAAGTTTTTTTTGTATAGTAAAAAAGTAAAAACCTCAAACACCCCTTTAAGATTTCTATCAGAAATACATCATCCTCCGAGCCTTTTCCTAATTATGTTGGGGTCGGCTTCCAGTCTAGCCAGATGCGGCTGAACATCAGTATTTTACACGGAGCAACTGCCATCAGACCCCCGCAACCCAGTTACTGGGTAATACTGACATTCGGCGGTTAGACTAGCTTTCAGACTTTCAGGCTTCTAACTACCCGTGATGACTGCCACAAATATTTATATGACAACCGGGACCGACAGCTTAACGTGCTCTCCGTGGCATGGAGGGGTCTTGATGTGTAACGAAATGGTCACCCATCCACGACCTGACCGCGGCAAGTGCAGCCTAACCTCGCAAATCAACAACACAATCCGCGTGTTTTTACTTCGCCACGAGCCCTTCTCCGTCAGAAATAAATATTTGAGTTTTTTTCTAAGCTCCAAAATTACATGCTTCAGAGATATTTCAGGAGGAACGTCCTGCCGCGAGGTTTTGGCAACATTTTTACATTTATTAGCCTATGACCGCGGCTTCGTCGTTTATCGATAACTAATTATGCCACCGAGTTATATTCTTCAGCAGAAGTTCTGCCGATCGATCAAATAGTGTTCGTCCAAGTTTTTATTAACTAGGGTAACTAAAGTACCTACGGCGGCAGATGCTTTTAATTTGTCTTTGTTATTTATTCTTATCGATATATGTATATGTACTACGTACCAGATGCGCTGTTTAGAAGAACAACATGGTTACACGAGTTATGGTTCCGGAACCACACTGTCACCTGTCATTAGTTCACTTGACAGCTGTCTCGCGAACACACGTAAATTTTATCAACGGTTGCGTCAACTGAATTTGGAACATGCTGCTTATATGAGATCGCGTGTCTGTTTGATGACGTCGTTGTTTATTCTTTTATTTTTCTTAACTTCAATGGCCTCGTGGCAGATCATTCAAACTATGATCTATCAAACTATACTATCGATATAACTATCTACTCTTACTATATTGCTCTGAGGTTTGCTGTTAAAAACTAATCTGTGAGTTATACCCGTGGATGTACGTTCATGATCCTTCCCGGTGGTCCATTTTATCGACATAATCCCTTGAATGAATCCTGCTACATTACACGTACCTACGGCTGCCGTCGAACATTGAGCGCAAGCGATTTTAGCCTTCGTGGTGGTTCACCAGAAAGATTTCTGACTGTACACAAACTTTCCTACTGTAACACAAGGCCGTATACGACCTGTCATCCCTGAAGTGACAAAGACAACAATAACGACAATGACAATTTACAACTTTTAAAACCGGCGTCGTCAGTCGGGTTGGCGATCACAGTTGGTTGAATAACTGCCATCCTCTGGTGAACCCCTTAGTCACCTTTTACGACACCCAAGGGAAACGATGGAGTGGTGATATTCTTTGTGTTCGGCACCACATGAAAAAGAGCAGCAGAACAGGAGGGTTTGAATGCTTAAGGCCTTTCTATAACATAAATTCTACTAACATTGTAGATGTGAAAGTTTGCTGAACAGATTTTGGTACACAGATATACCATAATCCGGGAAAACAAACAGCCCGGAGTCTGCATTTGTGATCGGTTAATGGCAATAGGCTCGCCCCCTATTACTTGGAACTTATAACATAATTGGCGAAATGTGGGAGTACTACCCTTTTTAGGATTGTTGACAGGCGTATGTTATGTTACGTTCATCCAAAATGATATCAAATTCTATGAAGGTAAAGCTGCGGCAAAAGCAGTAAACAAAAAAAACGGTTAGTCTTCATACTTAATTAAAGTTGTTGTATTTTTTGCAATTAATCACCATAAACCATGTTATCACATTAATTAACCATAAAGCATACAACATGCACACTTTAATGTATTTATTATTACATGAGGATAGCATAAAAATGCTATCCTCATGGAAAGAAAGACATAAGATGAAAACTTCAATTTTACAGGAGATCTAAAAAATGTTTTTCTTTTCTTATTTCACTCGTTGGAATGTAAAAAACTTTTTGTTCATTGACGGAAAAGTATGTTTTACTAATTATGAACATATTCTGTTATTTTCTGTCATTTCAATTGTATAAAATTGCAAAACTTATGAGGAGCAGGAAAGGAAAACGGCATTCTCATGGCAGACATGTAGTAAATGCCTTTGATTAGGTTCGATTTAATAAAAAATTGACACTGACTTCCTAAACTGCTTCACACAAATTATTTTATTATTTCTGAAGTCGGTTATCACTTTTATTAAAGTTCATTTTATTTTTCTACTTGACACAAACAATAAATAGCCAAGGAATTTCTGCAATCGCGGATAATTTGCTGTCATCCATTGAAGAGTTCCCTTCGTTATCACCCAAGATCATCATCAGATCTTGACCTAATTTAATTGGGACCACCTGAAGAGCATACCCATTCAAACAAAAACTTTTTTTTTAAATCGGTCCACATTTGACGGAGTAATCGCGTAACAAACATACAGTCGAGTTGAAAATCTCCTCCCTTTTTTGGAAATCGGTTAGAAATTTAATGAAACACAAGTTATGTTTGTTTCCTGTTGGTGCAAAACATATAAATTTATTATAATATGGTGTCTGTTTTCCATGTATATTCCATGGTGTCCTAATGGGGTTTCTAATACACCGTAATGGATATTATAATAGTTGGCACTCCCATACTGTAATGGTGTTTGGCTCGTTAAAATCCCATGAACGACCACTCTTTTAGATGGAGCTAATCGTCAGTAAATATTGCAGTTTGTTTGTTCAACGAACAGTGAAGGGGTGATTTATTATAACTGAATAGAGGGCGCGGTATATAGCAGTGATAGCCTAGTGGTTTAACGCTTGCCTTCCATGAAGGAGCGTGTGAGATCGTCCCCGGCCCACACCTCTGACTTTTCGAATTCATGTGCGGATTTATATTCGATTATCACTTGCTTTAACGGTGAAGGAAAACATCGTGAGGAAACCTGCACACCTGAGACTGCTCCATACAGTTCTCAATGGTGTGTGTAGTCCGCCAACCTGCACTAGGCCAGCGTGGTGAACTAAGGCCTTAGCCTTCTCGTACTGAGAAGAGGCCCGTGCCGAACAGTGGGACCGTAATGGGCTGATTATGTATGTATATGTATGTATGTAGAGGGCGCGGTCGAGCGCATGGGCTGGGATCCAATTACAATGATTTCATTCTCATCGGAGCTACATAGTGTATGCAAAATTTCAGAATGTTCGAATAACGAGAAAACACAACAACCCCATTAAAAGAAAGAAAGAAAGAAAAAAAAGAAAAATGATTTATTACCACAACAAGACTATAAGCGGTAGGTGCACATAAAAATTAGTTCATTAGGTACATTTTAGGAATAACAGTGATACCTACATAGTTGTAATATCATAACAAGACTAACTTTGCATGTCGTAGCTGCGGCAAAGAGGTTGACACTCAGTATGATGCTGTGTTGTACCGTGAGTCACAACAGCGCTGATTTTCAGTGTCAACCCCAAGTGACGCAAGTGATTAGTATATTATCTATGACGAGAAGGCTACTTAAGGCTTACCCCCAGTTTCCGAAACGCTGATCAACGCAAAAATTAACTAATCAGCTGTCAAATCTCAGGTCAAGCGATGTGATTGGTTGTTAACATTTTTGCCGGCCAATCACAGAAACTGACATTAGATTTGACAATAGATCAAATTGATCAGCCTTCCAGAAACTGGGGGTTAGTCTACCATGCTGACCTACTGCGGGTTGGCGGACTATAGACACTATTGAGAACTGTACAAAGCACTTTCAGGTGTGCAAGTTGCCTCACGTTGTTTTCGATCACCGTTAAGGCTATAGTGATAATCGAATTCTGAGTGCCTAGTGCTAGTACAGACATAATAAAAAATATATATGAAGTGCTGCAAACAATCTAGTGAAGCCAAAAAAAACTAATTCAATTGGTTTAATCTATACTGGATTTTTGCATGCTTAATACAAGCAGAATATAGCACTGTTCCTAAACCACCAATTTTTATATCTGGTACCACCTGTATTCTACGCAAATAAATGATTCTTTCTTTCTTTCTTTCTATGCTCCTTCGTGTACAACCAGCACTCACGCACTCAAACCGTGCTCACCCCTCTCAGTACACATGTAGCGGCAGCGTTCAGTAAGCATTGCATTCATACATGGTGTGTGCGTGAGCGTAGGTTGTACACGAAGGAGCATAGTTTTTTTTGGCTTCACTATGATTGTTCGCAGCACTTCGTCTATAAGTGCGAGTTTGAAACTTACGTATACGTGACGATTGCGTCGACTTTCATTCATAAATTAGTGGCAGAAACGACGTGGAACTACTGATCTAGAATTAAAGTCGTCGAATTCGGTAGCGTTTTCGATTGCGATAATCTAAGTTTGAAACTCGGAATCAGCAATCCGATCGAACTCAGACCCTCCTGCATAGACCGGCGAGAACTGCCTTAAAATCGATTTTGCAACATTTTTTGAAGACGAACAAGCAGACAGACACACTAAGAAATTAGATAAATAACAAAAATTTAAATAATCCCTAAACATTAAATAGAGCACGTGACTTTAACTGTAAACAATCAAAAACATAATTGACGTCACGATTTTAAACAAAAACAATAAACCAAGTATTAATTACAAACGACAGGTGTTTTTTTTCACCAATACAATTAAATACTTAATTGAAATATGGCTCCCCAATTCTCCACAAACAATATGCCCCATTAAATCAAAACATGATTATAAAGGTACGCGGAGGACGATAACGCAAATATTTGGATTTTTATTCACCTATTAATGTACCTACCCTCTTCATAAAACAGTAGTTAAATTTTTATAGGCAATTCATTGAAGAAACCGTAAAAAAAAAGTATAAGGAATAGGTGAATAACTTGTGAATGTGCCTATAGGTAGCTATTAAGTTAGTGAAGTCTGGCACGTGTATAACATCGGCAGCAGCGTCCGCCTGTGAGGGCTTTTGCACACGGTATGCATTTGGGCTGCAAGCTAGCTGCCAGATCGCAGATTACATGCAATTTTTGTGTAGTTGAAATAAGTGCATCAATTGTTGATCAACTGCTTAGACTTCAGTCGTTCGAACTACACTCCCACTACAAGTGGACTGTAGCATAGTTTGCAGTTTAAATATGGACCGTCTGCAAAGGCCATAGAAATTTAAATAATAGGGTAATATAACCGTTATCTACCTTCTTTTAATTCAGGAACGATTGTCTAATAAAATATTCCGCTATTAGAGATGCTGCAAAATACAATTTTAGTGACTCATAGCACTGATGATCAAGCAAACTGTTCGCGTACTGGTTTCCTATGAGACATTTGTACGCGGCAACAAGTTCACGCACCTTTGCTACTTCCATTACATACCTTATTATTTAAGACTAGCGGCCCATCCCGGCTTCGCACGGGTGGACATGAAAATATAGCCTATGTTACTCAGGGTGAATATAGCTTTCAAAATGTGAAAAAAAATTTGAAATTGTCACAGTAGTTTTTGAGTTTATTCATCACAAACATACACACAAAAATACAAATCTTTCCTCTTTATAATATCAGTGTAGATTTCTACGGCAAAGACTCTCACAGACGGACGCTAATGCCGATCTTAAACACGTGCCAAAATGCACCTATTTTCCTAGTTACCCTTATGTCATGTAGGTACCAGGCCCCTCAGAAAGTATTGCGAAAAAAAGTTTTTATATATGGGAGACTGGCCAGTTATAATGTTTTTCGAAAATATGATTATTTATAAGTAAAAATAAGTAAGTTCCAATTTCAAAATTTCCCTCCACATTTTTTGCGAGTTAATTCAAAGTATTGTGTCTCACTGAAATATGGATCTGCGCCGGGAACATTTTAGAGCTATGATTTTATACAATTTCAAGTGTCGCCTGAAACCGGATGAATCGTACGATAGACTTCAAATGGCATTCATGGATGAAGGCCCTTCCAAGGCAACCGTGTATCGTTGGTATAACGAATTCAAGCGCGGTCGACCAACTTTGGGGGATGACGAAAGAAGCGGTCGCCCTTTGACGGCTGTTACCGAAGAAAACGTGCTAGCAGTGAAAAATTTAATCCAAGACAATAGGCGAATTACATATCAGGAGATTCAACACATATTGAAGATTGGATCGGGAAGCGTTCACGAGATTCTACACAGCCATCTTCGCGTGAGGAGGATAGTATCACGCTGGGTGCCGCACAACCTCACCGATGCTCAGAAGCAGGCCCGGGTGGAATGGTGCCGTGATATGCTTAACAAATTTGAAGCAGGCTCGTCTCGGCGTGTTTACGACATCGTTACAGGTGATGAGTCCTGGATTTATCAATACGACCCAGAAACCAAGCGCCAGTCGACTGTTTGGGTGTTTCAAAATGAGCCAACGCCTACCAAAGTGAAGCGATCTAGAAGCGGGGGTAAGATTTTGATCGCTAGCTTTTTTAATTTGACTGGCCACTTGGTATCAATTCCCTTACGGGATCAAAGAAGCATTAATGCCGAATGGTATACTACCAAATGTTTGCCAGAAGTTTTCTCTGTTATAAGCAACAAGCGACCAAACACAGGGCTCCGCGGGCTACTGCTCCACCACGACAATGCACCTGCGCACACCGCACTCAAAACGAGGGACTTCCTGGACAGCACGCCAGTCAAACTCCTGGGTCACCCTCCTTACAGCCCTGATCTAGCACCGTGTGACTTCTTTTTATTCCCAAAAATAAAAAATCAGCTCAAAGGGATACAATTTTCGTCGCCGGAAGATGCGCTGGCTGCGTTCGAGCAGGCTGTAAACGAGGTGTCTGCGGCGGACTGGAAAAAGTGTTTTGAAAACTGGTTTAGGCGCATGAATCTTTGTATAGAGGCTGGTGGAAAGTACTTTGAAAAGATTTGATAAAAATATATGTACGTATAGAACAATTTTTTTTAGTTTCGCAAAACTTTCTGAGTGTCCCACGTACAATAATTATTATATAAATTGTTACTAAATATGGATTTTGCTGTCCGAAATTTAGTTTATTAAATAAAATAATAATTAATTAATAATTAATTATTAATAATTATTAGTTTTTTGAATTTATTTTTTTCCGAATTTTTCTGGTTTTTTTTACGACCTCTGTGGTCTAGTGGTTCTAGTTTTGGACTGCTGATAACGAGGTCGTGGGTTCGATTCCCACAGGACACAAATATTTGTGTGATGAACATAAGTGTTTGTGTTGGTCTGGGTGTTGCTTATGTATTATAAGTTTGTATTTACAAAAAAAAGAAGTATATAAGTATTATTATTTATATTATTTATTTATATATGCTTTATTGTACACCATAAAAACATTAGGTACATCCATTGTCTAGTACCCATAGCACAAGCTCTGCTTTGTTTGGGACTAGATGGTGTTGTGTAAAAATGTCCCAAAGATTTTATGTATTTTTTATATATATTTATGAAATAAAGAAATTTGAATTTATTCACGTGCATTTTATCGGGTTTCCTCAAATAGTTTCGGACTCAAACGAAGCCTTTTATCATTAGCTGGTTACAGAAAATTAACTCAAGAAAGTATTAAATAAGATGTAACTAAAAAAAGTTTTATTCATTAAGTAGTAGTAGTCCAGCAGTGACTACTGACTAGCACACAATATTGCTGTTGTTGCAATATCACACCTATATAATTTCAGATAGCCGTATGCTAATACATCTTATGAACACAGTTATCCAATTACTTCAAACGGAGAATGGAAAAACACATGGAGATTAACGAAACGTTCATAAACGGTGGATAGAATAGCGATAGATAAGTAAAGACGGGAATATAAGTTTACACGTGCCTACAGACGTAATTATGTCTGTGCACGTGCCCACAGACATAACTATGTCTGTGCATGTGCCAGTTTTTTTTTTACTATAAACTACCTACAAGGATTATATTTTATGTGTAATATAATCTAGCTTTGAGGCTTGAGTATTTTGATTTTAACCTAAATTGCTATGTAAACTAAAATCTAGGCCCTTAATACAGAAGGTCCCTCAAGTACAAATTAAACTTCAATCACCTGACTTATGGATAGAATCGATACTTGAGTATCGGTCTTATTCCAATACGGTAATTATAAACTTTAATTCAACAACATAACACACGAATTTCATCTGAAATTGAATAGAAATATCTACTCAAGCGTAGTCTGGACCACACTAGAGTGATTACAGATCAAAACTCTGCTCAAATACCGAAACCAGGTGACAGTATAAAATAAAGCTAAACTCAGCTGAACTGTGATCAATAAATCTCTGCTTGAGGAACGTTCTAAAATCATAGCTCAACTTAAAACTAGTTTTAAACAGTGAGCAATGCTTGAGGATCGTTTTGTAATACGGGCCTAAGAATGCGTCCAATAACGTTTCTTAGTTTCTTTCTTTGTTTGTGTGTTCTTTATAGGCAACACCATAGAAATCTAAATAATAATAATAGAAGTGGCAAAGGTGCGTGAACTTGTCACCGCGTACAGGTGTCTCGTAGGACGCCAGTCTGCAGTGCAAGAACCGGTTGCTTAATGATCAGTGCTGTTTTGGACGCAAAGTCACTAAAGTTGTATTTTGCAGCATATCTAACTGCGGTTTTTTTAGGCTCAATTTTCTTTAGCAATTTATTTTGCATTGAATGCTAGAAACATGGTGGTCTTAATGGCGTATTTATGAGTTGGTAGCGGGGAAACCCGCGACATGCGTTCCGGTATTAAAAGACATCATTAGGAGACCCATGCTTTAAGTCTAACGGGCGGATATGATAATGGGTTACCATGAGTGACGTTTCGAAAGCTTTGCAGCATTTCGTGGTCGCAAGTAGACTAAGATGACAAGCGTCTTTACAGATATTTCTAAAAAAATATTTTAATCTACCGTACAATATTTATTAATTAAAATCGTTTCGATGTACGCAGTAATTACTCACAATATCATTATCTTTTACAGTCTACCTGCGACCACGAAATGCTGCAAAGCTTTCAAAACGTCAGGAAAACCAATTTAAATAATATACGCGATTTAATCCGGTTAAACTTTGTTTTATTATAAAGTGTAGTGATCGCGAAAACCTAAGAAATTGTTACAAAAATATTTGTTACGGTTTTGACGGTGAATAAGGACAGATGGACCAATCGATGGAGAAAGTAGCTGGAGTGCTCTGGTTGCGTAGCAAAAGTCTATATCCAGCTGTCGACTGCGATAGGCTGAATCAAGTTCTAAAAATAATCAAGTCCCAAACAGCACGCTACACTATAAAAGATTATGACATTGTGAGTGATTACTACGTGCATCAAAACGATTTTAATTAGAAATTATATTTTAGAAATAACAGTAAAGACGCTTGTCAAGTCTTCCTGCGACCACGAACGCTGCAAAGCTTTCGAAACGTCAGGAAACCCAATTTAAATAATATTCGCGATGTAATCCGGACTTGTTTTATTATAATGTGTAGTGGTCGCGAAAACCTAAGACATTATTTTGAGTCAAATATATTACTGTCTTTTTAAAAGATCAGCAACGCGTCGGTGACTCGCCTGGTGTTACGTGTCCATGTGTCCATAGGTAGTGGTGATTTCTTACCATCAGGTGACTTGCTCGTTTGCTCCCTCTATTAAATGTACTCGCCAAAAATATAGTATTATATTTTTTCATCGTTGAAGATACAATACACAGTTAAATGTGTAGGAGCATATTTTGTTAGGTTTTTCAAAATAAATAGCTTTTTTTGTATTTAGGATACGAAGCAAAGTCCTTATGTCTCCTTAGTCACAGAAGGTTGCAAAAATTTCTACGAAATTATTACAGCATATTTCCAAGCCGCAAATAAAAATCCAACAACTAGAAAATTATGCATTTCACTTGTTGTTTATCATGCGTGTTATTATGTTTAGTAATGCCACAAACCACAAAGTATTCGCCAAAGCCTTCCGAGAAATCTACAATTATTTCCTCCTCACTCTATAATATGAAGGAAAACAAGAGGCTCTATTAATAGTCCTTGAATAACAACTTGTTTACAATTAAGTTCTCATTAAAAACGGGATTTATTTACGTAATATAGTGCGAAGTATTTATGGGACTTTTTTTCTGACTATCGTGATTGTCCTAGCCTTTTCTCAGTTATATTGGGGTCGGCTTCCAGTCTAGCCAGTAGGCCAATTTACGTAATTAAAGAAGTGCCGTTGCAGTTAAGTTTCGATCAAAACGTTTTTCGTATTCTCTTATCTTCGGCGATCGCCGTCAGATACGCTCGCGTGAAGTTTGCGTCACGCGAGTGTTACGAAGGGGTTGCTGCTTCGATAAAAAATACCATTATCGATCGAAGGGTTGCTGGAAGTGCACAATGGTGTGCGGGTTCTCCTGAACCTGGGCGTAGGTGATGAATGCAGTAACACGAAGCGTCAAGTCATGTTGTTTATTCGGAGCTTCACAGCAAACAGAGACCGAAATGACAGTTACGTTTTATTTTATAATTTCTAGGAATCTGTGTTGCTCTTATAAGTAATAAAATATTACTGTTCAAATCGATACATCGTTAAGTAAATCTATACTTAGGCTAAAATTATATAATACTAGCGGCCCGTCCCGGCTTCGCACGGGTGGACATGAAAATATAGCCTATGTTACTCAAGGTAAATGTAGCTTTCTAATGGTGATTTTTTTTTCGAAATCGGCACAGTAGTTTTTTAGTTTATTCATTACAAACATACACACAAAAATACAAATCTTTCCTCTTGATTATCTATATCTATAATATTAGTATAGATATAGATTATCAAGTTGGCTAGTGATGAGATTCATTAAATAATCTAATTGACTCTGGATATAAATATTATGAAAAGAAAGTACAATCATCGATTTTAAATATACAAGACATAGTAACTTTAAATAATTTTGGGACATTTTTACTCAGCACCTTCTAGTTCCAAACTAAGCAGAGCTTGTACTATGGGTAAGACAACGGATATAATACTTTTTTATTTTTTTTGTGAATATATACTTATAATACATAAGAAACACCCAGACCAACACAAACTTATGTTCATCACACAAATATTTGTGTCTTGTGGGAATTGAACGACCTCGTTATCAGCAGTCCGACACTCGAACCACTAGACCACAGAGGTAATTTTTATTCTCTGATGGCCATAACGCAATGTAGGTAAGTTTGGCTGCTGTGCAGTTGACGCGCAGCCTACGTGCAGTTCAAAGATTACAAGAAAATCGTTTAGCACGGATGAAATTACGCTTAAACTTAACTGCAGTGTCACTGCAACTTGATCGGTGCGTAATGAAATTACGTGAATTAGGGTCTAGATGCGGCTGAACATCAGTATTTTACACGGAGCGACTGCCATCAGACCCCTGCAATACAGTTACTGGGTAATACTGACATTCGAAGGTTAGACCAGTTGTCAGACTTTCACCGTAACGACTGCCGTAGATATTTTTACGACAACCGGGACCAACAGCTTAACGTGCTCTCCGAGGCACGGAGGGGTCTCGATGTGTAATGAAACGGTGACCCATCCATGGACTGACCGCGGCAGCGTAGCTTAACCTCGTAGATTGACAAGCCGCGCAGTTGTTACTTCGTCACTAGCCCCTCGTAATAATATAGCCCAGTACTGTTTATTGACCTGACCGCCCACGGCTTAAATTCACTCTCGTCAATAAAGAGTAGGTACCCTTTGTGTAAATCCAGGATTTGGTCTATTTGTGTGCTTTTCATCAAGATACGTTAAGCCGTTTCAGCGTAATTGAATGATAAACAAACAAACATTCATGCTTTCGCATTTATGAGCAGTATTAATTCAGCCGACTGCGACTTCTGGTTTAGTCAACGACCATACAGCCCAATAGACGCCTAATGTTGAATATAATGCGTACAATAAACAATTCTGCCACTAGTTGAGGCGCCCCCGCCTGCTACTGCGATCCGATTCACCCTACCAAGGCGACTATTGGCTAATCACTTACGCGGCTGTTTTGACGGCTAATGTAAGTGGTCGAACATCATTTGAAGATTTCAAGTAGCATATAGTGGTCGCCTGATATGCGGTGTCTATGGGTTGCATGGTTGGGTTTAGTACAATACCTAGTGAACCAGAAAATGCATGTTTCAATTCTGCTCGTAAGCGTATATTTCTTTCCATAATAAGAAACAAACTCGTCCTTTACCTTAAGAGGCTGACAGGACTTAAAAACCACCTGATGTAAAGCGGTTACCTTTGCCTATAACAACTGCAATACCATCTAGGCTGTTGCTTGAATGTTTATTTATTTATTTAAAAAAATTATGCACACACAGAGAAATAATAATAAAATACATAGAAATGAATACTACAAAGGCACTGCTTATTTCTTTAAGAAATTTCTTCCAGCAGACCTGCGAGAGGAAAATGTTACTGCAAGTCGGTTCGTCATACTGAGACATGAAGTTTTTTTTTTATAGTATAGGATGGAGAAACGAGCTAAAGGTCCATCTGATGTTAAGCGGTTACCTTTGCCCATAACAACTTCAATACCACCTAGTCTTGCCTAGATGGTACGGCAAGTCGGTTCGCCAAACTGAGACATGAAGATAGAAAGTCTCATGTGATTGTACCACCAGCACCCGTACCCTTATGACCAAAACACAGCAATGCAAGCATCACTATTTGGCGGAGAAGTAGGTACGGTTGTAGTTCGGGAGGAGGGTCGTCGTCTCTATGCGGGTGTCGTGCGGTCTATGGCCCTTTATGGGGCACCTGTATGTTCACAACGATTGTCAGGCGTCCAGCGCTCTAGGGCAAAGTTCAACAGCCTGCAGCGCAAAGTGGCCATACGGATTGCACGTGGATACCGAACGATATCCTATGGGGCGGCAACTGTCTTGGCACGCTTCCCACCGTTCGACATCTTGGCGGATATGGACGCGAGGGTCTACGACCGGATCCGCGTCATCCGCCAAAGCGGTGAGAGCGCGCCTGCAAGGGCATTCGAAATGCTGAGACGGCAGGAGCGACAACACGCGCTCGAGATGTGGCGCGAGCGGCTCGAAGAGCTGCAGTACGTGCACAAGCGTGTGGTTGAAGCTTTCCTGCCGTGCTTTGAAGCCTGGCTGAACAGGAGTGAGCGTGTCACCTACCGGCTTATTTAGATATTCACCGGGCATGGTTGCTTTGGTGAATATCTGAATAAGATCGGCCGCGAAGTCACGGCAAATTGTCACCATTGTGGGAGTGACCAGGACACGGCACAGCACACGCTTGAGGAGTGCCCTGCGTGGAGCCCAGAGCGGCGTGTCCTGGTCAGCGAGATCGGGCAAGATCTTTCTCTGCCAGCAGTAGTGTCGGCAATGCTGGCAGAGCCGAGGGCTTGGAGGGCCGTGGCTTCCTTCTGCGAGGCTGTCATGGTCCAGAAGGAGGCCGCAGAGCGGGATCGGGAGAGGGCCGATCCCACTCGGAGACGAAGGCACCGGAGAGGCAACCGCTCCAGTGCAAGGCCTAGATAGGGCGAAGCGCCGCATCCCCCACCACCAAATAATGGTGGGGGACCTTCGGGATCGTGGGTGCCAAGAGTAGGGGGACTCGAGGCATCTATTAAGCGACCCTGGGGAGGACAACAGCACGTGGTGGTCACGTGCTGCTGTTGGGGAAACCTTGTTGTTTCCCCGGGACGTACTAAAGGCGTAGCACTGGAGGGGCACCGGCGCGGTCCACTGGAGTTCCCGGAGCTCCTCTATTTTGTGCAGAGGATGGCTACCGTGTGGTTTTAGTCGGTAAGAGTCCGACATAACCCTCCGCCCTCCCCAGAAGGTGAGTATCCATGAGGATTTCCACTCAAAAACAAAACAAAAAAAGGTACGGTCGTAGTACTTCGCCTAGTTTTTGTTGATAAATTATTTCTAGAAGCCCTACAAATTATCAAAATTGCCTATTTCGACCGCTGCCTACAGAGGCCTAAGTGTATAAATTTGACAACTATTAATGAAAAACCGGCCAAGTGTGAGCCGGACTCACGCAGTAAGGGTAATGTACCACCCATCGACCTGATACCCCATAGAAACTAATTTAATTTACGAGAGTTTATCAAAACACATCAACGAACGTACGTGAAATGTGAATTTTTGCATCTCTTTTTTACGTAAGTACGGTGGTACTTACGTAAAAAAGAGATGCAAAAAATTCAAAATAATAAAATAAATAAATAAATAATAATAATAATAAATTCAAATTAATATCAAGTACATATGTCTATATTTGCTCTATTTTAAGTATTTGTTGCTAAACTTTATAGTATGCACTATAATCAGACCAAGTTTGTCGCTGGTATGTATTACCGTTTTGAAGATAGAGCAGGAACAAAAACGTTGAAACAAATGCATGTTTTACGAGGTTTCTTGTATGGGGACCCCATTGTGATTTTTATTTTTTTTATTTTTAGTATTTGTCGTTATAGGCGCCATAGTAACACATATTCTATAAAAATTTCAACTGGTTATCTATTACCGGTACAAAGATACAGCCCTGTGACAGACAGACGGACGGACGGACGGATGGACAGCGTAGCGAGAATAATAGGTTCGCGTTAGCACCCTTTGGGTACTGAACCCTAAAAAGGGAAAACATAGCGACAAAGTACGTATTCTTCTTATTCAGTTTATGACATATCTGTTTAATTGGTCCGAGAAAATAGTCGAAAGCCAAACCTTAGTATATTCAGTCGGAGCTGCAGTTGTCCTTATCACACTTATTTGAGGTCGAGCGCTCAGGGGTGCTGGCCAGAAAACCTCCACGTGTGCCTGACGGCTTCTTGTCCTTCTGGACACATCTGGAGGGATCGGCAGTTGTTTGGCCGGTGCATCCTGGGCACGGGCAATAAAATCCTGCCGAGGGATTAACCTTCGGGGGATTTTATTGCCTGTGGCGAATATTCTGGCACGGGAGGGGCCCGTTCTGGGCCAGTAGGGAGTTGCTCTATGTGTCCCGCTGAGTAGTGTTCTCGCGCTTCTTGGGACCGAGGGTCTTGGCTTCACCGCCCGGACCGCGAGGAAGAAAACCTCTATAAAAAATTACGGGAGGTAGGGCCTGCGAGCAGCAGACTCGGGGTAGTCTGCTACCCGACCAGCAGCTGGCGTAGCTGGCACAGCCGGCGTAGTTGGCGCGGCTGGTAAAGGCCCATGAGGTGAAGTGGCGTGCAGTGTTCCGTGTGCGCCACCTAGGAGGGTGCTGCCGACGTTAGACCGCACGGGGAGAAGGGGCTCGCCTGCTTGTGGCGGGCCAGGACCTGTCGGGGGTGGTTGTGTGAATACTCACGGGTTCCCACGCCCCCGGCTAAGGTAGTTGAAGGAACACCGTGGTGGTTTTAGTCGGTAAGAGGCCGACACTGGCTCCGCCTACCCCGGGCGGAGTGCGTCCATGAGGATTTCCACACGGCAAAAAAAAAGGTCGAGCGCTCACAAAGCGATAGCAATAGTTTCTTCAAATACCTTATTTTTAAAGGTCTCTCTGTCCGCATTGATTCTTAAATATTCGCAAGTCATATCTAGGTACTGCCTCGTTAGTCTAGTGGTTGCAAGCGCGACTGCTGAGCGTGGGGTCCTGGGTTCGTTTCCCGGGTCGGGCAAAGTGTTATTGGGTTTT
Source organism: Asteroscopus sphinx (assembly GCA_949699075.1). Classification (NCBI taxonomy): domain Eukaryota; kingdom Metazoa; phylum Arthropoda; class Insecta; order Lepidoptera; family Noctuidae; genus Asteroscopus; species Asteroscopus sphinx. The sequence goes on from OX453014.1 coordinate 4,948,942, forward strand.
TTCATTAGGAAATTCTCAGTAGCAGCCCGGAGTCTGGATTTGTGCCCGGTCAATGGCAATAGGCTCGTCCCATATTACATGGGACTATAAAATTACTGGCGAAATGTGGGTATACTATACACCTCTGCCTACCCCTTCGGGGAAATACAGGCGTGATGTTATGTTATTGTTATGTTATATCTAGGTACATACACCACACCTTGTGTGAATGTGGCACGCACGAGTAGACGATGTTTTTATAATGTTCATTGATATGAATCATCGCATCACAAGTGAAGGTCGTTTCACTGCAGTGAATCATCTTGTTGATAACGAAGACATTTTAAACTGTATACAGTTTAATGGATTTAATATGCACTGACTTTCTATCTGACTTTGATAGAAATCGTACGACGAAGTTATTTGTAAATGGGGCATTCGTAACGAAAATGTCTCAAACATAGAATACTAAATAATAAGGAAATAGAAATGTTATCTACTGTATTTTAATACCGGAACGCGAGTCGCCGGTACGCCGCTAACACATTTTTTTTTTTTACTATAAAGTATACACGAGTGATACTTTGTTTGTATTACAATCTAGCCTTGAGGCTAATGAGTAATTTAACTCTATCCTAAATTGCTACCAACACATAAATACGTAATTTCGCTCACTTCTTCTTCTTCTTCGTGTCGACACGAGCTACATAATGATAATAGTTCATGTCGTGGGGAAAAGATTACGCTCACTATGTTACTGGCATTCAATGCAAAATAAATAAGGCCTAAAAAATCCGCTGTCAGATATGCTGCAGAATATAATTTTAGTGACTCCGCGTCCAATACTGCACTGATGATCAAGCAATCGGTTCGCGCACTGGTGTCCTACGAGACACCTGCACGCAGCAACAAGTTTACGCTCCTTTACCACATCTATTATCTTATTATTTATATTTCTATGGTCACGATCTATTAAATTAATGAAGTTTTATTTTTAACACCTAATCAATTACTGTGTAAAGCTTGGTACAGAGGTGTTATAATAATGGTTATGTACTGGTATAAAAAAGGACATGGTCTATCTGTGCGTCAAATTTTATCCAAATCCATTCAGCCGTTTCAGCGTGATTGAAGGACAAACAAACATTCAGGTTCATTTAGTCAAGTCTCATCTGATTGTAATTTCACCGGCACCGTACAGCGTAAACGCTGGAAGCTTTTAGTTAACAAAAAAAGTCTCTTTGTGAATGAGAAAGTGCTTGTGTATGTAGTAATGACATATGCTGAAGGAATATGTTCACCTTTCATTAGTAAGTGATGAGGTGAGTGTAGGCTATGCTCATGTCACGACTTTTGTCAGGCCACTGCCTACAAATCAGTCTCAATACCACCGGCAGGGCAATTGCGTAACTCATTTGACAGTTAAATTTTGATATAAAATTTAAGACGATGTTGATAACATCGAGTTAAATTTTGATATAAAATTTAAGACAATGTTGATAACATCGCAATCAAACATTGGAATTGTGTAACGACATAGAGGAACTTCATTATGAAGTAAATGACGTCAGGAGGGAAATCCATTGCGATGTAAATGACGTCATGTATGTTAGATCACGTTTCTTTATGCAAATAAGCTGGTGCAAGTATGCGTTTTAAGGTTTATCATTCATTTAATTTCATGATGAATTCCTCCCACATCGTAATCAACAGTTTTGTAGTTACGAAATTCGAATTGTATCATTTTTCCGGATTCTAACGTCAAAATTGACATTACGTGGGACACTCAGAAAGTTTTGCGAAACTAAAAAAAATTGTTCTATACGTACATATATTTTTATCAAATTTTTTCAAAGTACTTTCCACCAGCCTCTATACAAAGATTCATGCGCCTAAACCAGTTTTCAAAACACTTTTTCCAGTCCGCCGCAGACACCTCGTTTACAGCCTGCTCGAACGCAGCCAGCGCATCTTCCGGCGACGAAAATTGTATCCCTTTGAGCTGATTTTTTATTTTTGGGAATAAAAAGAAGTCACACGGTGCTAGATCAGGGCTGTAAGGAGGGTGACCCAGGAGTTTGACTGGCGTGCTGTCCAGGAAGTCCCTCGTTTTGAGTGCGGTGTGCGCAGGTGCATTGTCGTGGTGGAGCAGTAGCCCGCGGAGCCCTGTGTTTGGTCGCTTGTTGCTTATAACAGAGAAAACTTCTGGCAAACATTTGGTAGTATACCATTCGGCATTAATGCTTCTTTGATCCCGTAAGGGAATTGATACCAAGTGGCCAGTCAAATTAAAAAAGCTAGCGATCAAAATCTTACCCCCGCTTCTAGATCGCTTCACTTTGGTAGGCGTTGGCTCATTTTGAAACACCCAAACAGTCGACTGGCGCTTGGTTTCTGGGTCGTATTGATAAATCCAGGACTCATCACCTGTAACGATGTCGTAAACACGCCGAGACGAGCCTGCTTCAAATTTGTTAAGCATATCACGGCACCATTCCACCCGGGCCTGCTTCTGAGCATCGGTGAGGTTGTGCGGCACCCAGCGTGATACTATCCTCCTCACGCGAAGATGGCTGTGTAGAATCTCGTGAACGCTTCCCGATCCAATCTTCAATATGTGTTGAATCTCCTGATATGTAATTCGCCTATTGTCTTGGATTACATTTTTCACTGCTAGCACGTTTTCTTCGGTAACAGCCGTCAAAGGGCGACCGCTTCTTTCGTTATCCCCCAAAGTTGGTCGACCGCGCTTGAATTCGTTATACCAACGATACACGGTTGCCTTGGAAGGGCCTTCATCCATGAATGCCATTTGAAGTCTATCGTACGATTCATCCGGTTTCAGGCGACACTTGAAATCGTATAAAATCATAGCTCTAAAATGTTCCCGGCGCAGATCCATATTTCAGTGAGACACAATACTTTGAATTAACTCGCAAAAAATGTGGAGGGAAATTTTGAAATTGGAACTTACTTATTTTTACTTATAAATAATCATATTTTCGAAAAACATTATAACTGGCCAGTCTCCCATATATAAAAACTTTTTTTCGCAATACTTTCTGAGGGGCCTGGTATGTTGATTGCGCTGCAGTTACACAATTGCCCTGCTGGTAGACGTGTTAATCTATGTTTTACCCTTCACTTATGAGTGCTGGCTAAAGAAAACTTCTAGTTTTTTTAACAGAATATTTTGACAAAATGAGGCCCATTACTCTACACTCGAAGTTGTTGCCGATTATGTATACCTAGGACGAACTATCCAGTTAGATAGGTCCTACTTTGAGAATGAGATCAATCGTTGAATCCGACTCGGTTGGGCAGCGTTCGGGAAGCTACGTAATATCTTCTTGTCCAAAATACCGCAGTGTGACAAGTCAAAAGTCTTTGACCAGTGTGTGTTGCCAGTAATTACTTAAGGCACTGAAACTTGTTTCTTAAAACGTAGCGTAGGACTGACGGCTTTACGTGCTCTCTGAGGCACTGGGGCTTAGCACCGCCGTCTTCCTAACTCCGGGCTGCGAAATTGCTAGAAACTGTCGTGTAATCTTAATAATACTTTTTGCTCAACCCGGAATCGAACCCAGGACCTCACGATCTGCAGTTAAGCACGGTACCACTAGACCACCGAGGCAGTCATGAGTGTATTATAACATGTTTGGGAACTATTTTCAGATTCACACACAACCCTATAAGCTCTGTTAATTCGTAGGTTGTTGAACCATTTAATCAATAAACAAATGCCTGTTTTAGTATTCACCTCACGTAACAGTGTAGATTACGCTTCAAATTGAGAGAAGACAAACATTTATTTGGCAAACAATTGGCCAAACTTACAACACCCAATACGCCAATGAGTCATGCGTTTGTGTTTAGTACATACATTCATGGCCGATTTGTAGTAAAAAATCTGTTAACAGAGTCTTTTTGTATGTCATCTTAGCGTTCTATCTAATCATTAAGAAATGTACTTTTTTGAACAAAAGCTTTTTAGTTTAAATTATAGTATTATTATTCCATTTATTTAATTCACTAACTTATTTAACACATTTTTAAATATTTTTTAAAACAAAAACAAACAAAAAATCATTTAAAAATATCAAAAATAGTAGCCCACCGGCATCGGGAACAGGGTCCAAGCTACCGGTGTGGTCAGGGCCTCAGAGAAACTTCCTCACGATACGAGCCGTGTAGTATTATTATTATTATTTTTTTTTTATTTTTTTTTCGAATTGACTCTCGCCGGTGGTACCGAGGTACCATTTCTGCTCAACCGGGCTGGTGGCGGAGAGTCCCATGTGGGACTCCATTCGCCGAAAGTTTTCCCTAATCCTAAACTTAAAAACTAAAATTGCGGTTGCAATACCGCATAAGGGCGTCCCCCAAGGGGGGGCTCGGACCTCGGCTTACTGGGGCATTGCAGGGGGACCCCACCGCTCCTATGTCCCCCTAGCAGCCGTTGCTGCATCAGGAATGAATTTCTCGAAAGTGGCCGACTTTCGGTATATCGGGTGTGTGTGTGACGCGTTAATCGCGAATCGCCGTTAATCGGCAAGCCTCGCCGGCGAGGCTAAGACCTACCTAACCCTAACCAGTGGCTTTTAAGCCTACTCCTAGGAACTAGTCTAGAGCATAGGGCCGGTCTCACGTGACGAGATTATCTCCGGTTGCGACACCGTGAGGGCGTCCCCAGGGGGGAACTCGGACCTCGACTCAGGGTGCAGCTGGGGGACCCCGCCACCGGTCCCCCCGAAAGCCGCTGCTGCATCGTGTTCTGTTTCTCGAGAGTCGGACTCTCGGCATCTCGTCGCCTCAGTGCTTGAATGTCCAACCGACCATTGACCGAATTTTACCGGAGACGTTTTTTTTTAGTTTAAATGATTTAAGAGAAACATTTTTTTAACTTTGAAGATTTAAGAATAATGTAATATATACTATACATTATTCTTAAATCATCAAAGTTTAAAAAATGTTTCTCTTAAATCAATAATAAACTAAAAAAAAACGTCTCCGGTAAAATTCGGTCAGTGGTCGGTTGGATATTCAAGCACTGAGGCGACGATCTGTGTTTATAGTATTCTCATCGAGCCACGTTTTTATCCAAAACAGCCCGTTTTAACAATAGGAACAGGGGCCTTACCGCCTTACCCGACTGGTTCGAGCTTTCAACAAAATCGAGCTAATGTCAATTCCTAGAGAAATGCAGTACAAATTGACACTAACTCGAATTCAAATTCGATTATAACAGAACTCAATCCAGTCGGTTACTCCCGACTGGATGCTGGCCTTAAATCACAGGAATATCTTTTTTACTTTCATGACCAGTTTTTATTTTATGACCATAAAGAAAACTAGTTTAATTCCCACATCTTAATAATATGAATCTAAGCTATCCATGTTGTTTTTTATGATTACCGTTTTTTAATTGCTTTTCTTGATAATAATTTTATGCATTAAGGTTTGCTCTCTCCCAGCCGCAGGGCACTTGTGTAACTGCATCGCAATCAACAAAATGTCAATTTTGACGTTAGAATCCGGAAAAATGATACAATTCGAATTGCGTAACTACAAAACTGTTGATTACGATGTTGGAGGAATTCATCATGAAATTAAATGAATGATAAATCTTAAAACTAGTTAAAACGCATACTTGCACCAGCTTACTTGCATAAAGAAACGTGATCTAACATACATGACGTCATTTACATCGCAAAGGATTTCCCTCCTAACGTCATTTACTGCATAATGAAGTCCCTCTATGTCGTTACACAATTCCAATGTTAGATTGCGATGTTATCAACATCGTCTTAAATTTTACATCAAAATTTAACTGTCAAATGAGTTACGCATTTGCCCTGCCGGTGTATGTGAACGGCTCGATCTGCTCCCCTCCGAGCATATAAATCTGTCAAAAAGAGTAGGCTGAAAAAAAATCGCTCTCCGATGCTCCCCCTCTGGGCCGGTTTATGTGAACGGACCCTAACAGGTGGAATTATTTCTTACCAGAAATCTACCATGCAACTCTTAAATATAGTTTTTAACTGAATTCTGTTTATGCACAGGGCAGGTATAAACGCCGGTACATCAATGACGGAGGCTGTGGAATGGTACACGAATGCCAATGCAGCTCTCCTGAGCCACCTCACTAAGGAGATAAAAGACACGGATAGCAGCACTATATGGAGGTACGTACCTTCAAAGCAAATATAGAAAAAAAACTACACAAATAAGTAAGGTCATATCTTGAAGCGTGCTTCTATCAAAACCTATTTCAAGCCCCAAAGAAAGATCAGCCAACTCCTCAGACCGATGAAGTGTCACATTCCCTTACAAGATGCAGGGGTCTACAAGATTGATTGGGTTCCGAAATACATCACCTCAGCTATTCTTAAGGACTGGGGAACTCATCAAAGCCTTAGACTTTGGGAAAAAACCCCAGGCCAAGAGCACTCGAAAGCGCTTCTAGTAGGCTTCAGGAAGAGATTTACAAAAGAAGCGCTTTCGCTTAGCAGGAACCAAATAAGGATCCTGATTACAACCCTTACAGGGCACTGTAAACTGAACAAACATCTACACAGGATGGGCCTCACAGATATCACAGTTTGCAGATAATGTCGTGAAAAGGACGAAACGCCCATTCATATCCTATGCGAATGAGATGCAGTGCACCACATTAGAAGTCAGCATCTTGGAGACCACACAATCTCAGCTGATGAGATCAGATCCTCAAACCCCAAGGCTATAGTCGACTTTATGGTTGGCCTGCGGCTTGGAGAGGTGCTGTAGTCTACTATTAGAGGCGTTACAATAGATCTTTTAGGTCGCAGTGACATATGGGACTTGCATAGACCTTACCTCTTTTTCTAAAATAATAATTACAACCACTAGACCAACGAGGCAGTATCACTAAATGTAAATGTAAAACAATTACATATGTAAGTAATTTTTTATAACAAAACATTAAGACGTTTTCATTGTAATAGCAACCCTGTATGAGTATTGAGGTATTTCCCGAGAAAGGATGACTCACACGGATTTAAAAGAAGGTCTGATCACACAAACACCTAGTTTTGAGGAAACCACATAACTGATTTGTGGTCGCGACGATGGGTTAACGCGTGCCTCTCATTTGCATTTCGCATAGGGTGACCATCTAGGCTGTTCACAACCGTCTGAAAGCGACCTTTCCGAATTCGTGAGGTAAATTATCGAACGTGTCTTCTAACTAAACGGTATTCACAAATACAAAAGTCGGAAGGGTTTTTGTTTTTATTCTAAAAATTGACAAGCGTTTGACCGCTACCACAGCGGTGACTCTCCCCTGTACGTGTGACCTCGCTCACCGGTGACCTTGAGGGAGTACGTTTGCATGCATTATATTGGCTGGAGCAGCCGAGAGACTGCCCGTTCTACATGCCGCGCACCGCGCACGGCCTCCGCGCTCGCCCCGACCCGTACACATAGCCGCGAGCACTTTTACGAGCACACATGCTTAAGTGTCGCTTCTTGTCTTTAGTATATATTCTATGCTGCTACCTCATATTAATAGTGATCGTGTGGCACAGACCAGTAAGCCTCAAGACCGCATAAACAAAGTTTTGCATGAGCACACAGTCGTAAAATGTTGGCAGGGACCGGGGGGCGGACGGTGCGTTATGATTGATCGGCTCAAAACTTCGGTGGTATGATTGGTGCCGCTCGCTGACAGAGTGACGTTCCGATTGGTGGCGGGGCGTATGATATGGAGCGGTACTGCATATGCACGGTGATCGGGGGTATCCGGCTAATCGGCGTCTAGAAACTTACTGGTCTGTGTCGTACGGTCAAAGACGGTGCACGCTTGCCCAGCAAAAGCCTATTCACTAGTGCCTTAAAGACCACCAGATTATACCTATTGGGAAACACAGCCGGCAATGCATTCCAATCCTTAGCGGTACGAATAAGAAAAGCGCTTCGTGCGTAAGGTAGGAATAACAACCATATAAGGGTGGCGCATTGCTGTGCGTCTGATCGTCTGATAATTAAATGGGCTAGGGAAACTAGCTGAAATGGGAGGTGTAATTTCAACGTACACTCTCATTTCTGTAAAATTACGTCATTTATTATTAGGACCGTGCTAAATTTTCAATTTCGGATTTGTAAATACCGTTTGAGTAGGTACACGTTCGGTAACACCTCACGGATTCGGAAAAGTTATTTTCGGACTGTTTGAATAAGCTAGCCGGTCAGAGTTCTCATTTTATGAGGCATTAGCATTTAAAATATGGGATTCAGGATTAAAGTAAGGGACAATTCATCTTTAAAATAATTTTTATCATCGACACAATCTGCTAAGCTACGACTAATAACCTCGTCCTTTTTTTGAAGTCGGTTAAAAACGTGGCTAAATAAACAAACAAACTCTGCCATTCAAAATATGTTTTTGAGTATGTAGGCTAATTTTCTTTTTGATGAGGCTATGCGGACATAAATGATGAAAATGTACTTTTGAAGTATTGGTTTCTCCAAATTAAGGGACTTCGCCAGAATTCTTAGCTGAAAATCGGGTCGTCTCGTAAAATACGGGACATCTTGTCAACCTAATGATGCATCTCTTAAAGGCTCTCAGTTAATGACTAAGTGAAGGTAACAAAAAATGTGTAAGGACGAGTGAAATGCGGAATTACATCACCACCCACCTAGCCTTTTTCCCATGAGGTCAGCTTCCGGTCTAACCAAATGCGGCTGAACATCATTATTTTACACGGAGCGACTGCCATCAGATCCCCGCAACCCATTTACTGGGTAATACCGACATCCTGGACCTGATGTCAGGCTTTCGGGCTTCTGACTACCCATGACACTGCCATACATGTCCGTATTGCAACCGGGACCTATAGCGTAACGTGCTCTCCGAGGCATATACCAGGCCACGTAGAAAGTTTTGCGAAAAAAGTTTTTATGTGTGAGATACTGGCCAGTTATATATTTTTTTGAAAATACAATTATATATGTAAAACGTAAAAATATGAACGTTCCAATTTCATATTTCCCACCACACACACGCACACACACATTGCTCGCAGAACGGATGGCCGATGGGGCAGTAAAGTTCTGGAGTGGCGACCGCGTACCGGAAGGCGCAGCGTGGGTAGGCCCCCCACAAGGTGGACCGACGACCTGGTGAAGGTCGCGGGAATCCGCTGGATGCGGAAGGCACAGGACCGGTCGTTGTGGCGATGCTTGGGGGAGGCCTATGTCCAGCAGTGGACGTCTTTCGGCTGAAATGATGATGATGATGACACGCACACACACATTTTTTTTTACGAGGCAAATTGAAATATCGTTTCTCATTGAAAAAAGGGTCTGTGTCTAGAACATTTTCGCACGATATTTTTTCAAGATTTCAAATGTCGCCTAAAACCGGACAAATTGTTTACACATTCACTTCACAGTTGGGCTTCATCAATACTGCAGTAAAGTTATTCAACTACCTAGTGAATAATTATAGCGGATCGGATGACATAAACAACTCTCGATGTAGGTATCTTGATCGAATTCAAGGCCGACCGTTCAGATTCTCGATACCGTTATGTTAACGAATGATTCAATACACACACCTTTTTTTTTTTTTCGGGAGGATATATCCAATTTCTGCCTCGTTGGTCCAGTGGTCGCAAGCGCGACTGCTGAGCATGGGGTCCTGGGTTCGATTCCCAGGTCGGGCAAAGTGTTATTGGGTTTTTTCATTAGGAAATTCGCAGTAGCAGCCCGGAGTCTGGATTTGTGCCCGGTTAGTGGCAATAGGCTCGCCCCCTATTACATGGGACTTATAACATAACTGGCAAAATGTGGGTATACTATACACCTCTGCTTACCCCTTCGGGGAAATACAGGCGTGATGTTATGTTATGTTATATCCAATTTCCACCCGAAAACAAGAAAAGGTGTGTGTATTGAATCATTCGTTAACATAACGGTATAGAGAATCTAAACGGTCGGCCTTGAATTCTATCAAGAGACATCGAGAGTTGTTTATGTCATCCCATCTGCTATAATTATTCACTAGGTAGTTGAATAACTTTACTGCAGTATTGCGGGTGGTCGGGTGGATATCCTCCGTTCGAGGAAGGCGGAGGGATATGTCGGACTCTTACCGACTAAAAGCTTATGTTGGCCATCCTCAGCAAAAAATAGAGGGATCAGGGAACTCCAATGGACCACGCCGGTGCCCTCTAGTGCTATGCCTTTGGCACGTCATGTGAAACAATACTGTTTCCCTCACTGCAGCACGCGACAATATCCTCACACAGACATAGAGTAAAAAATAAAAGTAGTGAAGCCAAAAAAACTATGCTCCTTTGTTTGCAACCAGTGCTCACGCACACACATGCACCTCAAACCGTGCTCACCCATGTGTGTTGAGAGCAGCACACATGTCATGGCATCTTCCAGTAAGCATCAGGAAAGCAAATATCATTCGGATGCATAGTGTGTGCGTGAGCGCTGGTTGTACACGAAGGAGCATGGTTTTTTTTGGCTTCACTAGAAATATAAATAAATATTTTTGGGACTTTTTTACACAGCACCTACTAGTCTCAAACTAAGCAGAGCTTGTGCTATGACACTAGGGTACTAGACAATGGATATAATACTTATATGCTGTTTTTTTTTTGTAAATATATACTTATAATACATAAGAAACACCCAGGCCAACACAAAAACTTATATTCATCACACAAATATTTGTGTCCTGTGGGAATCAAACCCACGACCTCGTGATCAGCAGTCCGACACTCGAACCGCTAGACCACAGACGTCGTCGTCGTCGTTAGATAACATTTCTATTACTTATTAAAAAATTTAGATTTCTGTGTTCAATACACACCTACCTATATGCCAACGTAACGATACTCTCATTATAAACCATACCTATTTATAGCCTTAAATCGACTTGGAATGTGGGAAGGTATGTGTGTACTTGTTCGAGTCTCTTCGAGTGACAACCGTTCAATGGAACGTGACAAAATTAGTGTTTGTGTGTTAACATTTCTACACTCGGAAGTAAAAAGCACTTAAGGCGCTACGCTAAACATACATAACATAACATAAAATCACGCCTGTATTTCCCCGAAGGGGTAGGCAGAGGTGTATAGTACACCCACATTTCGCCAGTTATGTTATAGTCCGATGTAATAGGGGGCGAGCTTATTGCCATTGACCGGGCACAAATCCAGACTCCATAAACATACATACATACATATTATCACGCCTGTTTCCCATTCGGGTAGGCAGAGACTATGGATTTCCACCTGCTACGATCCTGACACACCTCTTTCGCTTCATCTACGTCCATTAACCTCGTCATGCATGCTCGTCGGTTTAGAGAACTCTTAACCTGGCATTTTTTTATAACGTCCGCGATTTGATCGCGATACGTTCGCCGAGGTCGTCCTCTTCCAACTCTTCCATCCACACTCGCTTCGTATACTTGTTTCGTCAATCTCCGCTAAAGTTTTTTAGAAATCATAAAAAATTCTTCACAAACAAACTTAGTTACGAGGTTTAGATTTTTACAAAAGTTATGGCCCAAACTAAGGAAATCCCAATCGATTGATTACTGAAAGTTATTACTTTTTACACCTCCAAGGGGGAGGTACGGAACCCACAGTGCGTGAGTCTGTCTTTCATTTGATGGCTTTTTTTCTTAAATTTTTCTATTACAGTAACTGATCACACTGAATCAAACCTTGTGTTTTCCCAGGCGGTAAAAAAGTAAGCTGATACCTGCACATTTAAATATTCATCAATCAATCAACTCAGCCTATAGCAGTCCACTGCTGGACATAGGCCTCTCCCAAGTTGCGCCACAACACTCGGTCCTCTGCCTACCGCATCCAGTCCCCCCCAGCCACGTTCTTTAGGTCGTCGGTTCACCTAGCAGGGGGGCGCCCTACGCTGCGTTTGCCGATTCGCGGTCTCCACTCAAGGAATCGTCTGCTCCAACGGCCATTGGTCCTTCGACAGACATGGCCAGCCCACTGCCACTTCAGCTTACTTAAATATTCATGTGTGCAATGAAATATTCAGTAAGTATGTAAAATTGACAAAACCGCAGCCTAAAATGATTCACACAAATAATTACCGAAACAAGCTTAATACATTTTGTTCGTGTTAGTCAACGCATATTAAACTATTTATAGTCATGACATAAATGAATATTTATTTCACCAATTTTCCCACAGTTTCGGCGACCGTGAGAAATGTTACAAAATCATACCATACCTTCTTAGAAATAAAATTTTGTATGGAGATTGAACATAGCATAGCTTAGGTTGTATGTAATATGTTATGTATGATAATTTCTTAGGTTTTCACGATCACTACAGTGTGTGAACACACCCTAGACAAACCCAACCATTTTCTTCGATTTGATAAACCACTAGTCCTGGCGAAGGAAAACCTATATGTACCTAGAATCATCATCATCATCATTTCAACCGAAAGACGTCCACTACTGGACATAGGCCTCCCCCAATTAAGGGGGGGATATGCCATAATCGCCACGCTTGGCAGGCGGGCATGTACCTAGAATGCTCCTTGAAATTAAAAAACATCCTAATTTTAACAGAGAAGATGGTTGGCAGCTACCACCTGTTTGGAACCCAGTTCTAAAAATAATGAAGTCCCAAACATCACGCAACACTGTAAAAGACAATGACATTGTGAGTGATTACTGCGTGCATCGAAACGATTTTAATTAATAAAAATTGTACGGTAGATTACATTTTTTTTTTTGAAATATCTGTAAATACGCTTGTCATCTTAGTCTTCCTGCGACCACGAACGCTGCAAAGCTTTCGAAACGTCAGGAAACAAATCTAAATAATATACGCGATATGATCCGGTTAAACTTGTTTTATTATAATATGTTATGTATGGTTTATATTTTGTTATCTTTTGGAAGACCAACAGCAATTACTTTTGATTAACAATGATATAAAGGATACAATTTGCCAATATTATATTGGGTCAGGAAATTAAACAAGTAACGATTTAACTGTTACTAACTTTTATTATTTTAATTCTGTACACTTGTCACTTCATACAGTGCTCCAGCGCGACTGCCCGCTCGAGGAGGCATCCTCGCCATTAAATGTGGAAGATGTCGTCACGTGTCAAACCATCCCACCATTTAAGTGGGGAGGCCTCAATCAAATCAGTAGCTAATAAAAAGTCAATTGATCTACTGAAATACATTGACAAACTAATTAATTACTAATAAATTCGACTAACAAGAGATAATTAAAACAATTAATTAATCAACCATAAAAAATATAACATACAAATTAATTAGTCAGTGCTTAACTTTCTAATGTAGATAGATTGATAGACTATTATAATACTTCATAAAACCAAAGTAGACAATACAACATCTTTAATGTACTAGGACCTTACAATTAGGTCTTCACGAATAGCGACTCTAATTACTCATCACACCGATTGGATACTTATTTATACATAGGCCTCCCCACAGAAATAGATAGAATTTCCATGTGGGCAGGGCGCGCGTGGCAGCACCATGCACCATAGTGGAGGTTATTTCAAAGCCTTTCTCAGCACGCCTTATGACTTGTTTCTTTAAATATTGTAACAAAAACCTGCAAAAATGCCTTACTGTGCTGTTTCTAACTGCAGAAATTAAAGCTGTAAAGTATAATTGATTAAAATTAATTATTAAAAAATAATGACGTCAAAATGTAAGGCGTAGTTTGTTCAGAAAGTTGCCACGCATGAATCGCAAGTGAAATTGTGATTACAACCATTCTATCTATTTATGTGGGCCTCTCCAAGTAGTTTGGGGAGTATATGCCATAATTGCCACGCTTGGCAGGCGGGTTGGCGATCGCAGTTGGTTTGTTAAATACTCAGAGAACGCTGCTGCTTATCCTCTGGTGAATCCCTATATCTTCTCATGGTTGTCGTAAAAGGCGAATTTCTTGTTGTATAGATATAATTCGATCTAAGTGGTAAGTGTCAGACTTTTGTGAATGTGAGTAGCTTACTTCGTTATTTGAATATCTCGATCTGCTACAAATCTTGAAAATTATTTATAAGACAGTTCCTGTAATTCAAACAAGCTGAAGATGGAAAGTCTAATAAATAGGTCCTAGATTTATTTAGTTATTATAATTTAGTTAAGTAATAGAAAATATTTAGAAACTACAAAATAAAATGATACAATATTTACAAAGTACAAAATAAAATGATACAAAAAGGCGTGCCTAGGCGTCAAAATATTCCTCCACACCTCTGTCATCTGGCATAGTACCCAGAAGACTGGCAGCGTTGCCACGTTGAATGGCAACGCTTATTCTTTGACCAAAGAACAAGCCAGCCCTCTGGTCACGCGAAGTGTCGACCTATGCCTCTTAGAGATTTCATAAAAAAGGGATCGCGCACTCGGACCCCATGACCCGAGAGTTTCGACCCCAAACGGCACAAAGTCATAGTTACCTGAAATGTTACTATATTTGCGCCGCTTGAGGGCCTCCGCAGATGCAGCGGCAGCGCCAGCACAACCAGCCGAGCTAGAAAGATGTGAAGGAGCAAGGATGTCGACGCACGTTGCGTCCCACACCAGAGGCCTACCCATCTTCCATGGCAATAACGACATGCCATCTGGTCTCTTCCCATCGTCTCGTACCAAGCCGTTGGGTTCTAAACATCTGGTACGCCAGCGGTGGCAAGAGCACGACGAATAATGTCATTAATGCTAGCGTGTCGTGCTAAGCGCCCCGCGCTCCTGCAACAGGACAGGCCATGGTGTCATGGTCATGGTCCTAGATACATTTACTAATTACTTTTACTTGGTAATCGGTATGGATGATATGTGTATAAACAGTTAAGATAAATATAGAAAGTATTGCCCTAACCCCATGATTGCTCAGGACAAACATTCTAAAGTAAACATTAACCCGTTGGCCGCGATCGCTTATTGCTTACTTGCGTACCACACTTAATTAACATTCGTTGTTTGTGCGTCATCTATGTATGACTTAACCGTTGTGTAATCTTTAATCATATATTATTAAAAAGTACATTTTAATAATATAATATAATAGCTTTTTGCAATCAAAAAGCTTTTGTGATATACATTTATGTAAGTATATTATAATAAAACAAAGTTTAACCGGATTACATCGCGTATATTATTTAAATTGGTTTTCCTGACGTTTCGTTTGGTTTCGTTGACGTTTTTTTCTTTCTTTCTTTCTTTCTAAGGCTTTGCAGAGTTCATGGTCGCAGGAAGACTTAGATGACAATGATATATTTACAGATATTTCAAAAAAATAAAATACTACTGTACAATTTTTATTAATTAAAATCGTTTCGTTTCGTTTCATTTAATTATTTTTAGAGTTCCGTACCTCAATAGGAAAAAACAGAAGCATTATTAGATCACTTTGTTATCCGTCTGTCTGTCCGTTTGTAAGGAGTTTTTACATCAGCAACGGGTACAAGAACAAAGTTAAAAATAATATCATATACTAAGTTTGACGGTCCCTTGTAGCAAAAAAATTCAAGCTTCGGAGTCAACGCAATCAGAGGATACGGCTATTTATGTCTCATATTTTAATACTTGCAAACTCACTCATCAAAACCTACAGGGTACTTCCCGTTAACCTGGAATCATGAAATTTGGCACGAAGCAAGGTCTCACAGCACAAGTAAAGGAAAACATCCAAAAAACTAACCAACAACTCCTACCGCTGACGATAAAGATGGCTCACTTTGGTGGGGAGCCCCAGTGTTATAATTTTTCTTGATCAACTCCTTACAATACCTATATGCAGTAGATGGCTTTTGTACCTATGCAAAATTCAGAACCACCCGGTCCCGACGCCTTCCCAAACAAGCACAAAACCGGGGAAACCCGGTTGGATGGCAGCCCTTATCAGCTCAGCCTAAAGCAGTCCACTGCTGGACAGTAGACATAGGCCTCTCCCAAATTGCGCTACAACACACGGTCTTCTGCCTTCCACATGCAGTCCCTCCTAGCTACTTTAATGCTGAGGGGCGCTTGCCGTTTCGCGGTCTCCACCCAAGGACTCGTCTGTTCCAACGGCCATCGGTTCTTCGACAGACATGGCCAGCCCATTGCCACTTCAGTGTACTGATCCTACAAGCTATGGTCCGTCCGGTCCAGTCCGGTTTTTCTCCGGATTTACTCGTTACAGATGGCAGCCCTACCGATATGAATAAGAACTCAGGATGCATCTCACGTGGCATAGTAATTGCTCATTCCATAACCAGAACCATTTTTTTTGTTATTTATTCTTAACGGGTTCGCGTTTGACCGCCACCTCACCTTATGATAAGCGATGGTGTGGTCAACGATGGTACACGCTTGCCCAGCAAAAACCTATTCACTCGAGTATTGAAGGCCACCAGATAATTTAATAATTTTTCAAGATTTAGATAAATTAATTAAGTCTATTGCCTCTCAATCTGTACCATACGTGGGACACTCAGAAAGTTTTGCGAAACTAAAAAAAATTGTTCTATACGTACATATATTTTTATCAAATCTTTTCAAAGTACTTTCCACCAGCCTCTATACAAAGATTCATGCGCCTAAACCAGTTTTCAAAACACTTTTTCCAGTCCGCCGCAGACACCTCGTTTACAGCCTGCTCGAACGCAGCCAGCGCATCTTTCGGCGACGAAAATTGTATCCCTTTGAGCTGATTTTTTATTTTTGGGAATAAAAAGAAGTCACACGGTGCTAGATCAGGGCTGTAAGGAGGGTGACCCAGGAGTTTGACTGGCGTGCTGTCCAGGAAGTCCTTCGTTTTGAGTGCGGTGTGCGCAGGTGCATTGTCGTGGTGGAGCAGTAGCCCGCGGAGCCCTGTGTTTGGTCGCTTGTTGCTTATAACAGAGAAAACTTCTGGCAAACATTTGGTAGTATACCATTCGGCATTAATGCTTCTTTGATCCCGTAAGGGAATTGATACCAAGTGGCCAGTCAAATTAAAAAAGCTAGCGATCAAAATCTTACCCCCGCTTCTAGATCGCTTCACTTTGGTAGGCGTTGGCTCATTTTGAAACACCCAAACAGTCGACTGGCGCTTGGTTTCTGGGTCGTATTGATAAATCCAGGACTCATCACCTGTAACGATGTCGTAAACACGCCGAGACGAGCCTGCTTCAAATTTGTTAAGCATATCACGGCACCATTCCACCCGGGCCTGCTTCTGAGCATCGGTGAGGTTGTGCGGCACCCAGCGTGATACTATCCTCCTCACGCGAAGATGGCTGTGTAGAATCTCGTGAACGCTTCCCGATCCAATCTTCAATATGTGTTGAATCTCCTGATATGTAATTCGCCTATTGTCTTGGATTAAATTTTTCACTGCTAGCACGTTTTCTTCGGTAACAGCCGTCAAAGGGCGACCGCTTCTTTCGTCATCCCTCAAAGTTGAATCGACCCCGACACTTGAAATCGTATAAAATCATAGCTCTAAAATGTTCCCGGCGCAGATCCATATTTCAGTGAGACACAATACTTTGAATTAACTCGCAAAAAATGTGGAGGGAAATTTTGAAATTGGAACTTACTTATTTTTACTTATAAATAATCATATTTTCGAAAAACATTATAACTGGCCAGTCTCCCATATATAAAAACTTTTTTTCGCAATACTTTCTGAGGGGCCTGGTATAATCGAGAGGCGTGGCACCTGTCATACAGGTTGTCCTAGTTCAGGGCCCAGGTCTACACTGCTGTTATGTTCTTTTGAAGTCGCAATAAACAAAATAGACATTACTATTATTATTCCATTTATTCAACTTATTTGTTACATTTTTAAACACTTTTAAAATAAAAACAATTAAAAATATAAAAAATAATGGCCAACCGGAATCGGGAACAGGGTCCAAGCTACCTGTGGTCAGGGCCTCAGAGAGAGGAACTTCTTGACCATACGCGCCGTGTCAAAAAATACCGCTTTCTGTATCAAGCCCTTGACTCAGCCGCCCAACGAGAGCTTCTGTAAGTGTTGGTCGAGGCTCTTGGCTATTAAGCCATTGGCCGTAATGACGATTATTATTCAAGTCACTGTATCACCAAGGTATTACGTCCATGGCTGCTTGTCACCTTAATATCTAGTAACAAGAACCTATGACAACATTGATTTCAGGGAAATGTTTCATAGGCGTGAATGACTAAAAAATAATTGATTTTATAGTTGAATGAATCACTCGTCGCCATAGCATCGTTAAGATGGTTGTCATGAATTTCAGGATGACAAACGCATTCAGTTTCTGTAACTATTAATTTTATTATACTCCTATGGTGTGACTCATAATAATTAATGTTTTATATAGGTAACTTGGCTACTAAAACTCTTAAAAACCATGTCTCGTTTTGATATTATTCTGGTTTCGGCCATGTGCAAGTCTGATCACGCGCAGGGTAGGATTCCGTAGTCAGTACAGGCATTACATAATTCTCACAAGACATCAGAGCTCAATATCGATGTTTTTTAAAAATACAAAGTAAATTATGCAGTTCAGTTTAAGGTGCATGTAGCAACCAAGTGAGGCCCTTATCAGTAAAAAAATGATTACTCGCTGAATACATAATTTATCGAAAATTCGTTTTTAACAATTGAAGTAGAAATTGTAGATAGAAAAAGTGCAAAAAAATCCAGATTTTCGCACTTTTTCTATCTAAAAATACAGCGAACACAGAGTTAATAGTTTTTCTGATTAAACTACAGTACCTGTCTGTACTTCATAAAAAACAAAACATAAAGGGAAGGCAAAGGTGATAGGCAGAGGTGTATAGTACATACACCCACCTTTCGCCAGTTATGTTAAAGTCCCATGTAATAGGGGGCGAGCCTATTGCCATTATCCGGGCACAAATCCACACCCCGGGCTGCTATTGAGAATTTCCTAATGAAAAACCCACTAACACTTTGCCCGACCCGGAAATCTCTGTACTTCAATTGTTAAATAAATAATTTTTGACTAATTTTCTTAAATCAAACCGAATCAAATGCACTTACTTCGTAAACTGTTTCACACAAATTATTTTATTATTTATGAAGTCGGTTTTTTCTTTTTTTAAAGTTCATTTTATTCGCTTATCTGGATTGGTTTCCCATGGTAAATAAAAGTTGTTCATAATGATGATTACGGTGACCCATCATCCTCCTGCCCTTATCCCAATTTCTTTGGGGACGGCGCAGCATGTCTTTTTCTTCCATACATCTCTATCAGCCGTCATCTCCGTATCCAATTTCTTTTTATCCATATCATCTTTAACAAAATCCATCTATCTTTTCTTTGGTCTACCTCTTTTCTTATAGCCATCCACATTCATACACAAAACTTTTTTCGTAACACATGTCCATACCATTACAATCTACTGCTTCTCAACTTTTCCGTCACTGGCGCTACTTTCAAACTCCCTCTCACATACTCATTTTTTATCATATCCATACTCGTTACACCACACATTCCTCTTAACATTCTCATCTCAGCTGCATGTAATTTCCTTCGATTCCTCCCTTTCGTAGCCCAACGTTCCGATTCATACAAGACAGCAGGTCTAATCATGGTCTTGTATATTTTCCCCTTTAGTTTAAGGGTACGATAACTCCTTGAGAAGTTATATATTATAACATTATTATTATTATTGCATTGAGAATTTGTGTCGACGCCGGCTGTCGCTGAAAACCAGCGCTGTGACTTTGCTCCGTGCATGAGGCACAGCAATATGCTGAGCGGAGGCCGTTTTACGCGGATGTGACGCATATCTTACCACACTTCTTGGCTCTGTACCTGTATTTGTTCTGTGTTCTTGAATGTTTTGGTAATTTTGTGCGTCACTTTTGAAGCAAATAAATATTTTTTTCTTTCTTTTTCTTTCATTCTTTCAGAAGTTTTCAGTTATTTCAATTAAACGTTGCATAATCGTTTGGTTTTTTTACGTTGCGTAAAGAATCCGCGGTTTACGGTTCAATCTAGTACTTATAGGTACATGGTCCTTAGTATAACGGGCTGGTTTCCGCAACTCCACGTCCAAGCGTGTATTTTGCGTACGGGTGGGAACTTACTCGATCCACCCCAACTCCTCGAAAAAGGCCAGCAACGCCTTGGTGTTGCTGGTGATCTCTCTGAGGGTACCTGGGTTACCGAAGTACTTGGCCCTGTACGATACGTCAAAATTGTTCGTGCTAGGGCTACTGTATCAATCGAATTTGAATTCGAGCTATTGTCAATTCGTACTGCACTCCTCTAGGAATTGACATTAGCTCAATTTGGTTCAGAACTACTCGATCCAGTTGGAAGTAAGGCCCCTGATTGATTTCATGAGTCACTATAAATTCTGTGTATTACGCGTGACTATTCGATAAGAGTGTTATGTTTGTAGATAGGACTTTTATCTTCAATTATGTGTTATTAGTGTTATTACACAAGATGTTTATGCTATGTAATCTTCGCATTTCCGATAAAAAGGTTATGTAAGATGTGAAAATCATTTTACGATAAGTTATTTTGACTTCATGAATGAAATTATTTTACTATTTTTAACGCATTTACGCATGCGAAGCGAAATCTAACGATTAAAATTGTGGAAAGAAAAACTCTCTCACGATTAGGATTCGAACCTGCGACTCCTGGCTCAGTACGCCAGTGCTTTAGCCACTAAGCTACGTGAACACTGCTCGTGGTATCGAAATTAACCTCCACTTTGAGTCTTTTTTTTTTCATTGTTGACGTCAGCGATACCAGGCCCCTCAGAAAGTATTGCGAAAAAAAGTTTTTATATATGGGAGACTGGCCAGTTATAATGTTTTTCGAAAATATGATTATTTCCTACTGTTAACTGTTAACTTTCCTACTGTTATATAAATGTATATCTGTGTGTACAATAAAGAATAAGAATAAGAATTATTTATAAGTAAAAATAAGTAAGTTCCAATTTCAAAATTTCCCTTCACATTTTTTGCGAGTTAATTCAAAGTATTGTGTCTCACTGAAATATGGATCTGCGCCGGGAACATTTTAGAGCTATGATTTTATACGATTTCAAGTGTCGCCTGAAACCGGATGAATCGTACGATAGACTTCAAATGGCATTCATGGATGAAGGCCCTTCCAAGGCAACCGTGTATCGTTGGTATAACGAATTCAAGCGCGGTCGACCAACTTTGGGGGATGACGAAAGAAGCGGTCGCCCTTTGACGGCTGTTACCGAAGAAAACGTGCTAGCAGTGAAAAATTTAATCCAAGACAATAGGCGAATTACATATCAGGAGATTCAACACATATTGAAGATTGGATCGGGAAGCGTTCACGAGATTCTACACAGCCATCTTCGCGTGAGGAGGATAGTACCACGCTGGGTGCCGCACAACCTCACCGATGCTCAGAAGCAGGCCCGGGTGGAATGGTGCCGTGATATGCTTAACAAATTTGAAGCAGGCTCGTCTCGGCGTGTTTACGACATCGCTACAGGTGATGAGTCCTGGATTTATCAATACGACCCAGAAACCAAGCGCCAGTCGACTGTTTGGGTGTTTCAAAATGAGCCAACGCCTACCAAAGTGAAGCGATCTAGAAGCGGGGGTAAGATTTTGATCGCTAGCTTTTTTAATTTGACTGGCCACTTGGTATCAATTCCCTTACGGGATCAAAGAAGCATTAATGCCGAATGGTATACTACCAAATGTTTGCCAGAAATTTTCTCTGTTATAAGCAACAAGCGACCAAACACAGGGCTCCGCGGGCTACTGCTCCACCACGACAATGCACCTGCGCACACCGCACTCAAAACGAGGGACTTCCTGGACAGCACGCCAGTCAAACTCCTGGGTCACCCTCCTTACAGCCCTGATCTAGCACCGTGTGACTTCTTTTTATTCCCAAAAATAAAAAATCAGCTCAAAGGGATACAATTTTCGTCGCCGGAAGATGCGCTGGCTGCGTTCGAGCAGGCTGTAAACGAGGTGTCTGCGGCGGACTGGAAAAAGTGTTTTGAAAACTGGTTTAGGCGCATGAATCTTTGTATAGAGGCTGGTGGAAAGTACTTTGAAAAGATTTGATAAAAATATATGTACGTATAGAACAATTTTTTTTAGTTTCGCAAAACTTTCTGAGTGTCCCACGTATCTTATTAAGAAACAGTGTTTCTTAACTGACTCATTGTGGAAAGAAAAATAAATGGTCTATTGGTCGCAAGCGCGACTGCTGAGCGTGGCGTCCTAGGTACGATTCTCGGGTTGGGTAAAGTGATATTGGGTGCTTTCATTAACAAATTCTCAATCGCAACCCGGAGTCTGGACTTGTGCCCGGTTAATGGTAATAGCCTCGCCCTCTATTACATAGGTCTTGTTATAACCTAACTGGCGAAATTTGGGTGAACTATATCACCCATATCTCTATAGCTCTGCCTACCCCTTAGGGAAATACAGGCGTGATGTTATGTTATAAATGAAGACTCTTGCTCATACAAAATTGTGTGTGTACGACTGTTATTACTATGGATTTGCATACTAAAATTGCCGGGGGCTGCTTGCATTGCATGTATTTGACCAGTACAGCATTTTCGATTTATCTCGAACAAGATTGTTAAAATAATGTTCAAATTTCCAAGCATGTTTGAGAAAATGTTATTTTCAACAATAAATACAAGTTACCGAATGACTTCACCATGCTTACTTCACTATTCACGACCATGATTAAGACCAAAAGTAATTATTTTACATAATCCAAGTATTTTATTGACTCATTGCAATGGGAAAACACCAGATAGAGTTTTTTGAAGTTGAATGTGTTGACTCGATTTTTGCAAACAACGACATTATAATGAAATTTCCTTTGATATTTATTCAAACGGTGATGCAACTTTGTGGGTAATATCTTTGTTTTCTTAAGTGTTGTAACAATCAGGAATCTAGCACACATATTTAGTACGAGAAATGGGAATAATAAGAAGAAGGTATGGGTTAAATCAGGGGTGTAAAACTGGATTTCTTAAACGCCAATTTACAAAATATAGGGTGTGTCAGCGAGCCAGACTCAAAATAACTTAACATGTAGGTACTGAATTGATAATATCGGTATCGACATCTAATGATAATATAACAAGAAAAAAATATTATTCTTAAACTCATAATTTCATTCAAGTCAGCTGATCACGGAATCAACAGTCACGGGACGCGTGTAGGAACACACTATAATTTATAGACTATTTTTTTCATACCTCTCTGTCGGACGCATTATATAACCTACATTTATGTAAAACTTCTGCCGTTATGTAAACATACTATCTACTACTATCAATAAGTTCAGATTTTCTGTTTACTCAGGTACCTCGTTGGTTTCAAGAACCTTCTGCGGAGCATAGAGTGCAAAGGCATAGGTTCTGTATTAGGTATCAACTACTTCGCCAGAGGGTATCTACAACCCCGTGCTTATGAAAGGTAAGTAGAAACTATCAAGAATTAATAGTTATGTACAGTCTAACAAAGCAATTAAAAGCGATAAAAAATCAATAAATAATATAATAAATATTTTGGGACAATTTTACACCGCACCATCTAGTCCCAAACTAAGCAGAGCTTGTACTATGGGTAGGTATGTACTAGATAATGGATATGATACTTATATACTTTTTTTTGTTGTAAATACATACTTATAATACATAAGAAACACCCAGACCAACACAAACACTTATGGTCATCACACAAATATTTGTGTCCTGTGGGAATCGAACCCACGCCCTTGTGATCAGCAGACCGACACTCGAACCACACTAGACCACAGACGTCCTCAAAGAAGAAGAAGATGAAGATATTTGGAAATTATTATGAAAAATGTTCGATTAGGGTTTTGTATATACACAGTTTAACTTTGTCCGTTATTAAAATGATATTTCTCACGAAAACATCCATAATCTTCTGAGAAAACTTCATCTATATCTGGCGACCCTGGATACTAATTGCTTTGTTAGACTGTACTAGGTATTATGGCCCGGCCGACCGAAGGACCGAGTGCAGTGGCGCAGCTTGCGAGAGGCCTATGTTCAGCAGTGGACGTCTTTCGGCTGAAATGATGATAATGATGTGAAAAACAAAAAATATGTATGTCAGGTCTGAGTACACGGTCTGTACCTATTTGTAAAAAACTAGTAGCAATTCTAGTGGGAACATTTTTTAATATACACAGGCAATTTAAATATGTTTTATAAATACTAGAAACTTTTTACAGGTACATAGCCCATATGATCCTGGGTCGAGATCTATTGGATAATACCTTGAACCTGGTGCCAGCTCTCATACCCCTTCATAAAGACATCAAAGAAGACAGCTCTGAGTACCGAGACTTGGAGAAGAAGTAAGTAGATTTGAAGGCTTACCACCAATTTTTTATGGTGTAGGATGGCAAAATGAGCGAAAGGTCCACCTGATGTTGAGCGGTTACCTATGCTCATAACAACTGCAATACCACTTAGGCGGTTCAGTATCTATTCTTTATCGCAAACACATTATTATTATTCACTTTAAAACAAAATAAAATGTTGACTTTGTATGGGACACTCAGAATATTTTGTAGCGTATGCCATACAAAGCCATATTTTCATTTTGTTTTAAAGTAAATTTTAAGAATGTGTTTGCGATAAGGTACAGATACTGAACCGTTATGCAAATTATGCGCACTCATTAAAAAATTATCCTGTATTATGGTATTGCAAAATCTTGTTCACCAAACTGGAACATAAAGATGGAAAGTTTCCTGTGATTGAAATTTTGCCGACACTCTTGCAATGGAACAAATCAATGCAAGCATCACTGTTTGGCGGTAGAAAGAGGTACAGTACCGTGTAGTACTTCACCAGACGAGCTCTTCCACAAAGAGCTCTACTAACTCTTACAGTATAGTGTTTTTGCAACAGGACATCATTATTATTTATTTTTGACCAAAAACTAAAGTAGGCACAGGTAATGCAACGAATTTTTTCAACTTTAATGACAACCAGAGTTTAAAAAAAATTAAAAATGCTACTATTAAGTTAGAAGTTTTTTTTCGCCAATTTCACTCATGACCACGGCCAATGCAACTTGGCCGAAACGTCGAGGTTAGTCAAAATGTTTGTTATGTTTTGATTTAATTGTGCGCGACAAGTCCCGTAAATATAGTTCAATACTATTTAGATGTTCTGCCGAAATTTCAAGGTGGCATTTAATTTTTCTGTTTTTAGTCCAGATAAATACGAGAAAATAAAGATCTCTGAACTTCAATAGTATAGTTAAGTACCTTGTTAAAAAATTCGTCCAGAGAAGTACTTCCATTGACTGGCAAACAAAACCAATATTGGGTGAAATGTTGGCCCTGGTAACTAGTAGTAACTAAAGTTGCGTCAATGTCAAAATTGGCTAAATGTTTGACCCGATAGTTTGATACATACACTGGTGTATGAAAACGGTTCTTACAGTTCTATTTTAAAATAATTTAAAGGAACCAGCAGATTGTGGACAATAAACATCAAGATGGCAGCGTCGCAGATGCTATTGAGTACTTTGACCAAACTGCTACTTTCCTGGACAAACTAAGAGCTGTGCAGAAGCAACTGCGAGAGTATATCAGGTTAGTAATCATGTTATTTCCATGTAGGTACAGCACACATGTGATAAGAGAGCGTTGTGGAGTGAAAGAAGACGTAATGACAAAGATTGAGATGGCTGTTCCAGCTATCCTTCCCAAGGTGTCCCCACTGGTAAGAATATTTGGAAAATCATTCCAACTATCCCTACCTACCAAATACATTAGATGGAACTTCAGATTCCACTTATCCCTACTGGTAGGGATAGATGGAATGATTTTACAAATATCTGTACCAGTGGGGATACCTTGGTAGGAATAGATGGAACAGCCGGATTGAGACAGGTAGGATGGTTTGGACATATAGAAAATGGACGAGAGGAAATTGACGAAACATGTACACGAAACGAAAGTGGATGTAAGAGTTGTAGGGGGACAACCTCGGTGAACGTATTGTAACCAAATCACGGACATTCATAAAGAAGGCCATGTTGAAAGTACTCTAAGCCGAGAGCATGCAAGACGAAGTTAATGAACGTAGGTGAAGTAAAAGAGGTGTGTCAGGATCGTAGCAGGTGGAATCCATAGTCTCTGCTTACCCAATTGGGAAACAGGCGTGATTATATGTATGTATGAATACAATATTGGTTTCTAGTAGGTAGCAAGTAGGGCTGAAGTGTGAACTCTGGAGGAGGAACTTAATCGGAAACTATGCACCAATCAATATTGCCGAATTGGCAATATGAAAGCTGTCGTGATCGTGAATGCATTACAAAGTTAGGGTACCGAAATGGAGGTCGTTCTTGATATTATTAACTTCTTAAACTTACTAACATAGAAGACTTAATTTTTTTCTTTTAAAATATCGATAAAAGAAGACTGCTCTAAGGTCCAAGTTGTAATCCTTTCTGAACCTTCTTTTAATTAATACAAAAAATTTGGTATATTTTCACAGTAATAGTATTGGTAACTCCAGGATTCGTTTTAACTAACATCATCCTCCGAGCCTTTTCCCAATTATATTGGGGTCGTCTTCCAGTTTAGCCAGATGCGGCTGAACATCAGTATTTTACATGGAGCGCCTGCCATCAGAACCCCGAAACCCAGTTACTGGGTAATACTTGTACTATTATTTGTTCTATGGTAATACTGACATTCGGAGGTTAGACCTGTTGTCAGACTTTCAGGCTTCTGACTACCCGTAACGACTGCCATAGATATTCGTATGACAACCGGGACCGACAGCTTAACGTGCTCTCCGAGGCACGAAGGGGTCTCGACGTGTAACGAAACGGTCACCCATCCACAGACAGACCGCGGCAAGTGCAGCTTGACCTTGCAGATCGTACAATCCGCACAGTCGTTGCTTCGCTATGAGCCCCTTAATCGTCGTCGTCTCTTTCGTTTTGACTAACCAGTTTAGTTAAATGTTTTGAATGTAAAAAAACAGCCAAACTATTTTTTTCCGAGAATAGGTATCAGTCAAAACTGGTTTTCACCAAGAGTGTTAGTCAAAACCCCTTATGAACACTAGAATCAATGGCTTGGCTGTTGATCGCTTCTGAGTTTGCTTCGCCAGATTCAAGCTTTTAAAAAAGACTATAGAGGTAGGACAGAGTATAACCACAAGCACTAGTAGTACGCTTAATCTATTAAAAACTTTTTGAACTATATTACAAGGTACCTACATAATTACACTTAAGGACAAACCAATTTTTTACGAGTTTTGACCAATAAAATTAGTCAAAAGTAGTTTTGACCGGAATTTCAGTCAAAACTAGTTTTGGCCAATCTCCTTAGTCAAAAATATTTTTTATTCTTTTCGTCAGGCAGAACCTCAGATTAATAACAAACTTTTGTTGTTAATCTGAGGTCAGAACACTCAGAACCAGTTTTGACTGAGAAAGAGTCTCGACTGTGACTCATACAGGAGAGTTTACAGCTCCTCAACCTTATTGCAAATACATTTGATTGCCGGAGAAAATCACGCCTGGGTTAATTCGAAACTTGACCAGAGTCTACGTTTTAAAACAATGTATTTAAGTTCTCATTCTCAAATACTTTAAGTTTATTTTTATTTGTAGAGATTTTTCAAATAAATGGCTAAAAGAGTATTGCGTTGAGAAAATAATTATCAATTTTATCTTCGTATCAATAAGGTTTATTTTCTCGTGCGATTGATTTTATGAAGTAATTGAAAAATCCGAGGTTCTAACGTTAAAGTGACTTTGCTTAACGGTGCGGACTGTAGGTCCTGAAGTAGCAATGAAGATGCTTGAACCGATAACCGTGCAACAAATTAAAAGAAACTTAGGTACCTACAAGAATAACTAGGCAGACTTGGGGTTGGGGACACTTATAATAAAGTTCACTCAAAGGTTTTCTGGTAGACAAGTCATTATGAGTTAAGCTCGCCTTACATAACATTTCTAAACTGTTTTCTATAGTAATTATTGTCTTGTGTTCAATTAACAATAAGAATGAAGTACCTATACTAATGGTAATGTAAAAGTCGAAGTCAAAAGTTTTTATTTCGTATAAGCATTTAAATGCACTTTCAAAACGTTAATTATGAATCTAGTTGCACGGTTCCAAAAAGTTAGTCCTATGGAGAAGAGCCGGCAAGAAACTCAAAATCGTTGGTGCTGAGGTCAGTCTACTATCAATAGGCAACACTTCTTAAAGATACATTTTAAGAAGTTGCACCCCTCACACATAGTTGCAATAACACGTATTTCTATGATCTAAGTATACAACATAACATACATAACATACATAACATCACGCCTGTATTTCCCCGAAGGGGTAGGCAGAGGTGTATAGTACACCCACATTTCGCCAGTTATGTTATAGTCCCATGTAATAGGGGGCGAGCCTATTGCCATTAACCGGGCACAAATCCAGACTCCGGGCTGCTACTGAGAATTTCCTAAAGAAAAAACCCAATAACACTTTGCCCGACCCGGGAATGGAACCCAGGACCCCACGATCAGCAGTCGCGCTTGCGACCACTAGATAAATGAAATTAAAATTTATTAAAAATTAAATATTAATTAAATTTATTTATTATTTATTTAAATTTATTATTTATTCAATTAAGTATATTATTATGTATAAGTTGTATAACCGACTGCATTTAAGCCTATAGGCGCCGCAACAAGACACGATAATCACTGGTTGATTGCTCAATCATCTGTAATTACCAGCTACTTAACCAGTTGTTGTGAGTAACAAGTCAATTTGTGACATATTCACGCTTGCTCGACACTTGCTATTTGTATTTTGTCGAGCGACTTCTATTATTTTGTGTAGTACAGGGGACCAATTACGAGTTTGACACTTACGAATATTTTCACGGTTTTCGACGAGTTTTATTCATAAATCAGTAGCGCCCCTGGCGGATACGAGGAAAAACTACTGATTTTGAATGAAAGTCACCGAAAACCGTGAAACCCCCAGCTGTTTTCGTGATTTCTGAGTTGCTTGCATGGTAAACATTGTTCGTTATGATGATGTCAGATCAATGGGTTTCCCTCCTATTATGGTTGAGCATAAACATAATATCATTATTAATTAGTTCACTTCAGTGAATTTGTCTCACTCAGTAACCTACATTGTTCTCACACAATTCTTTCCAAATCATCTAACAAACCATTGTACCATTTATTACTTGAAAAGAGTATATCCATGGAGTTTCTTGCCGGCTCTTTTCCATAGGACCAACTTTGAAGCAATCCAACTAGAATCTTAACGTTCTGAAAAAGCATGTTAAATAATGTAAATGCTTGTTCGAAATAAAACTCTTTTTAAAGATTTAAATTGTGGAAAGAAAAATTCGCTCACGAGCATGATTCGAACCTGCGACTCCTGGCTCAGTACGCCAGTGCTTTAGCCACTAAGCTACCGTGAACACTGCTCGTGGTATCGAAATTATCGTCCACTATGGTATGTCTTTGGGTGACGTCAGCGATATCTTATTAAGAAACAGTGTTTCTTAACCGACCCTACCCCTTCGGGGAAATACAGGCGTGATGTTATGTTATGTTATTTATTTGTATTTTAGTTGGCACGTTCCGAGATCACGACTAAACTTGTATAGAAATCTAAATTCCGACTAATATGACAGTTTTAAAATTGTTGCCTTCCCTTTCTTGTATCTACTAATAGTAAAAGAGAGCGATTTAAATAAGATAGATAGATAGATAGATGTACTTTATTGTACACCATGAAAATAGTAGTAAACAGGAAGTATAGGTAGTATAGGTACAGGGTAGTGTAGTGTGTTGTGTAGGTATAGTGTAGTGTACATAAGTTTAGTTTGTGAACTAGAGGATCGATACCTATGTCTGTGATAAAACCTTAAATACTTGGCTAACTTCCTTATCTTCAATCCTCTTTGCATTCATTGGTTGAGCATAGCTACAAGTTTGTGTGTACATCTTAGTACGGTTGCACTTAACCCCGTGTCGATAAGGCATGACAGCGGTTAACCTCAGACGTAGTGCGACGCTACTGACGCGTTCATACATCAGTTCATTCAATAGAATGAACTTTAAACAACCGCAAAACTGTGACGTCATAAGCACGTAATGTAACTGTAATTCTGCAGTTATTAGTTACAATTATGCTGTAATTTAATATTGTATCACCATTTAATTATTTATAAAGCTAAAGCTATACGTTTATTTTTGTCATGCTCACCTTAATGTCATGCTGATGGTGGTGTTAGTATCGGGTCGTTAAGTTCCCTTCAATATGGTCGAGTTAGGCGATGGCTGATGCTCGCGTTATGCTCGTGAACGGGTACCGTCTGTCGGGACAGGTCAGCTTCTACATACTATGGCAACTCTTTTTACGTTTATTTATAAAGTCAATATTCTCAATTTTAAACTCTTGTTTATTTCTGACCTTAACCTACATTATACTCACATTATTTGAATAAAATTGATGTAATAAACAATAACCTATTTTAAAAAAGAGTACATCCATGGAGTTTCTTGCTGGTTCTTCACCATAGGACCCACAATTTGGAACCGTGCAACTAGAGCCTGACGTTTCAAAAGTGCCTGTAATTAGGTTTATTTGAAATAAAACACATTTGAATTTGAACATGATACCTGAAACAGTGAAGTTAGGAGCGGTCACCATGTAATTTCTTTATTATTTCTCTACTTTTAGAGACGGTGTGACTGTAAGTCTAACAGAAGCAAGAAGATCGGAAGCCGTGTGCGCAGGGATACTGATCCTCGTCTGCGTGGTATCCCCCATTATCATAGCCTTGGTCAGGAATGCAGTTAATACTATACAAGTAAGTATTAAAGACTGACAGCCTGGCTTATTGATACAAGCTACGGGCCTGGTATAAAGAGATACATCCTAATATGATACGGGCTACGAGTGTAGTGTCAAAAACTATTAGTTACAAACAAATATTTAAGAGTTAATAGTTTTGTTGTATTTATATTTAATTTTATAGATTTTTCTTACATGCACTAGAATTTGAGCAATGGTTTTGAGATGTTTTTTTTTTCCTTTGACACTACATTCGTAGCTCGTATCAATAAGCCAGGCCGTCAAACTTACACGTATTAGTCCATAACTTGAAAATTATTGAATTAATTTTGATGAAACTTACCTACACTGTTCCCTACGTTGAAGTAAATGTATAAAAACAATGGTCACAATCCGATTAATAGCTTCGGAGAAATGCGTGGACAAACATACATACAACTATAATTTTCATTTTATTTTTTGGAAGCCTTAATAGATTATCATTATTGCAGTTCAAGTTCCAATATTATTACATACATAAATATTTACAGCTGGTTTTATTTAATTTCGACACAAATGTATTTTTGTTTTGAAATAAAGTACCTACTTATGACTATATTGTTATTAAATAAAGTACTTATGACTTGATAACAATATGCGGTTGGTCATACTCTTGATGCTGATTCAAACTAGGTAGTTTTTTATTCAGGGACAAAAGTCAGCCTATGGAAATTACATTATTGCAGCATAACTACATATTTTTATGACTGTTTAATATTTATGCCTATAGGGGAAATTATGATGAAATCAGACAAAGCGGTTCAATGACTGACGAATGACATCATGTCTTATGTTATGCAGGATCACAAAACTGATTTCAATATTATATCGTTTTCATTGCAGCGTCTGCCCATACATTTAATCTCCGTGCCAATAAAATCCTTGCGGTAGGTGTGATTTTGGAGAAAATGTAGCGTCACGTCATGCTAAGATTTGGGTTATACTCATAGAGTACATTAAATATACGGATAGTTGTCAGCCTGCTGACCTCACCTTTAAACGCCTTCTGGTGGCTAACGTCAAAGTTACAGCTAACTATTAAATAAAACATACAAAAATATATGTTTTACTGGGAACCTGGGCCCTCAGTCCAACGAATGATGTTTCCTGCCATCTATGCTTGTACATAGATATTATATTTGCGAAATTTTGTATTATAATAAACAGATTAAAAAAATGAATTTAAAGGATACCTTCTTTCTTGACCGCACACATTTTTGATTTTATTTTGGTTTTTAGCTAACACTGTTTGCTCACACTAGGATCTAAATTATAAATAAGTGTAATGCCAGATTTTTGCGTGTATTTGTTATATTTTTATTATTACCTACTTACATCTATATGTGAATTTCGGGCTTTCGATTGCAGACTTGTCACAAGTGTCTGGAGGTCATTTGTGTGACAAACTGCATCAAGCCAGCCGGAGCTGTCTCAAGGTCCAAAGAACGGTCACCCATCCTAAGCTTGATCACGCGTTAACCTATAGATTGGCGCCATTAAAATACGCGGGGTCTTCATTCATAAAAACATTTTAAAACATAGAGATAAAGTTAAGATAGGTCATATATGCTTGATTGCGCGTTAACCTAGATCGGCGCCAATAAAATACGCGGGGTCTTCATTCATATAAACATTTTAAAACAGAGATAAAGTCAAGATTATTTTAGTCATTGCTTATGTCATTTAATTATGTTTAGAGAGTTTAATTTAAAGATGGCGATACGAGCTACAGACGAGCAGACGAGTCCTTGAGTGGAGACCGCGAATCGGCTAACGCAGCGTAGGGCTCCCCCCTGCCAGGTGGACTGACGAACTGAACGGGGCTGGGGGGACTGGATACGGAAGGCAGAGGACAGAGTGTTGTGGCGCAACTTGGGAGAGGAGGAGAGACTGTTATTACAGTGCTGTTTTTAGTTAGATCATATCTAGTGTGTATTGCGAATTTCATAATGGACAAAAACATCGAACAAAGAGTTTGTCTTCAATTTTGCATCGCCAATGGAATTTCGTGTTCGGAGTCACTGAAAATGTTACAGAAGGCTTACCATGAATCGACTTTATCAAAAATACGTACTTATGAGTGGTACAAAGCGTTCAAAAGCGGTCAAGATGTGGTGGAAGATTTGCGTCAGTCTGGTAGGCCATCAACGACTTCAACTGTTGTGTTGTGCACTCGGAATTCTTGCCAGAAGGTGAAAGAGTAAAAAAATAATATTATTTGAGCGTTATGCGGCGTTTAAGAGAGCAAATTCGCCGAAAAAGGCTAGATGTGGAAAGAAAACTCTTGGATTTTGCATCACGATAATGCCCCTTCACACATGGCCATCATTATGAACGAATTTTTGACCAAAAACACAATAAATACCATCGAGCAACCATCTTATTCACCAGATATGGCTTCAGCCGACTTCTTTCTTTTTCCTAAACTCAAATTACCACTTCGTGGCAGAAGACATAAAGGAGAATTCGCGGCGAGAACTGAACTCAATTCAGGAAAAGGCGTTTAAAAAATGTTTTGATGATTGAATTTCTCGTTGGCGTAAGTGTATCGTTTCTAAAGGAGCATACTTTGAAGGCGATAAAATAAATTTGGATGAATATCTAACATTTTGTGTATTATTGATATTTTCCCGGTACTTTCTTGACAGATTAGTATTTACAATGGGTGATCATATCGCTCAAGGCGATTTCTTTCAGACAATATGGGTAATTAAAGAGATTATGTTGCTACACTGCGTGTTACCCCACACGCAGTGTAGCAACATAATAGAATACATATACTACTTAACATAAATAATTTAATAATATAATACATATATCTATAACACAACTACATAAATATGAGATACAACACAAATACATTTACAAATACAAATATATTTACTTAACATTTTAGTCTAAAAGTTCATTTTTTATGCACTTGCATTCGTGGTAAAAGGTACTGACGTATGACATCACTATTTTTATGCAGAACCAGGGAATCGATTTCAGTCCGTGTATGTTTTACCTTATTAATCCAATTTATTTTTCTTAGAATTAATCTTCGTACCACAATTTTATTAAATTCGATAAAAGTAGTTATATTGGTTCAGTTTATGATATTGCTGATGTTTTATTTTGTTAGTAAGTCAGATTATAACTGTTAAATTCATATTAATAGTTAACGATAATTATTGTTATATTATTTGATGATTTATTTACAAGCAATCTTATTAGATTTGGATCGTTTTAGTATTTTGTAAACATATGGCGTAGTTTCGCGCGGTATTTCATTGTTGAGGCGCGAGCGCGACGTTTACTGACTGAGTTTATAAAAAGAGTTGTTATTCTGGGAGGGGGACAGTTAGCTTTATATTACAATGTACTCTGTGGTTAGCTTCGAGTTCTTGACCTATCTGTTACCTGACACTGCTTGTCCTCATTTGTAATAATCTTGTGAAATAGTAATCTTGTAAAATATCCTTACGAATAATTGTGATTGTTATTGTAAAACTAATAAAGTGACTGACTAACCTTACTAACCGTAAATACAGTGCTTTCTAGGGTTGAGAGTCTTAATGTGACTATTATTTACCATACCCCTTGGTCCCTGACAGGTCTAATAGGTTTGAGCTTAATATTCAATATAAAGTAAAAGTAAAAAAGTTTTTTGATTAAATGATACATTAGGTATTTTTTTTATATATATTGTAACCTCGAACTTGAAATTTTCAAGTCAAATTGATAAATAATTCGTAAATTATCGATGGTTGAAAAAAATCATGATATTCGAAATTTGCCCATCCCTATGCATTATTCAATAAAAACGCTTTGAGTATGTTTTGCTTTCGATTACTGGCTTGTCACAATAAGTATCTGGGGTTATTTATACGACAAACGGCACCAAATAAGGCTAATGTGGCACGGGGCTGTCTCAAGGTCAAAGGTACGGTCACCCATCTATGCATGTCCACGGCTTAACCTATACCTAGATAGGCGCAATAATAATTTTGTCATGAACCTCAATATCGGTTTTAACTAGATCTACAGAAAATATCTTCATAATATTAATTTTAGACGTTCAATTCGCATTTCACAAGCTAACACTCGCGGCAGAGTTGAATGACTCTCCTTCACCTTGTTTTCTCTACATAATAATATACAAGTCGGACACTGAACTACAAGGCCGCAAACAACTAGAGCGTGCTCACATACACGCACACACATCCATTGACCGTTGACTGAGAGATCTAAAGCGACTTCTACACAAGAAACGGTCAATGGAATCGCTACACTGCAAATGAAACACTTCGGTGACATAATACATATTCCATTCAACGTGTGGAGGGTAGCCACCCGTCCGGGCGTCCGTAGGCTGGCGCGGTCCAATGGAGTTCCCGGAGCTCCACTATTTTGTGCAGAGGATGGCCACCGTGTGGTTTTAGTCGGTACGAGTCCGACATACCCCTCCACCGTCCCCAGTCGGAGGGTGTCCATGAGGATTTCCACCCGAAAACAAAAAAAAGGCTGCTGACAGTTGACACATCTACCAAAAATACGCTGCCGAAATTAAGTCTAACGCGTTACAATATTTATTTTATATTGATAATATGTTTTGGCGTCGATGTACCTATATACAAGACCGCTAATTGTTTGTTAATACTTTAAGAAGATTCCGTTTTGTTTCTTTAGAATACTATAAATTTAGTAAAAAAAATATTTGAAAATAAATGAAAAGTTGATTTATATAACAATTAAAACTATTTTTTATTTTAAAGAGTAACATTAAAAAAAACTCTGTTAATATGTCCGGCACCCTGACTATCTAAGCTGAAACCACCTAGCGACCGGTGATAATTACGAAATAGTTACTGTCATAATCAAATTCGCACCACGGATCGAGTTACTGACTGTGCTGCCCCAAGCGAGTAACTGAGACACTAAAAACGAAACCAGAAACTGAACCGTAACTGAAAATCGCTACGAAAGCTCCAAAATTCGTACTACGTAAGCGCAGCGACCGCGACGCGACGGGGACTGTAGAGGAATTTGAACTGTCAAAGAGAAACCAGACAAATGGCAGTTTCTGAGTAGTTTCTATTCAGTTATTTGACCTTTATATCAAGTAAAAGTAGTAGAAGTTCGTAAATATTATTTTAAAAGAATTTTATTATATAAAATCTAATGCTAAAAGACAAAAAGTGGTCATCATCATCATTTCAGCCGAAAGACGTTCACTGCTGGACATAGGCCTCCCCCAAGCATCGCCACAACGACCGGTCCTGTGCCTTCCACATCCAGCGGATTCCCGCGACCTTCACCAGGTCAAAAAGTGGTGTTTTAGTGAAATTGTTTTGTAACAGTTTAGTGATAATATTTGTTTTCATTTATGTAGGCACCTACTTACGTTTATTGGATTATGGCTAGGGCATTTTTACTTTTGTAGGCGATGACTGAAAAGGAAGCGAGAAAAAATAGTTACAAGTACCTAGGTACTAAAACTAAATGATAGAAACATCGTGACTCCATTATCGTATTGTTATCAATTCGTTGAATATAAACAAAACATTGAGAACACTGTGACCCCACATTACACTAATAGGCTCATGTGTGTATTCAAATAATCATCATTATTTATAAAAATAACTCTCACAAAGCACCTCTCACTTCACTGATACCAGCTGACTGAAACATGAAACTAAATAAACCTTGAACGGTTACTGCCGTCGCCGCGTCGGTCGCCAGTGGCGCTAGTTTCTATTAAGATTTCGTTGTGAGCGACGAATTAGAAACCGGACCGCGACCGAGGCAGTTTCGCGTACGTAATACCAAATCTGCGACTCGATCGCGCGACGATTTCGCGACGGTTTAGGGACCGGTTACTGGTCACTCATCTTACGTAGTCAGCCCGCGGGTTTAAAGGTACAAAATCCAGGGTTTTCACACTTCTTGTCCTGGTTCGCAGATTTCAGAGATGGTAACCCTAAACGTGTGACTCAGGTTCGCTGATTTCGTTTTAATGTGTTTGCTGATAATCGTAAATTTCAAGCCCCAGTTAGCTGAAGTTTTGCGCCTAGTAATTAAACACGAAGTACGAGATTAAATGAGACGGAATACGTTAGACTTTTAGTGGTCTTGCAAATGGTACGTGTTTTTCGGGCTTATGACTTGTGTAATGATTATCATAAGTACTCGTATGACGGTCAGGATTGTGACAGCTTAGTGTGCTTTCTTAAAGCACGAAGGGGTCTTGATGTTCAACAAATAGCTACAATGGCCAATGGGCAATGGTAGGGGGAGATAATTGGACTATACATACAGTTCCACGTATCACTACTGGTAGGGATAGGTGAAAAAACATTCCATCTATCCCTACCAGTGGAAATACATTTGTAGGGATAGATGGATCTTCAGATTCCACTTAACCCCACTGGTAGGTATCATCATCATCAGCCCATTATTGTCCCACTGCTGGGCACGGGCTTCTTCTCAGAATGAGAAAGTTAAGGCCTTAGTCCACCACGCTGGCTTTCGGCGGATTGGCAGACTACAAACACTATTGAGAACTATATGGAGCACTCTCAAGTGTGCATACTCCTCATGATGTTTTCCTTCACCATTAAAGCAAGTGATAATCCAATTCTGATCTGTACATGACTTTGAAAAGCTGGTGGTACGGGCCGGGTTCGAACTCAGACCCTCCTGCATGGAAGGCAAGCGTTCAACCGCTAGGCTATTACAGCTTAGCTGGTAGGTATAGGTGGAATATCCCTACCAGTGAGGATACCTTGATAGTGATAGATGGAACAACCGATAAGAATGAACTGGTCATCATGATGATGATGATGATAGATGGAAAAACCGGTAACAATGAACTGGTTAGCCTAGTGGACTGATAGAAACGCGTGGCTGTTTGTTACACGTCCGTTTTTTAAGTAAAACTTCTTTGCGTACGCTTGACTTGGGGAGTAAGCTGGCGAGACCGTTACGAAAGCAAGGTGAACGGAGGAGGTAGTGCGGGACGCGGGGAACGAGGCGTGCGGGATGCGGGGAACGAGGCGCGCGCGACGGCCGCACCCTAACTATCTAAGCTGAAACCACCTAGCGACCGGTGATAATTACGAAATAGTTACTGTCATAATCAAATTCGTACCATGGATCGAGTTACCGACTGTGCTGCCCCAAGCGAGTAACTGAGACACTAAAAACGAAACCAGAAACTGAACCGTAACTGAAAATCGCTACGAAAGCTCCAAAATTCGTACTACGTAAGCGCAGCGACCGCGACGCGACGGGGACTGTAGAGGAATTTGAACTGTCAAAGAGAAACCAGACAAATTGTAGTTTCTGAGTAGTTTCTATTCAGTTATTTGGCCTTTATATCAAGTAAAAGTAATAGAAGTTCGTCAATATTATTTTAAAATAGTTTTATTATTTAAAATCTAATGCTCGAAGACAAAAAGTGCTGTTGTAGTGAAATTGTTTTGTAACAGTTTAGTGATAATATTTGTTTTCATTTATGTAGGTACCTACTTACGTTTATTGGATTATGGCTAGGGCATTTTAACTTTTGTAGGCGATGACTGAAAAGGAAGCTAAAAAAATAGTTACAAGTACCTAGGTACTAAAACTAAATGATAGAAACATCGTGACTCCATTATCGTATTGTTATCAATTCTTTGAATATAAACAAAACATTGAGAACACTGTGACCACACATTACACTAATAGGCTCATGTGTGTATTCAAATAATCATTATTATTTATAAAAATAACTCTCACAAAGCACATCTCACTTCACTGACACCAGCTGACTGAAACATGAAACTAAATAAACCTTGAACGATTACTGCCGTCGCCGCGTCGGTCACCAGTGGCGCTAGTTTCTATGAAGATTTCGCTGTGAGCGACGAATTAGAAACCGGACCGCGACCGAGGCAGTTTTGCGTACGTAATACCAAATCTGCGACTCGATCGCGCGACGATTTCGCGACGGTTTAGGGACCGGTTACTGGTCACTCATCTTACGTAGTCAGCCTGCCGGCCACGACAATAGACACAGCGCGTCATTCCTTTGTTCTCATTGAAATAGTATTGAGGGAGATATAAGTTAGTGAAGTTTTACTTCAGTCGTTTAAAAAACAAAAAATATTCATGTTATTGGCTCGGGAAATGACTGACACGGTTGTGGCAATGCGCGAGCCAATAGAAGCGTGCCCATGCTCACTCCTATTCGCAAGCACGCTTCTGACCTGAAATAAATACTATAGCAGCTTAGGGATTCAGAATTGAAAAGCCTATTATTCTATTTTCAGGTGTACGCCAGTAACTTAGCGGAGAAAGCAAGGGAACTTGAATATGAGAAGGAATTAAGTGACTCATTGCTGTATCAGATGCTGCCTCCAAGCATTGCCAAACAATTGAAACAAACTCAACAGGTGAAGTTCCCTTATTTAAGCTTCTATTATAATTTTATTATCTTTACTTTTGTATCAGACCAGAGTTTTTCAATCTTTTACATAGCGCGACCCCTTTAAGTAAAAAAAAATGCCCGCGACCCCTTCACCCTTCACGGCGGCGGCGGAATGAACGTAATATTAAAAACTATAAAACTTTTAATTTCTAAGTGACTGCGACCGACTGTAACATAACAACATAACATAACATCACGCCTGTATTTCCCCGAAGGGGTAGGCAGAGGTGTAATAGTACACCCACATTTCGCCAGTTATGTTATAGTCCCATGTAATAGGGGGCGAGCCTATTGCCATTGACCGGGCACAAATCCAGACTCCGGGCTGCTACTAAGAATTTCCTAATGAAAAAACCCAATAACACTTTGCCCGACCCGGGAATCGAACCCAAGACCCCACGCTCAGCAGTCGCGCTTGCGACCACTAGACCAACGAGGTAGTCCGACCGACTGTACAGTGTTAATAACACTGTGACCTGGTGTGACATAATATGTCACCAGGTAGGGGGATCACCCCCAGGGGGTCGAGTCCCACAGTTTGAAAATCACTGTACTAGACTATGCTCATAGCTTTTCCCGCAGATAATTCGGCTTATCACGATGAGATGATGAGACTTGTGGATGTATGTTAGCCCTTACTTTTACCTTTAAACGGTTTTGTGTTAATTGGGTATCATCACAAGGACATTTGATCATACGGCGGTGTTGGGTTTTTAAATAATCTGACTCCAATATTCAATAAAAGTTTCTTGTATTTTTCATTAATCAATGTTTTACAGACTCTCGAGGTACTGAGTGGATATTTAGTAATGAGTTTAAATGATGATTGATTAACTGTTTTTCATTATTATATCTCTCGCAGAGGAGACGCCAGGCTTCCTTATAATTTGCAGCACTTACTTCTAAGTTACCTATAACACGGGAAGCCTCTCCTTCTAAGTACGAGCTAAGATAGTGGAATTTATGAATTGATTCGATCCTGTTATTGTTGTGTATAAGTGAGGTAAATGTATCACGAAACTCCAACCATTTGAAATAAGCACCATCAAAGTTTGCTATTTTTATAACAGGCAACTTAAAACTCAGATTACTACAATTGGGATGACATAAATTATTACCGCTTGAATCAGAATGTGCAGAACCAAATTCATTTTTATTGGGCTGATTTTCATCTAAAAATACACGAGTTTTAGCAATTAATGAAGAAAACTCTAATTCTATGTCATCTCTAATATCAATCTCACTGTCCAGGTTACTAGAATTAATTAATTCTATTTGTGATTGTATTTCATCAAAGGCGGACTACAATACTTGGAACTTTTCATACCTCTGAGTAACGGCGTAGTAGTCTGTTGATGTGATTGATTTACCAGATTCTGTAAATTTCGTTAAAAAGTTTCTGCACTTTGTTAATCTGCCTTTGATGGAACTTCGTTTTGTGGTAAGATCTTTGAATCTTAGGTTACTTTCCACTTGCTCACTAGTTTGTGGCATTATGATAAATTAAGTAGTACCTAATGAATCATTTTAGAAGTAAATAATCAGAAGAGAGAATACAATACGCTAATGAAGCAATCCGGCTCATGCACCAAACAAACACGTGTCAAGTCAATTGGCAATCGGCTGATGGGTTCACGCAATGGCTGGCAATGGTCGTCACATGCGCACGCTTATCAATCAATGTAATCGGAAATAAATGAAGGAATCAAATGGGATGAGGCACTTTCTTAAGCACTGGCTGCGGCGCTGTATATTATTATTATCCTGGTTAGGTTGGCGTTGGCTGACCGGCCGGCTTCAAGCAATCGGTGGAAAATAATAGATGGCCTTCCTTTGATATTCCTTATGTCTGGATTCAATCACGAGATTTTATCACGTTCGTGGTCACCAATGTTGGGTTTTTAAATAATCTGACTCCAATATTCAATAAAAGTTCATTTTTTGATTGGTCGGCCCTTAACATCGCTGCCATCGCCGAATTTTATAAATGCCAACCCAAATAGGCTTGACCGATTCCAGCGTTTGGAAATGATACGTCAACATTTTTGGAATCGCTGGCAGCTGGAGTACATAGCAGAGCTCCAGCAACGACACAAATGGCGTGTTCCCAGTAAACCTTTACAGGTTGGAGAACTAGTGCTTCTGAAGGAGGACGGTACCCCACCAATGCGCTGGAAGATGGGAAGAATCACTGCTCTTTTTCCTGGCAAGGATGAGGTGGCACGTGTCGCTGAAATCAAAACTGCAGTGGGCATCTATCGACGTGGGATCAAATATCTTTGCCCTCTGCTGGAACCTGAAGAAGTTACTTTCGTGAAAGCTGGAGCTTTCACGGCCCCCGAAGATGTTGCGGCGCAACCTTAACATTTTTTATTATTATCATTATAACAACCCAACATTGACCTCAATGTTGGGTTTTTAAATAATCTGACTCCAATATTCAATAAAAGTTTCTTGTATTTTTCATTTATCAATGTTTTACAGAAAGGAGAAGATGTCAAAGATAAAAAAAGACGACGAGCGTAGAATAGGCGAGTACGCATAGATAATAATAAAAAACCAGCCAAGAGCATGTCGGGCCATGCTCAGTATTATAGGGTTCCTTAAGTAGGTGTAATTACAAACGAATCAAATCGAATATTAATCATGGCTATTTTAGTTTTTGCAATAATCGGCAGCATTCGCGACTCAGAGCGTGTTGTTAGTAGCGCCATCTAGCGATAAATTGAAGAAGCCAAATTTAAGATCTCATGTCAAAGTTACTTTTTTGTGATTTTTTCATACAGAAAGTAGCTAAAGGAGCATTATTTGCTATGATCATTTTTCTCTAAGATCAATGACCTTTGAACTAGGACGTTTTAAGTATTTTTCAGTTTTCTCTCTATAACTAAAAAAAATATAATCACATTATGCTCGAAATAATTTTAAAAGAGAGTTTTCATAAAGGTTTATCAATGTGGAAGATTATAACTTTCTACGTTGCATAGTTTAGAAATGGCAGGGGGGGGACACATTGCAAGCCACTTTGGCGGGCTATATTTCGCAGATGGTGCACCTGATAAAAAAGTGGTGTATGAAACATTACCTTCATTTTAGTAGACCTATTCAATGATACCCTACATGAGGGGGTGCAGCGAAAAAAAATTTGTTATCCCCATTTCACATATATGGACGCCACCCCTAAAATACGTAAAAACGATTTTTTTATTCTTTTAAAATTGAGATCTATATGTAGACTATTTTTTAACAAAATTTCATTTACTTATGTTTATAACTGTAGAAGTTATTAAGCTGTAAAGGATTAGGACAGACGGACAGACGGACAGACGGACAGACGGACAGACGGACAGACGGACGGACATGACGAAACTATAAGGGTTCCTTGTAGGACTTCGGAACCCTAAAAAAGGTTAAGGTTGCGCCGCAACATCGGCTATTCTTAGCTTCTTCCATTTTAGCTTTCAAAAATCCTTTGCCATGCCATGCCGTTAGTAAGTGGACCCCCTCCCCCCTCCTAAATATAACATAACATAACATCACGCCTGTAGTTCCCCGAAGGGGTAGGCAGAGGTGTAATAGTACACCCACATTTCGCCATTATAGTCCCATGTAATAGGGGGCGAGCCTATTGCCATTGACCGGGCACAAATCCTGACTCCGGGTTGCTACTGAGAATTTCCTAATGAAAAACCCAATAACACTTTGCCCGACCCGAGAATCGAACGAGGCAGTAAATATGTCCGTATATTAGGCCTAGGCTAATACATGCTGATAATCCTGAAATTGCGAAAAAAAAATCTGTTGGTCCCTTCATTTGTGTTCTCTTAAATCAATAAAATGTAGGCACCACCTAATTTTTTTTTGCGAATTCAGTGTTGGTCCCATAGAAAAAGTTGTTCATAATGATGAGTACAATGACCCCTTTTCGGGAACTAAGCGACTCGAATTTCAGCGTGTATAGTAATATAGGTCCAACTTCGAGAATGAGGTCAATCGTCGAATCCGACTCGGTTGTGCAGCGTTCGGGGAAGCTACGCAGTGGGTATCTTAAAGGGCAATGGAGAGGGCTATGCTCGGAGTGTCCCTGCGTGATCGAATCAAAAATGAGGAGATTCGCAGGAGAACG
Source organism: Asteroscopus sphinx (assembly GCA_949699075.1). Classification (NCBI taxonomy): domain Eukaryota; kingdom Metazoa; phylum Arthropoda; class Insecta; order Lepidoptera; family Noctuidae; genus Asteroscopus; species Asteroscopus sphinx. The sequence continues at coordinate 4,992,429 of OX453014.1, forward strand.
AAAGTAACTGACATAGTTATGTCAGTTACTTTCGTGTAAGCCCGAAGAATTGCCAAACTTAAGTGGCAGTGGGCGGGGCACATTGCTCACAGAACGGATGGCCGATGGGGCAGTAAAGTTCTAAGGTCGCTGGAATCCGCTGGTTGCGGAAAGCGCAGGACCGGTCGTTGTAGCGATGCTTGGGGGAGGCTAATGTCTAGCAGTGAATATAGGCCCAGGCTAAAGTAGACTTGAATAAAGCTACGTATTAGGAAAACTTATTTCCGTCCCATTTATGTAATAATTGTTTAATTTTAAGTCGTAACAAAACAAATTCCAACGATTATTAAACACTATTAATTCCTCGTAGTATAATAATAGTATTATTCTTTTAATTATTAATGAACGTGGCATTATCCGTGTTATATTTACCAGAATTGCACATTAATACCTATTTCCATTTTTTGGAGCGACTTGTGATCTCTAGTCATTCATCATGCATTTACAGGAAATTCTGACTATATTATTGTACTTTGCAATTGTTTTGTTAGCTCATGAATTGGAACGTATAGATAGATAGATAGGGTATATTTTATTGTTTGTACACCATAAAAATAAAAATAAAGTTATAACAAACATGAGCACAGTACTAACAATTGGCGGTCTTATCGCTTAAAGCAATTTCTACCAGACAACCATTGGATGGACTTGAAATGTACACTGTGGCACTTGATGAAATCAACGTGCATTGCTGCACCTTTGGTAAACTCTCATGTGTGTCTCGCGTGTTTTGAAACAACGTTATTTGCCGCAGCTACGACATGCACCATATAATTAAGTTTAAGTTTAATTATTTTTTATGTGTACCTACCGCATGTCGTCTTGTTGTGGCAATAAATCATTTTTCTTTCTTTCTTTCTTTCTTTCTTTCTTATTCTGAAAACTCGAATAATTTGAATAGTAAAATAAGGCAAAAAAAAAAGAAAAAAAAAAAAATAATAATTAAAAGAGCCTCCACGAGTGACGATATTTAATTGATTGTCCGGCGCACTGAACCTGCTGACTGGCTAATCTTTTCCCCACGACATGAGATATTATTATTATGAAGCTCATGTCGACACGAAGAAGAAGGCAAATAATCGAATTAAACTACTCTCCCCTACTAGCAGCACCGCGTGGTCTATTATAGCTGCGCATACATGAAAAAATACAAAAGAGCTCATTTAGGGCATAGCAAATAATTACTTTAACTATGGGGGTCAATCCTGAAAACTTGAGAAAAAAATCATCAGATCCCTACGTTTTATCGATTTGCGTGAACACAAAGGAACAGCGAATCTTTTTGTGCGATTTTAGGGTTGACCCCGTAGTAAAAGTTGTCCGATAGCACTCATTGAATGAGCTCTTCAAATATGGCCACGCATTTCTGCTAATATGGCCACGCATTTCTGCCGATATGGCCACGCATTTCTGAGGTGTAAAGTGTAATTTTATTAGCTGACTCGATTCGAAAAAATCGCTGCCCTAGTTTAGTAGTAAAATATCTTGAAAAAAATTTATGTCCGATTTTATAACCAAATAGACAAAGATTATTTACATTATAATTTCTTAGGTTTTCCAAGCCCCAAAGAAAGATCAGTCGACTCCTCAGACCGGTGAAGTGTCACATTCTTTACAAGATGCAGGGGTCTCCAAGATTGATTGTGATTGTGGGTTATCATACATAGGGCAAACAAAGCGTAGTATAGCCACTAGAATTAAATAACATATAGCTGACGTCGAGAACAGACGCTCCACAAAGTCTGCAGTGTGTGAACATGCCCTAGACAAACCCAACCATTTTCTTCGATTTGATAAACCACAAGTTCTGGCGAAGGAAAACCGACATGTACCTAGAATGCTCCGTGAGGCTATTGAAATTAAAAAAACATCCTAATTTTAATAGAGAAGATGGTTGGCAGCTACCACCTGTTTGGAACCCAGTCCTAAAAATAATCAAGTCCCAAACAGCACGCAACACTGTAAAAGATAATGATATTGTGAGTGATTACTGCGTTCATCGGAACGATTTTAATTAATAAAAATACGGTAGATTAAAATATTTTTTTAGAAATATCTGTAAAGACGATCATCTTAGTCTATCTGCGACCATGAAATGCTGCAAAGCTTTCGAAACGTCAGGAAAACCAATTTAAATAATATACGCGATTTAATCCGGTTAAACTTTGTTTTATTATAAAATATCTTGAAAAATATTATATCCGATTTTTTAACCAAATAGACGAAGATTATTTACATTAATCAAAACTTACACCAATTTCTATAATTTTTAAGATATCTTACTATTGAACTAAGGCAGCGATAAGTATCAGCGCGCCAGAAATGTTGACAATCAAAAATGCAATGTTCTGGGACCGTATGAATGACGATAGCGAACACAGAGTACATTATAGCGAATGTCATGTTGTAACAACTACTGTAGTAATAGCGAATGTCATGTTGTAACAACTACTGTAGTACCTCGCGGTCAAGGAAATAGGGTGTGGGAACAATGTTTATAGCCTATCAGCACACTTTATCACGTCACTTAGTCGCACTTCTCATTGGTGGTGCATGACGCGACCGGACCGGAGCTTTATCCCAAACAATACACCTAAACAATCAAATTGTTACAATTTAACTGGAACAATTAATTTTAAATTTCAAGGAAAACAATTAAATTACGTTACAAAATATAATGCATACAATAAATTCTGAGGCGGAGTACTGCAATCCAATTGGTCTTACCGACGCGGCTATTGGCTGATCACTAACGCGGAAATTTTGACGTATCTTTTTTTTATTATAATATTGGATGGCGAAACGAGCTAAAGGCATACATGCTGAAATTTGAGTCGCTTAATTCCCGAAAAGGCGTCATTGTACTCATCATTATGAACAACTTTTACTATGGGACCAACCCTGAAATCGCGAAAAAAAAATCAGTAGGTCCCTACATTTGTGTTTACTTAAATCAATAAAATGTAGGGACCACCTGTTTTTTTTTTCGCGATTTCAGGTTTTATCCCATAGTAAAAGTTGTTTATAATGATGAGTACAATGACCCCTTTTCGGGAAATAAGCGATTCAAATTTCAGCATGTATATTAGTGGTTGAAACTGATTTGAAGTTTTCAAGTGGCGAATAAAGAAAGAAAGAAAGAAAACTTATTTATTTCCACAACAAGACGACATGCGGTGGGTGCACATAAAAAATAACTTAATTAGGTACATTTTAGGAATAAACAAAAATACAAAAAAGAAATAAAAAAGAAATAAAAAAATCAGGAATGTTTTTAGGAATAGTTGCAATCTATATGAGATATATTACACTGATGTTTGGACAGACATCAATCGCCTGTTATGAGGCATCTACTGTGTGTTTGGTCGACAATTTCTTGAGTATCCTTGATTTTGCACTAAGGAGGGATTTAGCACGAAGGTTTGAAAAAAAACTACAGCAGTGAAGCCACGGGCTTATCAGCTAGTGTTTAATAAAACGATTCACTCATTTTTTTTTACTGAAAATAATATTTTTTTTCTTCATCAATCTTCAAACTTTTAATGAGTTTACGAGGTTCCGAAGTAATTAGTTTTTCTACGATTTTAGAAACCGTACTGCTTGAGATATCAAAGAATAATTCTCATTATTTTCATAAAAAACATGGATTTTTCATTTCTTAGCTTTTGGGTCGATTTCACATAAAATTGGGTACCACGAATGATTTTACACTAATGAGATCATGACACAAATGAAATCTAAATCACGCTAATGGCATGCATATTTTTATTGGTTTACAAAGTAAGTCTAGCCTTATTTATATTGATGAAGATTACTGTTAACAAATTGTAATAAAGTTTATCAATTGTTGTTTCGATGTCAAAGGTATTAATATTGATCATAAGAAGATTTAATTTACATTTTTAAACCAATAAAAATATGCACATCATTAGTGTGATTTAGATATCATTTGTGTCACGATCTCATTAGTGTAACTTCATTCGTAGGCTGTGAAATCGACCCTTTTATAGTTCGTCAGACTAATTAATATGAGTCCACAATTTTTTTTATTACTCATGAATCATGATGTCTCGTTGGTCTTTTGGTCACAAGCGCAGTTACTGAGCATAACGTCCCGAGTTAAATTCCCAAGTTGAGCAACGTGTAAACGAATGTGCGTTTTGTGCACAACAAATGACAATAGGACACCCCTTGCCTCGGATATATGTGATAAAAATACTACAATCAGCTGACAGCATGTAAGCGTAGGTGTGACAAAAATACTACATACAGCTGTTCATGTAATAAATATTGATAAGACGCGCCTCCACCTACGTACATAATCAGCCCATTACTGTCCCACTGCTGGGCACGGGCCTCTTCTCAGTATGAGAAGGCTAAGGCCTTAGCCCACCACGCTGGCCTAGTGAGGGTTGGTGGACTACACACACCATCGAGAACTGTATGGAGCACTCTCAGGTGTGCAGGTTTCCTCACGATGTTTTCCTTCACCGTTAACGCAAGTGATAATCAAATTCTGATCCGCACATGAATCCGAAAAGTCAGAGGTGCGGGCCGGGACCGAACTCGCACCCTCCTGCATGGAAGGCAAGCTTTCAACCACTAGGCTATCACTGCTACGTACTACTACCACCTATGTACGGGCTGGCACATTCATAGTCTTTTACACAATTTTTATCACCAGTTTATTAATAAGTATAATATATTATTTAATTTTCATTACGTTTTTCGCATAATGAAACATTGAACTGCTCGGCTTATCAAAACGACCGGGAAAAAGTCAAGGCCAATACAATAATATAATACATAATAATAATTATGTATGAGGATCACAGCTGATAAAAACGTGTGATTCACAACGAAGAATTGCTAATTATTATTATTACATTAATTGAAACTACAGCGAAGCACGGAGAGGTCTTTTTTTTTCTTTTTTAGGGTTCCGAAGTCCTACAAGGAACCCTTATAGTTTCGTCATGTCCGTCCGTCTGTCCGTCTGTCCGTCTGTCCGTCTGTCCGTCTGTCCGTCTGTCCGTCTGTCCTAATCCTTTACAGCTTAATAACTTCTACAGTTATAAACATAAGTAAATGAAATTTTGTTAAAAAATAGTCTGCATATAGATCTCAATTTTAAAAGAATAAAAAAATAGTTTTTACGTTCTTTAGGGGTGGCGCCCATACATGTGAAATGGGGAAAAAATATTTTTTTTCGCTGCACCCCATCGTGTGGGGTATCATTGAATAGGTCTACTAAAATGAAGGTAATGTTTCATACACCACTTTTTTATCAGGTGTACCATCTGCGAAATATAGCCCGCCAAAGTGGCTTGCAATGTGTCCCCCCCCCTGCCATTTCTAAACTATGGAACGTAGAAACTTATAATCTTCCACATTGATAGACCTTTGTGAAAACTCTCTTTCAAAATTATTTCGAGTATAATGTGATTATAATTTTTTGAGTTATAGACAGAAAACTGAAAAATACTTAAAACGTCCTAGTTCAAGAGTCATTGACCTTAGAGAAAGATGATACTGGCAAATAATGCTCCTTTAGCTACTTTATATTTGAAAAAATCACAAAAAGTAACTTTGACATCAATCAGACTTCTTAAATTTGGCTTCTTGAATTTATCGCTAGATGGCGCTACTAACAACACGTTCTGAGTCGCGAATGCTGCCGATTATTGCAGAAACTAAAATAGCCATGATTAATATTCGATTTGATTCGTTTGTACACCTACATAAGGAACCCTATAATACTGAGCATGGCCCGACATGCTCTTGGCCGGTTTTTATAGTATAGGATGGCGACACGAGCTAAAGGCCCACCTGATGTTAAGCGGTTACTTTTGCCCATGACAACTTCAAAACCACCTAGGCTGTTGCCTAAATAAATGGTACCGCAAGTCGGTTCGCCAAACTGAGACATGAAGATGGAAAGTCTCATGTGATTGTAATTACACCGGCACCTGTACCCTTCAGACCGAAACACAGCAATGCGAGCATCACTATTTGGGGGAGAAGTAGGCAGTAGGTAGTCTGAATGTGAACAGTTACCCATTCTCGGGTCACGGTCACGGTCAGACAAGCGCAGATTTGCCTCATAAATCTTAGGCTTATATTCAGAGACGAATTTAACCGTGAACTCATGCTTCCAACTGTCAAATAACACTGCATTTTGACAGTTGGAAGCATGAGTTCAGGCTTAGATTTGTATGTGAATATAAACCTTAAAATCCGCGCGTTTCTTACTCAGCGACGTACTCCCCACCTTTTTATCCTAGCTCCCACAGACATAATGTGTGTGTGTGATAAAAATACTACGTACAGCTGGTCATGTAAGCGTGGATGCGACAAAAATATGTACCACATATAGTTGTTCATGTAATACATACTGATAAGACGCGCCTCCAGCCAGCTACGTACGGTCTGGGATAAATATATACATTTACATATATTTAATCACCAGTATTATTGTTATGTATATAGGTATCATTTATTTTGCATTACGTTTTATCACTTAATGAAACATTGAACTGCTTGGTTTATCAAATGACCGTGAAAAAGTCAAGGTACAACATATTAATAATAATTATGTATGAGGATCACAGCTGATACAAACGTGTGATTCACGACGAAGAATTACTAATTATTATTAATATCACATATAGGTGTGTGTTTCCATAGGGAAATATCTTAAAAATTAATAGGTATCTGTTTGTTTGTTTGTTTGCATTGCATGTTGCATGAGTTGCAACCACAGCTGCAACGCATGCCATACATAGCTAATCCGATTAATATTATTAATGTAAACATTTGTGAAGACGTATGGATATTTGGATGTTTGGATATTAGGACGTTTTTGGATGTTTGTTACTCAATCACACTGAAACAGCTAAACGGGTTTAGGTGCATACAGATAGACTATAACCTGGATTAAAATATAGGCTACTTTTTATTCATTTATTTATGTACACACAACACATTTTACTATAGAAAACATACATAAATCTCAGGAAAAATTATCTTTCATCCCAGGAAAGTAAACAGTTACCGAGGGAAGCGCGGTAGGTTTTTCTGATAAGTCGAATTTTATAAAACGCGGGCGAAGCCGCGGGCAAAGTCTAGTATTATATATATATATATCAGTGCTAATAAATTGCCAACGCCGGGGTCTTCATCATCATCATCATAACTGCCTTTAGGTGTTTAATTAATGTAACGTGTTAAATTGACGGACACTGAACAAATCCAAAGTCAGAATGTCTTGCTGGTCTAACCTTACCGCCTTTAGGAGTTTAAGTCATAAGTAAGTTATAAGTCATTTATTCATTTGTGTAACATAGGTAAAAAAAATATTATAAAGTTCTTAAATACAATAAAGAGTCCGCTATGTTATGCCAGCAGGCGTACAAATGTGTATTTAAAATCTAAATGAGAAATTTGAATCAATAAAATGTAATAAAATAATAATAATATAATAAAATGTAATGATGATGTTATAAAATAAAAAAGTCAGATAGTATTCTTGGTCATTAATTATAATATTATTAAATTAATAGGGCATTTAAAAATTCTTCAATTGAATAGTAACATTTTTCAAGTAATAGTAGTTTCATGCGTTTTTTAAACTGTACCACATTTAAACATTTAATGAATGTAACGTGTCAAATTGACGGAGACTGGAACAAATCCAATTTCAGAATGTCTTGCTGGTCTAACCTTACCGCCTTTAGGTGTTTGATTAATGTAACGTGTTAAATTGATGGACACTGGAACAAGTCTGAAGTCAGAATGTTTTGCTGGTCTAACCTTACCGCCTTTAGGTGTTTGATTAATATAACGTGTTAAATTGATGGAGACTGGAACAAATCCAATGTCAGATTGTCTTGCTGGTCTAACCTTACCGCCTTTAGGTGTTTGATTATTGTAACGTTTTAAATTTATGGACACTGGAACAAGTCCTAAGTCAGAATGTCTAGCTGGTCTAACCTTACCACCTTATTGATTGATCAATACGTTTCCAGGTTCCAGCTGAGTTTTTTGCTTCGGTCACTGTTTACTTCAGCGACATTGTTGGGTTTACTGCCATCGCCGCCGTATCCACTCCATACCAGGTATAAATTACTATTCATAAATTAAATTTTAGTTTAAGTAACTGAGGTAATATGTACTACGTACTAGAGTAGACAACACGAACAAAAACTTAAAAAAAAAAAAAACCGACTTCAAAAACCTTAACTAAAAAGTAAAAAATAATCATTGTATGTATTTTAAAATCTTAACATAAACAACATTTTTAAGGCGGTGCGTGGTTGACCCTTTGCGTCATGTAATTTACACAGTCGAGCGCAATATCTATAGTAAAAACAGTTTATGTGAACGTAGATGAATATCACGCGCCGCCTTCAAAATGTTGTTTATGTTAAGATTTTAAAATACATACAATGATTATTTTTTACTTTTTAGTTAAGGTTTTTGAAGTCGGTTTTATTTTTTAACCGACTTCAAAAAAAGGAGGAGGTTAAGTATTCCGCGGGTTTTTGTTAAAAAGTTTTTATTTCATACTTTTTAGTTGAGGGTTGATTCATAAATGTTTATATAACCAATTTTAGAATATATTTTTTATCAACCTTTGCTATCCCACTGATGGGCAAAGGTCTCGCTCATGTTCTTCCAAACGTCCAATCACTATCGTGAAAAAAAAACACGCATATCGGCCAAGAATTCTCAGAAAAACGAACCAATGAGCGGATCATCTAGATAGGCGAAGCTAAAATAAACTGATTTATTGAAGCTAGTTAAAAAACTACTCAACCTAAGTCAATAAAATTTATATGGGACCACCGCGCGGACTTTCTCTACCAAATGAAAAAACAACCACGTAAATCGGCCCACAAATCTCGGAGTAATCAATGTACATACATGAAAAAAATAAAAATAAAAAAAAAGCCGAGGAATACATAACCTCCTCCTTTTTTTGAAGTCGGTTAAAAAAAACCCGAGGAATACATAACCTCCTCCTTTTTTTGAAGTCGGTTAAAAAATATCGAGCAACTTGCTGGCAGCGGAGCACGCGCCACGCGAGCGTGGCTAAGCGAGTGAGAGTGCAGGAGCTCTAAAACGTGCTACAAACATTTTTTTCGAGGTGTCTTCTCTAGTACGTAGTACATATTACCTCAGTGGTTTAAGTTAATATACATTCCGTAAATTTTTTGGTCAATACATCATCATCATCATCATCATCATTTCAGCCGAAAGACGTCCACTGCTGGACATAGGCCTCCCCCAGGCATCACCACAACGACCAGTCCTGCGCCTTCCGCATCCAGCGGATTCCCGCGACCTTCACCAGGTCGTCGGTCCACCTTGTGGTGGGCCTACCCACGCTTCGCCTTCCAGTACGCGGTCGCCACTCCAGAACTTTACTGCCCCATCGGCCATCCGTTCTGCGAGCAATTTTTTGGTCAATACACGAAAACATTTCTATGCAGGTTTTCTTTATTCCGTGGGAACGCATGATTTTTTCCTTTTTTTGAGTAACACAGTTGCATCAACGAGGGCTACGAGGGGCTCGTAGCGAAGCAACGACTGCGCGGATTGTACGATCTGCAAGGTTAAGCTGCACTTGCCGCGGTCAGTCTGTGGATGGGTGACCGTTTCGTTACACATCGAGACCCCTCCGTGCCTCGGAGAGCACGTTAAGCTGTCGGTCCCGGTTGTCATACGAATATCTATGGCAGTCGTTACGGGTAGTCAGAAGCCTGAAAGCCTGACAACTGGTCTAACCTCCGAATGTCGGTAGTACCCAGAAACTGGGTTGCGGGGGTCTGATGGCAATCGCTCCGTGTAAAATACTGATGTTCAGCCGCATCTGGCTAGACTGGAAGCCGACCCCAATATAATTGGGAAAAGGCTCGGAGGATGATGACAGTTGCAATAACGAGTTGCTGAGTTTCTGTAAGCATTTTTCGAGCAACACTACGGAAGTGGCGTTGTTTCCAGCTACATTAATGCTGTTTAACAAAAATATTGACCAATTAAAGCACAACAAAAGTTTATCGTAAATATGACCGGCGGTTGCGCAACACTTGAAAATTTGTCGTGAATAACTCGGCTGAACTGTTTTTATGAAATTGCTTAGCTAACTTGTATGTAGGTACCTACTCGAAATGCTTATTATCTTTTAACAACACAATTATATTCTCTATTCTTTTAGGCGCTCCGCAGACGGGCAACTTTAGTTGAGGTAACTGTCAACTTTTTTAAATTTTCCGTTAACGGTTGCCAGTTGCAGCAACAAAAAGCCCCAGTTTACGGATGCCGTAATTTTAAATAAACTTTCTCTAAATCCATGGCGCTGCGAGGGACAGGGATGGAGTGAAGTCGTTCGAAGTGTTGAGGTTGCTGATTGTGGAAACCAGCAACTTGACGCAACTAGTACAAATTCGTCGGTTGCTAGTTGTGGCAATTTGGAACTGATTTTGTCACCGAGTGCAGCAACCGAAAATGTGTTCTCGTGGAAATTGTCGTTTGACGAAAGGTTCGGCAGTACGCCGAATGCAACATAGATAGATAGATAGATAGAATATACTTTTCTCCCACTTGCTCGGAAATTGGTTCATTATTCAAAAAAAAGAATACAACAATCGGCTCTTTTCCGTACGCAACAAAATAACAGGCCGGTAATATCGAACAGGAAAATAATATAAATTGCGGACACTTTTTATTTTTTAAATTATGCTACCGAGGTTTTTAAGTACACACTTACATAAATTAGGACTTTTTAGGTACAAAATATTTATCATTATACAGGCTGAAAGCGCATTTTTTTTTTCAAAACTTTGAAAATAGAACCACAACCGCGCGCGGGTGAATTGGCGTGAATGAAAATGAGATACTGTTGAATTAATTTGTGTTGTGTTTCCTCGCAAATGAGAGAAAAGTACTATACAAGTCTCGGCCGAAATAGCAATTGACGACCTCGTTTAGTTAAAAAGGACTCTGCTTGCGCCTCGTCCTTTCAAAATCACTTGGGAAGTCCTCGGCTTCGCCTCTTACTACCAATATTTCTCGGCCGTAAATTGCTTCATTTCAGGCCTCGACAGTAATGTACTATTATTGTTTGCACACCATAAAAATAAAAATAACAAACATGAGAGCAATTTCTTCCAGACAACCATAACTCCGGCTGTTGTGTCGTAGATTTCTTAAAAAACACTGCGAGCTTATTGTGCCGAACGTTCGGCAACGTACAGTCACGATCGTTCCCGGTGATACACTTTGTCGACAAAGTCCCTTGAACGAATCCTGCTACATTGCACGTACTTACGGCTGCCGTGGTTCACCAGAAAGTTCGCTGATAGTACTTTCGGCATCTGTGTCGCTACACACCTGTTCTAGTGTGTATGAATATAGGATAGGTATCGTGAAAATAACGCATCTTTTTTGTGATTCGAGTTGATAATAATTATCTCCTCTCATCTACGCTTTGCTAGATACTGGGCTGGCCTGGCTGGTACTGCATTGAATTTGCAACCGTCCCTTTCTAACAAACGGCAAATTGCGTGTGTGAAAACAGAGCGGAATCGCGCTGTTTTGATGTTTTTTTTTTACATTTTTGCAAATATCTCAGCGAATAAACATGTAAATAAAAATCGTTATAACAGAATTTAGATAAAATAAATAAATAAATAAAATAAATATTTTTGGGACATTTTTACACAACACCATCTAGTCCCAAACTAAGCAGAGCTTGTGCTATGGGTACTAGACAATGGATGTAATACAATGTTTTTTTTTTTTTTTGTAAATATATACTTATAACACATAAGAAACAACCAGACCAACACAAACACTCATGTTCATCACACAAATATTTGTGTCCTGTGGGAATCGAACCCACGACCTCGTGATCAGCAGTCCGACATTCGAACCACTAGACCACAGAGATATGTATACAAGATATATCTTATTCACAAAAAACAATAGTAAAAAATATTGGAATGTCTAAATGCAATGCGAAATAGTAAAAAAACAGACCTTACTTTGGAAAATAAACCAGCTAATTTAATTAAATCATGTTTTTCCTATACCAAAATCTAGTAAATATAATGAAAAATCTTAAATATGAAAATTAGATCAACGTCGTATCCACAAATGAAAATATTTTGATTCTAAAATCCCTATTTTTCCCAATGCCGCTTTTATCAGGATGATGCGTAGCATCATTCGTCATCATTCTCGTCCTTATTACTTGGGGTACGCGCAGCATGTCTTTTTCTTCCATACAACTATATCAGCCGTCTTTTCAGGTGCTCTCCTAATACAACGCGACTATGTAACCATCGCAAGTTCGCGCAAATTTTCTTCGTGCGATCCCCGATCAAACGTAAAGGTGTCAGATAGGTGTACTAATTAGCATTCCCGCGATAATTGCGTGATAATGTCTTGGCACGAGCAAAGTGCGCGAACAGGATTCGTGCGAGCTTGTGATGGTCACGTAGTCGCTTTGTATTAGAACAACACCTTAGCGTTCACTTCTTCCTAGCAATTCCATTACAAGCAAATTTTTTAATTAAAGGATATTAATAATGAATTTTCATTTCAGGTGATAAGTTTCCTGAATTCAGTGTACAAGTTATTTGACGAGAAAATTGAATGTTATGACGTGTACAAGATTGAAACAATTGGAGATTCTTACATGGTCGCCTCGGGATTACCTGTCAGAAACGGTATAAATATAGAAGTTTTTAAACTTTCCCGAATTTCACTCATTTTGAACGATAGTTACGGGACTTTTGGAAAATATTTGTTTTGTTTTGATTTCATTGTGCGCGTAAAGTCCCGTAAATATAGTTCAATACGGTATAAATATTTTATTATCATAAAAATAATGAATATCATGTTTTCAGATTTTATAAGCCTACATATATACAACATTTACAACACAACAGTACACAACAATAATATACAATAAATAAATACATACACACAGTCAACATTAAAAGCAGTTGATTATTTTTGATATTAACACATTCACTGTCCGGACTCCAGACAGTAGACATAACAGTTAAATAATCGTCTGTGACTCGAATTACCGGACTGTGAAAGTGTTAAGTCGTGTTGGCACGATCAAAGTCTGCTTCGACAAAGTGAACTTGGATCATGCTTAACTTTTCAAAGTCAACTTAAATGTCAATAGGGTGTTTGACAATTTTTTGAAATGTATGTAAAACGATGGCGAAACATTCAATTAAAGCATTCATTAACAAATAATTACTAAAATATGCTTTTAAAATTAAATTATCAAGATTTTTATTTCTCGTTTTAAATTTCGCACCAAAAAGCTAAGTCACGTGACATTATCGTCAACCTACGTCACTGTTCTTGTTCCGGTCAGTGTTGCCGGTGTAAATTCCCTTAAAAGTACATCATGCATACCAAAACGGTACGAATTAGAGGAAATGTAAAAAATCTGAACAATGTAGTTAGAAGGCGATGTCGAGAGTTATTTTTATTTTGATATTGATTTTACTTTTCGTTTAATTTTTATATTTCCTTCGAGATGGTTGCAGCGGTGCGAGCGCTGAAAACGGAACGTAGTTTTATTTCTGGCATGAGACATGACTGAAAAGTTTTGTATTTTGTGTTTGAATCACGCACCTACAAAACAAAAGCTTGTAAATTACGTTCATAATTACGTACAAATGCTCATAATTTTAATTGTTAGTAAAAATTTAATAATTAATAATTAATTAATTAATTATTTAATTTTGTAATTTTATTATTATAAAAACTCGTACTCTTTATTTTTACTATCATGGCAACATTTAGTTCGCCCTATGTCTTACAAGATTCTGACGTCACTCTAAATGGCGGCCAAGTCTCAAGACGTTTTGTATCACGTGATCAACAGATTAAAAAAACGAAATTTCAAACAGTAAAATAAAATATTTAGAATCAATTTAAATTTAAAAACTTCGTAAAAGTTATTTTTCAACCTAAAGTCTACGTTGTGTGCAATTTTCATAATTTTTGGCGATACCAGTCAAACACCCTATTGTCAAATTAGATGTCAATTTCTACACAGGAATTTAATCTTGAAAAATAAACAAAGGTTGTATGATAAGTGTCTACTAGTATCTAAGTGATCCAAGTACACTGTTGTCATAGCTATCTATTGAGGTCTTCAAGACTTAAGTTTGACAAAGGGGGCTCTGATCGTGTCAACGCGGCTTTATTTCAAAATTATTTATGGCGGCAACTTATGATAATACTATTCTATAAAGAAATTACTTCTATGTGTTTTCCTGAACCCGCAGTTTTTCAGTACACATTTATCCTTTTTTTAAGGTAACAAGCACGCGACAGAAGTAGCGAGCATGGCCTTAGAGTTGCTAGAAGCGACATCAATGTGTAGACTACCACATCGACCTGACCAGGTACTAAATTAGGTAATAATTTGTCTGTGTCTTCGCTCTGATTACTTTTTTGACCTTTTAGCTTCATAATGCTTTAAGGGTAAATACTTGTTGTAGCTTTGCTTTTCCTTTGCTACTCTGCGCATTTATTTTTATTTAGGTTATCTGTATTGTTGTTATGTTTTGCATATGTTTTGTTGTTAAGTACTAACTTCGATAACTAATCTTTTTGTCACTTATGATGATTATGCCAAAATTCACTCAAGATATTTTTTTTTTCAATAAATATTTTTTTTAAAGAAGGCAAGAGGCGGCACAGAACCGCGGTAGATGGAAGGAATTGAGGAAGGCCTTTGCCCAGCAGTGGGACAGTACAGGCTAACAAAAAAAAAAAATTATGTCATATTTAAGCAAAACTAGATAGGCCTAATAAATAATATGATGTCATTATTTGAGCAATAATGTGGAATATTTTACTTATTCAATTGGTTAGTTATTTAACTAGGATTTCTCCTGTATCGTGGGTGCGTTTACAAACACAAATCTTCATTTAAACAAATACCCAGAGCCGTACCAATTTAATAAAATATTCCACATAATTGCTCAAATAATTACATCATTTTGCCTACCTAGTTTGTGACAGTATTGCTACCTACCTATTATTTGATGTTCGTGAAATGAATGGCGAATAAGAAACAAACATGACAATACATCTTACAAAATCACTAGACTTGACAAAATCTCCAAATTGCAAGACACACACGCATCAGCTTACTGAGCTGCTAGTGTGGTTTCCATATAATAATAATAATAATAATAACCCCCTGTCGTATCCTTACGTTGACGTCGTGGTGGGGCTTGTGCGCCTTAATGAGCGCCAGGGCTATACCGGTAGATACACTCATACAGGTCTAGGGTGAAAGGTCAGACCAAGAGGGGTATCAATTTGTTCCTGGTCCACTCCCAGACCAAGAACACTTTCCTTGTCTAAATTTCCTTTTTCTAATCCCTATTCCTACATTTCCTTCCTTACCTTGCCTTATCCCAATCCCCGATCCCTACCTCGGCTTCTAGTCAACCCCCAGGCTATAAGCTTCCCTATTCCTCATAAGTACATAACATATGCGATGCGCCTAAGAAGTAGAATATTACCCCAGGCGGGTACCGTAGCCAACCGCGATGGAGAATCCCGCCCCGGGCCATCAGGCTCGGGCTGCCCCTCGTATTCTGGGGGGGGCACCGTATCGCAAATTTCTGCCCAGTTCATCAGAACTGTTGCAGATCATCATCATCATCACGACTCATCATCAGTCGATAGTTTCCCGTCATCCAGTATTTTCCCATCTGTCCCATCTGATAATCCATATTCGCATTCACCAACTCATTCAACAACAACAACTAATAGTATGCTACCGGAGGATGTTGTGCAAGAGACTGATTCAGTCACTAACCTTGCACCCACCACCGCCAGCCAAAAAACGCGTAGAAGATGGAATAAAGCTATGAACGAGTACATCCTACGCACTTATCTTCAGCTTACCTTGATGGAAACTAAAACAAGCGGTTACTTACCCCCACTCCACACTAAGTTTATAGAAAAATTTCCGGAAATGCACATGATTAGTCGACAAAGAGTAGGCGATCAGAGAAGGGCTATCATACGTAAAAAACTGCTTACACAGAGCGTTATAGACCAAATTTACAGGGAAACTCAAGAACAAATAAATAACTTACAAATAAACGCACACACACAAAACGTACAACTAACCACCCACACATATGATCCTAATGCACACACTTATATTTTATCACAACACGGGAACACACAGCCACAATTAACTAACAGCAGCCGAACCAGTCAGCGAATTCGCTGGACCAAGGAGCACAACGAAACAATAATGCGAATATACTACAAAATAACGCTATTAGAGACTAACGTATCAGCCTACAGAGGTCCATTACACCAAGCATTTATTACAACATTCCCACATTTAGAACATGTAACTGAGCAGAGAGTAGCTGACCAAAGACGGCTAATAATACACAATAAGTACTTGAGCGAAGAAAGGCTGCAAGTTATAAAAGATGAAGTGTCAAGTGAACTACTTATACAAAACAGTACCGATACACGAAATAACACTAGTACTCAAGTAGATATTCAACCAGAACTTGCTAGTGAACAGCAGGACAATAACAACCTTAATATCATTGACTCTGATATATACACCTGTACAGCTACCACTATGAATAACACACCAGAAACTGTAACTGCACACCCAGATCAGCAAAAAATCGCAGAAATAGAACAAACGTTTAAGGAAGCATATAACCATTTTAAAGACACTGAGCCTACACAGAGAAGTTACATCCCAAAACAAAAATCATCAAAAAAGCTAGCGGTCATTGTAAACTACATCAATAAACATATTCTTCCTAAATACATCGACGGTGACACAGAATTTATTATCCTGCAAACTGTATTGTACTGTGCGGCTTGGGTGGCAGCTAAGACCAACGGAGCTAGGATAGAAATACCACCAACAGTAGAAAATAATTGTAGGTATATGAATAAGAAACCTAAATGGCAAGTAAGACTGGAGCGTAGAGTAGATGAACTAAGAGCACAAATAGGCCGATTAACACAGTACATTAAGGGAAATAGAAGTAGTAAGACAGTAAAACACGTTAACTATATTTTAAGTCAATACAAAATACACGCCACACATGAAAACCATAACACACATCTATCCGAGTTTTTAGACACTTTAAAACAAAAACTTACTTTATTTAGCAACAGATTAAAAAGATACAAGACATGTACACTACGTAAGACACAAAACAAACAGTTTACAACAAATGAAAAACAGTTTTACCGTGAATTAAGAACACCCGTTATTGATACCACAACCAGCACACATAACAATCAGAACACCCGAAGGACCCGACCAAATTTCACCTCACAAAACATTTCAGAGAATAACAGTCAAAATAATATTTCACCACCTGCTGATGATCTACGTAGTTTCTGGGCATCAATCTGGGGCCACTCGACTCAACATAATAAGGAGGCTGACTGGATTGGAGACGAACAAAACAAGTACTTGAACTCTGTACCTATGGATTTTCAATGCATTCCTATTGAGGTGTTCCATGACACTATAAAAAAGTTACACAACTGGAAAGCTCCAGGGTCAGATAACATTCACAATTTCTGGTACAAAAAATTTACTCATATTCATCCATACATTTATAACCACATAAATAAATTCATAGAGCAGCCGCATTTATTACCACACTATGTTACAGCGGGAACCACATACATGCTTCCAAAAGACCCAAATAATTTATCTAATCCAGCAAAATACAGACCTATAACTTGCCTCCAGACCATTTACAAAATAATGACATCTTGCTTGACACAAATAATTTACAATCACGTTGATAGAAATAATATCCTAGTAGAACAACAGAAAGGTTGCCGAAAGTATAGCCAAGGATGTAAAGAGCAACTTACAATAGACTCGGTACTACTTAAACAAACTAAGCTTAGGAAATCAAATCTGTATTCAATGTACATAGACTACAAAAAGGCCTTCGATTCCGTTCCCCATACCTGGTTGCTTCAAATCTTAGAAATCTATCGTATACACCCCCAAATTATATCTTTTTTACAAACTACAATGACAAAATGGACGACGAGACTAAGACTGGCTTCTGAAATGAACACAGTAATAACAGAACCCATTAAAGTACAGAGAGGTATATTCCAAGGTGACGCTCTTAGCCCCCTATGGTTTTGCCTTGCACTGAATCCACTTTCTAATATGTTGAACACTACAAACATAGGATATGATTTGCACTACAAACAAAATGACACAGACCAACTGACAGACGCTAACTATACAACGACGCATAAATTAAATCACCTTTTATATATGGATGACATAAAACTTTATGGCTCCACTGAAGAAGAACTACAACAACTAGCTCAAATCACTGAAAACTTTTCTAAGGACATTTGTATGGAGTTCGGAATCGACAAGTGTAAAATCAACTCAATAAAGTCGGGGCAACATTATGAACACCAATATCACATGCAGACTGGAGAACTTGTGGAGGCATTATCTGAAAATGAAGTTTACAAATACTTAGGTTACAATCAAGCACAACAGATACTACACAAAGACATCAAACACACTTTGACCAAGCAATTCAGACACAGATTAAAAACTATTCTACGAAGTCATCTCTATTCCAAAAATACTTTCAAAGCTGTCAACTCGTATGCCATCCCCATTCTTACCTATTCTTTTGGAATAATTAACTGGACTAAAACAGAATTGAAATCCCTACAAAGAAATATCAACACCACAATGACCCGACACAGAAAACATCACCCCAGATCCTGTATTCAGAGACTGACGTTACCACGAAACGACGGAGGTAGAGGACTAATTGATATCCAAAATTTACATAATAAACAAATAACTAACTTACGGACCTACTTCCACAACAAGGCCCTTTCTTCTTTTTTACATAATGCAATAGCCCAGAACGACAAAAAACTCACCCCTCTTAATCTGACTGACAAAACCCAACAAAAGAACGAAGTACAGAACGACAAACAGACCAAATTAAATGAATGGACCCGAAAGGCGTTACACGGTAGACATCTGCACGACTTGAACCATCCCACCGTCGACAAGACAGCGTCGAACGATTGGCTTAAGCGCGGAGAGTTGTTCCCCGAAACGGAAGGGTTCATGCTAGCAATACAGGATCAAGTGATAGAAACGAAGAACTATAAAAAGCACATTATGAAATTGCCAAATTCATCCAATGACTCCTGTAGAAAATGCAAAGGGTCTCCTGAAACAATTCAACATATAACAGGAGCGTACAGAGCAATAGTCCAAACTGATTATAAACATAGACATGATCAAGTAGCAGCAATAATCCACCAAAACCTTGCATTCAAATACAAACTCATACCAGAAAAGACGGCATACTACAAATACACCCCGCAGACCGTGCTAGACACAACACACTACAAACTTTATTGGGACAGAACCATACTTACAGACAAAACAGTGCACTATAACCGACCAGATATCACCCTCCATGACAAGAAACACCAAACAGTATATTTGATAGATATAGCCATCCCTAACACACATAACCTTTCATCCACTCACACTGAGAAACTCAGCAAATACACCGATCTAGCCAACGAGCTAAGAACCCAATGGAAGGTAAAAACAGTCAAAATCGTTCCTATTCTTCTATCATCTACTGGAATCATACCTCACACACTACACACAAGCCTCAAACTCTTAGACGTCCATCCACTCACATTCAAAATTCTACAAAAAGCAGTCATACTAAATACATGCAGAATCGTCAGGAAATTTTTATCAACAGATCCAACTACCCCAGCTCTCGTGCTTGGCTAAGGCCCGCACGATAGTGTAGAATTGAAGCCAATTTGGAGAAACGCAAGTTTTTAAAAAGAAATAATAATAATAACAAATGAGTCAACAGTGTTTACAGTGGGCACGCAAACTTTTTGAACACGTGCGCTAACAGAAAGTGAATTTAATACATTGATGCGCGTGCGCACAAATGTGGGCACACCGTTTCAATATAATATCCTTTAACTACACTAAGGCCCGTAATAGAAGGTTCCTTAAGTACAGTTTTAAACTCCAATCACCTGATCACTAATTTAGGATAGAATCGTTACTTGAGTATCGGTCTTATTCCAGAACGGTAATTATAAACTTTAATTCAACAACATAACACACGAATTTGACCTGAAATAGAATAGAAATCTCTGCTCAAGCGTAGTTTGGACCACACTTGAGTGATTACAGATCAAATATCTGCGCAAATACCGAAACAGGTGACAGTATAAAATAAAGCTAAACTCAGCTGAACTGTGATCAATAAATCTCTGATTGAGGAACGTTCTAAAATCAAAGCTCAACTCAAAACTAGTTTTAAAGAGTGATCAACGCTTGAGTATCGTTGTGTAATACGGGCATAAGTCACAACACAGCTCCCTATTACACAGGTTTGGACTTTGGACGTCATCGTCATCGTCACTATGAAATTTATGTGTTTCGCCACTTAAGGAACATGTGTCTCGGAAATTTCACCGAAATGAATCCTGCCCACATTCCAATGCCCTCACATTTCCCTAAACAAAAAACGGATCTTAATACGGATATCTTGTTTGACGCATCTTGTTCTGACCTTCGAAAGATATTGAGCCATCTGCATCGCCTACCGTGTTGGTCTATCTATGGAGTTTTTGTTAAGAATTACCTATATTATGATAGGCAGCAATAGAGACTATATTAAAAATTGTTGTCCCATAGGTAACACACCGGGTTTTTTTCGATAAAAAAACACTTTTTTTTTCGTTTTACACGTGCAGTTTTTTGATTTCCCGACTGGTTTCGGACTCAAAGGAACCTTTAATTATAAAGTGATCACGCAGTGAGGTAGTGAAAAATTGGATTCGAATTGAGTAATGTTGAGAAATGTTTTACAAAACAAATCGGGTAATCCCGAAATGGACGTGAATGCGACGGCGACGTGAAAACGGTTTAAGGCACAAACAAGAATGTGACTAACAAAAGTTATGTTTGGTACAAATTATTATGCAGTTATATTTGTAAATTAATTACGCTATAAACGAAATTCCTAGTCAGACAAAAATTATACTGAATTTGGTAGACTGAGTCAGCACCTAAAGATAATGTATAGGGACTTTGTGGCGCAGTGCGCACAAACATGTTTCTAGCAACTACAGATAATAACTCTTAATATGCGGCTGAAGTCCTATAGGCACTACATCAGGAGCGGACCGTGAGTTTATGGGGCCCTGGACTAACACTACTTGGGGGCCTGCTTAATTAATCAACTAATTGCCATTTTATCAAAAACTGTTTTCGATAATGATGTAAGTACTAGGTACATGTAGGACAGGCGCGCACACGGTTTAATTAATCTCAGGGTTGCCAACCTTATGACAAGAATTCTATAAAGTGCGTTTTTTTTTTTTTTTTTTTTTTATAGTATAGTATGGCGAAACGAGCTAAAGGCCCACCTGATGTTAAGCGGTTACCTTTGCCCATAACAACTGCAATACCACCTAGGCTGTTGCCTAAATGGTACCGCAAGTCGGTTTGCCAAACTGAGACATGAAGATGAAAAGTCTCATGTGATTGTAATTTCCCCGGCACCCGTACCCTTCAGACCGAAACATTGTCCATTGTCTTTAATGGAGGCTCCCATTATACCCACGGGGCCCTGGGCTGCAGCCCAAACAGCCTTTATACAGCGGATCTGTCCCTGCACTACATCGACTGACAACGAAGGTTGAATTTCGATAAACCTATGTCTTCGACAGGATGGAACTTCAATACGGCTCATATCTGACCGCGTGCAGGGTTGACACATTTAGGTTAGGTTCGAAGAGTGAAATTGGAGGGCAGTAGCCTTTTTCTGTGAAACTGTCAAAAAATAATAAAGAATTTTAACTGTAGACAGTTAAAATGTAAAAACAAACACAGTTTCTTCAAAAATTAACTTTGTCGAGATAACAAGAGACAGCACTCAAAGAAGTACACCTTCACTGCTTTATTCTAGAACCATGTTTAAGCATGAATTTAGGTTTACGAAATCTATGATATGGCAGTTCTTTAATCTAGTTTTATGCTTGAGCATTGTTTTGGAATTCGGGCCTGTTTCAACTAAATAAGCACACAAAATTTAGAAATTGGTTATGAAATTTTAATTAGGAGATGGTGTAGGTTTAAAATCCGTTAAAATCTCAACAGCGCCTCCAATTAAAGTTATTTTTCCAGACTCTCTGCATGAGGAGTGGCATCCACACGGGGCCGTGTGTTGCTGGTATAGTGGGCAGCAAGATGCCTAGATACTGCTTGTTTGGTGATACAATCAACACGGCCAGTAGGATGGAAAGTACTGGAGAGCGTAAGTCTCATTGACGGTCGAAATGAAAATCAATCTAAATGAAAAATGAACGAAAAATAATAAAGTAGCTCGAAAATCTAATCTGTTTTTGTTTGAAGTGAGATAGAATATCTATGGTAGTCGTTACATGTAGTCAGAAGCCCGAAAGTCTAACAACTGGCCTAACCTTAGGATGTCGGTCCAAAGGGGATTTGCTATAATCGCCACGCTTGGCAGGCGGGTTGGCGATCGCAGTTGGTTGTTTAAATACTCAGAGTACGCTGCTGCCATCCTCTGGTGAATCCCTTAGTTGCCTTTTACGACACCCATGAGAAGAGAGAGGGTGGTGCAATTCTTTACGTCCGGCACCATACGGAACACCCAGGATATCGGCATTACCCAGTAATTGCGCGGGGTTAAAGTTGTTGAGGGGGCAGACCCCCTCAACAACTTATTATTAACGTAGTATTTTACAAGGAGCGACTGCCATCAGAATGGCAGTCGCACCGTGTAAAATACTGATGTTCAGCCGCATCTGTATAGCGATTCAGAACCATACGATAACTAGTTGTCGATCGATTCGGTTTGTTATCTCTTTTTCTCTCGTTGCGTGAATCATAAGACGAAACGAGATAACAAACCGAACCGGTCGACAACTGGTTAGATTGGAAGCCGACCCCAACATAATTGGGAAAAGGAAAAGAAAAGAACAAGCTCATAGAAAGAAAAGTATAATCATTAAAATCTGTCAATCTGTCATTTTAAATTTCATCTCATAGTTTTTAAGCTATTGCATAGCTTCTATCGCGGGCCTTGAGCGTGGAGACCGAATCCAGAAATTCCGTAACGAAAATAACCTAACACCCCCACTCCGACCGGCACAGCGGTGATACTTTTTAGTTTTGCCATCTATCGATGAATAGCAGAACTTTTAATGACTTTTTGAAATATCACGCTTGTCTCTTTAGTTCTGCAAATCGCCTCTAGGTGGCATTGGTTGTATCGGTGTTACTGTGCTTAAGCTATTGCATAGCTTCTATCGCGGGCCTTGAGCGTGGAGACCGAATCCAGAAATTCCGTAATGAAAATAACCTAACACCCCCCACTCCGACCGGCACAGCGGTGATACTTTTTAGTTTTGCCATCTATCGATGAATAGCAGAACTTTTAATGACTTTTTGAAATATCACGCTTGTCTCTTTAGTTCTGCAAATCGCCTCTAGGTGGCATTGGTTGTATCGGCGTTACTGTGCATGCGTAATCCCCCTCTTCGCCCCGCAATCTGGTGACTCATGCCTGCTTAAAGTTTCGGCGTTAGGGCACCTCCTCTTTGTATTTACATAAAAAATGCTATGCAATAGCTTTACCGCGGCAGTCTCCGAGTGCCACACGTCTTTTTTTTTCAGCAATGAAGATCCAAATATCTGATGATGTAAAAAGGGCTCTGGATAAGACAGGCCTTTTTCTGACAGCACCACGCGGTGTAGTTGATGTTAAGGTAAGAAACCTTTAGTTCTATAAACAAAGTGGGTTAAGGTTTGACCCACAGAAATAGATAGATAGAATGGAAAAGTGGGCGGGGCGCGCGAGCCAACACTCTGCACCAAAGTGCAGGGCATTTCAAAACCTTTCTCAGTACGCCTTATGACTTGTTTCTGTAAATACTGTAACAAAAACCCGCAAAAATGCTTTATTGCGCTGTTAATAACTGCAGAAACGAAAGCTGTAAAGTAAATTTGATTGAAGTTAATATAAAAAAATTAATGATGCCAACATGGGTGGCGTGGTTTTTCTGAAAGTTGCCACGCATGAATCGCAAGTAAAATTGTGATAACAACCATTCTATCTATCTTTTTATGTATTTTGACTAGAATGTCAATAATCACAAAATTTAAAACTACAAATCTAAGATCAGTATTTTAGAACATGCCTGGATTCAAGAACTGTAATTTTATACATTGACGTCAGTTCTAAAATCAAGATTCATCATGCTTCTGGAATTTCAGCCTAAATTATATGATTCGATACCTGCACAAAACGTACTACTCGCGTAGATAAGAAATAGGATTTAAAATGGAGGCATTTGTATTGGCCTCTCGCTCATAATCAAATTGTGTGAGCGAGAGGCACGAGAATTGTCACCATTTTCAATCCCATTCTTCAACCTACCTACATAATAAGCGTTGATAGCTCTCATGTACGTGGGACACTCAGAAAGTTTTGCGAAACTAAAAAAAATTGTTCTATACGTACATATATTTTTATCAAATCTTTTCAAAGTACTTTCCACCAGCCTCTATACAAAGATTCATGCGCCTAAACCAGTTTTCAAAACACTTTTTCCAGTCCGCCGCAGACACCTCGTTTACAGCCTGCTCGAACGCAGCCAGCGCATCTTCCGGCGACGAAAATTGTATCCCTTTGAGCTGATTTTTTATTTTTGGGAATAAAAAGAAGTCACACGGTGCTAGATCAGGGCTGTAAGGAGGGTGACCCAGGAGTTTGACTGGCGTGCTGTCCAGGAAGTCCCTCGTTTTGAGTGCGGTGTGCGCAGGTGCATTGTCATGGTGGAGCAGTAGCCCGCGGAGCCCTGTGTTTGGTCGCTTGTTGCTTATAACAGAGAAAACTTCTGGCAAACATTTGGTAGTATACCATTCGGCATTAATGCTTCTTTGATCCCGTAAGGGAATTGATACCAAGTGGCCAGTCAAATTATAAAAGCTAGCGATCAAAATCTTACCCCCGCTTCTAGATCGCTTCACTTTGGTAGGCGTTGGCTCATTTTGAAACACCCAAACAGTCGACTGGCGCTTGGTTTCTGGGTCGTATTGATAAATCCAGGACTCATCACCTATAACGATGTCGTAAACACGCCGAGACGAGCCTGCTTCAAATTTGTTAAGCATATCACGGCACCATTCCACCCGGGCCTGCTTCTGAGCATCGGTGAGGTTGTGCGGCACCCAGCGTGATACTATCCTCCTCACGCGAAGATGGCTGTGTAGAATCTCGTGAACGCTTCCCGATCCAATCTTCAATATGTGTTGAATCTCCTGATATGTAATTCGCCTATTGTCTTGGATTAAATTTTTCACTGCTAGCACGTTTTCTTCGGTAACAGCCGTCAAAGGGCGACCGCTTCTTTCGTCATCCCCCAAAGTTGGTCGACCGCGCTTGAATTCGTTATACCAACGATACACGGTTGCCTTGGAAGGGCCTTCATCCATGAATGCCATTTGAAGTCTATCGTACGATTCATCCGGTTTCAGGCGACACTTGAAATCGTATAAAATCACAGCTCTAAAATGTTCCCGGCGCAGATCCATATTTCAGTGAGACACAATACTTTGAATTAACTCGCAAAAAATGTGGAGGGAAATTTTGAAATTGGAACTTACTTATTTTTACTTATAAATAATCATATTTTCGAAAAACATTATAACTGGCCAGTCTCCCATATATAAAAACTTTTTTTCGCAATACTTTCTGAGGGGCCTGGTATCATACTTTTTTACAAATAGTACTAAAAAAATTGAGAGGTGTCAAGGGACAACCGGATGGAACGAAGTTCCTTTCGATTCGGTATTGCAGTTGTTATGGGCAAAGGTAGCCACTTAACATCAGGTGGGCCTTTAGCTCGTTTCGCCACCCTATACTATAAAAAATAAATAAAAAAAAGTGTCGTTACAACTTTTCGTGAGAATTTTTTCCGTCTAGCCCCCACAACGCGCGATAAGGAACTACGTTCCAATAAATATAAAAAGAACAAATAGTCATTCAATAATTATGGACAAACATTCAATTACATTCCGTCTGAATTTTGATTTAGAGCATACAAAAATATCAATATCAATAAAATTGTGATTATAATATTCTACCATTCGGCGAATAGGGCAGTGTAAACAAGAGTTTGTTCGACAGAAATTTACAGCAAACAGGGTATGCACGGACACTGCGTTTATTAAACACACACACACAATGACACAATGTGAATTTTATTTCATTTGTGGTGAGGGTTCCGACTGAACATCTGTCGTCGACCTTCACGAAGGAAGAATTTTGGCCGAGAGGTGTTGTTTTCCGGCGATTCCGAGGACGGATACCCAACACCGCGCGACCCACGATGGCGACGCCGCTATTACCTAATGTTTAGATATAGGATATGGATGTTTGATGGACTGGTTTTAACTTCTTTACCCGGAAAAAAACGGCGTCTGCCTTTCAACTTTAAACATTGATTATTATTATTAACAGTACGGGGGACAGCATAACATAACATGCTCATTTGTTATTCAGGGCAAAGGTGAAATGACAACCCATTGGCTCGAAGGCAGGATCGGGCCTTCACCGGAGCGGCCGCCTGCAACATCGCTGGACTGCACGCCAAGTTTCCTAGCCAGGATCCATTCACAGAGATCACCAAGATATCATACTGAGAAGAAAGGAAAACACTAAGCATGTTACAATTAATATCTAACAAATGTCTAACTATAATAAAACAAAGTTTAACCGGATTAAATCGCGTATATTATTTAAATTGGTTTCCCTAACGTTTCGAAAGCTTTGCAGCATTTCGTGGTGCATCGAAACGATTTTAATTAATAATATTGTACGGTAGATTAAAATATTTTTTTAGAAATATTTGTAAAGACGCTTGTCATCTTAGTCTACCTGCGACCACGAAATGCTGCAAAGCTTTCGAAACGTCAGGGAAACGAATTTAAATAATATACGCCATTTAATCCGGTTAAACTTTGTTTTATTATAATGTGTAGTGATCGCGAAAACCAAAGAAGTAATTAAATGTCTAACTGTCCGAGTATTGTGGCGCAACTTTCAAGAAGCCAATACATGTTTATTTTTTATCACCAATAACCCTTTAAGGGGAATGTAGCAGCCAAGTGGCGCCCCCATCAGAAAAAAATATACAGGATATTTTTTAATGAGTGCGCATAATTTGCGTAGCGGTACAGTATCTGTACCTTATCGCAAACACATTGTTAGAATTTACTTTAAAAACAAAATGAAAATATGGCTTTGTATGGCATACGCTACAAAATATTCTGAGTGTCCCATACAAAGTTGACATTTTATTTTGTTTTAAAGTGAATATTAGTAATGTGTTTGCGATAAAGAATCGAACCTGAACCGCTATACAAATTATCCGCACTCATTAAAAATGTATCCTGTATTACTCGCTAAATATCTACATCATGTATCGAAAAATAGCTTTTAACAATTGAAGTACAGATGCTGTAGTTTAATCAGAAACTCAGGAACTCTTTTATTTATACTTCGCTGTAGTTGTAGATAGAAAAAAAATGCAAAAAACGGCCATTTTAAGATTCGAGGAGGAAAAATAGAAGATGAAGAGATAAACATAAAATTTTAATATTTTGATGATACAAAAGTAGTCGAATCGATTGTAAGTAAACTACTTAAGATTTGCATTAATATATTAGGGGTTAAAGTATAAAGTTGCCGTTTTATATCGAAAAATTCATACACTTTTTTTTCTAAAGTTAAATAAAACTTTAATCGAATTGTTTACCATCAATATCCCATTTTTGCTATCTCGAAGGAAGATCATTTATGCCTTTGCGACAGAACTCTTGGGATCTGAACTCTTTAAAGTATATGTCATAGATCTTCATACACATATAATACTACAACGTTTAAAAAAATTGTTGTATCACATTTCAGCTGCCAAATTGCGTAACTCACTCGCGATCGCAATCAATAGGATTTCAATGTTCATTGCTCCGTGTGTTTTGACAATTCGTCTTATTGGTAACTATGTATCACGCAACGAATATTGTTATCATTCCAAAATGGAAGCAAATGTCAATGTCAATGCTTTACACAATTACCCCACTGGTCCGGAAAAAAAACAGAAGTCATATAATCTATCTCATGATTCATTTTCACTTTCCTGTTATCTTAAAATATTTGGAGAAAGCGAAAACCCACAATCTACGAAAATCTCTTAGGTTAGGTGTGGCCAGTGTGGTAAAAAAAAAAGGTATTAGGTAAAAAAACTTCAAACATGAGTCATGGAAGGCTGATCGATTTGATAAAGTTGCCAAATGTAATGTCAGCAGCAGCTGCCGATCAATCAGCCCCCCTAGCCAAGTTGAACTTTTTTGTTGAGATATGTCATTCTCATACATTTTGATTGTTTTCTATAGTGTTGATGATTGTAGATTGTCAACTTGGCTAGGGGGGCAGAACACTGATTGATCGGCCAAAATACTGACATCCAATCACAACACTTGACATAGATTTGACAACCAATTTGTAACTTTTGACGTTGATCACCTTTCCAAAAACTGGAGTTAAGACCGACAAATTGTCGAGTTGATCCTGTTAGTTTTAGTATGATCCATGCACTGAGGTAATATGTACTACGTACTAGAGTAGACATTATGAAAAAAAATATCGCGCAACTTGCTGGCCGCGGAGCACGCGCGTGGCTAGCGTTGCTAAGAGTGCAGGAGCTCTAAAACATGCTACAAACATTTTGTTCGAGGTGCCTTCTCTAGTACGTAGTACATCTTACTTCATGTCGATAATTTGTACCTACTGGTATACTGAAAATTGATTCAAGGTAGCAGAAAATATAAAGTGAGAAAAGTACTACCCATGGTATAATAAGATGTTTCACCAGGTATTCTCATACCGCGATGACGGCGCGTTGCCTCCAAGGTACGTCACAATCAGTGTTGCAATTTTTTTTTTTTTTTTGAAAATGGAAATCCTTTCTTTTTTCATTGATTGATATATTCAATATATTTAAGGAGATTTTTGTTCATTATGAATATAAAATAAATTCCTACCTAGCCTAACTATTTGTTATCTCGTGTTATTCATCTAATAAGTTATTAAAGGAAACTGTATAAAATTACTAGTTCAAAAGTGATTCTTTATAGAAGCAAGTAAATGAAAAAATGCATTTTGCTCGGGTAATTTATTTACACAAAGTGGCAGCACATCAAACTGACAAGTGTCACGCTAACAGTCCGCTATTGGCTCCACAGCCGATGACGTAATACGGAGGCAATCACGTGACCTAGCTGTCAAAGGAAGAGAGTACCTGGTAAAACATCTTATTATACCATGGTAATACGGCACTACTACCCATGTTACAGTTAATTTGACACCAAGGAAATATTCCAAATAAATAATTTTCCTTGTGTTTTTTTGTGCACATGATATGTTCCATTACACGTAAATGATACAGGTCAGTCGTAAGTTTAGAGTTCGAGAAAATACGGGGGTCAATTTTGCTAACTGACAAAGCAACAACGCAACTGTTATTTAACCACGAGCCCTCTTCGATATAAACATCAATGTTTTAATTGACCCCATTCCGTTCATCGCTGATACCGCTGCGTGAGACAAATCACAACGTATTACGAACGCTCTATTAATAGGCGCTGATCAAAATGGGCTTCCCCCAAAAGCTAACTAAGGAAACAAAAATGTTGGCAATGAAATACTTTTATTATTACCACGGTTACGAATGAAAAAAAAATACTAGAGATGACAGGAAGATTATTTCATTATGACCGTATCATTATATCATTTTATTTTTATTGGAGGTCGATCAATGAAAACAACTCTTTTTTTTTTTTTCTCTTTATTTAGAAGGCTTTGTCGCTAATGCGAATATGTCACCCTTATACAAACAAATCACTAAATTCTACTACATTTCAATATAAACTATGTCACAATACATTATTTAATCTACTCTTAGCCAAGTTATATAGCTATGAGATTGCGATCCGGACACATTCTATCAAATAAGTTCGCTTACTTAATGCGTAAAACTACATCTCCTAATTGTGCCACATGTAACGTAATTGATGACGTATATCATATTTTGATGGAATGTGTTCGTAACGAGTCTCTCAGGAATTCTTTGTTTAGAAGTTATGCGGTGGGTAGCTGCAACAGTGCGCTGGCGAATCCGCTGTCGGACAGAGCCAGAAAACAACTCTTTTACTATGAGAGAAAACTTGAAATCGTGAAAAAAAAATTGACCTATGCGTTTTGTCGATATATATCTGAACACAAATGTAGGGGACAGCTGATGATATAGATGATGATGGTCCTACAGGACCACAAAAATATATATAAGTAAATATTTGTGTTCAGATATATCAACAAAATACATAGGACTATTGACTATTTACTATAGTAAAAGTTGTTGTTCATGATGATGAGTATAATCATCATATAAAAGTACTTCAGCTAATCATTTTACTACTCATTATAATAAAACAAAATTGAACCGGATTACATCGCGTATATTATTTAAATTGGTTTTCCTGATATTTCGAAAGCTTTGCAGCGTTCGTGGTCGCAAGAATATTAAGGTGACAGGCATCTTTACAGATATAAAAAAAAAAAACTACCTTACAATTTTTTTGTAATTAAAATCGTTGCGATGCACGCAGTTATCACTCACAAATACTCACAATGTCATTATCTTATTTTATGAGATGGTTGGCAGCTACCACCTGTTTGGAACCCAGTACTGAAAATAATCAAGTCCCAAACAGCACGCAACACTGTAATAATAATGATAATTCATTATTATTACAGGTCTCATAGCCAAGAGCCTCGACCAACATCTTAAGAGGCTCTCGTTAGGTGGCTGGGTCAAGGGCCAGATTCAGAAGGCGGTTCTCCTCGACACGGCACGTATTGTGAGGAGGTTCCTGTCTCTGGGGCTCTAACCGCCGGTAGCTTGGACCCTGCTCCCGATGCCGGTGGAACACCGTTTTTTGTATTTTTAAATGTTTTTTTTTTCTTTTCTTTTTATAAAAAAATATTTAAAAATGTATTTAATAAGGTTAATAACGAAATAAAGGAAATGATAATTCCGTATACCATTGACATGCGCTTGACCATATGTTGTAACTATTATACAGGAATAATTTTCATAGTGATTCAGTATCTGTTCCTCATAGCAACCACACTATTAAAATTCACTTTAAAACAAACTAAAAATCGACTTTGTATGGAAGACTCGGAATATTTTGTAGCGCACGCCATAAACAGGCATTTTTTTATTTTTATTTAAAGTAGGCCAATTCACGTAACTGAATAAGTGCAGTTGTAGTTAAGTTTGGATCAAAACAATGCTTTTCGTATTCTCTTATCTACGACAATCGCTGTCAGAAACGAACTGCAGCGTCACTGCCACTTGATCGACGCGTCATGAAATTACATGAATTAGGGCCCAGAACCACTATACAAATTATGCGCGCTCCTTATAAATTTATCCTGTTTGAGGTCAATCTCATTATTTCCGAATGAATTAGTCAAGAATTCATTACAACTAAAATTACGCATTACGGGGAATGTAGTGGCCTAGTGGCGCCCCCATCAGTAAAAAAAATATTACTCGCTGAATACATCATTTATCATCATCGTTATAGGTCATCATCATCATCATCATTTCAGCCGAAAGACGTCCACTGCTGGACATAGGCATCGCCCAAGCATCGCCACAACGACCGGTCCTGTGCCTTCCTCGTCCAGCGGATTCCCGCGACCTTCACCAGGTCGTCGGTCCACCTTGTGGGGGGCCTACCCACGCTGCGCCTTCCAGTACGCGGTCGCCACTCCAGAACTTTACTGCCCCATCGGCCATCCGTTCTGCGAGCAATGCCCTGCCTAGCCCTGGTTACGGAAGTATAGGTACTGTAGTTTAATTAGAAACTATCAACTCTGTAAATTATAGTTCGCCGTAGTTGTAGATACAAAGTGTCAAAAGTGGCCGTTTTTCGCATATTTTGTATCTACTTACAGCGTACTATAATTTACAGAGTTAATAGTTCCTAATTAAACTTCAGTATCTGTAATTTAATCGTTAAAAAAGAATTTTCGATAAATGATGTATTCAGTCAAGGAAATATTACCGTGAAAACAATTTAGCAGATTCAGCTCGACTTTGATGTATCTTGATGTTATATATTTATAGTTATATAAGTAGGTATGTATAATATGTATATTTTATTAAATGTATAATGTACATAGATATTTATCTATTTTTATTATGTGTAATTATAAGTCCGTAGTACGAAACATATTTTACTACTTTACTGATGGATGCATATACCTTATTCTTTGTCTCTGCATTACCCTAAGGTTGTCTGGTAGAGAACGCCTATGGCGTTAAGACCGCATTTATTTATTTATTTATTTAAACTTCATGCAACATGTGTACATAGGTGGACTTAATGCCTTAGGCATTCTCATGCCATTTTTCTCATTCTTTTTTCTCATTCTTATGCCTTTGTACCCAGTTGTGCATAAATAAATAATTGTATTCTATCGTATTTCTAAGAAACGGTAGTGCTCCCATATTTTTTGCGTGAGTTCCAAGAAATGTCAAACGTAAAAATCGTGATAATGTATTTTTAATTCATACATTAGGATGCCTGTTGACATTTATAGGTTCTGAAGAAAGTAATTTACGTAGATATCAGCAAGAATTAAATAATAATAACGTAACGTTTACGTAATCCAGTGTTATTTTAATAAATTATTTTATCAAGCATTCCAATTGCCATTATTAGTTACTGTTGTCCTTAGCACAGCACCAATTGTTCTAGCTTCCGTAAGAAGTATTATACAAGTATACAGGGTGTCAGGGAAACGCTTCCGAAAACGAAAATAGGTGATAGTGCTGGCGATTACCGATACGAAACCACGAAAAAAAAATTGATTCTTTTTTTTATTTTTTTATTTTTTTTTGCATTTTTCATTATGAATGAGTTTTATTTAACTGGCCAAAGCTGGTTATGTATGAAAAATGCAAAAAAATATATATGAAAAAATCAAAAAAAAGAATCGCATTTTTTTTTTCGTGGTTTCGTATTAGTAAGCACCTATCTTCGTTTTCGGAAGCGTTCCCCTTACACCCAGTATAGGTAACTGCGCATGCATTTTAATTATTTCAAATGTTTGCCTCTTATTCAAAATGTATGTTAATTTTGATGTAGTTCAGAATAATTTATCTCATGTGATGTACAGTCGACTGCATGACAGTGGTAACACGTCAATTCGAAAAACGCCCTTACTGCTTACGAAATAAAGATGCTGCTAATGTCAAAGTGTTACCACCGACGTGCGGTCGACCGTACCTATTTTAAGCAAGACGGCCCGCCATCCAGCGGTGACGTGGTGTGTTTTATGTATTGTTGCATGTTCAATGTGCGGGCGGGATACTAACTCTGTAAGCTGTACCGAAATTCAAATTTTCGGTTTTATAGACTAGTTCAAGCGATTCTAAAAAGTTTTACTTTCCTTGTATTCGAAATGAAAAGTACCTAGAGTGTAAGTCGTCAATTCCTACTCGAACTATAGCCGCCCTCGCAGCGCTCGGGCGTCTAAATACCTCGTATGGGAATTGATTCCTTTCGACCCTTGTATAACAATCTACTATTGAGGAATAGTAAACATGTTTCGATATATCTCGTATTTCGAAAAAACGGTAGTGCTCCCATATTTTGTACGTGAGTTCCAATAAATGTCAAATGATAAGCTAAGTAGTTTTGTTTTTTAAACTTTCCTATTTTTTAGCCCCAGCCCAGCTAATAAAAATTGTTACACATACCTAATGTAACTAGGTATGTACAGTCGAGAAATGAAAAGTTCGTCACATTAAGGTCTATTCTTGCTTGTACTGGCAGATAACAATAATGACAGTTGTACGTACACCCACCTAATTATCTCTCGTTCGCAGTTTGAAAAGGAAACATGTACGCGCGACACGTTTAAAGGAATCGATTTGAAAATTGACGAACCTTTTCATTCATCGACTGTACATACCTACAGTACATACCAATCCTTGTGGCAGCGTTTGAACACGCGGCGTATGTCTACGCAGGAGTCAAATTTGGATTGCGCGGGTGCCAATCGGGGTGTGGGGCGATGCGCAATTGCGCAGCGCTAACTTCAGAGCAGCCATATTGGCGAGTACTGTAAAAGTGGTGATAGTTTTAAGACACTACAATAGACATACCTGCATTGTGGATATAGTTATGGTCTCTCTCTTTCTCTCGTGTTGATACGAGCCGTAGCTATGCTATTTTGATTTATTTAGTATGGTCGACCGCACGTCGGTGGTAACAGTTTGACATTGACAGCGTCTTTTTTTCGTAGCTTTGACTATGGGACAAGTTTCGTACCTTGTTAAATTTTTTTTTTTTGCCATGGAACTACATTACAAAATAAGAGATTATCCAGTGACCCCACACGAGGCAAGCCTGTCCTGTGGGATACATAAGTTTAGCAGGTTGAAATTACATTGTTTACTTGGTCAACATAATGCAAGTACTCGGGACCCCGCGCCGAGGCGCTGCCAGCCCTCTTGAGGCCGAGTGCCGAGACTACAAGGGCGCCAAGGCCTGACAAATTAATTTACTCAGCTCAAAATTATTTACTAGCTTTTCATCATTGTACTAGCTACCTGTTTAAAGCCTACCTATAATTCTAATTACTTTAAATCTACAAACGGTAATTCCGCCGGGCCCTATGTGTGAAATGGCTAGGAGGCATCTGAGCTAGATTCGCAATGCAAATTTGGCATCCCAACGCCGCTAGAGGCAGCCCTCATCATAATCATTATCATTTCGGCCGAAAGACGTCCACTGCTGGACAAAGGCCTCCCCCAAATGGGGGGATATGTCATAATCACGCTTGGCAGGCGGGTTGGCGATCGCAGTTGATTGGTTAAATACTCAGAGAACGCGCTGCCTATACTCTGGTGAATCCATTAGTCGCCTTTTACGTCACCCATGAGAAGATATAGGATGGTGCAATTCTTTACGTCCGGCACCACACGGAACATGTCATGTCAGATTTTATCTACAAAATAAAACAGACAAAAATACATGTTTTACTGGGGATTGAACTTAGGGCCTTTTTTTTTTGCCGTGGGGAAATCCTCATGGACGCACTCCGCCCGGGATAGGCAGAGCCAGTGTCGGAATCTTACCGACTAAAACCACCATGGTGTTCCTTCAACAACCTTAGCCGGGGGCGTGGGAACCCGTGAGTATTCACACAACCACCCCCGACAGGTCTCGACCCGCCACAAGCAGGCGAGCCCCTTCTCCCCGTACGGCTTAACGTCGGCCGCACCCTTCTCAGTGGCGCACACGGAACAATGCACGCCACTTCACCTCATGGGCCTTTACCAGCTGCGCCAATTACGCCGACTGTGCCAGCTACGCCAGCTGCTGGTCGGGCAGCAGACTACCACGAGTCTGCTGCTCGCAGGCCCTACCTTCCGTAATTTTTTATAGACGTTTTCTTACTCGCGGTCCGGGCGGTGAAGCCAAGACCCTCGGTCCCAAGAGCCGCGAGAACACTACTCAGCGGGCACTCCTGGAGTTACGGGATCGACGGGGGCAGGGAAGGTCAGTCCCCCCGCTGCTTGCCCAGTGGCAGGGTGAGTGCACACCGGGCCCGCCCCTGCTCCTCCACTGTGCCCTCTGTTGGCAACAGAGGGACACGTGGAGCAACTCCCCACTAGCCCAGAACGGGCCACTCCCGCGCCAGAATATTCGCCACAGGCAAAAAATCCCCCGAAGGTTAATCCCTCGAAAGGATTTTATTGCCCGTGCCCAGGATGCACCGGCCAAACAACTGCCGTTCCCTCCAGACGTATCCAGAAGGACAAGCAGCCGTCAGGCACACGTGGAGGTTTTCTGGCCAGCACCCCTTGAACTTAGGGCCTGTGGTATTTCAGTCTGACGTTTGATGTTCCCTGCCATCTTTTTTTGTTGCGTAATTTAGCATTGGAACCAGTCAAAAAATATGAATTTTAAATTCCCATGACCGCACACGTTTTTTGGGTGTATTTATTAACTTATGTATTTATTATTATGAATAAAGGAAATTACAAAGAGGAAACAATAACTAACGAGGCCATAATTATTAATGTTATTGTTGTTCATTAATGAAAATTACTTTAATTCTAACGTCAGTGACAAAAACCCCGCTCTAAGTAAATAGTCAATAATAATACAATTTCACGTTAATTGTTTTCCAAAGATGCCATTGCTTACGCAACCAAGAACATTTGTTTTAGTATAGAACGTGTATCAGAAATGCGTGGTCATATTTTAAGAGCTCATTCAGGGCAAAGCATATAACAACTTTTACTACGGGGTCAACCATGAAATCGCAAAAAAAAAATTAGCTGTTCCCTGCTAAATCACCGATGTCGCTCGACAAAATGTAAAGACCAGCTGATTATTTTTTCGCGATTTCATGGTTGGTCCCATAGTAAAAATTGTTGTATGCTGTGCACTGGATGAGCTCTTAAAATATGACCACGCATTTCTGATACACGTTGTATATTAAATCTGAAATAGGGTCATTCTTATTGCACACAAGAAAATCACAACAATACGAGAATAGAATAGAATAGATTTTTATTGTTTATTAAGACATAATATTATTCAAGTCAGTCAGCTAATACTATCTTAATTTATGCTACCTACTTCATGCATAACACGTCATCATCCTCCGAGCCTTTTCCCAATTATATTGGGGTCGGCTTCCAGTCTAGCCAGATGCGGCTGAACATCAGTATTTTACACGGAGCGACTGCCATCAGACCCCCGCAACCCAATTACTGGGTAATACTGACATTCGGAGGTTAGACCAGTTGTCAGACTTTCAGGCTTCTGACTACCCGTAACGACTGCCATAGATATTCGTATGACAACCAGGACCGACAGCTTAACGTGCTCTCCGAGGCACGGAGGGGTCTCGTTGTGTAACGAAACTGTCACCCATCCACAGACTGACCGCGGCAAGTGCAGCTTAACCTTGCAGATCGCAATCCGCGCAGTCGTTGCTTCGCTACGAGCCCCAATAATATAATACATATATAATATACCTACATATTATAAAATAAATAAATACCTATGTATTATCAATTCATTGAGAAAGAAAATGTTCCTTAATAATTTTCTTCAATACGTTCAGAGAGGGACTGTCACGTAGTGCGTGTGGGAGGGAGTCATTCTACTCATTATTATAAAAAAACTTCAATAAAAAGTATTCGAATTTCTTAGGTTTTCGCGATCACTACACATTATAATAAAACAAGTTTTAACCGGATTATATCGCGTATATTATTTAAATTGGTTTTCCTGACGTTTCGAAAGCATTGTAGCGTTCGTGGTCGCAGGAAGACTAAGATGACAAGCGTCTATACAGATTATTTCCAAAGGTTATCTGGAAGATATCGCTATTAGCGATATGACCGCCAATGTACCCTTATTTTACATGTTAGTCCTAAGTTTAATAATGTTATTGGTGTACAATAAAGAATATTCTATCTATCTATCTATTATTCTTTACAGATATTTTTGTAAAGACGCTTGTCATCTTAGTCTTCCTGCGACCACGAACGCTGCAAAGCTTTCGAAACGTCAGGAAAACCAATTGTAAATAATATACGCGATGTAATCCGGTTAAAACGTGTTTTATTAAAAAGAATTCTATTATTCTAAGAATAAGAATAAGAATAATTTATTTCGCAAAAAAAGTAAAAGTATAAAGTATTCTTCTTCTTTGTCCTCGCCTTTTCCCGTTATTCGGGGTCGGCTTTTCTAATCATACAGCGCCATCTCTCCCGCTGGCCGCTAGTAGGTATCATCCTTTCTAAGGCCTAGCTTCTTCATATCCCTATGGATATTCGTCAACCAGGTGGTTTGTGATCTTCCTCTCCTTCTTTTCTTTGTATCCATGGAAAGGCACTTTATCACGTCGTGGTCATCTGGTCTTCGTGTTACGTGAACGCACCATCTCAGGCTGGATTCTGCGAGTTTTTCATTTATAAGAGTGACTTTAAGAACTGTTGTTTACGAATTCGTTGCGCACTTTGTCTTCCTTCAACCAATCGCAACCCAGAAATCGCGAAAATAAATCAGCTGTTCGCTATATTTTGTGTTCGCATAATTCGACAAACTGTATTTAAATGTATCCTTATAAATACATTATTCAAAAAAAAGAATACAACAATTGGCTCATTTCCGTACGCAACGAAATAAGAGGCCGGTAATATCCAACACGACAATAATAGAAATTGCTGGACACTTTTTATTTTTTAAATTATGTTACCGAGGTTTCTCGGACTGTGTCAAGTCTTGCTTTCTCTAGATCAGACTTGTAAGGCTTGCCACAGTGGAAGCTCTCTTCCCACGCTACCGAGCGGGTGGGCAGGTTGCGGATAGCCCGCCCCGTCTCATGCAGCTACGGCTGCATGGGACGGGGACTGTTCGTAAGCGAACCCCGGACAAGGGAAGGGTAGCCTCCACCCCAATCCAAGGTGTAGGTTACCTATCCACACCTAAGATCCCGTGTTCCGTCCACGTACAGTCAACGGCATATCGATGGTTATGGGGCCGTCGCGGGCGGTACTGGCTTATATGTATCTAAGCTACATGCAAGACAGATTCTGCTCGTGCTGGTCCCGTGGCCGTCGATGTGCAGTTGACTGTTAAATTATTCCAATCCCTTCACATCTCCATTCCCTTCTCTCCTGGAGGAGTAAACCTCGACTCCAAAAATTCTCAATCCAAGGTGTCATCCGACCCGTGCTGAAGGATGAATGGCTGAGGAGCAGCTCAGTCGCTAACGGAGGATCCTCGATACCAGGCAGCCTCGAGGATTAATTTGCCTTGTCTCCGCATGCGGGGCTCTGCGGGGATCGACAAAGTTTCCCTAGCTACTCGTGGGAATCATATGGACCCTTATAGTAAAAATAAACCAGAGCTAGCCGTTACTAGCTCCCCTCTTTCCGAGGAAGGGCATAACAGCCCCTCCTCGGCTACGTTCCTCGAAGATATCTTTGAGGAGCGTACTTTACTGCAGGAGGACGGGCATAATCTCCCATCCTCTCCTGTTGTTTCCGAGCCTAGTGCTGGGCCGAGTGGCCTTAGCACAAAGCTTGACCTCCCCAACACCAAGGGCGTTTCCAATGCTCAAAGTGGAGGAAAGAGGTCACACAAAAAACTCAATGGTGCGGCCAAGAGGCGAATCACTTGGTGGATGAAGAGAGGGAAAAGCTTCAAGGAGGCTAGATCCCTCTCCGAAACCCACCTAAAGGAGTTCCCTGAATTCTTGGCCAGCCTTGAGGAAGAGAAGAGGCTCAGGGCGGAAAAAAGGCCCAGGCTTTATGGCACTTCTTCGACTGTCGAGAAGCCGGCGAAGGTACCAAGGCTTAACGAGCCTATTCCTAAGCTGACTTTTCGGGAGGTGGCGGGTGCTGTCCGTATGGGAGTTATTGACGCCTCTGGACCTATGTCCGAGACACGCATCGAGGAGCTAAAGGAAAAAATCCTACAGCTCGTTGATGAGGAGGTGGATGGTCAAGGCCCTAGATTCCTTGGCTGTTCAACAAGAGCCGGAGGGTTCTTGCTTACCTGTGCGGATGAGGCATCTAAGTTATGGCTCATCACGCACGTTCCTACACTCCGACCCTGGGAGGGTGCTAGCCTATCTGTCCTCGACGAAAAGGCCTTACCTAAACCCAGGATTGGATATGCGCGGATACCTGGGGCCATAATAGCCCAGGAAAGAATTATACCGCGCCTAAAAGCCCAAAATCAGGGCATAGACTTCACCACCTGGAAAGTGGTCCAAAGGAAAGTCGAGGAAAAGGGTCAGACAGTAACCTTCTCCTTCGACGAATCCTCACTGGGACCGCTGATGGATAGCTCCTGCTGTCTGTTTATCAGCTTCCACAAAGTCCAGCTCCGGGTGAAGCCTAAGTCGCAAGCAAGCGACACGGGTAAGGTGGAGGAGGGACCTGGCGATACCGCACCTGGGCGGGCTGCTGCCCAGTCCGTGGTTACTGCCATGGAAATTCCAGAAGCTGAACCCGTGGCCTCAACGTCCACTGCAGCACCTGCTGAATCTCCCAGGGATGCGACTGGTGCTGCAAAATCATCTTCGACGTCACTGGCATCCAGGAACTGGCCGATCATGCCAAATCCTGGTCCTAGTGGGTCTTCTGGACCTGGTGGCTCCACCATCAGGCTCAGCAATAGGCCTTCAGGTGGGCCATCAATTACC
The DNA here is from genome assembly GCA_949699075.1 of Asteroscopus sphinx. NCBI lineage: Eukaryota > Metazoa > Arthropoda > Insecta > Lepidoptera > Noctuidae > Asteroscopus > Asteroscopus sphinx. The sequence goes on from OX453014.1 coordinate 5,032,985, forward strand.
ACCAGAGGAGCAAAAAGGGGTCGTGGAGCAAAATCCAGGGCGACCAGGGGGGCATTGCAAGCACCCTCGTTAGCCCGGGAGCACACCAGCAAGAAAGCTGCACGAAACCCCCTAAAAAACCGTCCTACCTAACAACCCTTTTTTTTTTTTTTTTTTTTTTTTTGAGGCGGAGAAAATGCCTATCGCATGTCACGCTACCCGGGGAGGTAGCGTGGTTATGTGGGGCTCGCACCCACTAAAAACTCCGCCGTGTACCTACTCTCGCCTTGGTGGATGAGCCGCGAGAACTGCAATGCATGGCATTCGCGACCCATCCAGCGTAGCCCTTTTTCGGGTCCCTCTTCCTATAATGACGCTCTTTAGGCGATGTCCGGGTACACTTGGGACATCACCACAACTCAAAGGCCGTGCAATGCGGACGACTGACTCCCCAGTCTATCGTCCGCTGGCCTCTGTTAGGGCGGTATCAGTTCGGCGTAAAGCCGCCTGCGCCGACCCGTCCTCTTGCGGCGGATTGGATCAGCGAAGGAGTCTTCTTCTCTGACCCGCTCCGCCGCTTCCTTCTGTGAGATAACCTCCTCACAGAAGGATGCGACCGCCTCCCACGCCTCCACACTGTCAGCCATGGCCTTGACCACCGCTGGCAGCGAGAGGTCTCCCCCGATTACTGTAGTGAGAGCACGGCGCCGCACCACCCAAGCAGGACAGTATGCAAGGGTATGAAGGGCCGTGTCCTCACTACAGTCGCACTGGTGGCACATGGGAGTTGCCTCCCGTCTCGCCACTTTATGCAGGTATTTGCCGAAGCAACCATGCCCCGACAAAACCTGCACCAGACGGAAGGACAATGTTCCATGTCGCCTCCGTACCCATTCCTCAAGGATCGGCTGGATAGCCCCCACAGTCCAAAGACCGGCACTGGGCGTTTCCAGCCTCTCCTTCCATTGCACCATTATAGCAGCCTGTGCCTCCCTGCGCCACGTCTTTACGACTTCAGGTGGCGGGCGTCTGCCACTTTCCACCTGATGGTCCACTCCCTGCCAATAGATCTTGGCGAGCACCTGAGCCTCTAAGTCCCACGGGGGGGTGCCTGCAAGTGCGCACGCCGCCTCCGCAGATATTGTGCGGTATCCGCGTATGACCCTGACTGCCATGACTCTCTGCGGCCTTCGCAGCAGAGCCTTATTTTGGGCATTCAGGGACTCCGCCCACACTGGCGCCCCATAGAGTGCCATCGAGCGCACCACCCCCGTATAGAGCCGTCGGCAGCTCACACTCGGTCCACTCAGGTTCGGCAACAGCCGGCTAAGTGCGGACGCTGTGCCAATCAGCTTTGGGGCTAGTTGCTCAAAGTACTCGCCAAAGTTCCACCTTCGGTCTATGACCAGGCCCAGATATTTCATCCGCATCCGGACCATTACACTGGCATCACCAATGGTGATATGGGCACCAGCTGGTGGCCGGCGTCGGGGCGCATGAAATACCAGGGCCTCCGTTTTCTCAAGCGCCACCTTGAGACCCAGTGCTTGGATACGGCCAATAACAAGGGACGCGCATTCAGTGGCCAAGCGTGCCGCCTCCTCATAGTTCCCTCCCCGGGCTATGACGAGGGTGTCATCAGCATAACATATGACGCCCTGCCCAGGGGAGAGGTCACCACGTAAGGCCCAGTCGTAACCCACGTTCCACAGAAGTGGCCTACCTAACAACCCTAACCAAACCACACCAACTTATATTTTTACTTGTTTTATCCCTTTCCCTCTCCTTTTCGTAACCTAGTCCTAAACCCAATCCTATACAACAATTATGTTCAAAGTCATACAAGTAAACCTGAAACATGCCAAGGCAGCGACTGCTGCGCTTTGCAAAAGTTTCGTGGAGGATAAACTTGATATGGCTTTGGTTCAAGAACCGTGGATCAATGGAAACACGGTTATGGGGCTCGGCTCCGTGGGCACAGTTTTGTATTATACCGACGGCAGCAGACCCAGAGCTTGCATACTTTTTAAGAAAAGTGTGAGATTTTTGCCGATTCCCTCCATATGTACGGATGACATAGTTGCTGCGTATGTGGAACTGTCAGGAAACGGAAGTAGGCCAATCGCCTGCTCGGCATACCTTCCAGGGGATGAAGCAAACCCTACCATACAACTGGACAATATGGTAACCTACTGTCAGGAGCAGAAGTCCCAACTACTAGTGGGATGTGATAGTAACACCCACCACACAAGCTGGGGAAGCACTGACACCAACATTAGGGGTGAGTTACTGTTTGATTACTTATTGTCTAACAACCTTCTCGTTCTTAATAGGGGCAATTCCCCGACCTTTGTAACCAGCACTCGCCAGGAGGTGCTAGACATTACTTTCTGCACGGGCCCTTTACAACACCGTGTAAAAAACTGGCACGTTTCTGAGGAGGCGTCCATGTCTGATCACAGACACATCAGGTTTAACCTAACTCTCTCCGCGGTGAGAGAGACTAATTCTTACAGAAACCGAAAAGCAACGAATTGGACAGGCTACAGAGACTGTCTCAAATCGAATTTGCTATCGGTCAATAGATGCGTTAAATCTATTGAACAGCTGGAGGCTACAGTAGGGGACCTTGAGGGTGGCATTAAATCTGCTTTCTTCCAGAACTGTCCGCTAAAAACCTCCGCTACCATGAGAGATGTTCCATGGTGGAATAAGAACCTAGAGCGACTCAGGAGAAACGCCCGAATCCTGTTTAACAAGGCCATGAGGGACGAAACCTGGGATGACTATAGGAAGGCGCTTACCGCGTTCAACAGAGAATTGAGGAAGGCCAAGAGAAAGTCCTGGCGCGAGTTCTGTGAATACATTAAGAGTACCTCACAGGCAGCAAGGATCCACAAAATAATCTCAAAGTCTCCTCAATCCCATTTAGGGCTATTAAAATACCCGGATGGGACCTACACGAGATCCGCAGAGGAAACACTGAAGCTTTTAGCTAAAGTGCACTTTCCGGACTCTGTGCCAATAAATGGTAACGGAAGCCATACCAATCAAAACCCTCGGAGCAACAGACCAAGGATAGAAGACTGGAGGATGGCTTCTCTTATATTTAGACCCGATCGGATCGAATGGGCCATTAACAGCTTCAAGCCCTTTAAGACCGGAGGGGAGGATAATATCTTCTCTGCCTTACTACAAAAGGGGTTGGATATTATCTTACCAACGCTGTTGAAGGTTTTTCGAACCAGCTTCGCCTGGGGCTACATACCCACAGCGTGGACTAGGGTGTCCGTCACCTTTATCCCCAAAGGGGGAGACAGGGACAAATCGATGCCCAAGTCCTATAGACCAATTAGTCTTACCTCCTTCATGCTCAAAACCATGGAGAAGGTACTCAACCAGCACATCAGGGCTACCTACTTAGTAGACAAACCCCTGCACGTGAGACAACATGCCTATCAGAAAGGCAAGTCCACTGAGTCCGCATTGATGGACTTAGTGGATAACATAGAAAAAGCTGTTGAGGACAAAGAAATTGCTCTGTGCGCCTTCTTAGATATAGAGGGGGCATTTGACAACACCTCAACAAATGTCATACTAAAAAGTATGGAGCAACGCAACATTGACCGAACGACCATCTACTGGATCGAAGCAATGTTGCGTAACAGAGTAGCGTCAACATCTCTCTTAGACACAACCATAAGGATGAGACTAAACAGGGGTTGCCCACAAGGGGGCGTCCTGTCTCCCCTAGAATGGTCTTTAGTTGTTGACAGCTTACTGAGCGAGCTCAATAGGGCTGGCTATTACACGCAAGGTTACGCGGACGATCTGGTAGTGATTACCGTTGGCAAATGCCAATCAGTCATCTCCGATCTGATGCAAACGGCCTGTAGAATAATCGAAAGATGGTGCAAAGACTCCCAACTTTCGGTCAATGCAGACAAAACTGTCATTGTACCTTTTACAAAGAAAAGGAAGTTGGATGGCTTAAAACCACCAACCCTCTTCGGTAAAACGGTCAACTTTTCGGATGAGGTCAAATATCTAGGCATTATCCTAGACAAAAAACTCACGTGGAATGCACACATTAAACATGTGACAAGGAAAGCAAAAATTGCTTTGGGAACTTCCTGCCGACTGGTCAACTCGAAATGGGGCCTTAGACCATGGGCAACGCTGTGGCTGTACACTGCTATAGCAAGGCCCATGATAACCTATGGCTGTGTCGTATGGCATGGAAAAACCCATCAGACTACCTGCAGGGATGCTCTCTCAAGCCTCCAGAGACTCGCGTGTCTCATAACAACAGGAGCAATTGCATCGACTCCGACCGCTGCACTTGAGGCTCTGCTTAATCTCGTTCCTTTGCATGTGCAGGTGCAAATGGACGCTAGGACAGCAATGATAAGGGCCAGAATAGCGGGAAGGACAAGATGGAAGTCGACTGCCATGAGGGCACTGCAAGAGAACCTTATGAAGAAAGACATCATTGCCATGCCCACTGATGCAATGTTAAAAGAATACAGCTTTGATAGGCTGTTTAGGGTATTCATGCCTCAGAGGACTGAGTGGAAGGACGACACGCCAGGCCAGCCTCAGTCCACTGATGTTGTTTGGTTCACCGACGGATCAAAAAAAGAGGGTCTAGCAGGAGCCGGATTCCACGGTGGGCGGCCAAAGGTAAAAAAATTCGCCAACCTAGGCCAGCACACCACTGTGTTTCAAGCGGAATTATTTGCCATTATTGGATGTGTCCGTTTAAGTCTGCAGAGGACCTATATTAATAGGCGAATCTTCATCTTCTCTGACAGCCAGGCTGCTTTAAAAGCCTTAAATTCAGAGGAAATTGACTCCAAACTTGTAAAGGAGTGTGTCCAGCTATTAAACTCACTAGGAGCGGCAAACTCAGTGGCACTAGGATGGGTACCTGGACACTGTGGCATTAGGGGCAACCAAGCCGCTGATGAACTGGCTAGAGCTGGTGCTGAAAGCCCCAATGTGGGCCCGGAGCCAATCTGTGGCATTCCTAAATGCACCACTACAGCCTACCTTAAAAACTGGGGAACTGACCAAAGTATTAGCCTTTGGGAAAAATCCCCAGGCCAAGAACACTCGAAAGCGCTACTTGTGGGCTTCAAAAAAAGGTTTACGAAAGAAGCGCTTTCGTTGAACAAAAATCAGATAAGAATCCTGACAAGAACCCTTACTGGGCACTGCAAGCTGAACAAACACCTTCACAGGATGGGCCTCAGTGATACCACAGTTTGCAGGTTTTGTCGCGAAAAGGATGAGACGCCCATCCATATCCTATGCGAATGTGATGCAGTGCACCACATCAGAAGCCAGCATCTTGGAGGCCACGTCATCTCAATGCAGGAGATCAAATCCTCCTCCCCCAAGGTCATAGTCGACTTTATGATTGACTTGCAGCTTGGGGAAGTGCTGTAATGCTGCAAGAGGCGTCACAATAGATCTTTTAGGTCGCAGTGGCTTAGGGGCGTTCAAGACCCTACCTCTTTCCTCAAATAATAAAATACCGAGGTTTTTAAGTACGCACTTACATAAATAAGGTGTTTTTAGGTACAAAATATTTATCATAATAAAGACTGAATGCGCATGTTTTTTTTTCAAAACTTTGAAAATAGAACAAGAACCGCGTGCGGGCGAATTGGTGTCAATGAAAATTAGATACTGTTGAATTAATTTGTGTATTGTTTCCTCGCAAATGAGATAAAAGTACTATACAAGTCTCGGCCGAAATAGCAGTTAACGGCCTCGTTTAGTTAAAAAGGACTCGGCTAGCGCTTCGTCCTTTTAAAATCACATGGGAAGTGATTTTAATACCACCAATATTACTCGGCCGTAAATTGCTTCATTTCAGGCCTCGACGGTAATGTACTATTACTAGCTTCTAACCGATGACTTCGCTCCAGTGGTTCTTTATCCCATAGGAACCGTGCATTTTTTCAGGATAAATTGTCATACTCGTTGTCACTGTTCGGCCCATAAACTATAAATCATCATCATCATCATTTCAGCCGAAAGACGTCCACTGATGGACAAAGGCCTCCCCCGCCACAACAACCGGTCTTGCGCTTTCCGCATCCAGCGGATCCCCGCGACCTTCACCAGGTCGTCGGTCCACCTTGTAGGGGACCTACCCACGCTGCGCCTTCCAGTACGCGGTCGCCACTCCAGAACTTTACTGCCCCATCGGCCATCTGTTCTGCGACCAATATGCCCCGCCCACTGCCACTTAAGTTTGGCAATTCTTCGGGCTATAAACTATAATAAAAAAAGTAGCGACAAATAGGAAGAAAAGCGGATGATGGAAAATAAAACATAAAGTGCGCATAAGAAAATGGGTGAAACTAAGCGTTTTTATCGACGGGAAAAGTATAAATCTTTTTGTTTCTTGGATTTATACACGATAACGTTTTTAGAGTTTCGTATCCAAACTGGACCGGACTCTCGACCCTATTAATCTTTTTAACGGTAATAGGTACTAGGTAGCCTGTTGCAATTATCTCGGAATATGTGTTGTTATGACCCCTCCTATTATGACAAATACTAAAAATAAAAAAGATCGATGGGTGGTACGGAGCCAACTCGCACTTGGCAAGTTTTTTTTTAGAAATGTTCAATCTAATTCCCCCAAGCCCTTTCCATCATCGGACAACCAGACGCACGGCGATGCGCCACCGTTATATGGTAGACATTCCACCCTTATACGCGAACCGATTTGCTAACAGCTTTATCATGCGTACCGCTAAAATTCTTTTCTCTGTGTTTCTCAATAAGTATAATCTGGTGGTATTCAAGACTCAAGTGAATAGGTTTTTGCTGGGAAAGCGTGTATCATCATCCACCGCACCATCACCTAATATCAGGTGAAATGGCGGTGAAAAGCAAGACCATTAGTCATAATTTTTTTTAACCAATTAAAACAAAATTAATAATGGTAGCAAATACATGACATACAATATACAAACAATGACGATGAAATACAATTTACCTCAAAAAATTACCTTCACTTAAAAATAATGCAGACTTTACGGATTTTTTTATTCTTTTAGTATGTTTTCTCGATAACTGTCTAATTTCTCAGAAGAAGGCCCACTTGACAGAGGGTCCACAGTTGCTAATAAAAAAAGTAAAGATGTATAAATCCAAGAAAAATTAAAATGATTTTGTTTATTTTCCCCGTCGATAAAATGATCTCTAGTTTCACCCAATTTTATACGTGCTCGTATGTTTCGTTTCGTGCGTGTTTTCGTGTTTATGGAAACATCAGTTTTTTTCAGCTTATCTGCAATAATTTATCCTGTTGATGTTACTTATAGGAAAAATTAGATTTCCAGGAACAACTCGGTTGCATCTAACAACTAACATCCACTCCAGTAAGCACGCCTCTAGTCTGACTGGAGTTCCCCGAATCATACAATGAACGCCTTACGACCTTTGCGGATCGAATCGAAACCTGACTGCCATCGGTCAATTTTTTTATAGAGATACCCCTATACAGGCTGTCCTACCGCTATACTTCATGGAGGGAAAGTACTTCAAATATTGAAAATGGAATATTTTATAAAAGGAAGACTTTATTTTCGTATGTCACTGCAGGGATCCAGCAGAATACCAGCGTCAGGTATAATACCTGGCACATGGTGAGATGGACACCCATTTGGTACAATGTTGAGACACATCACACTTTTTATTGTATTTTTACTTGTATGTCCTGTGTCTTGTTTTTGAACTAGATAAACGTTTTATCAATCTATCTATCTATATATCTATCTATCTTTCTATCTATCTATCTAGCTATCTATCTCTATCTATTTTATTTTTAAAAGAAATTAATTCTGCTTTCAAGGATTTCTCAAATTTTTCCTTAAGCCTGGGATCGAACCAGCTTGAATAGAATACATTATGATACAAGTGAGCCAACTCGAGGTTAGATTGCAGCCCGAGCCGAAGACGAGGGCGTTTTAAAGCCGAGAGTATAAAGAACATTGCTCACGCGTCTCATACGACGTTTTTCAACACACTTGCGAGGAAAAAAAAACATAAACCATAGTTTAGACAAATATTAAATTTGTAAAAAATGGCGCGCTTCTATCAGAAATATCACATACACATTTGAAGACACTTGCACTAGAAAACCACCCTTACTGCATACGACATAAAGGCGCTGTCAATGTCAAACTATTACCACTGACTTGCGGTCGACCGAAAAATAATTTATATTATTCAGACATATAGATTAATGATTGGTTTCAAAAAAGTAAACACCGCCCTAAAAAAGAATAAAATAATTTGTGTGAACAGTTTATGAAGTCGGTGCCAATACTCGAGGCGGGATTGCAGCCCGAGCCGAGCAAATGTAAAATTACATATTATTATTGACGACAGTCTAGTGGTTCGAGTGTCTGACTGCTGACCACGAGGTTGAGGGTTCGATTCCCACAGGACACAAATATTTGTGTAATGAACATAAGTATTTGTGTTGGTCTGGGCATTCCTAATGTATTATATGTATATATTTACGAAAAGAGAGTATACATATATTATATCCATTGTCTAGTACCCATAGTACAAGCCCTGCTTAGTTTGGGACTGGATGGTGTTGTGTAAAAAAATCCTAAAACATTTATTTATTTATTATGTTCAATATTTAAAGTACCTACTTTCATTCCATGAAGCTTAGCGATTGGACATCCTGTATATAGGTACTTTGGTTAATTTATTAGTACATGTTGAACCAAATTCGGTCGAATACGATCTTTAGGAACCTAAACATGTCTGTCAAACATGCTGTACGTCAAATAACTACTTAACATTCAGCTCATCTACATTGGAAAACAAAATTATTATTTCAACGAATATTTTAAAGGTATTGTTTTATTAGTGCAATCTGGCCTGAGTCATTACACACAGTGGGTTTTCATTCACAGTTCGCTAAACTCTGGCGGTAAAAGGAAAATGCGCACGCGCCGCCCTCCGTGACCAGCGCGTGCCGATGTTCTCGCGTCTTCAGGAATTCCAATTAATTTCTTACCTTTGCGTATTTTTTGAATCATTTATGACGTAATGTCACATTAATTCGTACAAAATGGAAAAATGATGCTTTTGCTGCATCCTTCAACAGTCTGCGTTGTTTTCGAATTTGTAATCCATCAGGGGATTTCCTAAAGATCAAAGGTGTAAATTAATCATCAACTCAGTCATCGAATGTTGCCCCAGCTACCTCTTTAGATCGTCAGTACACGTGGCTGGGGGGCGCCCTACACTACGTTTGCCGATTCGCAGTCTCTACTCAAAGACTCGTCTGCTCCAGCAGTCATCGGTCCTTCGACAGACATGGACAGCTCACTGCTACTTCAGCTTACTGATCCTACAAGCTATGTCGGTACCTATACTGCAGAGTTTCAAGACAAAGGTCTTCAACCAGTGCGTCCTGCCTGTCATGACTTACGGTGCCTGACGGAAAGGTCAAAGGTGTAAATTATTTATCAACTCAGCACTCAGTCCTGTGCCTTCCACATGTAGTCCCTCCAGCTACCTCTTCAGGTCGACAGTCCAACTGGATGGAGGGCGCCCTACGCTGCGTTTCCAATTCGTGGTTTCCACTAACAGACTCGTCTACTCCAACGGCCATGGGTCCTTCGACAGACATGGCCAGCCCATTGCCACTTCAGCTTACTGATCCTACAAGCTATGTCGGTCAGTCTGGTCCTTCTTCGGATAATCTGGATACGGATTTTATCCTTCAAAGAAACTCGAAAATTCAGACCTACACATTATCATGTACAGCCCGTGCTTAATAATTTATTTGTGCTTTCCTAGGTTTCAGTACTCCATCCTCCGAGCCTTTTTCCAAGTATGTTGGGGTCGGCTTTCAGTCTAACCAGATGCGGCTGAACATCTGTATTTTACACGGTGCGACTGCCATCAGACCCTGCACCCCAGTTACTGGGTAATACCGACATTCAGATGATAGAATCTATTTAAAAAAAAAAAACTCGTCTGTTTTACTGGCCAAAACACTCTACTTAACTCTACTAACAAACTCGCAAAAACGATAATCGATATATCGTGACATTTATCGTATCAAAACCTACTCTAATCGTGTTCATCAACGTTTATTCTCTGATTAAACCACCGATTACTCGAATAATATACTGGAATTGTGTGTTGTTTATCCAGAGAATTACCGTTGGTGAAATCAAGCACAAGTCATGTTGATTTAACTATCGTTTACACGAAGCAACGTACGATATAAATCGTTCTACACTACTTTAAACTAGAACTTACCATCCAAGGGTTCCAGGAATCAGGAAAAGATGGCATGTATTGCCGTGTCATTCAGAGAAGTATACCTAGAAGTATATAGGTTAAGTATTTCATCATTATTTTTAGTCATAGGTCGTATTCAACATGTCTAGTTTACGAGGTAGTACCACAGAGATACGTGTGGATGACGCTTTACGACCAGCTATGTCAAATGGAAGTCTGTAAAAAACAGCTTTGTACAGCTTTCATTAGGTATATTAGAGGCTCAGTTTTTTTATGGCATACGATGGAAAAATGAGCGAATGAATGGCCCACTTGCCAACTTCGTCCATAACAACTGCAATACTACCTAGGCGGGATCGGTAGAGGGCCGATCCAGCTCAGAGACGGAGGCACTGGGGAGGCAACCACCCTGGTGCACAGCCTAGATAAGGCTACACGCCGCATCCCTTGTCGTCATGTACTGGCAGAGGACCTTTGGAGATCGTGGGCGCTAAGAGTGAGGTACTCAAGGCGCCTATTAAGCGAACCTGGGGAAGACAGCAGTACGTGGTGGTCACGTACTGCTGTGGTGTGGATAGCTCTGCTTTCCCGGGACGAGTGAAATGGCATAGCATCAGAGGGTCACCGGCGCGGTCCACAGGAGTTCGCTGATGTCAGCCACCGTGTGGTTTTAGTCGGTAGGAGTCCGATATACCCCTTCGCCTTCCCCAGACGAAGGTAATCCATGAAGATTTCCACTCAAAAAAAGAATGTTACCTAAATGAAAAAAACCCAATAACACTACAAACACAGATACAAAGGACAAACATACATATTATTACGCCTGTTTCGCATTGGGGTAAGCAGATACTAAAAAATTCCACCCGCTACGATCCTGTCACACCTTCGCTTCATCTACGTTCATTAACCATAAGTAATTGTCCTTTGTCCTCCCTACAGATCAGTGGCGCCCCCATCAGTAAAAGAATGTTACTCGCTGTGTACATCATTCACCGAAAATCTGGTAGTACAGAATTGTAGTAAAGGTACTGTGGTTTAATCAGAAACTATTAACTCTGTTAAATATAGTTCGCTGTAGTTGTAGGTAAAAAAGTGCCAAAAGTGGCCGCTTTTCGCATTTTTTCTATCTACAACTACAGCTAACTATATTACTGTAGCAACAGATTTTCGATACATTTTGTTCTCAGCGAGTACTTATTAATCTGCTGCCGAATTGCGTAACTTATTCGCGATCGCAATCATCTGGATTTCAATGTTCATTGCTCCGTGTGTTTTGACAATCCGTATTATCGGCAACTACGTACCATGCAATGAATATTGCTGTAATTTCAAAACGAAAGCTAATGTCATTGTGAATGCATTACACCACAGATCTATTACCTACATTACACAATTGCCCCACAGGTTCTCAAGAAGCGGGTTCATTTATGGATGATTTTAAACTTTATTAACCTCATGTTAGTGACTCATTTTCGATGGCAAATAATAATAATACGTACTAAGTTCATATCAGTTCCCTCGAGGAAATTGTTATAATATGCAGCTATTTATAGTACCGCAACGTTTTCCTTAACGTGATAAGCAGATTTCCAGCTGATGGTGTTAAATACCCACAACATGAGATTTGCGTCACAGGAAAAGATGTAACTCTAACAATGATATTTAAATGTATAGATAAGATTTAAGATTTCAAAGATTTTACAAATTATTAGTGCATCATATAAAATAGCACACTGACGCCCAAACTGAGACATGCTCGTATTTCGGGAGTCGGCCGCGGCGGCTCTCCGCTCTACACTTTTTATATAATAATATAATCACATTATATAATCTCAATAATAGTTACCTACTGATACTAATATACAACGCGTAACGGAAAGGGTATATACATATGAAGTGCACGGCTTCTTTGGATGATAACAAATTATACGGCAAGGGTTTTAAACCTTATATCTATATAGGCAGAAGCGTCTAGTCCATTCTGCTCAATCAACGAACATCAGGAAATAATAAAAACATGAAGTCATATAAAATAACATCAAATACAACGTGAAATTTTCAACGATAAACAATAACTTTCAAAATTGCGTTCTCCACTCGACCACTTGCAACTCGCACGCACTTTGCTTGTTTGTTTGGCGCCGACTCATAATTACTTATTTACTTTAGTTTAGTTAGGAGAGTATTTATTAAGACTAAAAAGCTTTATTTTATTTTTCGCTTTTTAGTTTCTGTTTTCGTCGGTTCCATTTTTTGTTAAAAAGTTTTATTTAGATTTGAATTCAATAAACTTATGAAATCAAAAATTTGGGATTTTTTTTCGAGTAATTTATTTTGGTCTGAAATTTTGCATAGAGATTCCATACCAGCAGATGTCTACTCTTCACTCCTTTCGGATAGATATACCCTTACGGCACAGATTACCTATAAGTTATGGTTACATGTTCTAGATATTAGTGTTTACTAAAAATATGGGCAGTTACATTGAAATAAATATATTTAATTTTATTTTTAGTTTTTTTAAAGGCACCTACACTTTATACAAAGGGGAACCAACTTAAGGGATTTGGTTTTTCTTTTCGCCGCTTCAAACATTAATATTGCATCAAACTTCACTTACAGGAAAGTTTGTAATAGCAAATAATTTTTACCTGGTATTATTACGAATAAACGTTTAAATTAGGAATGCAACATAATTGCATCAAATTAGATGCTTGGCAACATGGGAATACCAGAAGTTTTAGTCGCATGCGGTCTGTATTTATATGTCATTATTACGTATATTTATACAATATTTTCCCTATATTGACGTAATTATCAGACGCTCGTATTATAACTGACTATAGTGAAAAAAAAACTGTTATTATGGCGGCCAAACGAACAGGTTTTTGAATTTGGAAAAGCCATAAATTGAAATAATTTAAACCAATTATTGATTTTTTGGTGATAAAAAAATGTAAAATGTGTACATAATTTTGGTATATTTTGACTTTGGAAGCGCATCGTGTAGAAAAATTGACAATTGAGGTTTTTTTTTTATAGATATAGCTGAACAACGGGAAAGTAACATAGGCTACTTTTATACAAGATATCCCATTGCGAAAGCGTGTTTGTTGCTTTGTTCCTCTCTCACGTGGTAACAGAGCAACAGTCGACAGCCGGTATATACTTACTTTTAGTATTATTTGTCTTTGTAAGAGCAACGTCGGAGAAGAACCGGAGTGATCTGTCGGTCACTCCGATTCTTCTCCGACGTCGTCGTCGACTTTTAGGATCGGTAAGCTGAAGTGGCAGTGGACTGGCCATGTCTGTCGAAGGACCGATGGCTGCTGGAGCGGACGAGTCCTTGAGTGGAGACCGCGAATCGGTAAACGCAGCGTAGGGCGCCACCCGTGGACCGACGACCTGAAGAACGTGGCTGGGGGGGACTGGATGCGGAAGGCAGGGGACCGAGTGTTGTGGCGCAACTTGGGAGAGGTCTAAGTCCAACGGTGGACTGCGATAGGCTGAGTTGATTGAAGAGCGTCATGCAGAAATATTTACATAACTTAGATCGATCAATTATTGATCTTTTTGTCAAATAATGTAAAATGTGATTTTGGTATATTTTGACTTTGGAGGAGAGTCGTGCAGAGCGGGATTTAGTTTTCTTATATAGTTATAAGGAGCCAATTGGACTCCTCTTATCTCTACTTAGTAAGATAAGAAAATTAAGATCATGCTTCTAAATTCACTAGGTCGCTATTTTCGATGATGAATCAGTCAGTCAGTACAATATTTCTCTACAAACATGGCATTTATAAATAAATACTGTAGGCTCGCCTCTCGTGATAGCATAATATATGAGACTGTATAATCGCTATCGGTGAATTGAGCGCATCCTACATAATGACCTTGCTTAGTCTGTCTGGGAACAGGGCGTGCGCGCGCTGTATTGTTAGTTTAGTGATGACATATTAATCACAATTATTATGCACTAGCTGTGCCTGCATGCGTTGCAATGCCAACTATTTTGTTTCGCCAAAAACTTTTGCGGGTGCGCCCACGATTATACGATGGTACGATTTTTTTGTATGTATTTCTTTATTTTTAAAAAAAGCCAAATAATGATTTGTATATCTGACTACAAAAATTACCGTTTTTCATACAAAATTTCAACCCCTATATTACCCCTTTAAGGGTTAATTTTCCAAAAACACTGAAATATGTAATTCTTTATTTTGAAACAAAAAGCCAAATACCGTTTTTTTATATTCTAACTTAAAAAAAAGACGGGTTTTCTTACAAACTTCCAACCCCTATTTTACCCCCTTAGGGGTGGAATTATAAAACTCCTTCCTTTTCCTGCCTACTTTATAAACAGTATCTACTCTCATAATTTTATGTTACTAGCCCCAGCGGTTTAACCTCTGCGTTGATGATTCAGTGACTCAGAACAAGCAATAAATACATAGGTATAATGTATGGATTATGAATTTATGACACGATATAATTATTGTGGTAGAAAAGCTATTATTAAATGCGATAATGTGATGCAATTATATTTGTAAGTAATTATATGCTGAAAAGTAAAGACAGTAAGGACCTATCTCAATCTAGTCATCATCATCAAGCCCATCGGTATTTTTTTTTTTTTTTTTTTTTTTTTTTTTTTTTTTTTTCCGTTCTAGTAAACTTCTCTATGTATTTAGGAAACTGAGATCCTCAGCTGACCTGGATACATTAAAACTTGTGTATTTCTCTTTGGCACAATCTATACTGATGTACTGCATAGCAGCCTGGGGTGGCACGTTTGCTGTGAGCATGCTGCGAGTAGAGAGAGCGCAGAGGGCTGTTCTAAAGGTTCTTCTTAAGAAACCCATTAGATACCGAACTATAACATTGTACCAACAATGTTCTGTACTTACAGTTAGACAGCTCTATGTGCTCCAGACCATCATACGTAAGCATACTACTATTCCCTACAAGTCAAATGACTCTAGGCGCAGGAAGGACATAGTTTGTGGAATGAAGCCGCATAGGACTGCTCTCGCTAGTAGAAGTTTTTATATTAATAGTTCTCGTCTATACAACCGTGTTAACGGGATAGTATTTATTTATAATCTCACTAAAAATAAATGCAAAAAAGAAATACAAAACTGGATACAAACATTAAATTACCAAGAAACTGAAAATCTGCTAAAACCCCTACTCAATTAGAAGACTTACGCAAACATACACAAACAACGCATACTTACACCTACTACACTTTTTTTTTTTTTTTTTTTATGTGGGGAAATCCTCATGGACGCACTCCGCCCGGGGATGGCGGAGCCAGTGTCGGACTCTTACCGACTAAAACCACCACGGTGTTCCTCTTTCAACCATTGGCCGGGGGCGTGGGAAACTTATAGTCGTCCAACCACCCCCGGCAGGTCCCGGCTCGCCACTAGTAGGCGAGCCCCTTCTCCCCGTGCGGCATCATCGGCCGCACCCTTCTCTTGACTGGCGCGCGTGGAACACGACGCACCACCGTCACGGGCCTTGACTGATCGGGCGGCGGGCTACCCCGAGTCCGCCGCCCGCAGGCCCACTCCTAGGGTGGCTGGAGGTCGGCGTACGCCCTCCTGCGACGCCCGGTCCGTCTCCTGCGGGTAGGGAGAGAGGTCGTTGCCTCTTGAACCCTCTCCGCCGCCTCCTTAGCGAGCATCACCTCCTCGCAAAAGGAGACGACGCCCTCCCAAGCGTTCTCGCTCCCGACCATAGCCAAAACAACGGCCGGAAGCGAGAGATCGCTGCCGCCTACTGCAGTGATAAGGTCACGGCGCTGCGTGGCCCAAGCTGGGCATTCCGCCAGTGTGTGCTGCGCCGTGTCCTCAAGGCAGCTCCCGCAGTGATGACACTCGGGAGTCAGCTCCCGGCCTATGTGACACAGATACTTCCCGAAGCATACACCTACTACACTACACATCCAACTACACACCGTCCACATACACACACATCCTACTTTAGCAACTGTGTAATGTAGATTTAGTTTTACAAACATTATTTTTAATTTAATTAAATTTTCTCCCAATTTAATTTAATTATTTTAGTTTTAATTCATATTATTCTTTTGTAATAATTTTACTGTGTAACTAAATGGAAGGCGCTGGTTCCTGTGATACAATGTTTTTTCATTAGTACAGGTACCAACGTAGGTAACGTTGGTACCTGTAGTGTGGTGGTTTTTTTCTGTAAAGATATTTTTATGAAAACAAACATTTTATTATTTATTTATTTATCATCATCATTTCAGCCGAAAGACGTCCAATGCTGGATATAAGCCTCCACCAAGCATCGCTTCAACGACCGGTCCTGCGAAATCCGCATTCAACGGATTCCCGCGACCTTCACCAGGTCTTCGACCCACGCTGCGCCTTCCAGTACGCGGTCGCTACTCCAGAACTTTACTGCCCCATCGGCCATCCGTTCTGCGAGAAATGTGCCCCGCCCAATGCTTTTAAGTTTGGAAATTCGTCGGGCTATGTCGGCTACTTTCGTTCTCCTGCGAATCTCCTCATTTCTGATGCGATCACGCAGGGACACTCCGAGCATAGCCCTCTCACATCATCGCTTCATCTACATTCATTAAAACCTCGTCACGCATGCTCGTCGGCTTAGAGTATTATTAACTTGACCTTTTTTGAGAACGGCCGCGATTTGGTTGCGGTATTTTGACCAAGGTCATCCCCCTCCAACTCTTCCATCCATACTCGCTTCGTACTTATACTTGTTTCGTCAATCTCCTCTCGTCCATCCTCTCTATATGACCAAACTTAGTTATTAGAAGTTATTGCTAGTCATAAATCAGGTCAGATCCCTGCTCTACAAACATGGAGATCTTTTATTTATCTTGAAGGAACATTAGTCGTAGTGGTTGAGAATAAGTCGCGGGCTTGCCCCAAACAAAGACAAAGCTGTTTTATCTTCGTCGGAAACGTATAATGTCTATGGTTATCAAAATACCGTCAATCTGTCATATGCTAATTGGTGATTGGCTGAAACCAATAACAACAGCATGAGATCGCTAGCGATGGGCCATTGACGGTTTTCTTGTCAATGTAATATAATCATTTTTTTTTCAATAAATAACAGGTTGGAAAAGCTGTTAATTTTTAACATGTTTGAAAACAGCTGAATTTATCATTTTCTTCAATAACAACGTTTTTGCGTTCAAAACAGTTTCATTTAAAAAATTAACATTAATGAACGTTATTCATATTGAAATAAAATTGAGTTGGCTTTTTGAAACAATTCAAACAATGCATACGTTTTTTGTAACCTTTTCGTTTGCCATTAATGTATAATTTTTTTTCAACCTGTTGTTTTAGCAATGGAAAACAGTTCGTTTCTTGTGAAACAGCTGTTTTAAAAAGCCATTCGAGTGTTCGTTGATTCAATGCCCACCGCTAGACATCGCTAAATGAGGTTAATTTAAATGTTTTAATGACGCATAAAACATGTGTAAATAACATTAGACAAGACGGGGATAACCGCAAATGTGAGTTTAGACGACAATTATATACGTAATTTTATGCAATTAACACCCGCAAAGAACCAACCACATGTTAAATATTGAATCATAATCACGTAAAAAAAACCTTGAATGTTTCATCATTTTCTCATAAAAAATAAAACAACGGACAATATCAGTAAGGTCCGCAGAATCGCTTGAAACCACAGAAATAGATAGAATGGTTGTAATCACAATTTTACTTGCGATTCTTGCGTGGCAACTTTCGGAACGTGAGAGAGAATACAAGGTACTATCAGCAAACTATCCGGTTAACCACCACTAAGGCTAAAATTGCTTGCGCACAGTGTTCGACGGCAGCCGTAGGTACGTGTAATGTAGCAGAATTCGTTCAAGGAACTTTGTCGACAAAATATCACCGGAATGGATCGTCTCGTCACTGTACATCGTGACCAACCTTTCTCAAGACTGGAAAAGTGTCATTTGCGACGAGATTATTGTTGTTTTTATATTCTGAATGAAAAATGACCGATTTTGACGAATTTATGCAATATATGTTTGTTTGACGACCTCTGTGGTCTAGTGGTTCGAGTGTCGGACTGCTGATCACGAGGTCGTGGGTTCGATTCCCACAGGACACAAATATTTGTGTGATAAACATAAGTGATTGTGTTGGTCTGGGTGTTTCTTATGTATTATAAGTATGTATTTACAAAAACAAAGTATATATTAAGTATTATATCCATTGTCTAGTACTCATAGTACAAGCTCTGCTTAGTTTGTTGAGTAAAAATGTCCCAAAAGTATTTTTTATTTATGTACCAAGACCCATACAATTATCCGTCGCGGCGTTATTTATTTCCACAAGACACATTGAGGAAATGTTTAAGATACCGATCTTGATATTATTTGAGGAATACTTGATTGAGTTTGAGTCTCTAAATTGCTATTATTTTAACGCATTAACGCATGCGGAGCGGAATCTAAAGATATAAATTGTTAAAAGAAAAATTCGCTCACGAGCAAGATTCGAACCTGCAACTTTTGGGGGCCTAGTACGAGTTTGACACTTACGAATACTTTCATCGTTTCCTTTGACTTTAACTTTCGGTATTTGAAAAAACGATCGCTTACGCTTTGCGAGCGCTCGGCCTCAAATACTACATTAAAAAAGAAGACCTAAAGTCGAAATATAATATATGACCACTCTATAAACCAAACACATCCATATAACACTGATTCACACAGCCCTGTACACACCCTCACTACCCCCCCTTTCCCCTCACAGCCCATTTCCTACAAACACTCGCACACACACCCCATCACACACCCCAACACTCACACCTTTTTGCACACACACCCCCTCACACCTAATACTCACACCTTTTCACACTTACCTCTACAAACAGTTCTCCCCCTAAAAATAAGTACTTACCTACTACTTATTTGTATGTAATCCTACTCGATGGACGGATAGATGACCCTGGTAACACAGGATCTTCCTAGCACGGGGGTCATTGACCAAACTTTTTGCACCTGTAAGTCCTACACTGTAAATGTTGCACATACTTTGTACATTAATTTGGAAATAAATAAAATGTAGTTATTTAGGGACGTAGAGTTCGAAATTTGAAATGGTAAGGACTAGAACATTTTGGTTATAAATTATACGAATCATTCCATATTTTAAAAAAACATGTAAAATACAAATATAAAAGAATATTTAAATCGTTACTTAAAATAACTCATATGTAATAACAAATTTAATAACGTAAAAAACCAATTAAAAATCCTATTAGAACCATTTTCGACTTCTACGCGGACGAAGTCGCGGGCAAAAGCTAGTAGTTGTCTATTTATATACTAGGCCTCTGTAGACAGCAGTCTAAATAGGCAATTTTGAGATTATTTTTTCTAGAAATAATTTATCAACAAAAACGAATTTAGCCGCTAATCTTCCGTAACTTCTGTTCGTGGTATCGAAATTGTTGATAGCTATTATAATGAAAAAAAAAAGAGTTTATTTTTCCTTATGATATAAAGCTTGAATCTTGAGTTTTTTTTCTTTTTCTCGTTATTACATGTCACCGACAATGTTTTATTGAATTGTTTCTAAATAAATACCCAATACTCAATACTTAATTTTTTATTGCATTCCATATTGTATTTAATATAAACAGATGGTAGGCTTAAGAATAAGATCTAAATATGGACCCTGTCGGGCACAGCAAAGTTTGGTAGGAGAGAGGAGGAAGAGTGTCTATGTGTATGACTGCATTTAAAAGGTACTTCATTCGTCATTTAATTTTAATTTTATTTAAATTGTATTAGGAGATTTTTATTTATTTTAGAAAATTATAGTTTTTATTAAATATTTCGTTTTTATTTATTATTAAATTATTGTACTAAATATATAATTAATTTGTTGGTCTTAGGTAATCACTGTTGTTAATGTATTTGTACTTTTCATTTTAATTTTTGATTATAATGCAATGTAATATTGTATATTTTAATTAGCTATAATATTTTTTTATTTTGTTGGAAAATTAATATTATTTCTTGGTCATACTTTATTTATTGAACTATTATTCTATATTTAATAATTATTCTTGGATATTTAATAATTAAGATTAAGTTATCGCATTATTAATTATTACTTAAATAGGAATTAATGTAGGTAGGTACATATACGTAAGATATAATTATTCATGTATTCATTTTATTGTATTGTGTATTTTATTTTATCGTCAAAGTATTCGTTTATACTATAGTAGCTCCTGCTTAGTAGAAAGAGTTTTAGTTTGTTAATAAAACTACTATATTTATTTAAGTTTTTTATGGGTTCTGGTAACTTATTGTACACTTTTATAGACATGACATAGGTACTAGAGGAGTGCATTTCTAGTCGTGAAAAAGGTAGGTTTAGTCTACTTTTATGTCTGAGTGTAATTCTAGTTTGTATGTCTTCTCTCTTAGTAAAGAATTCCGGGTATTTACGCACAAATTTACATATTTCTAAAATATAAATACCGGGTAAAGTTAGTATTTTCATTTCTTGAAAGTAGGGTTTACAGCTGTCAGTTTCTTCAATGTTTACTAATATTCTATTTTTTTTTTTCTGTAGGGTAAATAATGTAGGCGCGTCTGTACTATTTCCCCATAAAATTACACCAATTTTAACCATGCATAGGCATACGCGTAGTACGTGACAAGTGCAGTTTTTAGGTCTGTAGTTTTTTTGATCTCGCGGAGGGCGTACGAAATTTTTTACATTTTTGCTCTTAATTTTTTAATATGTGACTTCCAATTAATGTGTGAGTCTCTTTCCATGTCCAATAGGGTGAATTTGTTTACTACTTCTAGTTTAGATCCATTGAAGCTAAAGTTTATATTTATCGGTGTTTTTTGGCGGGGGTGGAATGTTTTTATTTTTGTTTTATTAAAATTAATGTCAAGATTATGTTCGGTCATCCAATTTGTTGTAGTGTTAAGTATATTGTATAATTTTTTATTTAGATTTATATTATTCTCACATGAGGTAAGTATCGAAACATCATCCGCGAACAAAACACAAGGGTCGTTTATATTTTTAGGAAGGTCGTTGATATAGATAAGGAATAGGAAACATCCTATAACACTTCCTTGTGGGATTGAGGCATTTATTAGTTTATTATCGGACCGGATTATTTCTATCGTATTTGTTCTATATTTTTATTGTTATTGCCTATTATTTTTTATATTTTTTAAGTCTGTACATTCCTTGTTACTTATTAAAACAGACTTTTTTATAAAATTGTGTTTTAAAATGATTAAACATCGATCTTAAGGTATTAAAGTTAAAAATTGAAAAGTATTCCATCATAAATTGTAAATGTGTCAACAATAAAGCCATTATTGGAAATACAATGTTTTATTGAAATAACTATAAACCTCATAAGGGTCAATGTACTTATCAGTATGAACAACTTTTACTATGGGACCAGCCATGAAATCGCGAAAAAAATATCAGCTGATCCCTACACTTTTTCTATTTATGTGAACAATAAATTAATAGTTTAAAAAACACAAGAAAAACACGCTTTTATAAATGCACGTAAAATGAAAAAACTATTCAATATATAATAGGTTTGTTATAACCTTGAAACCTGATCGTGTTTAAAGTCCATTACGTGGGCTTTCTCACAAGTGCAAACACGATTATGATACGATATTCCATCATGAAATGCCAGTGCCTATCTTCCGGCTTCATCATCAGACCTTGAAACCTGATCGTGGTCAAAGTTCATTACAAGACTTTTCTAAGAAATCCAAAACAGCTATGATACGATTTGCCATCATGAAGTTCCAGTTCACATCTTCCGGCTCCATCATCAGATCAGTTCGACAGTACCATATTATTGTATTGTCATCAGAACTACATACAGCTGCCAATTTTCATCACGCTACGACCCTTGGAAGATTGTTAAATTAGTTATCTTAGATTCCATTACATTGAAAATTACATACAGGTATAAAAATGTAGGTGATCGCTGTTTTTTTTTCGTGATTTGGGGGTTGGTCCCATAGTAAAAGTTGTTTATAATGATGAGTACAATGACCCCTTAAGAGGTTTTCAGTTATTTCAAAAACACTATTTTTTTTACTTCTTGACATTCCTTTATTATACACCATTTTTTTTACATTTCATTTTAAAATCAATATTGATCTTACTGTTAAAATTTTGAAAAGCATTCCACCATATCTTAAATGTCAGATCAATATAGCCATTAATGGAAATAGATAGTGAAATTGCGCTCATTTAATTCTTGACGAGATGGTTAGCGGTGTGTGTCATGCGTGGTCGAGCCTGACTCACACGACGTTCCTAACTAATAAAATTAATTTTAGAGTTTATTATATTTGACACATAACCTAACATAACAACCCACATTGTTCTCACTAAACTTTAATCACAAGATTGTAAGAATACCAGATTGTACCACATATTATTATTGTATTTTTATTTTTTTATGAACACACTTGCTCGTAAAATGGCTCTTCCTGCACTGTTTTTAGGTACATAATGTAGCTTATAACGCACGCGTGCTTTTTACTTTATATTATCGCACTAGTGCTTTTTACTCTGTTTTTACTTTTCAGTTTATTTTTAAAACGCAGCAGAGTTTTTTTGTCTAAACAAAATTAAACATTTTGGTGAATAAATCAAATGTATTAATTAAAACATGATAAATAAACATTTCATTTCATCAAATTATTTATTTTGTTATGATATTTTTAAATAAAAAATATATTTATTATATATTTAATATTAGGCTGATTGGCGGTTTCCTTCAACCACCTGCGCGCGCATACCTATTCGTTACCGTGTGATTACAGTAATCCACGCACCATTTTTCACAAATTCAATATTTGTCTAAAATATATTTATGTTTTTACAAGCTTTTTTTCCTCGCAAGCTTGTTGAAAAACGTCGTATGACACGCGTGAGCATTGACTACTCTCGGCTCTATTACGCCCTCGCCTTTGGCTCGGGCTGCAATCCATTATCCAGCCTCGAGTATAATAGCCACCATAGCTCACTTGTATCATAATGTACTATTATTGGCTTTCGTTTGACCGCCACTTTTCGTGATGTTAAACGAAGGTGCGGTCGACGATGGTACACACCTTACTCAGCAAAAATCTATTCACTCGAGCTTTGAAGACCACCTGATTATACTTCATGGGTGTCGCAAGGTAAATCCACACTTTAGCGGTACGCATGATAACATAACATAACATAACCAGCCCATTACTGTCCCACTGCTGGGCACGGGCCTCTTCTCAGTATGAGAAGGCTAAGGCCTTAGTCCACCACGCTGGCCTAGTGCGGGTTGGCGAACTACACATACCATTGAGAACTGTATGGAGCACTCTCAGATGTGCAGGTTTCCTCACGATGTTTTCCTTCACCGTTAAAGCAAGTGATAATCAAATATAAATGCATGATAAAGCTATTATCAAAACGGTTCGTGCGTAAGGTCGGAATTTCTACCATATAACGGTGGCGCATCGTCGTGCGTCTGGTTGTACGTTAATGGAATGGGCTTGGGAGAATCCAGGTGTGTAATTTCAACCCACACTCGCCAAAATGCATCCGATCAAAAAATCGATAGGCTAGTAACTCTGCGCCGATGCCCAAGGCTCTGTAGTTTAATATCTGCTACCTGCGCAAGAGAACAAATTCGCTGCAAGTACTTGACTTAATTTTTCAATAAAACCACCATTCATTCGTATTCCAGCATTGTATAATAACAAATTTTGTCGCTAGACTCCTCAAAAGTAACATGGAACCTCCTCCTTTTACTCCTCAAAAGTAACATGGAAAAACAAATCCTTCAAACGTTGTCACAGGTCAACTCCGCTTAGTGCCCGAAATTACACGAATCACACGTATACCTCACTACCCACCACCACACCACACACATTATCACACTCTTACACTACACACACACATACAATTTTAATTAGATACTGTATTAACGCCCAAGAGGCTCTCTGCATAGGTTTGTGGTTTTAATTTAGTTGTGTGCTTCGTAATGTCTAGAGCCTTTCCCAAAGTGAGCGATAACGCCCCCCTGTGGCCGCTACAGGCCCAAAGGGGGTGGTAAGAGACCCAGAAAAAATATGAAGGCGTTGTGTAAAGGCTTGGGGGGCAATTTGTAATTTCATCTAGCTAGGAAGACTCTTAGACACCGACTGAACTCTCGACTTTCGAGTAGACAAAATAAGTTTGGGAACCACTAGTCTAGATTAATGAATTGCATATATTACTGTAATCTGTGAAGGTACCAATAACAAATAAATAAATAAACCTTCACAACAAACCAACCGTTATCCTTTTATGTTATTATTGAATAAAGTTTCCGGTAATACACTCACCATTGCGGAAAATTATGTCCATTGTTTGTATGTTAGGTATTACACGTCAGGTTGCGATACTGGGTGGAAAAGTAAATGGTTTTTTTATGACAGGTCAGGGTAAATTCAATCAAATAATTGGTCAATTGTAGGATAGTTTTCTTTTGTTGTTTACAAACACATATCTTACACCAAACAAATATTTGTGTGATCCACAGATAGTTGTTCCGGATCTGTGTTTGTTATCTTACATGCACAAACACAGATCCGGAACAACTATCTGTGGATCACACAAATATTTGTTTCGTGCGGAAATCGAACCCGCGACCTTTACCGCAGAAGCAGATCTCAGCAACTGAAAGAAAGAAAAATTGTTTATTAACTACAGTCAGAGGGACACAATAACAATAATATACAATATACAACTTACACCTAAAAGTATAATTGTGCGCCGCGCGGCTGCGCCAAATAGGCACAACTAGTGTCTGGCGCTGGTTTTCAACTGGACCTTATTTTGAGTGTCACGGACGAAAATCAGTTTTACAGAGAATAAACTGAACACTTCAGAGATAAGAAAAATAAAGTGTGTCACAATAATAATTTAATAAATACCTATAAATATACTGATATTTATATTACTGCACAAATCGTATCTGCAATAAAGTTCACATGTACCTAATTTGTATCATAATGCACTTATAGCCTGCTTTTCAGAATGTTGTCTACCGCAGCCTGAATCATGTCATCAGAGGCGTCGTTAGCTACGTCAACTTCGAACTTTATAATTGAAAAGCTTACCAGAGAATAAGAAACGAAGAAATAAATAACACAACAACATCGAACACATTCCATTGTTACAGACACCACCCAAAACGCCCACACTACACATCACATACACACTCACACCCTATATGAACCGACACACACTACACATCATATCACACACCTCATCATATCACACACCTCATCACACGACACCCACTATCTCGTTACAAGTCAATACTTTGGTAGTTACTTAACATTTTCTATTTCTATTTGTTTTTGTAAAACCTAAAATTAATAAAAAAAATATCTTTGGCATGCATCCTTTCCTCGCGTTATTGTATTATTTACTTCTGATAGAGAGCGCCTTGACTTCCATAATACAAGTTCTACTTAGTTTGGAAGTCAAGAGTTCTATTTCTTGTACCTATGTTTTATGCAATAAAGATTATTTTTTATGTATCTTATTGCCACCATAAGTATCTACACTCATAAATATCATCATCATCATCATTTCAGCCAAAAGACGTCCTCTGCTGGACATAGGGCTCCCCCAAGCATCGTTACACCGACCGGCCCTGCGCTTTCCGCATCCAGCGAATTCCTGCGACCTTCACCAGGTCGTCGGTCCACCTTGTGGGGGGCCTACCCACGCTGCACCTTCCAGTATGCGGTCGCCACTCCAGAACTTTACTGCCCCATTAAGAAATTCATATTGCACAATTGTTGCATGGATTTGTTTCGGGAATAATTATAATGTGATGATAATGATGTAACAACATTACTATTGCAATTTAATTGTTTCATCACATTACTTCTTGTCACATTGCAGATAAAAATTTAAATTCAATTGTCTTTACAACATAGACATTAACATTTTTTAACACTTTATGGGGAAAAACCCGAAAATGAATTTTGTAATTTTGCTTTTAAGGTATTCTAGTTTCTGATTTGTGAAGCCTTAATTACATCAGCTTGTGTTAGCATTATCCAAAATAGGAATAAAATAAATATTTAATCTTATTACTCTCTTGTCGTTAATTAAATATAATAGAATTTATATCAGAATTTAGTATATAATAACTATCGTAAGGGCTCCGTTCGAGCTCGAAACTGGTCGGGCACACCCGATGAAATAACGTGAGTGAAACCGTTTATATTAATAATTAAGAATTTAGAATACCTAAAAAGCAAAATAAAAAAATAAAAAACGGGTTTTTCCCATAAAGTGTTAAAATACCTAACATAGGTTTTTTATATGGTAAAGACAATTGAATTTCAATTTTTATTTGCAGTGTCACAAGAAGTAATGTGATGAAACAATCAAATTGCAATAGTTATGTTGTTACATCATCATCATCACATTATAATTATTCCCGAAACAAACCCATGCAACAATTGTGCAATATGAATTTCGTAATTTCATTTTATATTGCTGGAAACTACACTTAAATGAAAAGCAAAGTTTTTATGGTAAAAACCATTTTTTTTTAATACAAATAAATAATGTCAAATCTTAAATAAAACCTAGGCAACAACATAAATTTTACCAAAAGTATTTTTTTTAAAGTTACATAAGTAATTTTTTTACACTACTATCTTAAATTATTATTTGTGAAAGTTCACTATGAAATAAAATAGTAGCAATTTATTATTTAACTAATTATGATTTTATGACACAATTTTATGAAGTCATGGGTGATCTACAGACGGGCTACGTCAGTAACATTTCTACACCACGTGCGCGCGCGCATATATATACGCTTAACGTAGAGGCTAAGAAATAGTCTTACGTGAGCATCGGACAAGAGTAGACCTCTACAAAATGGCAACTACAATTTTATCCGCGTTTTTCCTGTGCGTGCTATTATGCGTAGTATCTTCACAACCAGTTACACATGATTTAAAAACGGTGCTATCCTCAGTCAGTGCGCGGAGTACTGAAGTCATCAAAACGAGCCTAAAGCTTGACACTGAAACAGTTCTAAGCAAGGATGTAGAAAGTGTTCGTGATACTGGACTAGTGCGAAGTTTAGACAGTGTACCTTTAACTGCTGCTGTGGTGGTTCCAAGTTTTACAGACAGTTCCAAACTCCTGAGAAGGAGCCCAAGAGAAGCGCTTGCAGTTCATAAGTGTTCCAGAGGAATGCTTTGGTTTAGACATAGCAGGGGTTGCGTGACATTTGAAAGGTAAGTTTTACTGTGAAAATAATATAGTGCTAATTTTATTTCACAGCCAGTTTCAGCAATTATCAATTAATGTAAAGCGTGAAAACAGTTTCATTTAAATACTAGACTTTGCCCGCAACTTCGACCGCATATAATTTGGCTTATTACAGAAAGACTTTTCGCGCGTCTCTCGGGAAATGTTTATTTTCCCGGGATTAAAGTAGCCTTTTACGTTAATCCGGGTTATGGTCTGAGGTTTAACGTGATTGAGTAACAAATTTCCAAACATCTTCACATTTATAATATTAGTAGGATTTAAAAGATCAAAAGAAACTATGAGGAATGTAAAAGTATGCGATACATTTTATGCAACTTCATACAAAAGCATAACATTTTAAATACCTATGTTAAGATCGCTTAAGGAAAATACAAGCAATGTTTAATAGGTATTATCGCGGCTGTTATTGATTACAACATCATCATCATCATCATCATCCTCCTGCCCCTATCTCAATTTATTTGGGGTCGGCGCAGCATGTATTTTTCTTTCATACATCTCTATCAGCCGTCATCTCCGTTTTCACTTTCTGTCTATTCGTATCATCTTTCACACAATCCATCCATATTGATTACAACATCAACACGTAAAATACTTAAAAAAAACAACTGTAAAGCTTGATTTATAAGAGTTCAACTGCCAATTAAAATAACATATTAATTAAACAGTGGACGTCGTCTTTAAAATGTGGTTTGGCATAAGGGTTAATTAACTGTTTGATTTATAAAGACACACATGACTCGAACTGAATCATAAATGGTGAAATTTGGGTGTATTATACACCTCTGCCTACCCCTTCGAGAAAATATAGGCGTGATGTTTTTTTGTTATAAGTAGTTTTTACGCGACGTTAATTCTCGCTCTATCTGCTATGGTATAACAATAATTAATTTATAATTATCTTATCTTTCTAGGTATGAAACATTAGTGAAACAATTTCAAGAGTAACACAACCGCTGATATGCTAGAAGTTTATCTTCTGTGGCATAAAATTCTTCGAACGTGTCATCGGTGGGTTGGCCAAGCAATTGAGTGGAAAGTTGGCCTTCTTCTCTTGAGGCAATCAAAGCATCCGAGTGCAGACCGAATCTCTACATTCTCTCTATTAAGCAAACTGTGATGTAAGGTTTTGACGCTATCTGCTTCAGGGCAAATTCCTTAAAATATATAATAATTTAATAGTAGAATAAAAAGTCTTTAAAAGGACTATGATACAATAGGCCAAATGCGATTTGATGTGCCAAATATGATATAATTTATTACTCACTTTACTAATGTTTTGTCGCAAAACATACTTTTTCCAATTTTATAATAATTTGTCAAATTGGACAAAAATAATTTCAGTTAAACGTTATCACAATTAAGAATGATTGTAATAAAATTATAATAGAATTATAAACATATCATTTCACACACCTATGTTAATTTTATTTGATATTCATGAGTAACTTTGTTTTCTTAAGCTCACCATGTTTTTTTAGAACCTCTGTATTTTTGCGTAGTATTTTAAAATATAGCACTAGCTAATCAAATTTGTATCTTCAGAGGTGGAGACCTGGTGACCTGTATTACAGGTGTTTCTACCTACCACAGGCACCAGCAATCCACAACCAGAAACTGGTGTCGGCTATATTAATTGTATATCTTTCCTTTGTTTTTTCTGGTTTGTGGTGAGAAATAAAAGTTTTTATTATTATTTTAAAAGTGATGTGCGTATAATGTAGGTTATTGTCAGAAATAAACAAGAGTTTAAATTTATTAATAAGTTGGTTGTAGTAGGTATTTATTGAAAATAAATTAAAATGTATCTCTCTAGTCATTTATTTATATTTTTTTTTATTGTGTATAATAATTATTATCAGTATCACAATTTTTAAGCTTAAGATCATTCGTTTAGGTGATTCGTCATTAAATTTCATAAAACAATAATCATGTAAAAATATTTGTAATAATTTATTTCTTTATTAGTAAATTCTCCTAACATAATCATATTTAAATTTATTCAGAATGTTTATCAATTATTATTATTCATAAGAAAAGTTGTGTCATCATTCTGTTCATTTTTGTTGTTGTGTGTGTGTTGTTGTATTTGGATGTCCTAGATTATTATTAAGTTTAGTGGTTAATAGATAACAATTATATGTTTTTATTAAGTAGCTCTTCTGTGATCAAACGTATTTACTAGTTAAGTGTTAATTTGCAGCTTTATTAATATCATATTTTATAATGCTATAATTATAATTAACAAAATAATAGTTCCATGTTTGGCGTAAAATTTAATGTTTCATAAAATATGAACATTTAGTATATTATTACATTTTATGCCAAATATGGAACTATTTTTATTCATGTCAATGGTCCAATAATAATATTAATTGATATAAAATTAAATTATGAATGATAAAATGCCTTGAATAAAAAGCAGTGTATACCTATTACTAAAAATCACCATAAATTAAATTGTATCATTGTAATGAACAAGTGATGACGAATAATGTTTTGCTCAATATTTTTTTAGGTGTTTTTATGAAAAACTGAAATAATGTTTTGAGAAAATGAAAACACGTTGGATCGTAAAGACATAAAAAGAAACTAAACTAGACTAAGCTATTTTACAGTCCAACGATAAAAATAAAAATAATGGTAATGAAATGATGTGAAGTCTAAATTACTTCTATACAAATATTCTTCATAACATTCATCACATTTTATGCCAAATATGGAACTATTAAGTACCTATTAGTCATGCCAATCGTTTCGTAATAATGTTGATTTAAGGTGAATTATGACTAATATATGGCTTGATAATAAACTGCTGTGTTAGTAAAATATTGACGAAAACATTATTTATTAAATGTTTTTATGAAAAACTGAAACGAAATTTTGTAAAACCACATTGGACCGTAAATGCTTTTACATTGTCAATAAATTTAAGTAAGTTATTCTAGTATACATCTATTTATTAGAAAAATAAAAACATAGGAAAATGAACGTTTTTCTTAATTTTACCCAACAACACTAGTTCACGAATAAATCTGGTAATCATTGGTAATGACAAATCTAAAGGTGGTTTCACATCAGCGAGGCAAGAAGTGGATTGGATGGGCGAGAATTGTAACCTCGATGACACTTTCACACAAAAAGATGTACAGCGTGATCTCGCGCTATCCCTTGCCATCACGCGCCATCCCGTCGCTGTATCGCGTGCCTATCACATTTTGTAGACATACAGCCAATTTTATTCTGTTCGCCGACACGCAATGTACATTGCTGATCGCTGTTAGGCGCTGGTCAGAGCGAGACGGCGTGAGATCGCGCTGGATGAAGAGAGAGCACATGGGACCTCGATGGCCAAAGCGAGATTTGTGTATCCGTTTAGCAAAGTAATAAATATTCTATTTATGCAGCAATATAGCTTAATGTTGTATAACAAATATTTAAATTCTCGCCTCGCACATCCTCACGCATTCAGACCTTTCACACCAAAGATGGGCGGGACGAGAATTGAAATGCCATACAAATTTCAATTCCTCCCATGCACGCCTCGCCTCGCCACGCGCCGGTGTGAAACCATCTCAGTGACTTTGAATGAAAGCAGTGGACTGCAAGCACTACACTAAGATTTTCCGTCAAGATAAGATTTACTTACATCTTTTACTATTGGAGTTATATATATATATACATAGTTTGGAAAAGGCTCAAAGGATGATACGCGCCGAAATCGCCATTACCAAATTAAATAAGTATGGATGACTTCAGATATAATAGGTGTGTTAGGCATAACACGCCATTGTACAATATTCGACTTAGGTAGCGAATTACCCGAAAAAAAACTTACCCTAAAGGGTGAATAGCCACCTCTTGTATTTTTAATAAACGTTAGGGGTCTGTTCAACTGAACCGAAATAGATGTTGAGGTGAAGTGACGCCTTTTTTTTTAGCCAATTTTTGAAGTACTGGACATCCTCTTGTTTGAGTCTTGGGAGTTTTATATTACGTTTGTTTAGGGTAATTCGCCACCTAAGTCCAATATTCGGCCAGAAAGGAATTGGGTTTTCGTATGACAAAATTCATGGTCAAGGTCAATTGAAACAAACAACTCAACCTACCGTGGGCCATTGTAATTCTCATAACATAGCCTTTGGCCTTGGGATAGATTGAAAAACAGGTCTAAGTTGGTGGAAAGTGGCTCCTGCAGGGTTTTGTAGCGGAGTTTCTTGCCGGTTCTTCTCCATAGGATCCACAGATAATATATTTAAAAATATATACCAAGTGTTGCGAACAATCACAGTGAAGCCAACAAAACTATGCTCCTCCGTTTACAAACCAACGCTCATGCACACACCATGCACCTGAAGGATATTTGCTTTCGCGATGCTTACTGGATGATGCCGCGTCATGTGTATGTTGGTGGTGCGCTGGTTTGTACACGGACGAAGCACGGTTTAGCTTCACTACGATTATTCGTAGCACTTCTTATATATTTTTTACTATGTCTGTGATAGGACCCACTTGGAACCGTGAAACTAGAATCGATTATTCATAAACGCCTGTAATTTGAATAAAAAGCAATTTTAATTGCCCACCTTAGACACAAGGTAAGAAAAAATAGTGTACCATAAATCATTTGCAGTGATAGCGAGTGTTAGTGATAGTGATAGTCATAGTGATAGTGGTTGAATGCTTGCCTTCCATGCAGGAGGATGCGAGTTCGATCCCGGCCCGCATCTCTGACTTTTCGGATTCATGTGCGGATCAGAATTTGATTATTACTTACTTTAACGGTGAAGGAAAACATCGTGAGGAAACCTGCACACCTGAGAGTGTTCCCAGTTCTCGATGGTGTGTGTAGTCCACCAACCCGCACTAGGCCAGCTTGGTGGACTAAGGCCTTAACCTTCTCATACTGAAAAGAGGCTCGTGCCCGACAGTGGGACAGTAATGGGCTGATTATGTTTATGTTATGTAATACCACATAAATCATATCGAAACGTAGCCGTGCTGCCTAGCGTTGAAAAAAGTTATATTGGTAACTTCCCCAGACTCCACAAGAAACTATGCCTTATCTCCTGAAGTGAGTTCAGGGACATCCCCTACACTAGACCTTATGTAATTGTTAGTCACGGTCTTACTGTAAACTACTATTACTTGTTCTAGGGTGTAAGTAAGACATTATTCACAGAAACAAGAAGACTTAGGTGGCGAATTACCCGAAAAAAACTTACCCGAAAGGGTGAATAGCCACCTCTTGAATGTTTAATAAACGTTAGGGGTCTGTTCAACTGAACCGAAATATATGGTGGGGTGAAATGACACCTTTTTCTTTTTGTAAAAATTGAGCGGTTGAATCACCCGAAATCAACTTTACGTAGTCATTTGGTACAGTTGGCAAAAAAGTGTTTGTGTGTAGGGAATTTAAATAAAATACAAACTATACGATAACAAAGTATATATTTCACAATAATCATAATTATACGAACATAATATACAAAATCATCATGCCAACAATAGAAAATGGAACATGGAAATGTCAAATTAATGAATCTCAATCACTAGTAAAAATCTACATAAAACTAGATACATTTTTTATCCGACGAAAAACAAGGAGGAGATTCTCAATTCGACGCGTATATTTTCTTATTTTTTATTCCAAAAATACGTTCTCCGCTCGACCACTTGCAACTTTCACGCACTTTGCTTGTTTGTTTGGCGCCGACTCATAATTAGTTATTTACATTAGTTTAGTTTGGAAAAGACTAAAAGCTTCATTTTATTCTTCTGTTTTCGTCGGTTCAATTTTTTGTTCAATGAAAGTAAAAAAAATAAAAAATAAAAATAGCTACATTCTAGCACAATCAAGTAACCTAGTCTAGTTCCTATTTATTTATTTTATTTTTACTTTAAAATTCTAATAAGGATATTTATTATCAACCTTATGTAAATATTTTGTTCTATTAATGATACAGGACCACCCAATTTCTTCGAACTAGTTAAAAAATACTATATGCTGAAATTTGTCGTTCTGGAAATGAAAAACTTTGTAAATTAATACAAAACTAACTCTAAACTAAACTCTACTCTATTCTAAATTATATCACAAAACTTGTCCCAATACTCTTTTTTTGTGTTATATTAATATACAACATGTTATTGAAATAACTGAAACCTCTTATGGGGTTATTGTACTCATCAGTATGAACAACTTTAGTTATGGGACTAAACCTGAAACCCCGAAAAAAAATCAGGTGTTCCCTAAATTTTGGCAATTTATGTGAACACAAATGTAGGCGACAGCAATTTTATTAATATCAGTGAACTGTGCACCATTGTCACACCAATTCACATTTATTTATGACTAAACGACATATTCTAAAATTATTGCATTTTCCTATTTCTATTACTCGGTTGAGTTTTTTTCTGACTGTACTTAACGTGTTAAGTTGAATTTGTGTGATCTGACTGCTTCAATTTTTACAAAAAGAAAAAGGCGTAACTTCACCCCATCATATATTTCGTTTCAGTTGAACAGACCCCTAACGTTTATTAAAAATACAAGAGGTGGCTATTCACCCTTTCGGGTAAGTTGTTTCAGGTAATTCGCCACCTAAGTCAACAAGAAAGATAAATGAATAAAAATCTTATAAGAAACCACAACTTAACCCTACCTAACCTAACAACAAAATTTTGGATATTAGACGCAGCTGAAAAAATTAAGCATACTGGATCAGTTTTAGGATTCTCCGCCAAAATAAACCTAGTCAAACCAAAACCAAAATGCCTACTACTAAAGCTACTAATACTACATTTTCTAAAACATAACCTACTTAGGCCACAACACAAGATTGACCAAAAGCTTTAGATTTTTCGAACTTAACTTTATCCTTAAAAGACATTGCCTTTGGAAATTAGGAATAAAAGATAATGCTCAGCATATAAAATTCGATGAAGGCAATATATTGCAATCTATTTTAATAAACGGACAGTACTCTACAGATGTTTATTCATTAAAACAGTTACTATTTTCAGGTTATGTTGTGCTTACAAAACTTATGTCAAACAAGTGGTTGCCTAGCAACTAAACAGTTTTACTCTTCTATTCCTCTAGATGTAATGGTGCCACAAAGAGGTTGGCTATAATTGGCGTTTTTTAACAGTGGTGCCAACGTAATACATCATAAAACCATAGAGTACTAGCAAGGGATTGCTCACAAATATGAAGTCAAATGGATCATCACTCACGTTATTATTGTGTTGATTATCTCTTTAAAATAAAATAAAAACTCTTATATTCTCTCTTCTTCTATTATCCGCCTTAAATACGGTGAATAGTAAGCAATGAAAAAAGACGCATATAATTGTCGCATAGTTTTTACCAGACTAACAGAACAGATTCAGGCTATTCCTAGCAATGTCCTTTACTCACAAGCACCTCTTGGTAATCTATCAGAAGCTGTTCGCACTGTAAAAACTCAACAAGGCAAAACACGAAGCTTTTCGTTTTTAAACTTAATTTATGAACGTGAAACCATTATTTTTAATGACGTTAAACATCTATAATTTAATGAATTATGATCGTGACACAAGTTATGACGTCATGATGAGACTAATGACGGCGACGATGGTACAATTTCTTCACCAAGTGCGCGCAGACCCATGCGCGCGCGCATAATATATAAACCTCACTTAGAGGCTACGATATCATTCACGCTCTGACACTCGCCCCGAGAGGTCGTGCTGCTCCGCTCCGTCCTCTCGTGACGAATTAAGTGCTCGAATATTTTTCGCTACGGCTCACCGTAGCGCCCTCCGCAGTCGCCCCGCCGACTGCAGCCCGATAAGCACATTCGCTGTCTTTTTCAAGACAGCGGGCGCGCTTTTGTCTCTTTAGACAGAGTTTCGTCAAAAACGTAGTGTCCCTTCAGGAAAAAACCCACTTATTTACTGTGGTTCTCGGTGGATACCTAACGGTGATAACAAACCGAGGGGCGTTGACCCGACACGCCAGCTGCGCTCCTTAAGGGCAAAGCAAAATTGGAAGAAGCTAGGGCCAGAAGGCCTTGGGGGATCTCCTAGTCTTCCCTAGCTTACCCCCGTTTCGTCCTATCTAGCATTCTCTAGGGGTTTACACCCATTGCACACTAGAGACTTAGGGACCTGGTTGCACATTAAGACTGGCAATCAGGAGTGCAAGCTTAGGGCTCACCAGTAGGCACACAACCTCCCCGTCTATACCCGACGGGGAGGGTTTGAACACACTCCCGGGAACACCCACCCGAGGAGCAAACCCCCATGTTAGTACGCCACTAATTTTCTCCCCCTCTCGTTGTTGCTAGGCTTGGCTTAGTCACCATCTATATGATGGTGTCTGATGCCGAGTTTCTCAGCATCCTAAAAAACGTCCTCTTCAAGGACCCCACCTTTATCGCCAACTATGGCGACTTGTTTGGCAGCGCTTTTGCCGCCAAACAACCTGACGTCCCCGACTCTCCAGAGTCGCCCGATACCCCCCCGCCCCTAAGGAGGAATAGGCGCCCCGCCCGTTCCGACAGTGATGAGGAGAGGCCGAGGTCTCCGCGTGGTCCGCCTAGGCGTTCAGCCAGCCTGGACCATAAGGACCGTACCCCCTCACCTCTCCCCACCCCAGCCCCCACTCAATATCCTGATCGCTCCCCAATCCCATCAGACCAAGAGATGTCTTCGGACAGTGAGGTCAACTCAGACGAGGCCGGTGCCTTTACCACGGTAGTGGGCAAAGGTAAAAAACGCGGCCGAAAAACAAACAAGGCCGAGGCTCTCGCCTCAAAATCTTTAAAACTCTCCGAGGCAAACCCTGCCCCGGCCCCTACCCCCCGTCCCGCCTCTCACTCCTCCTCGCAGGATAACAGGCCCCCCTCCCCTCAGGAACATACCTCACCTTCCCAGAAGAAGGTGCCCATCCCGCCTCCCTTATTCATCCAGGATAAGGAATATTGGACCAGGATATCCGACTGGTGCAATCAAAATAAGATAAATTTCACTAGTGCCCGCCCCACACAGCAGGGCATTAAAGTAGTTGTCCCCACCCCCACTGATTACCGCAACCTTACCAGGTTGCTACGCGAGCGTGGTGTGTCTTTTCACACCTACGCACTCCCAGAGGACCGACTCCTTAGAGTTGTGATCCGAGGGATTCCGTCCGAAGTCAGCTGCACGGAAGTGCACGCCGACCTCGATCGTCAAGGGATCCCGGTTGCAATAACCCACCGTATGTTCCGTGGTAAGCACGGGGAACCCTATAACATGGTCCTTGTCATTTGCCACCCTGGCGAAAACGCCAAAAACATCTATAATATAAAGACCGTATGCAATTTATCAGGCATCACGGTCGAGCGCCCCCACAAGTCGAACCAGCCTGGTCAATGCCACCGTTGCCAGCTGTATGGTCACTCCCAGCGTAACTGCTACGCAAAGCCCAGGTGCGTTAAGTGCCTAGGCGATCACGGGACTACCGAGTGCGAGCGTCCCAAGGAGAGGGACCAGTGCACGGAGCCCCCTAGCTGTGTCCTTTGCCGCAAAGCCGGGCATCCAGCAAACTATCGCGGATGCCCCAAAGCCCCCAAAATGCGCAACGCCAAAATGGCAAAACGCGCCTCCGACCGCGTTGCGAGGGAAGCCCCCTCCTACGCAGCCCCCCTCCATTACCAACCACCCAACCCTAGAGGCCCACTCGGGCCCTCCCCTAATTTCCACGGCCCACTCGGGCCCAACCCCTGGTTTAAGGGTAATCAAAAGCCCCAATACCCACCTCTTCCGACCTCTCGTCTCGCGCCCCCGGCCTCAGAGCCCCCCGCGCTGATGAACTTACCCATCCCCGCACCTTCTCTCAGGCCCAAAACTGCACCAGCAGCTAAAGCCCCCCCCCCTATGAGAACCCCCCTCCGGTAAACTACCCCGGCCTTCTGCCGAGAGAATACCTCGAACCCCAGTCAGGGGAAACCCGTATTGACGCCTACTCTAGACTCTGGGCCTTTACCCAAGGCATCCACGAGCAGCGCCTTCAGGTACTTACCAAGTACCAAGACATCTATAGAATACTTAATTCCAATTATAATGTATAATACGGCCCCACCCAAAAGATTCAAACCCCGTTCCCTAAATTTAGGCTTCTTTAATGCCCGAGGCATTAGTGGTCAACGCGATGACATAGCTGTCTTCTTGCGTGAGCACCAACTTGACATATTACTCGTTCAAGAGTCCTTTCTCAAGCCCCACTGTCGTAATCCCAACATAGCCAATTATAGGCTGATTAGAAACGACAGAACGTACACCGCACTAGGCGGAACGCTAATCTATTACCGCAATTCTTTATATTGCATCCCCATTGATCCCCCAGAGCTAGCATGCCTGGAGGCTTCAATCTGTCGCCTAGGCATGACAGGGCACCAGCCCATCACCATAGTCTCGGCCTATAGGTCCTCAAACAAACCCGCGAGTCTGCTCGAGGACGACCTAAAATCCTTACTCGATCTTAGTAATTCTGTAATTATAGCAGGCGATCTAAACGCCAAACATTGCTCATGGAGCTGTGTCTCCAATAACACCGCTGGTGTTCAATTAGAAGCACTTAGCGACAGACTTTCCTTTGACGTCATCGCCCCGATGCGTCCCACTCACTTTCCCGACACAGTAGGGCAACGGCCCGACATCCTAGATATAGCCCTCTTAAAGCGCGTAAACCTCGGTATTCGCTCTATCGAGGTAATTCAAGAATTAGACTCAGATCACCGACCTGTGATCATTCAACTGGGTCCCCGAGGTGGTCCCTCGGATCCCGGTACTCCACCCTTAACTAAAACAATAACCGATTGGAGGAGACTAGAGGACCGCCTCAAATCTACCTCATCCCCCCAACTAGATTCAATCCCTGACTCCATCGAGACAGTCGCGGATACGGTGGCCGCGATCACCTCGCTCACCAACCATGTGCAGTCCGTAGTGGGCGAATGCTCACGGCAGGTTCCGATGCTGGATGACCAGCGTCTGAAACTGCCGGACGATGTAAATGAGTTGAGGACCGAGAGGAACGCGGCCATCCGTGCCTATGACGCTTTTCCCAACGAAGCCAACCGTGCCCATATGCGCTCTTTGCAGAATACTGTAAAAAGACGTGTAGCTCAGGTACGGGAGGATCGCTGGGACAAGGAAGTCAGCGAAATCCAACCGTCTCATTTAGCCTTCTGGGCACTTCAACGTAAACTCAAATGCGAGACCACGGCAGCTATGCCCCCCCTAAATCGACCCAATCAAAGGCCGGCCTTTGATGATGACGAAAAAGCCGAATGCTTAGCCGACAGCTTGGAGTCTCAATGCACTCTCAGTACGCTTCCCGTAAGCCAAACCCACCTTGACAAGGTTAATTCAGAAGTAGAGCGTAGGTCAGCCCTCCCCCCCCCCCCAATAGATGACCCTGATGACCCGCTCCCACCGATCACCCCTGACGAAGTTCTCTCTATAGTCAAGGATCTTAAGCCCAAAAAAGCCCCCGGCGCAGACGGCATCACCAATAAGGTGTTGAAACGTTTCCCTGCCACCCTAATCGTTCTAATGACCGTCATCTTCAATGCGGCATTTAAAAACAACATCTTTCCCCAGGCTTGGAAACAGGCTACGGTAATCGGTATTTCAAAACCGGGCAAACCAAAAGCCGAGCCGAGTAGTTACCGGCCGATTAGTCTCCTCAATGTCTTCGGTAAAATCTACGAGAAGCTTATTTATAAGCGACTCAAAGATTTCGCCGACTCAAATAAACTCCTTCCCGACGAGCAGTTTGGCTTTCGTACAAAGCACTGCTGCGTTAATCAACTGCACCGCATTGTAGAACACATCAGTGCAGGCTTCGTACGCGGTCAAATGACCGGTACTCTCTTTTTCGACGTAGCAAAGGCTTTCGATAAAGTGTGGCACAACGGCTTATTATATAAGCTGTACACTATGAATGTGCCACATCGTCTCGTGCTCATCATCCGAGACTACTTATCGAATCGTACCTTTTGCTATCGCATAGAAGGGGCTCTCTCCTCCCCCCATCCCATTCACGCCGGTGTGCCACAAGGCTCCGTGCTCTCCCCCCTACTGTTCACGCTGTACACCAGCGATATTCCAAAATGCGGTGCAGCCCGTATTGCCCTTTTCGCCGACGACACGGCAATCTATTACTCCGGCAGGAGCCATGTCGCTATTTCTCGTACCCTCCAATCCGCGGCCAACACCCTAGGTGACTGGTTCCGGAAATGGAGAATCGAAGTCAATCCCGAAAAAAGTGCAGCGGTCCTCTTCGATAAGAGACCCCTGTCACAGTATCGTAAAGAATTAAGCGTACCAGTCTCAATGTTCGGAAAACAGATCCCATGGCAACGAGAAGCCAAATACCTTGGCGTGATCCTTGACCGTAGACTGACTTTCAGACCGCATATCCGCAAGGTGAAAAACCGTGCCGCCTTCGTCCTCGGACGTCTCCACCCCCTACTCAATGCGCACAGTAAGTTGCCCACTCCTCTCAAAGTAAGGATATACACCACCTGTATCCGCCCCATACTCGCCTATGCTAGCGTTGTGTTCGCACACGTTAAGCCGGTGAGAATTCACATACTCCAAACCCTCCAAAACCGTTTCATGCGAAGGGCCGTAGGCGCCCCCTGGTACGTACGCAATGTCGACCTCCACCTAGACCTCAAACTGCCGACCATCAAGCAGTTTTTCAAGCGTGTCTCAAAACGCTATTTCGATTCCGCTCCCAAGCACCCCAACCCCTTGGTCGTGGCGGCCACCGTCTACCAGCCATCTGCTATTAGCAAAACCCGACGTCCCAGACACACACTCATTGAGCCCGATGACGCTATTACACTCCTCCAGGAGTCAGATAAAAGTACAAGCACACTCCGACGCCGTCGTCCAAAATATCGTCCCCGCCGGCGAGGACCGACGCGACACACACACAGAATCCGAGAGTCCGACTCTCGAGAAACAGAAACACATGCCGACGCAGCACCGGCTGCTGGGGGGATCAGTGGCGGGGTCCCCCTGCTGCACCCTGAGTCGAGGTCCGAGCTCCCCCCCTGGGGACGCCCTCACGGTGTAAGCAACCGGAGATAATCTCGTCACGCGAGACCGGCCCTATGCTCTAGAGTAGTTCCTAGGAGCAGGCTATTGCGTAGCCACTGGTTAGGTTTTCTAGGTAGGTCTTAGCCTCGCCGGCGAGGCTTGCCGCTTCACGGCGTTTAGCACGTCACCCGATAGGGACCGAAAGTCCGCTACTTTCGAGGTAACCAATTCGATGCAGCAACGGCTGCTAGGGGGACATAGGAACTGCGGGGTCCCCCTGCAATGCCCTAGCGAGGTTCGAGCCCCCCCCTTGGGGGGCGCCCGCCCGATTACGCGCGGTATTGATGCCGCGCGCATCTAGTTTGTAAGTATGTAGGGAAAAAACCTTCGGCGAATGGAGTCCCACATGGGACTCTCCGCCAACTAAGTCCGGTTAAGCAGAAATGGGACTTCGGTCCCACCTGCGAGAGCCCATTCGAAAAAAAAAAAAAAAAAAAAAAAAAAGCTACGATATCAGTCTTATTTGAGCAGCGAATACGAGTAGACCTCTACAAAATGGCAACCTCATTTTTATCCGCGCTTTCCTTGTTGCTGCTTGTAAGCGCTGTATCTTCAAAACCAGTTGTGAATGATTCGAAATCAATGCAATCTTCAGTTAGTGTCCTTGATTCTGAAGTAATGAAAACGACCCTTAAGCTTGACACTGAAACAGTTCTAAGTAATGGGGCAGAAAGTGTTCGTGATACTGAAGTAGTGCAAAATTTAAACAGTGTACCTTCACTTGATGATGTGTCGGTTCCAAGTTTGACACACGGTTTCAAACTTCTGAGAAGGAGCAAAAGAGGGATGATTGTCCGTCATAGATGTTCTAAAAATAGGATTCGGTATGGACGGAAGTGCATTACGTTTGAAAAGTAAGTTACATTTATTTTGAACATGATGATATTATAGTGTTAGCTTTATATACAACAGGTATCAATCTATACTTATAATAATATTATAAAGAGGAAATAATTGTCTGTAATCGATAAACTCTGAAACGACTGAATCAATTTCAATAATTCTTTTACCATTATAAAGCTATTTTATCCAAAAGTAAAATAGGCTATATTGTATAAAA
The DNA here is from genome assembly GCA_949699075.1 of Asteroscopus sphinx. Taxonomy (NCBI): domain Eukaryota; kingdom Metazoa; phylum Arthropoda; class Insecta; order Lepidoptera; family Noctuidae; genus Asteroscopus; species Asteroscopus sphinx. Next base: position 5,074,847 of record OX453014.1, read on the forward strand.
GTACGCGGGCGAAGACGCGGGCGAAGACGCGGGCGAAGACGCGGGCGAAGACGCGGGCAAAGTCTAGTTGATTTTAAATTTGTGTTTATTTCACTAATTTAATATGCCCCATTTTCAGGTTAGGTTTATGACAAAAGAAATTTAAAAATGAAATACTAAGAATAAAAAGTTAAAACTATGTTTAAATTGCTTAAGGAAAATCAAAGTATTTCAAACCTGTTTAACATTATCGCGACTTCTATTGATTATGTAATATAATCTACATAAAAAATTGTTGACTGTTTATTTTTTTTGTAAACTAAATAAATAATTACCATATTTCTAAAATAATTAATTGCGATCATCTTATCCTTTCAGATATGAAAAATTAATGCAATAATTTGCAGAGTAGACAATGCTTGAAGATTCTACTCTGTAAATAAAATTCGTCAGACGTGTCCTCTGTGAAGTGCCCAATCAACTGAGTGGCAGTGGTCCCATTATCGTCCCTGGAGTGCCTGGAGCTCAAAAAATCATCAATTTGCTGATTTAACTCACCAGGTTACTCTCCATAGTGAAAATTTGAGAAATAAACTCAATAATTTTGCGTTATTTGCTTTAGGGCGAAATTCATCGTAAACATTTGGTTTAAATCTAGAATAAAATAAGTATTATTTACATTCCACCTCTAGTCTATAAAAGGATAAATAGAATCGACTAACGGCCAAAATGAATATCCTATCTATCCACGATTGACCCTACTAGAGATAGAAATTTGACGTGTTTTGTATGGAGCTTATATCAAATGTCTATCTAGGGCAAATCGTGGATGGATTGGATATTAATTTTGGTCGTAATATTAATAATGTACCAAATATGACAGAATGTTTTACTGACTTTGAATCTTTCTTGAAAATGTTTTTGTAGTACTTATTCCAATTTGAAATGAATTTAACTCATATAGCTATGAGTTAAAAAAAAAAACAAGAAAGGTTGCACCAAAATTAAAATAGAATTAGGAAAACATTTCGATTCCGAAACCTCGGTCTTGTAACTAATTTTATTTTAAGAATAATGAGATAACTTAATTGTATTATTTATTGAAACTAGTATTTATTGAAACTAATATTCATTGAAACTAATATTCATTGAAACAAGTATTTATTGAAAATAGCATTTATTTAATTCTCTAGTCAATTGTTTAAAATAGGTTTTAAAGTAATTATGATCATCATCATAATCATCTTAATTTTAATGACTTATTTTTAATTAAGCATTTACAAAATAATATTAATGTAAGAAGTAATTATTTTATTTACATGTTTTCTTCAAAATATGTTAATTGAAACTCCATAATAATTGCGACATGTGATATCTTTAAATAAGTATCTATTGTCATAATTGTATATTTATATGATGAAGCTATTCTGTGATATTCTTTTTTTACTTGTAATTTATCAGTGTTAATCGTAGCATTACTTTTATCACAATATTTATAAAATCATACCTCATCAATCATCATCCCATTACTGTCCCACTGTTGAGTGTGGGCCTGTTTTCAGAATGAGAAGGTTAAAGCACCTTTAGTTTTTTGTTCTGTGGTCTACCACGCTGGCCTGGCGCCGGATTGGCGGACTACACACACCATAGAGAACTGTATGGAGCAATCTCAGGTGTGCAGGTTTCCTCACGAAGTTTTCCTTCACTGTTAAAGCAAGTGATACTCAAACTCTGATCCACACATGAATTCTAAAGGTCAGTGGTGCGAACCATGGAAGGCCCGCTCAACCGCTAAGCTATCACAGCTTCTCAGGTCATATCAAGTCATACCTATTTTTTTTTTTAAATACTCTAATCGTCACATAAACCTTTCGTAAAAATAATAAAACTTTTTAACAAAAAATTGAACCAACGAAAACAGAAACTGAAAAGCGAAAAATAACTAATTATGAGTCGGCGCCAAACGAACTTTTAACAAGCAAAGTGCGTGCAAGTTGCAAGTGGCCGAGCGGAGAACGCATTTTTGAACGCACACGAACGAAGTTATTGTTTATCGTTGAAAATTTCACGTTGTATATGATGTGACGTTGTTTTTATTATTTATTTAAAGTAATTTAATGATCTTCGTTGATCGGTTGTTTGGCGCCGACTCATAATTAGTTATTTTTCGCTTTTCAGTTTCTGTTTTCGTCGGTTCAATTTTTTGTTAAAAAGTTTTATTTTTCATTTTTTTGTGGTTAAAATCTAACTCCAGGTCTCCATTATGTCGTAGTGTCTAGAACTATATTTATGTGTGTCAAGTTTCAACAGAATCGGTTAACAGGTAAGAATTCAGTGGGTGAACAAACACTCATCCCCTGTTTTAATACCCTTAGGGGTGGATTTTGATTTTGAAATTTAAATGGGACCAACTTCGAGATATACCCTATCCATTAAAAAAAGAATCATCAAAATCGGACCACTCTGTAAAAAGTTATGCGTGGTCATACATAAAAAAAAAAAAAAAAAAAAAAAAAAAAAAAAAAAAAAAATATACGCGTCGAATTGAGAACCTCCTCCTTTTTTTCGTCGGTTAAAAAATAAATTTCGTTCGACGTATTACATTATTTGCATTTTATTATATTTATTGTAAATAAATCATTTTTTTACATAGTAAAATGGTTTTACATGTAACTCCAAATACAGATAATTGTTATTAATGCCAAATACATTTTAGATAAACTTTAAGTAAATATATTACACTAGCTTTTACCCGCGGCTCCGCTCGCGTTAAATTCTGCTAACCCACGTCAGTCCAGTCCAGTCCATTCCAGTCCAGTCCACTATCCCGCTGTCCCGCTGTCCCGCTGCCCCGCTGCCCCACTGCCCCACTGCCCCACTGCCCCGATGCCCCGCTGCCCCGCTGCCCCGCTGCCCCGCTGCCCCACTATCCCACTGCCCACTGCCCCGCTGCCCCACTGCCCCGCTGCCCCGCTGCCCCACTGCCCCGGAGCCCAGCTGCCCCACTGCCCCGCTACCCCACTGCCCCTCTGCCCCTCTTCCCCGCTGCCCCGCTGCACCACTATCCCACTGCCCCACAGCCTCGCTGCCCCACTATACCACAGCCCCGCTGCCCCACTGCCCCACTGCACCACTATCCCACTGCCCCACAGCCTGCCCCTCTGCCCCGCTGCCCCACTACACCACTGCCCCGATACCCCACTGCCACGCTGCCCCGCTGCACCACTGCCCCACAGCCCCGCTACCCCACTGCCCCACTGCCCCCCACTGCCCCGCTGCCTCGCTACCCCACTATCCTACTGCCCCGCAGCCCCGCTACCCCACTGCCCCACTGCCCCGCTGCACCACTATCCCACTGCCCTACAGCCCCCCCTCTGCCCCGCTGCCCCACTACAACACTGCCCCACTGCCCCGCTGCCCCTCTACCCCACTGCCCCGCTATCCCACTGCCCCGCTAACCCACTGCCACGCTGCCCCACTGCCCCGCTACCCCACTGCCCGTCTGCCCCACTGCCCCCCACTGCCACGCTGCATTGCTACCCCACTGCCCCGCTGCCTGCCCCGCTGCCCCCAACTGCCCCCCACTGCCCCGCTGCCCCGCTACCCCACTGCTCCGCTACCCCACTGCCCCACTGCCCCCCACTGCCCCGCTGCCCCGCTACCCCACTATCCCACTGCCCCGCAGCCCCGCTACCCCACTGCCCCACTGCCCCACTGCCCCGCTGCACCACTATCCCACTGCCCTACAGCCCCCCCTCTGCCCCGCTGCCCCGCTGCCCCTTTACCCCACTGCCCCGCTATCCCACTGCCCCGCTAACCCACTGCCACGCTGCCCCACTGCCACGCTACCCCACTGCCCGTCTGCCCCACTGCCCCCCACTGCCACGCTGCATCGCTACCCCACTGCCCCGCTGCCTGCCCCGCTGCCCCCAACTGCCCCCCACTGCCCCGCTGCCCCGCTACCCCACTGCTCCGCTTCCCCACTGCCCCACTAACACACTGCCCCGCTGCACCACTATCCCACAGCCCCACAGCCTGCCCCTCTGCCCCACTGCCCCACTGCCCCGCATCCCCACTGCCCCGCTGCCCCACTGTCCCGGTGCCCTACTGCCCCGCTGCCCCACAGCCCCGCTGCCCCACTATCCCACTGACCTACTGCTCCGCTGCCCTGGTGCCCCAGTGCCCCGGTAACCCACTGCCCCGCTGCACGACTGCCCCGCTGCCCCGCTACCCCACTGCCCCACTGCCTGCCACGCTGCCCCACTCCCCTTTTGCCCCGCTGCCCCACTGCACAGCTGCCCCGCTGCCCAGCTGCCCCGCTGCCCCACTGCCCCGCTGCCCCGCTACCCCACTGCCACACTGCCAGCTGCCCCACTATCCCACTGCCCCACTGCCCCGCTGCCCCGGTACCCCACTGCCCCGCTGCCCCGCTGGCACGCTGTACCTCTGCCCCGCTACCCCACTTTCCCACTGCCCCACTGCCCCACTGTCCCACCGTCCAACTGCCACTGTCCCACTATCCCACTATCCCACTGTCCCACGGCCCACTGTCCCACTGTCCCACGGCCCACTGTCCCACTGTCCCACGGCCCACTGTCCCACTGTCCCACTATCTCACTATATCACTATCGTCCCGTCCCATGTCCCATGTCCCATCCTACGTCCAGTCCCATGTTCCGTCCCACTGTCCTGTCCCATGTCCCGTCTCATGTCCCGTCCCATTTCCCGTCCCATGTTCCGTCCCCTGTCCCGTCCACTGTCCCGTCCCCAGTCCCGTCCCCTGTCCCGTGCCCAGTACCATCCACAGTCCCATCCCCTGTCCACTCCACTCCAGTCCACTCCATCGTACATTACTATCCGCTCGTGCAAATGCATAGAAGCTTCCATCTGTCGGGTGAGTACGCAACCCACGAATCCATACCAGTTTTTAAGTCAGATCATCAGCTTTCAAACCAAAAAAAAAACATCAAAATCGGTCCAGTAGTTTTAGCGTGATGCTGGAACAAACAAACAAACAGACGTTTACAATTTTATAATAGTTAAGATTACTCCATCCACCACACACACACATGCATTCCTCATTTGAACACACCCCTACACATATACAAAATCATAATAATTAATATGTATAAATATAAATAAAGGAAAATTATAATTTAATAAGTTATAAAGCTATCTACCTATTGAAGAGCGGAGTCTCCTAATACAAAGGAGGCTCCAATGACCAACTAATGTTACCTGTATCTTGTTGATAAAATAAACCTTTTTCTAGTTTTATATTTTTTGTATATTATGAAAAGTTTATTAATATAACAATGTAGTGTGTACCTACTATAAAAAATCATCATGCAAATGAATAAGTTATATTTATTGTTTGCTCAATAGTTTTACGTCGTTTTTGGAAGCCCAAAAAACAGTTTTTGTAAAATCACGTGACACCACGAAAACTTGTAAATTAAGTAAGGAATTATATTTAACAATAAAATTAAGAAAATTATTGTATTATCAACAATTTTCCTAAAAAAAATAAACACGCATAAAATAAAATAAAAGTTCTTTATTTTAACCAAAAACAATTCTTCTTCTTCGTCGTTTCGCTCTTGACAGAGCGGTCGTGGCCATCATGTACTATTGCTGGGGGCTGCTGTAGCTCGTCTCACGATGCCTCGCCACCCTTCCCTGCTTTTGGTTAGTCTGGTGCATTCATGTAATGGCCGTCCCACGGCAGAGTTAATTAAATCAGTCCATCGCATGGGAGGCCTTCCACGCACTCTAAAAACAATTCATATGGCAACTATTTACAATGAAGATCAGTGCCACTGAAAACCTTCACAGGTATGCAAGCTTCTCGCGATGTTTTTCTTCACTGCTAACACAAGGGATAATCAAATTCTAATTCACATATAATATTATTTAACCTAAGAGTTAGAGGTGCGAGCCAGGATCGAACTTAGAGCTTAGATTGAAACCTGGTGGTTACCAGGCTCGTTCGAGTCAGTAATGATTGGTAGCGAGGTAGTGCCTACGCACCTCAGAAATGCCGTGGGGAAATCCTCATGGACGCACTCCGCCCGGGGTAGTGTCGGACTCTTACCGACTAAAAACACCACGGTATTCCTTCAACTACCTTAGCCGGGGGCGTGGGAACCTGTGAGTATTCACACAACCACCCCCGACAGGTCCAGGTCAGCATGCCAGATACGCCAACTGTGTCAGCTACGCCAGCTGTGCTAGCTACGCCAACTGTGCCAGCTAAGCCAGCCGTGCCAGCTACGTCAGCTACACCGGCTGCTGGTCGGGCAGCAGACTACCCCGAGTCTGCTGCTCGCAGGACCTGCCTCCTGTAATTTTTTATAGAGGTTTTCTTCCTCTCTGTCCGGGCGGTGAAGCCAAGACCCTCGGTCCCAAGAGACGTGAGAACACTACTCAGCAGGCACTCCTGGGGTTACGAGATCGACGGGGGCAGGGAAGGACCAGAAATGCTCTACCTAGTGCTTCTTCCGAAACCGGCTAAAACAACATAACAATATAACAAGAAGCACCTACATCACTAACAATTCTCTCAGATAATTAGTTACTTTCTTTATTCATTTCAGCCGGAAGTCGTCCACTGCTGGACATAGGCCTCCCCCAACTGGGGGGATATGCCATAATCGCCACGCTTGGCAGGCGGGTTGGTGATCGTTATTAGAAAGGGATATAATGAGACCAAATTAGTTTCGGTTGTAAACAACAGAACAACACAATTACTCACAAATATACAAGAAACATTGAAACTTGTAACTGTGATAATTATTTTTTGTTATTACAGAGTTCTGCAAAACGACAATTAACAATTTTAGATAATACTAGCTTTTACCCGCGGCTCCGCTCGCGTTAAATTCTGCTAACCCACGTCAGTCCAGTCCAGTCCAGTCCATTCCAGTCCAGTCCACTTTCCCACTGTCCCGCTGTCCCGCTGCCCCGCTGCCCCACCGCCCCGCTGCCCCGCTGCCCCTCTGCCCCACTGCCCCGCTACCCCACTGCCCCGATGCCCCGCTGCCTCACTGCCCCGCTGCCCCACTATCCCACTGCCCCGCCGCCCCACTGCCCCGCTGCCCCGCTGCCCCACAGCATCGCTGCCCCGCTGCCCTGCTGCCCGCTGCCCTGCTGCCCCGCTGCCTAATTGCCTCGCTACCCCACTGCCCCGCTGCTCCACTACCCAATGCCCCGCTGCCCCACTGCCCCGCTATCCCCCTGCCCCACTGCCCCACTGCCCCGCTGCCACACTATCCCACTGCACTGCTGCCCCAGTGCCCCGCTGCCCCGCTGCCCCACAGCACCGCTGCCCCGCTGCCCTGCTGCCCCACTCTCCCACTGCCCCGGTAACCTACTGCCCCGCTGCCCCGGTAACCCACTGCCCCACTGCCCAGCTGCCCCGCTGCCCCACTGCCCCGCTGCCCTACTGCCCCACTAACCATCTGCCCCGCTGCCCCACTACCCCACTGCCCCACTGCCCCGCTGCCTCGCTACGCCACTGCCCCACAGCCTGCCCCTCTTCCCCACTGCCCCACTGCCACAGCCCCACTGCCTCGCTGCCCCACTATCACACTACCCCACTGCCCCGCTGCCCAGGTAACCCACTGCCCAGCTGCCCCGCTGCCCCACTGCCCCAGTAACACACTTCCCCGCTGCCCAACTGCCCCGCTACCCCACAGCCCCACTGCCCCGCTGCCCCACTATCCCACTGCCCCACTCCCCTACTGCCCCGCTGACCTGCTACCCTACTGCCCCGCTGCCCCGCTACCCCACTGCACCGCTGCCCCACTGCCCCGCTGCCCCGTCACCCCACTGCCCCGATGCCACACTGCCCCGCTACCCCACTGCACCGCTGCCCCACTATACCACTGCCCCGCTGCCCCGGTACCCCACTGCCCCGCTGCCCAGCTGGCACGCTGCCCCACTGCCTCGCTGCCCCGCTTCCCCGCCCCACCACGCCGCTTCCCCACCCCGACGCCCCGCTGCCCCACTGCCCCGCTGCCTCGCTGCCCCGCTGCCCCACAACCCCACAGCCCCACTGCACCGCTACCCCACTGCCCCACTGCCCCGCTGCCCCACTGCCCCACTGTCCCACCGTCCCACTGCCACTGTCCTACTGTCCCACTGTCCCACTGTCCCACTATCCCACTGTCCCACTGTCCCACTATCTCACTATATCACTATCGTCCCGTCCCATGTCCCATCCTATGTCCAGTCCCATGTGCCGTCCCACTGTCCTGTCCCATGTCCCGTCTCATGTCCCGTCCCATTTCCCGTCCCATGTTCCATCCCCTATTCCGTCCACTGTCCCGTCCCCAGTCCCGTCCCCTGTCCCGTCCCCAGTCCCGTCCCCTGTCCCGTCCCCAGTCCCATCCCCAGTCCCATCCCCTGTCCACTCCACTCCACTCCACTCCATCATACATTACTATCCGCTCGTGCAAATGCATAGAAGCTTCGATCTGTCGGGTGAGTACGCAACCCACGAATTAATTTTTTTCTTGTTTTCTTTCTTTCTCAAAACCCATACCAGTTTTTAAGTCAGATCATCAGCTTTCAAACAAAGAAAAAACATCAAAATCGGTCCAGTAGTTTTAGCGTGATGCTGGAACAAACAAACAAACAAACAGACGTTTACAATTTTATAATAGTTAAGAAGAGTGGCTGAAAAAAATCTATTTAGTGGATTAGAATTAGGATGATCGGAAACAACAAATTCAATAATCGTGCTGATCAAAAGACAGTATAAAATAATTAAACAAAAACCTTGTTTTTAGGTTTTTCCCTAGTATGATAGGATACTTATTTGTTTCGTTTTACAAATACACCATAAATTTTCATTCCTATTTTCTTACATACGTTATGTCACAAGCAACAATAAATCATATTGTAATGTTGTTACATCACTTCTGGCTATCTATTCCTGGAATAAATCCATGCAACATTGGTGCAACATGAACTTCACAATTTCATCACACGCTAATGAAAATCCTACTTTTGTTATTAAATTAAGTCATTGTTTACGTTTTAAACACCAAAACAGATAGGTAGTAAAACAATTTATTAATTGCATAATTGTCAATTTTTTTATAAATAACAAAAGAAGTCATTTCCCAAATAAACCCAAAGCAAAAAAACGAATAGCTAATAATAATTTATGAACGTGAAACAACAATTTTTAATGACGTGTATAATATCTATAATTTAGTGGATTATGATTGTGACACAAGTTTATAACGTCATGAGTGATCTAGAGACGAACGACGCGTGTACCGTTTCTTCACCATGTGCGCGCAGACTCGCGCGCGCTTGCATAATATATAAGCTTCACATATACAGGCTAAAATAATAGTCTTATATGAGCAGTGAACACGAGTAGACCTCTACAAAATGGCAACTACAATTTTATCCGCGCTTTCCTTGTTGCTACTTGTAAGCGCAGTATCTTCAAAACCAGTTGCGCATGATTCGAAATCAATGCCATCTTCAGTTAGTGTGCTTGATTCTGAAGTAATTAAAACAACCCTTAAGCTTGACACTGAAACAGTTCTAAGTGATGGTGAAGAAAGTGTTAGTGATACTGAAGTAGTGCAAAATCTGGACAGTGTACCTTCACTTGAGGATGTGTTGGTTCCAAGTTTAACAGACGGTTTCAAACTTCTGAGAAGGAGCAAAAGAGAAATGATTGCCCGTCATGGATGTCCCAAAAATAGGATTCGGTATGGCAGGAGGTGCATCACGTATGAAAAGTAAGTTGTAATTCAACATGCTAATATTACAATGTTAGTTTGATTTTACAATGTGTTTTATTAATTATTAAATTGTGTTTATTTCATTAATTTAATATGCCAGTTACACCAAAGATAAATAAAAATTAAGCACTGAGACTAAAAGTTCAAGCTATGTTTACGTTGCTTTAGGAAAATCATAGTATTAAAAACCTTTTAACATTATCGCGACTGCTTTTGATTATATTATATAATCTACGTAAAAATACTGCCTCGTTGGTCTAGTGACTGCCTCGTTGGCCTAGTGGTTGCAAGCGCGACTGCTGAGCGTGGGGTCCTGGGTTCGATTCCCGGGTCGGACAAAGTGTTATTGGGTTTTTTCATTAGGAAATTCTCAGTAGCAGCCTGGAGTCTGGATTTGTGCCCGATTAGTGGCAATAGGCTCGCCCCCTATTACATGGGAATATAACATAACTGGCGAGATGTGGGTGTATTATACACCTCTGCCTACCCCTTTGGGGAAATACAGGCGTGATGTTATGTTATGTTATGTTACGTAAAAATAAGTTAACAATTTTTTTTCAAAACTTATAGATATGTACCTAGTAAGTAGTAACCTTATTTATCAAATAATTAATTCTTATTATCTTGTCCTTCCAGATATGAAAAACTAGTGCAACAATTTGAAGAGTAGGCAATGCTTGAAGATTCTACTCCGAACATAAAATTCGTCGGACTTGTCCTCTGTGAAGTAGCCAGTCAACTGAGTGGCAAGCCTCGTTATCTTCCCTGGAGTGGCTGGAGCTCAAAAGTCATCAATTTGTTGATTTATTTCACCAGGTTTCACTTTATAATGAAAATAAGTATCCTAAAACATACTCTAGAATTTGCGTTATTTGCTTTAGGGCGAAATTCTTCAAAAATTGAAGTTAAGTCTAGAATAAAACAAGTATTATTTGCATTCCACCTCTAGTCTATAAAAGGATGAATAGAATCGAATAAGTTACTTAATAATGTACGAAATACAAAATATTTTTTTACTCACTTAATCTTTCTTGAAAATATTTTTATTACAAAAGGTACTTTTTCTAATTTTACACAACTTTATTAAAGAAAATAAAGTATGAATAAAAAATATTAGAATCAAGAAAGATTGAAATTAAAATAGAATTATAAACACATTTTGATTCTGAAACATTAGTTTTGTTGCGAATTTTATTTTAAACTTTAGAAGTAAGTTAATTGTAGTATTTATTGATCTTTTTCTCTAGTCATTTTGTTAAAATAGGTTTTATAATAATCATGATCAGTATCATAAACATCTTAATTTCGATAACTTTTGTACATGTTATTTAGAAAACAATAATAATGTAACAACATATATATTTTATTCTATTTACATGTTTTACACAATACATGTAAATAAATAAGATTTCAAGAAGACTATTTCTGTCATATAATAAGATGTGATTTGATAGCCTTAATTAATATTTATCATCATATTTGTATATTAATTTGTTAGGAAACTTGTCTGTGATATATTTTTGTACTTGTAGTGTTAATTTGAAGCTTTATTTTCATAATAATTTTTATAAAATCATATCTAGTCATAATTTTAAATAAATAACTAAACGCTTAAATCATTACATTCCCCACCTTTCATAATCATCAAAAATATAATTATATTAGACGCATTACATCATTTGTATTTTATTATATTAATTGTAAACAAATTAATATTTTACATAATAAAATAGTTTTACATGTTACACCAATGTTCATTGTAATTTATGCCAAATACGTTTTAGAAATATATTATGTACAACTGTTGAGTAGAAAAAAGTAAATTATTGTATTATTAACTTATTTATCATAAAAAATAAACGGACGTAAAATTTAATATCCTAAGTTTTTTATTTTGACCAAAAATAATTCATATGACAACCATTGACTATGACGATCACTGCCACTTCCTTCCTCATACAACCTGAACTTCTCAGTTGTGCAGGTTTCCTCATGTTTTTTTCCTACACATCTAACACATGTAATAATAATGTTCTTCATATCCTATGGTATATATCGTGTATGGAGTGTTGCAGTCATTTATGGCATGGCTCCGCCAAATACCAGCTTGCCACTCTTGACTCGATTCAGCGCAAAGCTGAGAGGCTAATTGGTGATGAACTGCTAGTAAAATCCAAGCTACAAAGCTTAGCCATAGACGCACAGTTGCTTGTTTGTCAGTGTTCTCAGGCAGTACTTTGGAGAGTGTGCGCAAGAGCTCCATAAGCTTATTCCGTTTTCTCCTTTTTTTCATCGGAATACACGACGCACTGCAGTATATCATCCACATTTGGTAGAAGTTCCTACTATCAGGACTAAGCGCTTTGAGAACTCTTTCATAATGCGCACAGCCAAGTTGTGGAATTCACTGCCGGCATCTGTATTTCCGGGCACTTACAACCCTAACGCCTTAAAAGCTGGAGTGCATCGGCACCTAATAGGTTTACTCGCTCCATCGTCGACCACATCTTGACAAAGCTGTCTAGATTGCGATCAAGAGCAGATCTATTAATCATAAAAAATAAAAATGTATTCTAAAAGTAAGACATGCGAACCAGGATAGAACTTAGATCCTTTATAGAAGGCAAGCAATGAAACTTGGTAGTTAAAAGTTTGTTAGCTTATTCGAGCTGTCAGAGATTGGTAGCGAGGAAGTGGGCTCGTCATGGACGCGCCTTAGATGTGCCCCAGGGGCCCACCCAACGATCGCCGAAACCACCCAAAAAAACACAGCATTTCATGCAATACCTATATCTATAACCTTAAAGAGAAAACATTTTATGTTATAAGACACATGTAAAAGGGCCAGCCTATTTCCATTAAACGGGCTCTAATCCAGACTCCGAGCTGCTACTGAAAACACCCAATAAAACTTTGCCCGACCCGGGAATCGAACCCACAATCGCGATGCGATGAATGCTTTCGCTATTCTGTATTTTGCTCAGTATTTAAGGGGAATGTAGAAGCCAAGTGCCACCCCCATCAGTAAATAATATGCTGAATACATCAATTATCGAAAATCCTTTAAAAAAGATTAAAGTACAGGTACTGTAGTTTAATTAGAAACTATTAGTTGTAGATATGTGTTTTATGCGAAAAAAGGTCACTTTTGGAACTTTTTGTATCTACAACTACAGCGAACTATAATTTACAGAGTTAATAGTTTCCAAATTCAATCGTTAAAAAAAGATTTTCGATAAATGGTGTATTCAGCGAGTAATAGTTTTTTTCACTGATGGGGCGCCACTTGGCAACTACATTCCCCTTTAGGACTCGCCAAAAAAAGTAGGTATTGTAATTGTACCTACTTGATACACAGGTATTTGCAATATGTTGTCATCAATCGACTGACCACGCCCTTAGACCTTAGAAGGAGTTACATAAATCAACAATATTGCAGCATACGAATATTGCATCACAATTGTTCAAGTTATTACTTGAAACAGAGGAATAAAATAATTATTTATGCAACACGAATTACGCAATTACACAAGATTTTTCCAAATGAAAATTTCCCACCCGTCTATACCCTCCCTTTTGTTCAGTTTCTATACAATTTCTAGGAACACTGTATGATGCAAATAATAAACAACTTGTTGCTATATTATACTTACAAATTTATGTAATAATAAATGTGAAGGTATTTTATGTGTATTTATTTAAGTATCTATTGCTGTATTACAACTACTTTTAGGTTTCTTATCTTTTTTTACACACTTTTGTCTACATTTCTAACTTATTACTCCTCTCGCAGGTCTGCTGGTAGAAATTTCATTGAAATAAACAGTACCTTTTACATAAATTATAAATAAATAAATACCTATTATAAAAGTTACAGTTTTGGTTTCCGCTATTCATGAACTCACATAAAAAAATATTAAAAGACCCGTGAGAAAATATAAATACGTAACACAGTCACGGAAAAAATGCTTCGAAATAAATGAATGATTCTGTGCATATTTTTGTGAAAAAGATTCCCTACGTGACTCATAATATTACTCATTCGGTAGGAAATTGGCGTAACTGTAATTACAATAACTGTATGAGTAGTAGTAGAGCTCCTTGTGAAGGAGCTTGTCCGGGGAAGTACTACCACCGTACCTACTTATGCCGCCATACAGTGATGGATGCTTGTATTATGTGTGAAGGGTCTGGTATAATAACTATAGTGAGTTAAATTCATAATTATTAATACCTATAAACAGTTTCACTCACGAAATTCCATCGGGTGTGCCCGACTAGTTTCAAGCTCGACCTGAGCCCTTAAACATGAGCTGGTTGCGCGCCGGTGTCGCAGACCGAACTGTGGGGGCCACAGCGGACACTAGCGCTACGCTAGCGACGATGGAGCGTTCGGTTTCGGTGGCGGATTAAGGGCTCCGGTCGAGCTTGAAACTAGTCGGGCACACCCGATGGAATTACGTGAGTGAAACCGCGTTTATTAATTAAGAGTATGGGTCACGGGTGTGGGTGAAATTACAATCACATGAGACTTTCCATCTTCATGTCTCAGTTTGGCGAACCGACTTACGGTAACATTTCATGCAACAGTCTAGGTAGTATTGCAGTTTTTATGAGCGAAAGTATTCGCATAACATCAGGTGGACCTGTAGCCAGCCTGTGTAGCCTGTTTCGCCATCCCAAAACATTAAAAAAAAATACTCCAATGTTCCACCAAAAGAGCGCTATTATACTGTTTTTACGTACTTATGAAAGCATACATTTGAAGTATAATACTCGAAAAAATGTAAATCAAAATGTTTTTTATTTCAAATAACCCTAATAACCAGCACTTTTGAAACGTCAGGCTCTAGTTGCACGGTTCCAAATTTTAGGTCCTATGGAAAAGAACCAGCAAGAAACTCCATGGATATACTCTTTTTAAAATAAGTATTTGATAAATACATCAAATTCATTCAAATAATGTGAGTATAATGTAGGCTAATGTCAAAAACAAACAAAAAGATTAATACTGTGAATATTAATTTTAGAGATAAACCTAAAAAAAGTTTCCTTAGTATGTAGGAGCTGACCTGTCCCGAGTAGTCCCGACAGACGCCACCCGTTTACGAGCATGACGCGAGCATCAGCCATCGTTTAGCTCAACCATATTGAAGGGAACTTCTTCTTAGTGTCGACATGAGCCACATAATGATAATAGCTCATGTTGTGGGGTAAAGATTAGCCAGTCAGCAGGTTGGTAGCGGGGCTGACTGCCCAGGGTGCGCCGGACGATCAATTATATATCGTCACTCGTGAGGGCTCTTTAAGTGCATCCCAGGGAAGGGAAGGGTAGGGCAGGTAACTTAAAGAGCAGATACTTAAACGTAAGTATGCGACATTTAAGTGAAACAAACACTATACCAGTACTGAAACGATATAAAAAGTTAACCACTGTGGTAGGTATATGATCCAAAACCGTTTCATGCGAAAGGCCATAGGCGCTCCATGGTACTTACGCAATGTCCAACTCCACCTAGACCTCAAACTGCCGACCATCAAGCAGTATTTCAAGCGTGTCTCTAAACGCTACTTCGATTCCGCTCCCAAGCATCCCAATCCCTTGGTCGTGGCGGCCACCGTATACCAGCCTTCAGCCATCAGCAAAATTCGCCGTCCCAGATACACACTCATCGAACCCGGTGATGCAATAACCCTCCTCCAGGAGTCAGATAAAACTTTTTAACAAAAAATTGAACCGACGAAAACAGAAACTGAAAAGCGAAAAATAACTAATTATGAGTCGGCGCCAAACGAAATTTTAACAAGCAAAGTGCGTGCAAGTTGCAAGTGGCCGAGCGGAGAACGCATTTTTGGAAAGTAATTGTTTATCGTTGAAAATTTCACGTTGTATTTGATGTGACGTTGTTTTTATTATTTATTTAAAGTAATTTAATGATCTTCGTTGATTGGTTGTTTGGCGCCGACTCATAATCAGATAATTTTCGCTTTTCAGTTTCTGTTTTCGTCGGTTAAATTTTTTGTAAAAAAGTTTAATTTTTAATTTTTTTGTGGTTAAAATCTAACTCCAGGTCTCCATTATGTCGTAGTGTCTAGAACTATATTTATGTGTGTCAAGTTTCAACAGAATCAGTTAACAGGTAAGAATTCAGTGGGTGAACAAACACTCATCCCCTGTTTTACTACTCTTAGGGGTGGATTTTGATTTTGAAATTTAAATAGGACCTACTTCGAAATATAATGGATAGCCATTAAAAAAAGAATCATCAAAATCGGACCACTCGGTAAAAAGTTATGCGTGGTCACACATAAAAAAAAAAAAATATATATATACTATATTATATATATTGAGAACCTCCTCCTTTTTTTCGTCGGTTAATAAAAATACAAGTACACTCCGACGCCGTCGTCCAAAATATCGTCCCCACCGGCGAGGACCGACGCGACACCCACACAGATACCGAGAGTACGACTTTCGAGAAACAGAACACGATGCAGCAGCGGCTGCCGGGGGGACCGGTGGCGGGGTCCCCCAGCTGCACCCTGAGTCGAGGTCCGAGCTGGCCGATTAACGGCGATTCGCGACTAGCGCGTCACACACACACCCGATATACCAAAAGTCCGCCACTTTCGAGAAAATTCATTCCTGACGCAGCAACGGCTGCTAGGGGGACATAGGAATGGCGGGGTCCCCCTGCCATGCCCCAACGAGGTCCGAGCCACCCCCTTGGGGGACGCCCGTTTGCGGTATTGAAACCGCAATTTTAGTTTTAAGTGTAGGATTAGGGAAAAAACCTTCGGCGAATGGAGTCCCACATGGGACTCTCCGCCAGCTAGCCCGGTTAAGCAGAGATGGTACCTCGGTACCAGCTGCGAGAATCAATTAGAAAAAAAAAATTTAAAAAAATGTAGGTATATGATTTTGATGTATCCTGCGTTATTAACGTACTATTAGATATTCTGTGGTTATAGTATTATATTATCTGTGGTTGGGATCAAAATAGGCACCTTCTAATCCAATGTAGTCCCTGTTTAGTACCACCAAATTACGTAGACGTAATATCAATAAAAATAGCCCATATGACAAAAATAGAATATAAAAATTATTACCAAAAAATGTTCGATGAGAAAATACCAATCAGTCATTATTAAGGTAAGTACTAAATTCTATGCATATTTTAATTATGAGGATTTCAGTAACGTGATTCATATGCTGTTGCATACCAAATAAGGTATGTAAAGGATAAAATTTAAACAAATAATGTTGAATATAGTCCTTAATGGAATCAAAAAAGCAGCTGATAATTGAATTTAGTCCTCGTTGTTCAGATAAAGAAAAACAAGTGATTTTCCAATTTGTCCATAATAGGATCAAAAGACGCGGTTAATACTCTAGTATAGTCCTCGTTGAGATGAAAGAGGCAGTTAATTATATCTTATACAATAATTATTTTATAAACACCCATCAAAATAATTTAAAATACTTATCATAAGTGTGAAAACTAAGGCGTGACGAATTTCTGACAAAGAAGGAAATATACAAAAGATAATCCGTTACTGGTTTTCCCGATACTAACCCTCTATATGCAGATCTACACGAGATGTAATGGATTTTAAATTGTGTCTAGAATTGAGGCCTACAAGAGGTTAAGAACCTTTCTTTCAACCTCAGTGTCGCGTGGTTGGCTTGAAAAAAACTTAAGATAAGATATGATAACTAATCAAAAGCAATTACATCATACAAACCAAATTAATACTATGCAACAAAGGTTGTGCAACATGAAAATGTTACAACCAAACGAAACATTTTTATTGAATAAAATAAATTCTATAATGATTTTAGTAAAGTTAATTTTATAACAGTAAAAATAATAATTTACATTACAACTTTGTGACGTTAAAATTGCGTGACGCACCCACTGACGTCATAGGTGTCTGGTCTAGCTGTTTAGTCCGGTTTGGTCATTTAAAAGTGAGCGCGACACAGCAGCGTTCATATAGTCATCAGTCATAGGTTTGAGGATACACTTTTACGTCCGAAGCCGGCAAGAGCAGACGTACAAAATGGCAATCAAAATGTTTTTCGTGTTTTCCTTATGTATGTTGGCTTCGACAGCATTTTCGCTTCCAATTTCACATGATTTAAAATCCGTGCAATATTCTGACAGTGTCCGTGATACTTATGTAAATGAAAATACTCCTGTGATTGATACTGAAAAAAATCCAAAACCTGAAGAAAGTGAGGTACTTGATAATAAACTAGTGCAAAGTTTAGACACTGTTACTCCACCTGATGCTGTACCGGTTTCGAGTTTCAATGAAGATGGTCTCAAGCCCCTAAAAAGGAATAGAAGATCAGTAATCGTTCGCCATAGCTGTCCGCGAGGGTACCGGTGGTATGCAAATAAATGCGTCACATTTGCAAAGTAAGTTTTTATTACTGTATCATTGTTTTAAATCGTCTGTAATGTCTAAAACCTTTCCCCATGTTTTTCTTTGGTCACAATTCTGTGCTACTTCTTGTCAATTCTCAAAGAAGACATTCAATTTATCCTCCGATCTCATTCGTGGTCTACCAAGACCCTGAAAATAGATTTTTACATACTGGGTGTCAGGAAAACGCTTCCGAAAATGAAAATAGGTGATAGTGCTGGTGATAACTGATACGAAACCGCAAAAAAAAAAATGCGTTTATTTTTTTAGATTTTTCATACATAACCAGCTCTGGGAAGTTAAATAATAATAAATAATAAATCATTTATTTATTTCTCCACCACATAAAGAATTTTTACCGTGTAAATTATTAAAATAAATATTTGCTTAACATTATGCAGTGGAACAATAAAACTGATTTGCAAAAAACCCCACTTATTTACTTAATGTTTTAAAGATCGCAATGTAATCCAAATAAAATATCAGTTGGCACTAGGGGTGAACAACATCCACTAGCATACGCAGTCAGTGTCGTAGCGAGCGTAGGTAGGTTAGGTACGCGCGGCATTGAACCCGAGTTTTGTACGCTTTACATTGCGGGTTTGCAAAATACCAAATCACTAAAACAATGAATATTGGCTAGTGGTTATTGTTATTCGATTGTGTTTAGGTAGTATAATAATAGCCTTTCAGTTTCGGGAGCGTTTCCCTGACACCCAGTATCTTAAACGAAATGATATTTATTTTATTTGGTATAATTAATTATTCATGCAATGCATTTAAAATTTTATATCGGGGTGATTCCAAATTCAAAATAATATTGAGTTTGATAAAAACACGTTATATTAATATACCTAATCATACCTATAAGTATGTGCGTTTAATTAATTATGTGTTGTTGTTGTATTTTATTCGAGTTTAAAATATACAAAAAACCAAGGTTATCCAGTTTTCTATTAATAAGTGGTATAAATAATTATATAGCAACATTCATAACTTGAGATAGACCCATAATATATATATATATTTACATACATTAAAGGCAGCGATAATTATGTTGAGCTCGTTTCTTTTCTTCGTCGATATGTAGATAATACTGTTTCGTAAAATCTCAGGGTTATCATGAATGTAACCTTTTTGTTTTATTTCCAGGTATGAACAATTGAAGAATGGAGACGACAAAAGATGAAATGTTTTACTTTTTTCCTTTTTCGCTTTACATACCTAAATTTATTACACTAAAGTCTGATAACTTTAAAAGCTGTGTGACAACTCCCCTCCGCCTCAGTGTTGTTACCACTTTTAAGTTTTATTATAATTAGTTATAGTATGTATTATAATTATCTAGTTCCGTTAGTTTGACCGTTGACGACATGTATGGCGCAGTGGTTGAGCGATCGGCTTCTGCTCGAAGGGTCGCGGGTTCGATCCCCGCACGGAATAAATACTTCTGTGATCCACAAATAATTATTCCAGGTCTGGGTGTTTGTGCAAAAGTAATTTATTATCTAGTCACTTAAAATACTTCACCATGTGATACTCTGTGTACCTTTTTATTATTTGTTATTTCTTTTAGTATTTTCATTTAATGAGATTTTATTTTACTTAAGCATTTCATGCTTTAATTGTAATTTATTATTATTTTATTTATTATGTCTCGTCAAGAATTTTCTAGAAAGAAAAAATTGTGTGAGTGTACGTAAAAAAAAACTAAATGTAAGCATCGAAAGCTGTGTTTGTATAAGACGTAATAGGAATCGTTCAAAATGACATTCAACATTCCATAATAGGCCTTTATTTATTTATTGTCTCTGTTTTAAGGTTTAGCAGTTATGAATAAGTATTTAATTTACCGATCATAATTACATAATTATGTATGTTCACTTTCATATCAATAATATTGATATTTATAAATCGTTATTGGATGTTTATCTATCCATATTGATTTGTAAATGTAAATATAATAAGTGTTTTTCTGTAATACAACTTCTTCACATACTTTTTGACGTGATAAAAATGTATTTATTATAAAAAATTGTATTAAACGTTTCAGAAACAAGAATTTACATGTTCTGCAAGGTAAAAACATGTTGCGTGTAAACATTACGCGTTTCATCTTATGACGCGGTGGCGCGACGCCATACGTCGTTATAATATAAAACTAAACTCTCTTATCTTATTTCTCGATAGCTTACTATCGTAGTTGCTATCTAGTATTAAATTTTATTGTATTTTGAACGCAATGAGAATGTTATGCAAATTTATTTCAAATTACTAAATTTGATTAAATACTGGATTCCGTCCGCTTCGCTTGCGAAAGTTTTGAACCGCCTTTACATTCCTATCAGAGACTGAATTTGAAAAACCCCTTTTTGAAGTCAAACTTCTTTAAGCACGCTTGACTTGGGGTATAAGCTGGTGAATACGTTACAAAAAGTGTGGCGAACGGAGGGAGTAGTGCGGGTCGGGTGCGGGGAACGAGGTGCGCGCGAGACGGCCGGCCACGACACAGCGCCGGCAGATGTACGCGCGCCGCGCCGCCATTTCTTCGTTCTCATTGAAATAGTATTGAGGAAGATATAAGTTAGTGACCTTACCTTTTCAAATCAAATCAAATCAAATACTTTATTTCGGACGACTAAAAGATCCATAATTTGTTAGTAACAGACATGAACTTAAATACTAATGTTAGTAACATCATAAAGTGACATATATTTGAATTTTCTTACATAGATCACCCGACAGCTAGGTGATCACTTTATGCACAATTTTTTTAAACATAGCGGAGCAAGTATCTTCTGCTATCGCCTTCAGGATATTGTTGGGACTCTTTTCGCTTACAATTGTTTTTTAACCATTAATATGCGCTAAACTACTAGCAAAAAGTTACGTTAGAAACGTCTACGCAACATTTCGCGTATATAGAGTTTAGAATCAGTTTGAGACACACAGCGCAATTGTTTTGTTTGTCAGTCAGATATTCAGTCAGTCACAAAAGTGATTTGTATCCACAGACATAGTAAAAAATATAGACTAAGTGCTGCGAATAACCATAGCGACGCCAAGAAAAACCGTGCTCCTTCATATACAATCAGTGCTCACGTACACACCATGCACCTGAAGGATATTTGTTTTCGCGATGCTTACTGGAAGATGCCGCGACATGTGAAGTGAGAGGGGTGAGCACGGCTTAAGGTGCATGTGTGTGCGTGAGCACTGGTTGTACATGAAGGAGCACGGTTTTTGTTGGCTTCACTATGGTTGTTCGCAAAACTAAGTCTATATTTTTAGTATGTCTGTGTTTGTATCGTAGAATTAATTATGTTAAAATAAGTTCTAATGATTGATTTTTTGCTCAATACCTCATACTATACGTGGGACACTCAGAAAGTTTTGCGAAACTAAAAAAAATTGTTCTATACGTACATATATTTTTATCAAATCTTTTCAAAGTACTTTCCACCAGCCTCTATACAAAGATTCATGCGCCTAAACCAGTTTTCAAAACACTTTTTCCAGTCCGCCGCAGACACCTCGTTTACAGCCTGCTCGAACGCAGCCAGCGCATCTTCCGGCGACGAAAATTGTATCCCTTTGAGCTGATTTTTTATTTTTGGGAATAAAAAGAAGTCACACGGTGCTAGATCAGGGCTGTAAGGAGGGTGACCCAGGAGTTTGACTGGCGTGCTGTCCAGGAAGTCCCTCGTTTTGAGTGCGGTGTGCGCAGGTGCATTGTCGTGGTGGAGCAGTAGCCCGCGGAGCCCTGTGTTTGGTCGCTTGTTGCTTATAACAGAGAAAACTTCTGGCAAACATTTGGTAGTATACCATTCGGCATTAATGCTTCTTTGATCCCGTAAGGGAATTGATACCAAGTGGCCAGTCAAATTAAAAAAGCTAGCGATCAAAATCTTACCCCCGCTTCTAGATCGCTTCACTTTGGTAGGCGTTGGCTCATTTTGAAACACCCAAACAGTCGACTGGCGCTTGGTTTCTGGGTCGTATTGATAAATCCAGGACTCATCACCTGTAACGATGTCGTAAACATGCCGAGACGAGCCTGCTTCAAATTTGTTAAGCATATCACGGCACCATTCCACCCGGGCCTGCTTCTGAGCATCGGTGAGGTTGTGCGGCACCCAGCGTGATACTATCCTCCTCACGCGAAGATGGCTGTGTAGAATCTCGTGAACGCTTCCCGATCCAATCTTCAATATGTGTTGAATCTCCTGATATGTAATTCGCCTATTGTCTTGGATTAAATTTTTCACTGCTAGCACGTTTTCTTCGGTAACAGCTGTCAAAGGGCGACCGCTTCTTTCGTCATCCCCCAAAGTTGGTCGACCGCGCTTGAATTCGTTATACCAACGATACACGGTTGCCTTGGAAGGGCCTTCATCCATGAATGCCATTTGAAGTCTATCGTACGATTCATCCGGTTTCAGGCGACACTTGAAATCGTATAAAATCATAGCTCTAAAATGTTCCCGGCGCAGATCCATATTTCAGTGAGACACAATACTTTGAATTAACTCGCAAAAAATGTGGAGGGAAATTTTGAAATTAGAACTTACTTATTTTTACTTATAAATAATCATATTTTCGAAAAACATTATAACTGGCCAGTCTCCCATATATAAAAACTTTTTTTCGCAATACTTTCTGAGGGGCCTGGTATAAATTCTCAGTTTTTGTATGCATTTTTATAAAATGCTTAACTTGTATTGTAAAATCCTGCCTGGTAGGTACTATAAAAAGTGAGATTAGTTATTATCGTAATTGTAATAAATTATTGTATTTAATTTATATTTTATATATATGTTAAAATAAATGTTTACATTACAGGAATGTTTGTTTAATTTTGTTATTAGTACCTTTAACGAAAACATATACTAAGTCCTAACACTGTATTATTAACAGAACTATCGACCATTGACTCATTTTGTCATTGACATTGATCGACTGCCTCGTTGGTCTAATGGTTGCAAGCGCGACTGCTGAGCGTGGGGTCCTGGGTTCAATTCCGGGTCGGGCAAAGTGTTATTGGGTTTTTTTCATTAGGAAATTCTCAGTAGCAGCCCGGAGTCTGGATTTGTGCCCGTTCAATGTCAATAGGCTCACCCCCTATTACATGGGACTATAACATAACTGGTGAAATGTGGGTGTACTATTACACCTCTGATTTCCCCGAAGGGGTAGGCCCATCGGGGAAATACAGGCGTGATGATAACATCAGTTAACATAAGTTATGTTATGCTATCGACCATTTGCAGAGTACATGCAGTATCTCTGCTTCTTAACTTCACACTATAATGACTGATTTAGCTATTCTTGCATAATAATCAGCCCAATACTGTCCCACTGCTGGGCATGGGCCTCTTCTCAGTAAAAGAAGGGCTTAGATTAAGTCCACCACGCTGGCTTAGTGTAGATTGGAGGACTTCACACTTCATCGAGAACTGAATGGAACACTCTTCGTTGTGCAGGTTTCTTTATGATGGTTTCCTTCACCATTTAGTCGTGATTACCAAAACAAACACAGCATTTCATGCAAAACCTACAACTATAACTCACTACCATGTCTCTATCTCAGATAGTTACCATAAAGAGGAAACACTCACCATTTATCACAGTATTTATAATATTATGCTCAGTATTTAAGGACTCACACAAAAAAGTAGGTATTAGAATTGTACATGATTCACCGGTGTTTGCAATATGTTGTCATCAACGCACAGGACTTGCAACGCCCTTAGACCCTAGAAGAATTAGCTCCATAACAATCTGCAACATGAGAATATTGCATCACAATTGTACAAGTTCAATAAACGTAGGAATATTGCATCACAATTGTACAAGTCATTACTTTAAAAACAGGGAAATGAAATAATTGTGCAACACGAATTGTGTAATTTCATAAGAATATTCCGAATATAATATGAGGCCTACGTCCAGCAGTGGACGTCTTTTGGCTGAAATGATGATGATGATGATGATAATTATGATTTCTAGAAACATTGTATGATGCAAATTATAGTTCTGCTCGTGATCGAAGTTTTCTGTCCAAAATTTATATATCTGGATTTCGCTGCGCATGTGTTAACGCGTTAAAATGGCAAATAATTAGTGAAGGTAGGCACATCTATTACCACATTGAATTAACTAGTCTGTTTCTCAATAAGATACTGCTAACGTCACCCAAAAATAAAAATAAATAAATAAAAAAAACTGTTATCACATGTGTATATCAGTCTTTAATAAATTGCCAAGAAATTTAAGGGAGCTCCCATTCAAATACTTCAGAATTAAGTTACGCAAATGGTTGGTAGATAAATGTTTCTACACGATTCAAGAGTTTATGCAAAATAATGTGTCGTAAGTTTGTAGTGATAATGTACAATTTTCAGAATTAATGTAATGTTTTAATAATAATGTTTACCAATAATAATAATGCAAAGTATTAATAACGAATAATAATTATAATGTATAATAATAAAATAATAATGTAAGTTTAATTATGAACTTTAATAATACTGTGTAATAATATGGGCATGGGCAATATAATGGGCACAATAATAATAATTTACAATAATAATAAAATAGTTCAATTGGTTTCATCTATACTGGATTTTTGCATGCTTAATACAAGCAGAATATAGCAATGTTCCTAAACCACCAATTTTTATATCTGGTACCACCTGTATTCTACGCAAATAAATGATTCTTTCTTTCTTTCTTTCTTTCAAAAGAAGTATTCAAATTGGAAGTCCGAGTTGGTAGTTGGAATTCGATACCTTTTTTTGCCTTGGGGAAATCCTCATGGACGCACTCCGTCCGGGTACGGTGGAGCCAGTGTCGGACTCTTACCGACTAAAACCACCACGGTGTTCCTTCAACTATCTTTAGCCGGGGGCGTAGGAACCCGTTGGTATTCGCACAACCACCCCCGAAAGGTCCCGGCCCGCCACAAGCAGGCGAGCCCCTTCTCCCCGTGCGGCCTAACGTCAGCCGCACCCTCGCCGGCAGCGCACACGGAACGCTGCGAGCCACCTCACGGGCCCCGCCATGACCACAGCGGTGACACTCCGTGAACGTGTGAGCTCGCTCGCCGGTGACCTTGAGCGAGCGCGTAAATGCAATAGGCCTTGGCCGAGGCAGCCGAGAGACTGCCCGTTCCACATGCCGCGCACCGCGCACGGACCCCGCGCTCGCCCCGACCCGCACACATAGTTGCGAGCAATTTTACGAGCACACATGCTTAAGTGTCGCTTCTTGTCGTTAGTATATATTCTATGCCATGACGCAGCCAATACGTCGATGTGACGCCCACTCCAGCCGCACACGCCCCATTCGCCCAGATCGAGCCCCTCCCGCGCCAGAACATCCGCTACAGGCAATAAGATCACCTGAAGGATAATAATGTCCCCTAATGAAAGGATATTTATTGCCCGTACCCAGGATGCACCGGTCTAACAACTGCCGTTCCCTCCAGACGTGTCCTGAAGAACTAGCAGCCGTCAGGCACACGTGCAGGTTTTCTGGCCAGCACCCCTAGATTCGATACCTACCACCAGCAGATTTCACGGTAGTTTAGCAGCTTTTCAAAATATTAACTACTACTCTGTCCTCATTATAAGTGTAAGAACCACAGAAATAGATAGAATGGTTGTAATCACAATTTTACTTGCGATTAATGCGTGGCAACTTTTCGAACAAACTACGCCTCCCATATTGACGTCATTAATTTTTTTAAATTTACTTTAATCAAATGTACTTTACAGCTTTTGTTTCTGCAGTTAGAAACAGCACAATAAGGCATTTTACGGGTTTTTGTTACAGTATTTACAGAAACAAGTCATAAGGTGTACTGAGAAAGGCTTTGAAATGCCATGCACTATGGTGCAGAGTGTTGGCACGCGCGCCCTGCCCACTACTTCTTTCTATTTCTGTGGTAAGAATCAAGGCGTGGCGGATGTGACATTATTGTTATTCAACTCAAATAACTGTTATCCTTGAGAAATACACGAAAGAAAATCCGTTACTGGTTGCCCTGATATTAAGAACCCGTCTTGCAACCATAGTGTCACATGATCGGTTTAAAATAACATGAGATAAGATTATAAAAAACAAAAGCATCACTTACATCATTAAAAAACTAAAACGAAACAAAAACTATGCAACAAATATTACCTACGTAAGGCGGCCCATACACCTACAATATAATTGCGCAATATAATATACACACCGGCACAATTAGCGGAACACAAAAAAAGCAGGATTTTAAAATCTTTTACTTGAGGAACTGGCCAGTTATGATATTTTTTTAATTTATTGTCAAATTTGAAAATAGAAAATTAGATGACATACACTTTTTTCATTCATTTATTTTACCCTTATCTCTTCTCATGGGTGTCGTAAAAGGCGACTAAGGGATTCACCAGAGCATGGGCAGCAGCGTTCTCTGAGTA
This sequence comes from Asteroscopus sphinx, assembly GCA_949699075.1. Lineage (NCBI taxonomy): Eukaryota > Metazoa > Arthropoda > Insecta > Lepidoptera > Noctuidae > Asteroscopus > Asteroscopus sphinx. The sequence continues at coordinate 5,101,491 of OX453014.1, forward strand.
TTTAACCAACCAACTGCGATCGCCAACCCGCCTGCCAAGCGTGACGATTATAGCATATCCCCCCCTTAATTGGGGGAGGCCTCTGTCCAGTAGTGGACGTCTTTCGGCTGTAATGCTAAAAATACACTTTTTTCATTCATTTGTTTTATTTTCCCGAACAATACGTTTTGTCAACTTGTTCGAGTAATAACTACGTAATTGTAATTTTTTTGAAAAATTGCACTTAATCATCATCCTCCGAGCCTTTTCCCAATTATATTGGGGTCAGCTTCCAGTCTAGCCAGATGCGGCTGAACATCAGTATTTTACACGGAGCGACTGCCATCAGACCCCCGCAACCCAGTTACTGGGTAATACTGACATTCGGGGGTTAGACCAGTTGTCAGACTTTCAGGCTTCTGACTACCCGTAACGACTGCCATAGATATTCGTATGACAACCGGGACCGACAGCTTAACGTGCTCTCCGAGGCACGGAGGGGTCTCGATGTGTAACGAAACGGTCACCCATCCACAGACTGACCGCGGCAAGTGCAGCTTAACCTTGCAGATCGTACAATCCGCGCAGTCGTTGCTTCGCTACGAGCCCCTCAAAAAAAAAAAAAAAATTGCACTTAATGGTTTTTTATAAATTTGTTATTCTATAGGCAATTTTGTTTATTAAAAGCTCTTTATTATGCCTGACATAACATCACTGGAAATCATTAGGGCTGATGAAATGAGAAGAAATGGCCATACCTACAGATCGATTGCCTCAAGGCTTCGTCGACCAGTATCAACGATTCATCGCAGCATCTAGCGGTACAGATCGTCTAATTCTCTTGTGAGGAGGAGGGGTCAAGGTAGAAAAAGATGTACATCGAGGCGAGATGACAGTTTTTTACAACTTGGGAGTTCGTAGGAATACGCGATTAACGGCTGTACAAGCTCGAAATGAACTGGAAGACGTTCGAGGAGTACGAGTAAGTGAGCGTACAGTTCGCAGGAGATTTGAAGAAGTTGGTTTAGGGTCGTATATACCTGCCAAAGGCCCAAAACTTGAGAGACGTCACCGCGTAAACCGATTAAGCTATGCGCGAGAACATCGTCATTGGGATTTGAACGAATGGCAGCAGGTTCTCTTTACTGATGAGTGCAGAGTTCTTTTAAAACAGATCGATGGGAGACAGCGAATATGGAGACGCAAAGGAGAACGCCACATACAGTCTAATTTTGAACACACAGTGGCTTATGGTGGCGGCTCGATTATGGTTTGGGGAGGGATATGTTTGGGAGCTCGCACGGAGTTAGTGATAGTCACAGGAGGGACCATGACAGCAGATCGATACATCAGAGACATTTTAGAAGAACATGTTGTACCATTTGCCCCATTTATTGGTGACGACTTTATTCTAATGCAAGATAATGCTCGTGCTCATAGTGCACAATCGGTACAGGCATATCTGAGCCACGTAGGTATACCGGTGATGCAGTGGCCAGCAAATTCCCCCGATATGAATCCGATAGAGCATGTCTGGGACTTGCTAAAAAGAAGGGTTAAATCCAGAATGCCACCCCCCAACAATCTGAATGAACTTGGAAACGCATTACTTGAGCAGTGGGAGCGGTTGCCTCAAGAAATCATCGATAACATAATCTGTAGCATGCCCAGACGAATGGAAACCGTAATCAGAGCAAGAGGGGGAAACACTCGTTATTAATTTTGCTTTAATTTTATTGTTAAATCATTTTTGCTTACTTTTTTTTATTTTTTGTGATGGTTCATAATCATCTAAAAATTTCACTTATTTCAAATTTATTTATTTTTCAATAAAAATAACGAAGACTTTTCAAAGTCGTTGTTAAAAGATGTTAAGGTGAATGCTACAGGGTAGCCCGCGAAATTCAAAATTTCTTGTGTTTTTTGCTAATTGTAGCTCTGTTTTGAGTTGTATATCAATCAAAATACGATTTGCGGTAGTAATAACAATATATCTACTGAATAATACTTATAAAAAATATAAACCTAGCTTTATAAGATCTAGAAGCTCGATAATCGATAATTTGATCGTAAATTAATATAATCGAGCTTGTACAGCTTATAGAGCTAGGTTAATATTTTTTATGAGTATTATTCAGTAGATATATTGTTGTTACTACCGCGAATCATATTTCTAATTATACACAAGGCGTAATACAATTACAATATGCAAAAAACGCAAGAAATTTTGAATTTCGCGGGCTACCCTGTAGCATTCACCTTAATCAATTTGTTATTTTGTGTCTAATTACATTTTCGTCAAATATATGCGTTATTATCTCATAGTCTCACTTTTTTTTCTGTTCCGCTAATTGTGCCGGTGTGTATATATTACACAATTATTATTGCATCGTCCCAATCTTCATTTGTGTTTTAATCTCACCCCTAAACGGCCAATCATCATCATCATCATTACAACCGAAAGACGTCTACTACTGGACATAGGCCTCCCCCAATTAAGGGGGGGATATGCCATAATCGCCACGCTTGGCAGGCGGGTTGGCGATCGCAGTTGGTTGGTTAAATACTCAGAGAACGCTGCTGCCCATCCTCTGGTGAATCCCTTAGTCGCCTTTTACGACACCCATGAGAAGAGATAAGGGTGGTGCTATTCTTTAAGTCCGGCACCACATGGACTAAACACGGACCAAACGGCCAATATCATTGCGCAATTGCAAATAATATTGCACAATTATATTATAGGTGTATGGGCCGCCTAATGTGAAAATTTTAAAACAAGTAATTTTTTATGATTTTATTCAATTCTGTAATGATTTGAGTAAAATTAATTACAAAAGTAAAACTAATAATTTACGCTACAACTTTGTGACGTTAAAATTTGGTGACGCTCCCTCTAACGTCATAGGTGTCTGCTCTTTGGTTTGCGAAAAAGTAAGCGCGGCACAGCAGCGGTCATTACTCATAGGTGTGAGGACACACTTTTACATTCGAAGCCGGCCAGAGCAGACGTACAAAATGGCAATCAAAATGTTGTTCGTGTTTTCCTTTTGTCTGTTGTCTTCTACAGTATTTTTGCTTCCAATTTCAAATGATTTAAAACCAGTGCAATATTCTGACAGTGTCCGTGATACTAATGTAAATGAAATTACTCCTGTGATTGGTACTGAAAAAAATCCAAAACCTGAAGAAAGTGAGGAACTTGATAATAAACCAGTGCAAAGTTTAGACACTGTTACTCCACCTGATGTACCGGTTCCAAGTTTTGATGCAGTTGGCCTCAAGCCCCTGAGAAGGAATAGAAGATCACTTATCGTTCGCCATAGCTGTCCGCAAGGGTACCGGTGGTATGCAAATAAATGCGTCACATTTGCAGTGTAAGTTGTTGTTAGTATATCATTGTTATAACATGCCTATAATGTCTAAAGACTTTCTCCATTTTTCCTTCGGTCATGATTCTGTGCTTCTTACAAATTCTCAAAGTAGACATTCAGTTTATCCCGCCATCTCGTTCGTGGGTTGCCGCGACCCCGAAAATAAATTATAAAATAAATTTTTACATATCTGAAATTAAGTGATGATTTTTTTCTTTGGTATTATAATAATATAGTGATTTCAGTGATATTTATTATATGTAACTAGGCTTTGTTCATGGCTTCGCCGGTGTTGAATTCGTTTATCGCGTATCCCTCGGGAACTGTTTATCTTCCCTTGATAAAAAGCCTATATGTTACTCCGGGTTATGTTCTATCTGACTGCCTCGTTGTTCTAGTGTCTGCAAGCGCGACTGCTGATCGTGGGGTCCTGGGTTCGATTCCCGGGTCGGGCAAAGTGTTATTGGGTTTTTTCTTTAGGAAATTCTCAGTAGCAGCCCGGAGTCTGGATTTGTGCCCGGTTAGTGGAAATAGGCTCGCCCCCATGGCCCCCCATACATGGGACTATAACATAACTGGCGAAATGTGGGTGTACCATTACACCTCTGCCTACCCCTTCGGGGAAATACAGGCGAGATGTTATGTTATGTTATGTTCTATCTGTGTGCCAAATTTCAAATATTCTTGTACATTTATAATATTAGTAGGATAGTAGGATCGAAAAAAAATCTGGTGATCCCTACATTTTATCGATTTAAGTGAACACAAATGTATGGACCAGCTGATTTATTTTTCGCGGTTTTTGGGTTGGTCTCATAGTAAAAGTTGTTCTTAATGATGAGTACAATGACCCCTTTTCGGGAATTAAGCGATTAAAATATCAGCATGTATAATTTTTACCTCAACTAATTATTACCGCCGAAATCATTGAACATTTATTCGTAAAAATGATTCTATACGTAATATCGTAGACTACTGCATAAAAACTCTACTAAGTGCAATTTTTCAATTGATAATAAAACATTGTTGTTATTCATAACAATTAACACCTGTACACACATGCGCTTGCACCTTTGATATTTATAAACTTTTTACTCGAATTAATTCATGCAATCTTAGTTCAAAATGTCAACTAGATATCGGTGTAATTCCAAATTCAAAATATTGTAGTTTGATAAAAACACGTTATATTAAAATTTTATGTTTGTTTGTGTGTTTAATATGTGTTGTTATTGTACTTTATTTGAGTTCAAAATATTCTAAAAATCATGGTTACCCAGTTTTCTATAAATAAGAGGCACTTGTTATTATATCACGTAAAGATAGACCTATAATATATATTAAATACATACATTATAGACAGCGATAATTATATTAAGGAGAATGTAGCAGCCAAGTTAGTATATATTCTATGGCCAAGTGGTGCGAAAAAAATCAGTAAAAAAGCGAAAAACTGCCACTTTTGGCACTTTTTCTATCTACAACTACAGCGAACTATATTTTATAGTACCTGTATTTCAATTGTTAAAGAATTTTCGATAAATTATGTATTCAGCGAGTAATATTTTTTTTACTGATCCACGCCACTTGGCTGCTACGCTCCCCTTAAGCTCGTTTCTTTGTCGATATGTAGATAATACTGTTTCGCAAAATCTCAGGGTTATCATGAATGTAACCTTTTTTGTTTTATTTCCAGGTATGAACAATTGAAGAATGGAGACGAAAAAAGATAAAATATTTTACTTATTTCCTTTTTCACTCTATATACCTAAATTTATTATACTAAAGTCTGATAACCTTAGAAGCTGAGTGACAATTCCCCTCCGCCTCAGTGTTGTTACCACTTTAAAGTTTTATTATAATTAGTTATAGTATTTATTATAATTATCTAGTTCCGTTAGATTGACCGTTGACGATATGTATGGCGCAGTGGTTTAGCATTGGGCTTCTGCGCTAAGGGGTCGTGGGTTTGATTCCCGCATGGGACAAACATTTGTGTGCTCTACAGATAGTTTTTCCGGGTCTGGGTGTTTGTGAATGTGAAAATTATTTGTGTTTATAGACGCCATGATTCAGGAGAAATCCTAATAAGTGCAGTGATTTTATTTAATAAAAATTAAAAAAATGTATCTAGTCATTTAAAATAATTTACTATTTGATACTCTTTTTACATATTAATGTTTTTTTCCATATGGTATTTTTTCTATGTTTATATCATGAGATTTGATTGTACATTAAGCAAGCATTTCATGCTTCAATTGTAATTTATTAATATTTTATTTATTATGCCTTGCCAAGAATTACGTAGAATGGTATTATTTTGACTGCCTCGTTGGTCTAGTGGTTGCAAGCGCGACTGCTGAGCGTGGGGTCCTGGGTTCGATTCCCGGGTCGGGCAAATTGTTATTGGGTTTTTTCATTAGGAAATTCACAGTAGCAGCCTGGAGTCTGGATTTGTGCCCGGTCAATGGCAATAGGCTCGCCCCCTATTACATGGAACCATAACATAACTGGCGAAATGTGGGTGTACTATTACACCTCTGCCTACCCCTTCGGGGAAATACAGGCGTGATGTTATGTTATGCTATATTATGTTATGTTATGTTAGTGATATTATTTTGTAACTGACTGCCTAATCTTTTTCCCACGACATGAGCTATTATCATTATGTAGCTGTCGACACGATAGAAGAAGATTTTGTAAGTGTAAGTAAAAAAAACTAAATGTAAGTCTGAAAACGTGTTTCGGTAAGACAAAATAGGAAACGTTCAAACGACATTCGACATTCCATAATAGGCATTTATTTATTTACTGTCTCAGTTTTTAAAGTTCAGCAGTTGTGAATAAGTATTTATCTACACTCGTATCGTAAAATTCGAATTATGAACTCGAAAGTAATGTCATAATGACATACTTTACGCACATGCACCTGTTATGAATTTAAAAAGTTTCATTACGATACAGTTTGCTGAACAAAACAATGCGGTAATTTAATTTTTTTTCCATAACCGCACACTTGAGCCTAACTAAGGAGTTTTTAATGCCACTTCGACCTAACTAAGGAGTTTTCAAACCTTTTTTTTAGCAGTCGTACAGTTTGGCACCAATGAGTACACAAAATTCAGGGTGGCGCCACTTGTCATACATTGAAAATTTTTATCGTTTAAAATCGCGTTTTTGGCAGAACTTTTGATTGTCATATTGCTTTTAATTATATTTAAGTGTTTACAGGCATATTTTTTGTATGATAAAACAGAGATTGACGGAATCCTGACAAGGATAGAAAATTAGTTCCGATTATAATGTTGTCGCCAGACTATATTTTATTATCTGTGTAGGCGCGCACCAGAGCGCGTGCGCGGCCGCGCGCCTGGCCTACTGGATTTGGACATCGTTACTTGTAAATTTATTGTTATTGTTTACGTTATTATTATGGTTTTGTATGCCGAAAGTTTTATTCTGGGCAAAAATATCTGACTATAGCAGTGATACTGAACTGAGGAGAATATGACCCCGCCTGAATTTTTGGATGCAGCAACGTAAATGACTAACAATCTTTTACCAGAGAAATCAAGAAAAACAACGACAATGTTACTAAGATTTTGACTTTGGTATTTTATTTAAAATTGTATGAGTGTAGATAAAATAGTGTATGAAACTGACATAATTAGGTATTAAAACACTCGTGTGATACTATTAAAAACCTCGCCTACGGCTCGGTTTTTAAACTCACACTCGTGTTTTAATAACCCCTATTATGCAACAGTTTCATAAACTACTATTAATTAACCGACACGTATTATTATAATTAGGTATATATATAAATATGTTCAATTTTATATCAATAATATTGATATTAATTTATAAATCGATATTATTAGAGGTATAACTATACAACATGTTATTGAAATAATTGAAAACCTGTTAAGGGGTCATTGTACATTTTTTTTGTGAAAAAAAAAATCATCTGATCCATACATTTTGTCGATTCATGTGAACACAAATGTAGGAATCGGCAGATTTTTTCGCAATTTCAGGGTTGGTCCCATAGATAAAGTTGTTCATACTAATGAGTACAATAACCCCTAGAGAGGTGTTCAGTTATTTCAATGACACCTTGTATAGCGATTTGTAAATATAAATATTTGAATTAGTGTTTTTCTGTGATAAAACTTGTAACATTTTGCTGACGTGTTATATAATGTATTTATTATAAAACTTGTATTTAACGTTTCAGAAACAAGGATTTACGTGTTTCTAAAAGGTGAAAACATGTTGCATGTGAACATTACGTGTTTCATCTTATGACGCGGCGCTATGCAATGCGTCGTGATAATTTAAAAATAAATTCATCTTTAATCGCATTTTTCGATCTTTTACAGTAGTAGCCGCTACCTAATATTAATTATTGTATTTTTAACGCAATACGAATTGTATATAAAGATACTATAAAATATTTAATTTTATTATATTCTAGCTGTACCCGCAGTTCCGCGCGTATTCTGAAATAAAATGTAACCTATGTTACTTCTAGATAAAGTAGCTTTCTAATGCTGAAAGAATGATTAAAATCGGTTCAGTAGTTTAAAAGTTTATCGATTACAAACAAACAAAGTTTTCCTCTTTATACAACGTGTAACGGAAAGAGTTATATCATATCAAGTGCTCGGCTTCTTTGTATGATAAGAAATTATACGGAAAAGGTTTTAAATCCTTTATCTACATATTAGGAACATAGGAGAAATTCCAATATAAGAAACCAAACACTTAAAACTGAAATTTACACATCACTAGCACCTATATTTTAATATTAGCAACTGACGTGAAAAGATAATGACCTTCGTAGTAAAGTGACACGTGTTTTGTGATTTGAATTCAATAAACTTATGAAATAAAAAATTTGGGATAATTTTTTCGAGGAATTTATTTTGGGCTGAAATTTTGCATAGAGTTTCAGCACCAGATATACTCTTCGCCCATTTTGGATAGATATACCCTTTTGGTTACACGTTAGCATAGATAGTATAGACTTGCTTGCGTCCACGACTTCGCTCGCATAATCTTTGAACCCCCTTTATACAGGATTCGGGGACTGAATTTGAAAAACCAATTTGAATTTAAATTTTAAATTTGTTTAAATACATATTCAATGTAGTGTTTTTTATGGTGTACAATAAAGCACATATAAAAATATAAAAAAACCCTTTCTGAGTATAGTCAAGCGTATATCAAGAGCCTGTATGTACAGGACATATATGAAACTTTCATATTAAATACACTGGGCAGTTTTATCGCTTTAGGCGATTTTTTTCAGACAACCTGAGCTTTCCGCTTAAAATGGTTGTGTTATCATTTATATACGCTAAACTACTAGCCAATATTATGGTGGAATCTATACAATATTTCGCGTTTATAGACTTTAGACCCAGTAGTTTGGGCTATCTTAGCTGTCAGACAATCAGTCATTCACGAAACTGATTTATATCGTAGAATTAATTTTATTGAATAAGTTTTAACGACTGACATTTTGCTCAATACCTCGTACAAATTCTTTGTTTTTTTGTATGCGTTTTCATAAAATACTTTAAACTGGTTTTGTAAAAACCTGGCAATGTGTTTAAGACTTGGTAGATAAAATTAAAAGTGAGATTTTTTATTATCATTGTTGTAATAAAGAAGTTAGAAGGGATTCACCAGAGGATGAGCAGCAGCGTTCTCTGAGTATTTAAACAACCAACTGCGATCGCCAACCCGCCTGCCAAGCGTGGCGATTATGGCAATTCCCCCCCATTTAAAGGAGGCCTTTGTCCAGCAGTGGACGTCTTTCGGCTGAAATGATGAATAAAGAAGTTATTGTATTTAAATATTATGTTATAATATGTTAAAATAAATATTTCTATTACAGGAAGATTTGTAATTATTTTTATTAGTACCTACTTACCCACAGTGGCGTGCATTGGCCTACTTTATTTGCATTTAATTGTGGTGTAAGATTTTGTTTTTTTTTTTATCTAGAAATAAAAAAATTGCATTTACGATGATTATTTATCTTTTATTATACATCATACTTTGAAAGAAAGATAATAACTTACACCACTATTGAATTTGAATGAGGAAGGCACTGGGTACTGTCTAATTGCCTATATGCAATGCACGCCATTGCTTAGCTATATCCGAAACATAAACTCAGTCATAACACAGGTAGTCATATTGGAAATGCCAATGCCATCTAGTTTTTAAATAACCGACTTTTACAAGAATTTCTAACATCAAATTTGTTGTAACTAATAGAATACTTGACTACTGGTCAAACAACGGGGCCTAAATGATTTGAATTAAAATTTTAAAAAGTATTATTAACAGAAGTATCGACCATTTTTCAGGCTACATGTCTCTGCTTCATATCTTCAAACTAGAATAACTGTTTCAGCAACACTTGCATAATAATCAGCCGATGCTGTCTCACTGTTAGGCATGGGCTCTTCGCTGGGACTTTGAAAAACACTTCGGGTGCCTTATTCCCCAGATCGAGACCAGTGGCCTGATTCACAAACGTTCGAAAAGTTTCCGTTTCCGAAGTAAAATTTGACCGGCAAATAAAACAAAACGACCACTTCCTGCGACCATGAACCCTGCAAAGTATTCGAAACGTCAGGAAAACCAATTTTAATAATAATACACGATGTAATTCGGTTTAACTTGTTTTATTAAGAAACAAAACGATTTGAGAACCGAACGGATTCGGAAACGCAACGCGAAATTCATGGAAACTCTCCCGTGAGCCATTTGCTGTCGGAAAGCACTCGATGTAAAATTAAAGAACTATGAATAGCGTTTCCGAATGCGTTCGATTCTCAAATCTTTTTTTTTTTGTAATATAACAAGTTTGACCGTATTATATCGCTTATTATTATTAACATTGCTTTTCCTGATGTTTCGAATGCTTTGCATGATTCGTAGTCGCAGGAAGTGGTCGTTTTGTTTCGTTAGCCGGTCAAATTTCACTTCGGAAACGGAAACTTTTCGAACGTTTGTGAATCAGGTCACGGATCTTTATTCTGATTTTTATAGGATGCGGAAACGAGCTGAAGGTCCATTTGATGTAAGCGGTTACCTATAAAATGTCAACGGTAAAACCATCTAGACCAAGGGCCTCCAAACTACGGCCCACGGGCCAAATCCTGCCTGACAATGACATTGCCATCAATCCAGCCCGCGACAGTTTAAGACTAGTGTCATCAATCTGGCCCGCGACAGCCTTAATGTAGTTACTATTGCCACAGTCTAAGGAACTCTAGCCAACAGATTGATAAAATTACTCGGTTTTATTTACTTACAAGGTAAAATTTAATGACAGAAATGATGGTCGCGCACTTTGCGACTTTCTAGACACATAGTTAACGACAGAAAAATTCAAACTGTTTTGGCCCTTGTAACATACTGAAAAAATCATTATGGTTCTAAGGCTTCAAAGTTTGGAGACCCCTGATCTAGCCTATTGTATTTTATAAGTGGTATCTGAGATATGAATACGGAAAGTCTCGTGTGGTTGTAATAAATAAATAAATGAATAAAAAATTTGGGATATTTTTACACAGCACCATCTAGTTCCAAACTAAGCAGAGCTTGTACTATGGGTATTAGACGATGGATATTATACTTATATACTTTTTTTTCGTAAATACATAAGAAACACCCAGCCCAACACAAAAACTTATGTTCATCACATAAATATTTGTGTCCTGTGAGAATCGAACCCACAACCTCGTGATCAGCAGTCTGACACTCGAACCACTAGACCACCGATGTCGTCGTACCACAGAATATCTAATAGTTCTAACGTACAGAACGGCCACTCACCGCCCCCCGCCAATTTAAGATAACTCGCACGCGCTCCACAAGCGCCCACAGTTTGACAGCAGCAATTGGACTGCAAGATTGCAATGGATGTCAGTCGCTAGTCTCTATACTAGCACGCCATCTCTGAGAACTACTGAGAAGCGCTTGGAACCCAGTCGGCATTACGAGCGGCGAGAATCCCTAACCTACACGTGTGTGTGCGTTCGTATACAGACGTAACCTTGTGTATGTAGGAGGTGCAAGCATCTATATTGTATTGAGTGTCCGAGGTGTGGTCACACCGTACCCTTTGCATCAGAACATAGCAATGCAAGCATTACCATTTAGTGGCAAAAATAGGTAAGGTGGTTCCCCGGACGACTACTTTTGCTCTACCTATTTACCTACTAAATTAATTCATTATCACATTTGTCTGATTCATAGTAGGAAAATAAAACTTGTACCTAGTAATTAGTGTAATTAAATGTATAATATTACACAGTGTACATTTGAGCATAAAAGTAATAATAATAAATAAATAATAATAATAACAAATATGTTACATTGTACTGGGACAAATCTATCATCACTGACAGGACGATTGTTCACAATAAGCCTTGTATAGTGGTGATAGATCGATCTGAGCGCCGCGCTCTTTGCTACGGCCAATGGCCTTGTAGCAAAGAGCCTCGACCACCATCTCATGAGGCTCTCGTTAGTTGGCTGGTGGCTGGGTGGCTTGATGCAGAAAGCGGTTCTCCTTGATACGGCGCGTATTGTGAGGAGGTTCCTTTCTCTGAAGCCCTGACCGCCGGTAGCTTGGTCCCTGTACCGAATACGGTGGGCCACTATTATTTATTTTTTTAAATGATTTTTTTGTTTTGTAGAAATATTTAAAAAAAAAATATACTGCCTCGTTGATCTAGTGGTTGCAAGCGCGACTGCTGAGCGTGGGGTCCTGGGTTCGATTTCCGGGTCGGGCAAAGTGTTATTGGGTTTTTTCATTAGGAAATTCTCAGTAGCAGCCCGGAGTCTGGATTTGTGCCCGGTCAATGGCAATAGGCTCGCCCCCTATTCCTTGGGACTATAACATAACTGGCGAAATATGGGTGTACTATTATACCTCTGCCTACCCCTTCGGGGAAATACAGACGTGATGTTATGTTATGTTACAATTATTTATATGATCATTTATAGAAATAAAGGAAATAATAAATACCTTTGGGACATTATTACACAGCACCATCTAGTCCCAAACTAAGCAGACCGTGTACTATGGGTACTAGACAATGGATATGATGTTAATTCTATCAGAGTACATTTTACATCAAATTCGAAATTGTCGGTAAGAGCTCAATCGGAGAAGCGGGGAATAACCCAACGATTTGCTTTTGGTATGGCGAAGCGTAGTGCGGTGATGACATTTATCAAACTTGTGTAGGTATGTGAACATTTGTGATATTGAACTAAGTTTACGGGACTTGTCGCGCACAATTAAATCAAAATATAACAAACATTTTGACTAACCTCGACGTTTTGGTCAAGTTGCATTGGCCGTGGTCACGAGCAGACCGACGGCTTTTGTGTAAGTTATTTTTAAAATATTACGTGATTATAGTTGTGGTGTATGATTTTCTTTGAAATAAATCGCTAGTTAAAAGTGTGTAATAAAGTGTTATTTTTGTTTTAGAGAAATACTGTGAGTCGTTGGGTGAAGAGATTCGAGGAAAAAGATAAACTTCTCATGGGTGTCGTAGAAAAGTAGAAAGCCACTAAGGGATTCACCAGAGGAATGGGCAGCAGCGTTCTCCGAGTATATAACCAACTAACTGCGATCGCCAACCCGCCTGCCAAGCGTGGCGATTATGGCATATTGCTTCCTTTTGGAGGAGGATTATGTCCAGCAGTGGACGTCTTTGTGCTGAAATGATGATGATGAATGATGATTTATATTTCACCGTATACCTAATTATGTTAGTTAACGAATTACGAACTTGAGTATAAAGACATAAAATAGATTTTTGTCAATATACTGGCATCATATAATTTCATTCCGCATAATTCGGTAGTGACGGAATCAGCCGATGAAAGCTCTCGCTTGTGTTATATTCACAGAAATAGATAGATAGAATAGAATAGTGGGCGGGGCGCGCGTGCCAACACTCTGCACTATAATGCAGGGCATTTCAAAATCTTTCTCAGTACGCCTTGACTTATTTCTGTAAATACTGTAACAAAAACCCGTAAAAATGCCTTATTGCGCTGTTTCTAACTGCAGAAATAAAAGCTGTAAAGTAAAATTGATTAAAGTTATTTTATTTTTTAATTAATGACATCAACGTGGGAGGCGTTTGTCCAAGAGTTGCCACGCATGAATCCCAAGTAAAATTGTGATTACAACCATTCTATCCATCTATATCTGTGGTTGTATTACACCAAGAGGTCACCTGGATTGTCACTGCCTTTGACACGTCACTGAATCGTCAACGTGCTCCATATACGTCAGGTAAACCACATAAAGCATTCAAAGGAAAATTGTGGTTTTTTTAGTGTAGGTATTTCAGTTAAATAAAAAGTCGGTCAACAATTTTACCTGTGCGGAAAATTGTTCTTTGTTTCTTGAATAGGTATGAAACGTCATGATATTATGTAGCACAAGGGTTTAAAGTCTGCGTAGCCAATATACTTAGCCCGGTGCAGTCCATTGCTGGGTTTTAGCCTTCCCTAAGTTTCACCCCCCTCAATATTTCAAATAACGCACATTTTTTATGGCACAGACTGGTGAAAGGAGTTATTTATAGTTCACTCTATTACGAGCGATTTTTAAAAAAAAAACCGCTAATAATATTGGGATCTTGTGTATGTGTGTGGGTGGGTATGTGGGGGGGTATATGTGTTGTTTGTGTGGGGGTATTATGTGTGTTGTTTGTGTGAGGGTGTTGTGTGTGATAGTATCAATACTATCGTGCTATCGTTTAGAAAGTATTGCAATATAATTATCGGTGTTCATTGGCGTAATTTTTACGTTGAATTTAGGTATCTTACAATACTATCGATCCTATCGATAGTATTGTAGGTAATCTCAATAACATAACCATTCAATGGATCAAAGGACACAGCAGTTCCCGAGGCATTGATGCAGCGGATGAACTGGCCAGAAGGGGATCGAGTATGGTACTCGTGGGACCTGAACCCATAGTGCCACTCCCCTTTGGATAGTTACGCAACTTGGTAAGGAAACGCACCAAGGACAAACACTACAAACAATGGAAAGACCATGGTGAGTGCAGGCAGGCCAAGGAGGCACTTCCCACAATCGACGGCCGGTTCACGAAACAGGCCCTCCGATTGTCAAAACAACAGCTGCGTACAGTCACAGCTGCTATAACTGGCCACGGGTCCTTTAACAAACATCTTTTTGTTATAGGTGTTACGGACAGCCCACTGTGCAGAGCCTGCATGGTGGAGGACGAGACAGCAGCCAATGTGCTTCTAGACTGCCCTGAGGTCGCCACATACAGGGCCAAGTACTTCGGTAACCCAGGTACCCTCAGAGAGATCACCAGCAACACCAAGGCGTTGCTGGCCTTTTTCGAGGAGTTAGGGTGGATCGAGTAAGTTCCCACCCGTACGCAAAATACACGCTTGGACGTGGAGTTGTGGAAACCAGCCCGTTATACTATACTATACTATAGTATTGCAGGATACCTGCCAATCAATACTATCGATAGTATGACTGATTTTAGGGGGGACTATCGATAGATCGATAGTCGATTTTTATGCAACACTAAACTAAAGCACCAACAAAAACACATTGTCTAACAAGTTTATGACGCCACGAGTGATCCACAAGCGTGCTACGATCTCTAATAAGTACCTAAAGCAGCAAAAAAAGTACGACACACTTTGTCTTACAAGTTTATGACGCCATGAGTGAGCTACAGGCGTTCTGTGATCTCTGAGAAGTATGTAACTAAAGCAGCAACAAAAAGTAACACAAATTTATTCTATAAGCTTAACTCTTTACACATCTGATACTTAAAATGTGACAAAAAAGGATAAGCATACTTTCAATAAAAATGAGACTTTGTTTTTCAAGTTTATGACGGCATGAGTGATCTACAGAGACACAAAGTTGTTACGTGAATACGTATAATTTCGTCACCAAGTGCACGCGCAACTGTAGTATATAATATTAGATGGACAAATGCAAAAGGATTAGTCTTATGTGTGAATCAAACAAAACTTGACTACTAAAAATGGCAAACGCAATTTTATCAGCGCTTTGCATGGGTTTGCTTGGAAGCGCAGTATTTTCGAAAGCTGCAGTTAAGCATGATTTGAATTCCCTGCAATTTTTAGAAGATGCGTGTGATACTAAAGTAATTAAAACGCCTCTAAAGCTTGACACTGTAACAGCTCTAAACACTGGTGAAGAAAGTTTTGATGATACTGAACTAGAGCAAGGCTCTGGAAGTGTCTCGTCACTTGATCCAAGTTCGACAAATAGTGTCAAACGCCTTAGAAGGATCAAAAGAGGAATTATTAACAAACACGGGTGTGCCAGAGACATGATTTGGTTTATGAGAAGTTGCAGGTCGTTCGAAGAGTAAGTTCTGTTTTATGTGAGAATATTATTACCTTTTACGTTATGTATGTAAATAGTTTTTTCTCCCACTTGCTCGGAAATTGGTTCATTATTCAAAAAAAAGAATACATCAATCGGCTCTTTTCCGTACGCAACGAAATAACAGGCCAGTAATATCCAACACGACTATAATAGAAATTGCTGGACCGTGTTTTTTTTTAATTATACTACCATGGTTTTTAAATACACACTTACATAAATTAGGTGTTTTTAGGTACAAAATATTTATCATTATAAAGGCTAAATGCCATTTTTTTTTTTCAAAACTTTTAAAATAGAACAAGAAACGCGCGCGCACAATTGCCGCGAATGAAAATTAGATACTATTGAATTAATTTGTGTATTGTATCCTTACAAATGAGAGAAAAGTACTATAAAAGTCTTGGCCGAAATTAATTAGGCCTCGTTTAGTTAAAAAGGTTAACATCTAGTTAGTGGTTAGGTCTTCGCCTCGTACTTCCAATGTTACTCGGCCGTCAATTGCTTCATTTCAGGCCTCGACAGTAAGTACTATTTATTCCATATTTTCAATAATTACAAGTTAATCAAATTCTGAGAAGAGGCCCGTGCCCGGCAGTGAGACAGTGATGGGCTGATTATGATAATGATGAAACAAATAATTATATTTGCGTTAAAAGGTTCAATCAAATTAGTAGCCATAACTTCACAGACGTGATGGTCATAGATATTATTATCTAATTATAATAATAAAATAAGAAAAAAAATCATTTTCATATCATTTTATTCAAGTCAGCTGTCGTAACTGGATCAACCACAGAAATATTTTTTTTTGCAAATCAATTTTATTTAATTGCCCAAAGCTGGTTATGTACCAGGCCCCTCAGAAAGTATTGCGAAAAAAAGTTTTTATATATGGGAGACTGGCCAGTTATAATGTTTTTCGAAAATATGATTATTTATAAGTAAAAATAAGTAAGTTCCAATTTCAAAATTTCCCTCCACATTTTTTGCGAGTTAATTCAAAGTATTGTGTCTCACTGAAATATGGATCTGCGCCGGGAACATTTTAGAGCTATGATTTTATACGATTTCAAGTGTCGCCTGAAACCGGATGAATCGTACGATAGACTTCAAATGGCATTCATGGATGAAGGCCCTTCCAAGGCAACCGTGTATCGTTGGTATAACGAATTCAAGCGCGGTCGACCAACTTTGGGGGATGACGAAAGAAGCGGTCGCCCTTTGACGGCTGTTACCGAAGAAAACGTGCTAGCAGTGAAAATTTTAATCCAAGACAATAGGCGAATTACATATCAGGAGATTCAACACATATTGAAGATTGGATCGGGAAGCGTTCACGAGATTCTACACAGCCATCTTCGCGTGAGGAGGATAGTATCACGCTGGGTGCCGCACAACCTCACCGATGCTCAAAAGCTGGCCCGGGTGGAATGGTGCCGTGATATGCTTAACAAATTTGAAGCAGGCTCGTCTCGGCGTGTTTACGACATCGTTACAGGTGATGAGTCCTGGATTTATCAATACGACCCAGAAACCAAGCGCCAGTCGACTGTTTGGGTGTTTCAAAATGAGCCAACGCCTACCAAAGTGAAGCGATCTAGAAGCGGGGGTAAGATTTTGATCGCTAGCTTTTTTAATTTGACTGGCCACTTGGTATCAATTCCCTTACGGGATCAAAGAAGCATTAATGCCGAATGGTATACTACCAAATGTTTGCCAGAAGTTTTCTCTGTTATAAGCAACAAGCGACCAAACACAGGGCTCCGCGGGCTACTGCTCCACCACGACAATGCACCTGCGCACACCGCACTCAAAACGAGGGACTTCCTGGACAGCACGCCAGTCAAACTCCTGGGTCACCCTCCTTACAGCCCTGATCTAGCACCGTGTGACTTCTTTTTATTCCCAAAAATAAAAAATCAGCTCAAAGGGATACAATTTTCGTCGCCGGAAGATGCGCTGGCTGCGTTCGAGCAGGCTGTAAACGAGGTGTCTGCGGCGGACTGGAAAAAGTGTTTTGAAAACTGGTTTAGGCGCATGAATCTTTGTATAGAGGCTGGTGGAAAGTACTTTGAAAATATTTGATAAAAATATATGTACGTATAGAACAATTTTTTTTAGTTTCGCAAAACTTTCTGAGTGTCCCACGTATGACAAAAGCCAAAAAAAAATATGAAAAAATCTAAAAAAAAACTCATTTTTTTGTGGTTTCATACCAGTGATAATCACCAGCACTATCACCTATCTTCGTTTTCGGAAGCGTTTTCCTGACACCCAGTATATCTTGCCGAGCAATATCGATGACTTATACGTTAGTATGTTACAGCTGTATTTTTTTCGCGTTTTCGGGTTTTCTCTTGTACTGAAAAGGACCTCAAATTTTATTTGATGCTATTGCTAAATTATAATCAAATAATTATACATTATTTTGTCTTTCCAGGTATGAACGCTTACTAAACGAATTTGAATATAAAAAGTAGATCAGATTCGATAATTTAGACTTAATTCTTCTATGAATGGGTACATTAGTTGGTATAGTAATAATTATAATTCTGTTGGCGCAGATTGTTTACTAAATAAGACAAGAGAGACAAAACAGAATATACAATTATTTCTGTCAACTAACTGAGGTACGAGGAAGCGGGGTACTGCAATCCAATGAAAAAAATTAAGAAAAAACAGAGATTACGCATTATATTCAACTGTAGGCGTCTATTGGGCTGTATGGTTGATGGTTCTCTTAGAAAACACTTCAATGGATAATGTATGAAAAGACAAATAGTTATGTGATTAATAAAAATAAAAATTATTCGAACTATTTCAAATTGTATTTTTTGAGATAGTGTTAAATATGTTTTATTTAAAAATCAGCATAAGTGAAACATAATTAAAAAAGATTGTAATGCAGTTGTAAGCTCATTTGGTACACAAATGTCGCCGCTGATACCAATTTATTAGTAGCTATTTTATAATTTTGTTATAGTATTAAAACGAATATTTTTTTAATTAATGTAGTCTTTTATAATAGTAATAGAATTATAACAGTAACTTATCGTAAGTACTTAATTTATTAGTAAATTCAGTGTGACTAAAATATACCTATTTATGTTCATTTTACACAACTAAATACAATAATCATTTCTTAGGTTTTCGCGATCACTACACATTATAATAACACAAAGTTTAACCGGATTAAATCGCGTATATTATTTAAATTGGTTTGGTTGGTTGTTTGGTACGCGATTTAATCCGGTTAAACTTTGTTTTACTAAATACAATAAATTATGATTTTTGCAATTAAAATAACTAATTTTCCAATTACCTAGAATATTTTTACTACACTCAAAACTACGATTATTTAAATAAAGATTCAGAAAAAGAATCGTTGTGAAACTTTATAAATAAAAAATTCTATCACACAATTAGTATAACAAATTACAGTTAGTTATACTATTTCCCAAACGACGATTGATATTGAGGTTTTCTTATAAAAAAAACATAAACTATAAAGTATTATAATAAAACAAGTTATCCGGATTACATCGCGTATATTATTTAAATTGGTATTCCTGCGAAAGCTTTGCAGCGTTCGTGGTCGCAGGAAGACTCACAGTCAGAAGTCTTCCTGCAACCACGAATGCTGAAAAGCTTTCGAAACGTCAGGAATACCAGTTCCAAGGTGAACAAATGACACCAATTATGTCGGATCATTTCACCTAGATGAATTCACCTAGGTGCAATGATTCCGAGGTGAAATAAAGACACCATAAATTCCACTTTGTTCACCCAGGTGATTTCACCCAGGTGATTTCACCCAGGTGATTTCACCCAGGTGATTTCACCCAGGTGAACAAAGTGGAATAAAACATTTAAATTTATCACGCATCCCTCGGGAATTTTTTATCTTCCTAGGACAAAAAGTAGCCTATATGTTAATCCAGGACATCTATCAGTCTATCTGTGTGCCAAATTTTATTCAAATCTGTTAAGTTGTTGTTATTGTTTGCGATTATGGCAAATCCCCCCCCAACGTTCTTGAGGCCTATGTCCAACAGTGGACGTCTTTCGGATGAAATGATGATGAAATGATGAAGTTGTTACAGCGTGAAGAAGTAATAAACATACATACCTATATACACACATACGCACTCTCAAACTATCGCATGTAAAATATTTGTGTGATAGAATCGCCACGTGCGTGGTGTGTGAAGCCCTAAAGTAACTGATTCATAATTTAATACATGTAATTCATATGCTGAGCTGGACATGGACACCCATTTGTCACAATTTTGATGGCGCATGACTGTCAATGACTTTTTCCTTGCTTTGTAACTTCTTCACTAAATATATTTCTTGTTCATGTACGAGTATACCCTTTCTTCTATGTGTCTAAGTTGTGTCAAATAAATATTTTTCTTTCTTTCTTTTTCTTTCTAATCAACTCAGTAACTGATTTTTATTATTATTAGTGTTTCTTCTTCTTCTATCGTGTCGACATGAGCTACATAATGATAATAGCTCATGCCGTGGGGAAAAGATTTGCCAGTCAGCAGGTTTGTAGCGAGGCTGACTACCCAGGGTGCGTCAGACGATCAATTAAATATCGTCACTCGTGGAGGCTCTTTTAATGCACCCCATTATAGTATTATTTATTAGGGCTTAAATTGCTTTAAAGAGCGAAACAAAGAATAAAACTTTTTGGCTGTCACCTTCATTTTCAATTCACTTTGACAAGGTTGCATCCTTAGTTCCATGCCATTCTGATCACGCGCGGATTGTAACACATTTTCTCGATGAGAGCAATAAGTTTTGTTTGGGATTTCCCCGAAATTAAACAAGGACAGCATAAGACTAAGCCGATACTACTACAGTAGGAAAAAGACGCAACAATAATTTCACAGAATCTGGCTGACCATAGAACATAGACTTCTTCTTACAAACAATTATTTACTTATATCTCAAAAACCACATGTTAACTTGTGGTGACATAAAGTACTGATTAGTAAGTTCCAGCTGAGAGCTAGGGAATAACTCTCCTCGTCATTTTTTTCGAATGGTGTCACGCAGTATAGCATCTATGTGCTTTATCTTTTTAGCTGGTCTTATTTGGCCAAGAAACCCGAAGGTCTTCTGCCTGAAATGTTACCTATACCTAACCTAAAATGTTGCAAGTTCCTATCTGAGCACCAGTTGCATCCCAATTAGGGCCTCCCCCAGGAAAGGGCTTAGATCTCAGCTAAGGGCGTTGAGGGGACCCACCACTGGATCCCTTGGTAAACGCTGTTGCACCGGGAAGGATTTTTTTTATTCAAAATTGACTTGCGTTTGACCGCCACCCCACCTGATGTTAAGCTATGATGCGGTCGACGATGGTACACGCTTTTCCAGTAAAAACCTATTCACTCGAGCCATGAATACCACCAGATTATACTTAGGGAAATACAGACACCGGCAAGGAATTCCACTCTTTAGCGGTACGCATGATTAGGCTATTAGCAAATCGGTTCATGTTAAGGGTGGATCGTCTACCATACAAAGGTGGCGCTTCACCGTAAGTTTGATTGTACGATGATGGAAAGGGCTTAGGGGAATTAAATCGTGTAATTACACAACCAACCAACCAACGCAGACTCGCCGAAATGCATCCGATAAAAACCGATAGGTTAGCTACTCTTTGCCAATGCTACAAATACATAATAAGCTACCCGATACCATTAAACCATTGCCTCTTATTAAATTTAAAAGAGTTTTGCACGCCTGTCTGCTCCATTTCAGTTTTTATTCATTAAACGAATATTTCTTATCAAATTTTGACTAAAAGTAAACAAGTGTAAACAAATAATTGCAATAATATTATACAAGATGTTGATCTGTAATCATGCCATCTTTCTAGATCTGATGATAAATAATGTGCTTAGTCACCTAAAAATACTTAAAAAATTCTAAGATTATTTAATACCTAAATTTTCACTTAAAAACATAAAGAGGCTTTGAGAATAAATCCCGAACGAATCGGAAAATAAGTCATCGGCGGCATTGTCAAAGGGTGGAAATACTTGCAATTGTTTTGGTGGTATCGCACGCATCGTTATTTTAACGCACGCGACACATGGGGGGAATTTATTTGTTTACAAATAGGTATTTAACAAAAAAAAAAATTTTGGTATTGATTTTTTTATTGATTCGTGTTCAGTATCAGTAGTATTGTCACCTCCTTAAATATGGCACGAATACAGATCAACATGTTGTATAAATTCATAAAAAATATAATTATAACCATTTGCAATTATATAGCATATAGTGGAATAAGCGCACTATGAATGAACGTACCAACTACAATGTACCTATTCCTTGCAAATAAAGACATTCTTTTCTATTATATTCTATTCAGGACCGGTCGTTGTGGCGATGCTTGGGGGAGGCCTATGTCCAGCAGTGGACGTCTTTCGGCTGAAATGATGATGATGATGATGATATTCTATTCTATTCAAGGTTTTGTAGTTTGGCTTCGACCAGCGCATCGTAGCCAACGAGCCTCTTGGCATGCCTCTCTATTGATTCAAAAGCCGCCAGCTGGTATCTGGCCGTACTACCCCAAAGATTAGGCATTACTCCATACACGACCGATATTGTGCTTGGTACAAATTGAGCAGCTATTCCGGTGTGAAGTGCCGTCTCACCTTCGAGAGGATGCCTAGCTTTTTGGCAGCTAGTTGAGCCTTGAACTCAATGTAAGAGCCAAAACTGAAGGTGGATGCAGTAGTTAGCGAGACACCTAGAGCCCAAGATGGTCTGGTATCGACACGGATGCATCACGGAAAGTTGGAGTCAGTTCGAAATAACTTCATTTAGCAGAGAAAAGACACACATAGGTTTTAGCAATATTGAACTTGATCAAGTTAGGCCCACTTCAATGTCACACCAAAACAACAAAACGTGAAAAATTGATCAATCAAACATTCATAAATTATATTAAAGGAGGTAAATTATAAATTATAGAACAATTATATTTAGAACACTTATAGTGCGAGTCCAACTTGGGTATTTTTTTGGTTATTTGGGAACTTCCGCGAATTTATTCGGATTTTCAGCCTGATAATACGTATTTTAAAATGTAGAGTAGTGATATTTTTGCATTGTTTTATTTTAATTAAATGCCAGATAAGCAGCGACAACACAGCCCCGATAAGTAACATTTACTTGAAATTAAAATTGGTTCGTAAATTACAAAAACACTATTTTTATATGGATTCAATATAAACTTAAAGAGTCAACTGAAATCCTGACTAAGAAATTACCAGATTTATTTTTTAAATAATTATATTTCCATCATACTGCGATAATCTTAATCTTTCCATAGGTTTGCTCACTTCCATCATCGACCACATCTTGACAATTTGTCTAGATTGTAGTCAAGAGCAGATCTATACATCATAAAAAAATATATATATAAGGGTGGCTGTGGCTGAGCAAATGAGCCACTGCCAATCAAAATGTCAAAAAAAACCATCACCATTGTAGATACGCTTACAGGCGTACCAGTGATTGAGAATGTGTGGTTATTATGTGCCCATGAAAAATTCTACCACCACTACCTGAGCTGTAGCCTGAGTGGCAGTATAATTTAATTAACATACATAACCAGCCCATTACTGTACCACTGCTGGGCACGGACCTCTTCTCAGTACGAGAAGGCTAAGGCCTTAGTCCACCACAATGGCTTAGTGCGGGTTGGCAGACGACACACACCATCGAGAACTGTATGATGCATGTCATGATGTTTTCCTTCACCGTTAAAGCAAGTGATAATCGAATATAAATCCGCACATGAATTCGAAGTCAGAGGTGCGGGCCGGGATCGAACTCACACCCTCCTGCATGGAAGGCAGGCGTTTAACCACAAGGCTATCACTGCTTAAGCAAATCACTATAATTTGCTTTAACCAAATTGAGAAACAAGGAAAAAAAATCATGACAGAAGCGAAGCTTCTAAGCAAGCGCATATAGAATATGCGCGCGTAGAGCTGTGTATGTATTCAAGAAAGCAGTGTAGGCACACGCTAATGGAGGAGGAAGTTAACGGTGACTCTGGCGTCTCGTGTTTCTCTATGAATTTCCTGGCGGCCAAGCGATTGAAATCGTGATAGAAACTTCGCTTCAAAAGTCTCAAGACTTTGATAAGATTGTAAATCCGTACTTTGTACCAAAACACAGCAGTACTTATATACAATTTTATGGCACCATGGGTCATCCACAAGCACGCTATAATATCTGAGAAGAAACAAAGCATCAATAAAAGTAAGACATATTTTGTCTTACGAGCTTATGACGCTTTGAGTGATATAAAAGCAAGCGTTTTACATTCTAAGTAACTAAAACACCAACACAAAGTAAGACACGCTTTGTCTTACAAGCTTATGACGCCATGGGTGATTGACAGGCGTGCCGATCTCTGAGAAGTAACTGAAGCACCAACAAAAAGTAAGACACACTTTTTCTTACAAGTTTATGACTCTACGGGTGATCGTGTTACATTCCAAGTAACTAAAACACCAACAAAAAGTAAGACACGCTTTGTCTTACAAGCTTATGATACAATGGGTGATATACAAGCAAGCATGTTACATGCTGAGTAACTATAACAACAAAAACTGAGACACACTGCACACACATGCTGAGTGGTTACTCACTGTACTCGTACTGTGTTACTCGTTGTTTGTTTAGTTAAAATAACAACAAAAAGTGAGACACACTTTGTCTTACAAGCTTATGACGCCATGGGTGATTGACAGGCGTGCTGATCTCTGAGAAGTAACTAAAGCACCAACAAAAAGTAAGGCACACTTTGTCTTACAAGCTTATGATTCTATGGGTGATATAAAAGCAAGCGTGTTACATTCCAAGTAACTAAAACACCAACAAAAAGTAAGACACACTCTATCTTACAAGCTTATGCCGCCATGGGTGATTGACAGGCGTGCCGATCTCTGAGATGTAACTAAAGCAACAACAAAAAGTAAGGCACACTTTGTGTTACAAGCTTATGACGCCATGAGTGATCCAAAAGCGTGCTACGGTTTTTAATATGTAGCTAAAGCACCAAAAAAAGCAAAACAGGCTTGTTTTACAAATTAATGACGCCATAAACGATTTACAAGCGTGCTTCGACCTCTGAGAAGTAAATAAAATACCAACAAAAAGTAAAACATCTTTTGTAATACAAGTTTATATCGTAATAAGTGGTCTTAGAGTTTGTTACGTTTTTTGAGCAGTTACTAAAGCACCAACAAAAAGTAACACTATACTTTATTCTATGAACTAAATAAACTCTTCACACATCCGATGCTTACTATGCAAAAAAGGATAAACATACACCTGTCAATGAAGATGAGATAAATTTGTTTTAGATTATGACGGCATGACAAATCTACAGAGACACAAAGTTGTTACGTAGGCACCTATTATTTCGTCACCAAGTTCACGCGCAACTATAGTATATAATATTAGATGAACATATGCAAAAGGATTAGTCTTATGTGTGAATCGAACACAACTTGACTAGGTACTAAAAATGGCAAACGCAATTTTATCAGCGCTTTGCATGGGTTTGCTTGGAAGCGCAGTATTTTCAAAAGCTGCAGTTAAGCATGATTTGAATTCCTTGCAATTTTTAGACGATGCGCGTGATACTGAAGTAATTAAAACGCCCCTAAAGCTTGACACTGAAACAGCTCTAAGCACTGATGTAGAAAGTGTTGGTGATACTGAAAGTGTCTCGTCATTTGTTCCAAGTTCGACAAACAGTGTCAAACGCCGTAGAAGGATCAAAAGAGGAATTATTAAGAAACATGGGTGTGCCAGAGATATGATTTGGTATAAGAGAAGTTGCAGGTTACTCGAAGAGTAAGTTCTGTTTTATTTCAGTTTTTTTTTTTGTAATATTTTATATAATTTATATTGTATATAGTTTTATTATTTTAAATTATTTTAAGTTAAATGAAAAATATAGTTATACACATTACAACGTGTTATTGAAATAACTGAAACGTGCTTGTTCAGAATCGAGAATAGATGAATGGTTGACACTAATTTAAAAAAAGGTTTTTTTTTACAAAAAAAGAAATCTTGTCTATACTAATACTTACATTCAGAGACGAATCTAAGCGTGAACTCATGCTTCCAACTATCAAAATGCTGTGTTATTTGAGAGTTGGAAGCATGAGTTCGCACTTAGATTTGTCTCTGAATATAAGCCTAAGAGTACCATACAACGCGACGCTGAGCGCGAAACCGATGCCTACGTAGAAAAATAGAACACATTATTTTATTATCCTTTCAAAAAGCCGCAGGGATGCATGGTGGGGCGAGCGGGATATTACGTTGATAAGTATGATTTATATATGTGAGTACTTCTACGATCATTTATGAAAATAAAAAATTAGGCACTTATATCATTTATGACAATAAAAATTTATTGGGTTGGTTTTGAACACGTAGCATGTAACGATTTAAATTGTGGAAAGAAAAAATCGCTCACAAGCAGGATGCTAAATGATGATGATGATGGATGGTTTCGCTTCGCATGCGAAATGCGTTAAAAATAATAAAATAACGTAGCGTATAATTTACATTTTAACAACACATAACATAACATCACGCCTGTATTTCCCCGAAGGGGTAGGCAGAGGTGTATAGTACACCTACATTTCACCAGTTATGTTACATTTTATATAATGTTTATTTTAATAATTATTTTAAGACAGATTAAATTTTCCATAATTGTCATGAGATACGTAATGGACAAAACTTGTAAGAAAAATTCTAAACGAAACCTTTTAAAGATGACAATAGAATATAAACTATTTTAATGTAACAAAACACATGAAATGAGTAACCCTGAAATCGTGAAAAAAACAGCTGTTCCATTCATTTTGTCGAGTGACCTCGATGACTTTGGGATTGCTAATTTATTTTGCGATTTCAGGGTTTCTCCAATAATAAAAGGAACTCTTAAAATACCTCATCTTATCATAACCAGCCCATTACTGTCCCACTGTTGGGCACGGGCCTCTTCTCGGTACGAGAAGGCTAAGGCTAAAGCCTTAGCCTTCTCGTCTACCACGCTGGCCTAGTGCGGGTTGTCGGACTACACACACCATTAAGAACTGTATGGAGCACTCTCTGGTATGCAGGTTTCCTCTCGATGTTTTCCTTCACCGTTAAAGCAAGTGATAATCGAATATAAATCCGCACATGAATTCGAAAAGTCAGAGGTGCGGGCCGGGATCGAACTCACACCCTCCTGCATGGAAGGCATGCGTTCAACCACTAGGCTATCACTACTGACCATCATCTTATCAAATTATAATTAACAATTAATTAATTAGTTAATTTTATTGCTAAATTATATTTAACTAATTAGACATTATTTTGTCTTTCCAGGTATGAACGCTTACTAAACGAATTTGATTACTAAAAGTAGATCAGATTCGATATACTTAGACTTAATTTCTCTGTTCTTCTTCTTCTTCGTGTCGACGGTACAAAAATTTACTGATAGTGGCACAGTAATCACACGCTGCTGACCCAGAAATTTGCCACGTCTTGTGCGTTGTCTGTGGCATCGATAAGGTCACTCAATGTGCAAGTGCTTGGACACAAGGAGCAGCATAGCAAGTGTGACATTGATTGAGGATCAATGCCACACATGCAGGCTGTAGCTGTTTGGTCTATATAGCCCCACTTGCTCATGTTAAGCCTGCATTTGCCTACTTGGGTCCGCAATCGGTTTAGGGACTTCCATTTAGGCCAGGGGAGTTTATACCCTACAGGAAGTCTCTCACTGGGTTGGATGTAGTGTGCAGGTGGAGGTAATTTTTCCAGCCACAGTTTTCGACGAGCTTCAGCTGGAGCTTCTCTGTTAATTGATACATAAGTTATTATTACAACTCTGTTGGCGCAGATACGGACAGGAAAATAAATGACGAGGTCCTTTCGTTAATAATAAAATGATATATATAGGTATATTAAGTCGTTTCTAAAAATGTTATATCATCAAAAATCCAATTCTCGTAATTTAAAAAAACTCGTTGAACCTCCTCCTTTTTTAAAGATGGCTAAAAACGTTAAAAATATTGTTCCAAATTAATCTCAATGCTTTAAGGCGGCGATATACGTGAATTGGGCTTTTTTTCGGTTTTTTAAGTAACTTTTCCTCCGTAATCTTTATCGTAAAAAATCCAAAAAAAATATATGTTAATCTACATCTTATAATGCAGGTCCTCTTTGGCTCAGAAAATTGAAAATATTATTTGATATATCTGAAATAAATATGCAAAGTAACCTCTGTTTAAAATTTTAATCGTTTTTTTCTCCTATACTATCAATCACAGGATTTTTTTATTGCAATCAGCATATAAAAAAATACAATACCGAGGGCACCTTCGGCTTACTTTTTCAAATACTTTCTAAATTATTTTTTAACGATTTTTTTACGTAATCGATACTCGCAAATGGCTTGACATCCCCTCGCTCGCCCTTTTAGTCAGTGTGTCAATCTCCTGACAGAAGTGGTTCCTGTTTGCCGTTTATTGGTGACATTAATGACCTAAGTGTCACAAATAAACGGCAAACAAGAACATCTACTGTCAGGAGATTGAGATAGATTTAAAGCATGAGATTAGTTTGGAACTATATTTTGAATATTTTTAATTACGAGAATTGGCCTTTAGATTGCTGTCTTTTGTGTACAATAATAAGAAGGAAAAAGTGTTAAGAATTTAGTATTTTTTAACGTTTAGTTTTAGTACTCACCAGGTGACAATAGTGTCGATTCTCTTGTTCACAAACTAAACTTATTTTAAACTATCGCTCTCTTTTACTAATAGTAGATAAAAGAAAGGGATGGCAACAATTTTAGCTTCGTCAAATCAGTAGTCGTGTTACATTTCTTTGTATTTTAGTGGGCACGTTCCGAGATCACTCACGACTAAACTTGTATGGAAACCTAAATTCCGACTAATCTGACAGTTCTAAAATTGTTGCCATCCCTTTCTTGTGTCTACTATTCGTTAAAGGGAACGATAGTTAAAAATAAGTTTAGTTCACGAACAAGAGAATCAACACCATTTTCTATATTTTTATTAGGACATATATAAACACAAAAAAAATATTAATATCCTGGGGTTATGAACTGGGATGACTGTGGAATTGTGAATTAAGAGTTAGGTATTTATTTGCTGTTTCTTTTTTTCATTTAATCATAGATTTAGTATATTAGTTATTATTCACAGTAAAACCATAGTGTAATTATCCGTTCCATACAGTGGTGCAACGAAAATTATCATTGACGGTTTTTAAAGGCAATTCGGGACATTGTTTGACAGTTTTGAATGCAGTGGACGCGTTGGACGACTGTTTGGAGAGGCTAGACTGTGGTAAAACTATTGCTTACACACGAAATATTTTTTGTCAGATGTCTTCTTTTAGAAAACACTTCAGTTGATAATGTATACAAAGACAAATAGTTTCGTGATTAATTTAAATAAATATTATTCGACCACGAGATGGACAAAAATAGTTTTTATGTATGAAAAAAGAAAAGGATTGTAATAAAGTTGTAAACTCGTTTTGGTACACAAATATCGATGCTGTTTTATTTTTTATTTATTAGAATTACCTGTTGTTTAATTTTGCTATAGTATTTATTATCATCATCATCATCATTTCAGGCCAAAAACGTCCACTGCTGGACAATGTATTTATTATGATAGTTTTTAATTAAATGTAGTCATTAGGATTACCCGTAGTTTAATAATAGTAATTTAAAGAAATTATTCGTATTATTGACTGCCTCGTCGGTCTAGTGGTCGCAAGCACGACTGCTGAGCGTGGGGTCCTGGGTTCGATTCCCGGGTCGGGCAAAGTGTTATTGGGTTTTTTCATTAGGAAATTCTCAGTAGCTGCCCAGAGTATGGATTTGTGCCCGGTTAATGGCAATAGGCTCGCCCCCTATTACATGGGACTATAACATAACTGGCGAAATGTGGGTGTACTATACACCTCTGCCTACCCCTTCGGGGAAATACAGGCGTGATGTTATGTTGTTGTTATGTTATGTTAAAGAAATTATTCATATGTCAATTCAGTGTGATTAAAGTATACCTAGCTAGTTTACCTTGTTTTTAGTTCTCCTGGAGGAAACCTTCAAACATCAATTTTTGGGGGAAAAAAGGTAGAGGGAAAAAGGAAACTCCTTTCCAAGATTTTTTGTAAAATTTTTGGGTATCGTAGAAGAGGAATTTTAAGGTTAGAAAAATAACCTAACGCTCCGAGTCGAATTCGCCCATGTAGGATTTCCAAAAAAAAGCTGTTCAAAACGAGTACGGGTTCAAAACTTGTGTATTGAAAAAGCCTACTTGACAACATCCTTGGTTTCGATGTTAACACGTAGGATTGTTTCAGAAACTCGAGGGCGACTCGATGCATTTTAAATAATTCTCTAAATCGACACATCGACAGGCTGAGGTCAAGTAATAATTCAAAACACCCGGGCCGATTCCCCTCGGAAACGGAGGCACCAGGATAGCAACCGCCCCGGCGACGCACAGCCCAGATAGGGCTTTTCAAAACGTACCTACCTAACACCTTGAGCTTCTAGGCGTATCACTAACTGCATCCACCTTCAACTTTGGCTCTTACATTGAGTTCAAGGCACAACTAGACACCAAAAAGCTAGACATCCTCTCTAAAGTGAGACGGTACTTCACACAGGAACTGTTGCTCAATTTGTACCAAGCACAAGTTCGGTCATATCTGGAGTAATGCCTAATCTTTGGGGTAGTGCGGCCAGATACCAGCTGGCGGGTTTCGAATCAATAGAGAGGCGTGATTGAAATAGCTTATTTTAAACCACCCTCAGTTTCGATGTTGACACGTAGGATGGTTTCAGGATCTCGAGGGTGACTTGATGCATGTTAAATCATACTCCAGCTCGACACTTCGACGCGCTGCTGAGGTCAAGTAATAATTCAAAACACGCAGGCCGATTCCGCTCGGAGACGGAGGCGCCAGGATGGCAACCGCCCCAGCGGCGCACAGCCAAAACAAAACAAAAACCAACCTAACCTAAAAAAACCATTACGGAAAAAGTCCTCTGACAAAATGCAATTAATTTGGAGACGAATCCTCTCGAAAGTGAGATGGTACTTCACACCGGAACAGCTGCTCAATTTGTACCGAGCACAAGTTCGGTCGTGTATGGAGTACTGCTCTCATCTTTGGGATGGTTCGTCCGGATACCAGCTGGCGGCTCTCGATTCAATAGAGAGGCGTGCCAAGAAGCTCGTAGGCAATTATGCGCTGGTCAAAGCTAAACTACAAAAATAAGTAAATAAATATTATTGGGACATTTTACACAGCACCATTTAGTCCCAAACTAAGCAGAGCTTGTGCTAAGGGTACGAGACAATGGATATAATACTTATAAACTTTTTTTTATACAAACACTTAATGTTATCACATAAATATTTGTATCCTGTGGGAATAGAACCCACGACTTCGTGATCAGCAGTCCGACACTCGAACCACTAAAACACAGACGCCGTCATCAAGGCCACAAAACCTGGAGCATCGGCACAGAATACCTAGCCTATCAGTTTAAAATCGGATTAATTGCGGCGAGTGCGTGTTAGAATTACATGATTTAATTCCCCCAAGCCCCTCATCGGACAACCAGATGCATGGTGATGCGCCACCCTTACATGATAGACAATCCACCCTTATGCACGAACTGATTTGCTATGGTAGACATTCCACCATTACGCACAAACCAATTTACTAATAGCTTTATCATGCGGTCCGCTAAAGAAAATAGAATTCCTTGTCAGTGTCTGTGTTTCCCGATAAGTATAATCTGCCTTCAAGACTGCCTCCTGCTTCTATTTTCAAGGCTCAAGTGATTAGGTTTTTACTGAGCAAGCGTGTACCATCGTCGACCGCACCATCGCTTAACATCAGATGAGGTGGCGATCGAACGCAAGTCCATTATTAATTTTTAAAAAAATGAATCGAGCTTTGTAATAGGTATAAATTCAGCGTTTTTGCAAGAAAGATTCCCTTTTCTGTGACTCATACATGGTTACTGCCAAATGACAGCATCGACAGGAAGAACTCATACTTGTGCAATTAATGTAAATAAAGCCCCGAATTTATACCTAAACTATTATCTAATCAGAGGATGGTAAAGTTTTAACACACATAATTCAAATCACAGCAAAAAATCTTCTGAAGGCAAATACTGGGCGTGGCAGTGGCCGTGACTACAATATCGTAACTGTCTCATATTTTTTCTGCACCACAAGAAAAGTTGATTTTGGATTTACCCCGATGTCATTAGGAAACCTTTTTTAAACAGCTCACATGCTTCAAATTCTCACGAGGTACAAATATAATTACTTCTACCCAATGATATTTAAAAGTATAGATATGCCATACCCTAACAAAACAAACGAAAAAATGTTCCGTACGCAGCGGCAGCGCAATACATATAAACGAGTACAAAATAAGTTTAAAATGGCAATAGCTCGCCCCCTATTACATGGGACTATAACATAACTGGCGAAATGTGGGTGTACTATTACACCTCTGCCTACCCCTTCGGAGAAATACAGGCGTGATGTTATGTTGTTATGTAGTACAAAATAAGTAAGTTGGTTACTTCAAGTTACTATCGCGTCATAATTGGAACACTTTCTATACGCACATGACAGCATTTTAGTAATTTTTTCGTCACCGGTCACGCTCAGCGTTTTACTTGATGCGGATTAATAGAAAAACGTACTAATGAGGACGTTTTCGAGTTTTCAATTGCGAGTGCAAGTAACATATCTGTACTTTTTAATATCATCCTGCTACCTATTAAATTGTGAAACAAAGCCGTGCAAGTATTGTGCAATATAACTGATGCAATTTTTGAAAAATTTATAAATGATGCAATTTTTGGAAAAACAATACATTTCCTTCATCAAAAGTATACCGTACCTAGTGTTGGATTATACGACAAACTTTTGTGACGAAATAGGGGTAATACTCAGGATAGGTTAGTCCTGCCTCCTTATAATTCAGAGCGTTCAGTTGTTAGTCACAGTTGCAACCAGCCAGCACGCGTGAATAGACGTTCCTACACAATGGCGACCACATTTTTAACTGCGTTTTTCCTGTGCCTGCTACTTTGTGCAACATTTTCGTTACCAGTTTCATATGATACGAAAACAGTGCAATATTCAGAAAGTGTACGTGTAAATGAATTAACTGAAAATACTCTTGAGTTTGTTCCTGAAATAATCCTAAGACCTGGTGAACATGATATTGAACCAGTGCTAAGTGCCCACAGTGTAAAGCGATTGAAAAGGACTAAAAGAGAAATGATTTTGAAAAATGAATGTCCCCGAGGGACGCTTTGGTTTGCGAATCAGTGCATGACGTATAAAAAGTGAGTTTTATATTTTATTTAATTTTCATATTCTTTGTAATATACAACGTGTACCAGAAATGCGTGGTCATATTTGAAGAGCTTATTCAGGGCATAGCATAGAACAACTTTTACTATAGGACCAACCCTGAAATCGCGAAAAAAATCAGCTTGTCCTTACATTTTGTTGAGCGACATCGATGATTTAGTAGGGAACGGCTGATATTTTTTTCGCGATTTCAGGGTTGGTCCCATAGTAAAAGTTATTCTATGCTATGCCCTGAATGAGCTCTTCAAATTTGACCATACATTTCTGATACACGTTGTATTATTATCTTTTAACTCTTTTAAGAACTGAAAAATAGTGTATTAAAAATTTAATTGAATGAACTAATTTTTTAGTAAATTTATTGAAAAATTCCTATAGCGCTCAAAGTACTGAAAATATCTAAATACTTACAACATTTTATTATGGTTATAACTACATTAGATAGCTGACAATTTGTCTCTAATATTCAATATAACATTAGGTTTCCTCGAAATTGCAACATTATTACAAAAGTATTGTGTTCAGCTACAAATCTGTCTGATGAAATTGTTACACCTACACTATAATATTTTAATAGAAGTGTAATTTTCTATTCATTTACATATTACTAATCAGCATAATGCATTTTTTTAATGGAAATAAAATAAAATAATTATGTTTGTAAAATAAAGGTGTAGGTACGTATTTAAAGTTTTTTCGATAAAAAAACAATACCTATATGCAAGATAATAATGAAGAAATTAAAAAAAAGATTGTAATGCTATTTTTAATTAAAATTCTGTCTTTCTATCCAGGTATGCACGATTTCGCCAAGCAGAAGAAGAGAGGTGAATGACTAGATGTTTTAACTACTTCTATGTGAGAGAAAAATCTGAAATATGTCGTCAACAGGCTAAACTACTGAGTGACATTGATGTTTGACTAACTCATGAACTGTTTTCTACTTTCTACTTTCCTGGTATCTCAAGAGTTGAAAAAACCGTGACGAATGAAAGAAAAAGAAATAAAGTGTTGTATTTAAGCTTCCATTTTATTTTAGTACTCAATCCAAATGTCGTTTATAATGTATTATTTTATGCTTCCATTTTTATTGAAACAATTATTGAATTATTTATCTAGTCATTGATGTGATAGTTTTGATTTATTTGTGCAAGTATGTTATTTATTGTGATTTTTGACGGATCAAATACCTGTTACTGTATTTCTGTCATGTAGTACATAAGTAAGTATTGTTATTTCTATACTTACATATTATGTATATAACTATAATTTAATATGACAAATATAAAATTGTAATTACAGTATTGTTTGTAAAGTGTAAAACGCTAGATTTTCTTAAAATTTATTCGACTTAATTTAATGCAATGTGAACATGAGCAAACTTATTATAAGCATCATTTATTATGTTTTTATGATTAACAATTTGCTCAATTATTATTATTATGAGTTAAGCTCGCCTTTGTACATGTGATTACAAAACTATTATGTATTGTTGTGATTTTCTTGTGTGCAATAAAGAATAAGAATTATTTAGATACAAAAATATGGTAGAAAAAGCTAATTGTGACAAAAAAACTAACTAGTTATGTAAAACATGCCTTATAAAACCTAACAACGTGGAATATTAATAATTCTCTAAACAAGCATAATAATATTGTACTTATTTATTAAGAAATAAATATAGATTTATGACAGTATTTTTTTATTTCCGTCCCAAAAAGTTGTAAAATTCTTGAAATAAGACCACTCATGTTGCAAAGAAATAGCAATTAAATTTTATGGCAACATTAGGCTGGTAATTTTAGGCAACATGTTTCCCTATCACATTTTTCCCATCAACGGGCGCAAAGCTGTAGGCGGCCGCAAACAATTGAAAATCTGTTGTCTGCCTAGGTATTGAGTTGTTCTTTGATGAACTAAAAAGGGCAGGGTTGGGACAGGTTGGGCTTCGGCAAATACCTGCATAAGGTGGCGAGACGGGAGGCTACTCCTGTGTGTCACCAGTGCGGCTTTAGTAAGGACACGGCCATTCATACCCTTGCATACTGTCTTTTGCTTGGGTGATGCAGCGCCGTGCTCTCACTGCAGCAATCGGGAGAGACCTTTTGCTGCCAGCCGTGATTAAGGCCATGACTGACAGTGTGGAGGCGTGGGAGGCGGTCGAATCCTTCTGTGAGGAGGTTATCTCGCAGAAGGAAGCGGCAGAGCGGGTCAGGGAGGAAGACTCCCTCGCTGTTCCAATCCGCCGCAGGAGGACGGGTCGGCGCAGGTGGCTTTACGCCGAGCTGATGCCGCCCTAACAGAGGTCAGCGGGCGATAGACTGGGGAGTCTGTCGCCCGCATTGCACGGCCCTCGAGTTATGGTGATGTCGCAAGTGTACCCGGACATCGCCAAAGAAGAGTCTGTACAGGAAGAGGGACCCGGAAACGGGTCGCGCTGGATGGGTCGCGAAAGTCATGCGTAGCAGTTCTCGTGGCCCATCCACCCAAGGTAAAAGTAAGCACACGGCGGAGTTTTTAGTGGGTGCGAGCCCCACATAACCACACTGCCTCCCTGGTAGTGTGACATGCGATAAGCATTTTGTCCGCTTTAAAAAAAAAAAATTTAGGGCAGGGAAAAGATTTTTACGATTTTTTACTTAGGTAGGTATCAATATTCATCTTTAAACAATATGTAACAAAAACCCTGTTGTTCCTGTGAGCTACGTTATCGGAATCAATATTCATGCGTAAGGACACATCTCTTTTTGATGCGGAAGACGGAGGACCGAGTGTTGTGGTGCAATTTGGGAGAGGCCTATGTCCAGCACTAGACTGCGATCATACCATACTGTGCTGAACACAGCCTGTGTTCATTAATCAAATTGTTGCGTCAGTCGTGCAGGTTTATACATGAAACAAAACAATGCAATTAATATTGTACAGTCAACAAATCGGAATCATGACCCACGATAAGCTTAATATCCTACAGACATTCTAATACAATTAGGTTGAATTTCGCTCAAACAGATATTTCCCTGGCAACAGACTTGTTATCAATTTTGTTAGCTATTGACAGTGACAGCTAGTTTACCAATGAAATTATTTTTCTAATTTTTTTTCTTGATGTTTATCTCCAAAAGTATTGTTTGACACTACGAATAAAGAAGCTACTTACAGTATGTAGGTTCTTTCCTCGTAGGTTTGACACCATTTCGTACTTGACATTTTACTAATAGTCATTTTTATTTTATTAACGTTCTGTAATCGAAAAAGTTTGTATAGGTTTCTTAAAAAATATAGTTGTTTGTAGGAAAACCACGTGAAACGACAGCTTATTCGAAATTCAAAACATTATTCTTGATTTATCAAAAAAATAATTTCCAATACAATTATAAATCTATTGCATGGATAACAAAGCTCAAAACGGCACAGATCTCTGACCGTTTTAATGCAGTTTCTGTAATATTCAAAATGTCCTAAGTGCAGCATAGAAGAAAATCTTACTGTTTTGACGATTTTAAACGAAATATCAGTTGAGTGGGTCATGATTCCGATTTGTTGACTGTACAACATGTTAACATTAAATAAAACTTTCATAGACATATATTGACGACGACGTCTGTGGTCTAGTGGTTCGAGTGTCGGACTGCTAATCACTAGGTCGTGGGTTCGATTCCCACAGGACAAATATTTGTGTGATGAACATAAGTTTTTGTTTTGGTCTGGGTGTTTCTTATGTATTATAAGTATATATTTACAAAAAAAGTGTATAGGTATTATATCCATAGTCTAGTACCCGTAGTACGAGCTCTGCTTAGTTTGGGACTAGATGGTGGCGTGTAAAAATGTCCCAAAAATATTTATTTATATTTCACAGCCATTTAAACACGTTTGATAGATTGGGGGTTTTTTTCGCAATTTTGGGGTAAATATCGTTCTTGGGGAAATTTGGGGAATAAAATTCTTGGGCAAATTTTGGGGAAATATTTGGGCAAAGAAAAATACAGATATTGTTCTTGTTTATATAATGTCTGTGAGAAAATAATTGAAGGTTTGAATACAGACGAAGTATCGAAAGTTTTAAATATCATCCACGATACACTATAAAATGTTCTTACAGCTATTTTTTGAATAAACTTAGTCTTATATTCTTCAATTTGTAAAATTTCCAGCTTGATAAAAAATGGGGAAAAAAGTTGCAAACCTTATCATTTTGGGGAAAAAAATTATAAGAATATGGGGAAATTTCAGAAACTCTAACTAACAAAAAAAAGAAATGCATCTAAACAAGTGCATTTATTGTTGTACAATATTAGCAATATAATGGTGATCGCTGAATACTTTAATAAAAACCGCACAGATCACCGACCCTGATTATAGTGGTTCTGGTGCCTGTGAACCTGATGTGATACATTATACTCCTGCTGCTTAGTCCTCGAATCTTTATATTTATATCTTGTAGTCTCACCATGTTTCATTGTGTATACGCGAATATTTAGAGGCCGGTAAAGAAAAGAAAAAACTTTACTCTGGCAACTCTATCATACTGTCATTCACTATTTTCACGTTGTTGCGCGGACGACGTTTTTTAGGAATAAAAATATTTTAATTGGTTTTAAGTGTATTATAAGGTTGAAGTGAGTAAATCACGGTTACACAATGCCAAAAGAAGATAAAATATGGAAAAAATTAAAGAAGTTAGAGAAGAAACTGGAAAAACGCCGTCGGCGTCGACTTCGGTCAGTGTCGTCGACACCTGAAAGAGAATTATTACCGTCGATACAACCAGACGATATACCAGATATTATAACTGAGAATATCATGGAAGAAGAGGATACAGGTATGTTTGAGTTTTTTCAACTTTCAGATCACTAGCAATGAGGAAATCTTGTGACGCCATTTTGTTGTGCGGACTTGTGCGCTGTCGATGTAACATGTAAGTTCGTGTTACGACAGGCCCTCCAGTGGAGTGGAAAGCACATATACATGTATATCTAGAAGTTCTATGATATGCAAGTATACGTTACTTCTCACGAGAGATATAATGTATATAATATAATCAGTGATTTTTATGTTATAAGGCTTAGTAAGTCTAATAATATATGTCTGCTTCGTAGGGGGCCACGGTTTAGATGAAACTGTGTTATCAGCCTTGGGAAACACTTATAGCTCAGAAAAAGCATATGCAGATGAAATACACCCTGAAATAATAAAACGTGTAGAAAATATTTTCACTAATGGAATGGAGAAGAATGTTAGAGATGAACTTCTTAAAAAGTACTTAGTACCAAAAAATTTGGTTTTATTAGATGCTCCGAAGCTTAATATAGAGTTGCAAGGTCTACTAAGTGACCCAATTAAAGATAGGGATAAGAGAATTGAAGAACGACAGCAGCAGTTGGGAGTAGCTTTATCGGGAGTTCTAATGGTTGTCGATAAGTTAATTAGCAACAACCAAAATACAAAAAACATTGAAATATTAACAGATGTTTCAAGATTGATGAGTGATTTACACTATGCTGACACTAATACTAGAAGAAAATTGGTTTCGGTTAATCTTGATAAAAATATAATGAAAGCAACTGATTCAACTAAACGAGATACTTTTCTTTTTGGTGAAAAGTTCAACGATGACATAAAATCAGCTAATGCTATTAAAAAAGCAGCACCCTCCATATTGAAGAAAGCTAACTTTACTTCATTCAAGTCTGCTCAGCCAAAACAAGTATATAAAAATAAGAAAAACACTCAAGCCCCCCTGCGCTCGAGTCGGGCCAAACAGGGGAGGGGGGGCAGGTATCTACACAGGACCCCTGGGAGGTATCATCAGCAGAGAACTGCGGGCAAGACACATCGACAGAAGTCTGTGCGTCAAACATAAAGGTAAAAACATTTGCTGGTCGACTTAAATGTTTTTATTCCTGTTGGGAAAAAATCACACAGGATAAAGTTATCTTGTCGTGGATAAAGGGATATAAAATCTCATTTAAGGAACCCCCAACTCAGCAAATAGTACCCATGAATTGTACATTTTCAATGACTGGATTATATCAAAACAAATTAACAGATTGTTAGGTTTGGGGGTTATAACTAAATGCAAACCTGTCAAAGGACAGTTTTTATCAAAAATATTCACTATACCTAAACCAAATGGGGATGTCAGATTCATATTAAACCTAAAATGCTTAAATAAGTTTATTCATACAGAACATTTTAAGATGGAGGACATAAGAACATTATGTATACTTATTTCTAAAGATGATTACATGTGTACGATTGATTTGAAGGATGCATACTTCTTAATTCCCATTCATAATCAAGACAAGAAGTATTTAAGATTTTACTTCCAAGATATTATTTATGAGTTTAATTGTATTTGTTTTGGTTTGTCAACTGCTCCATTGATTTTTACAAAAATTCTAAAACCAGTTATGTCTTATTTACGCAGAAGTGGTTTAAAGTCGGTGATTTATCTTGATGATATTAATTGCATTGGAACATCATATATTGATTGCTTAGAAAACTGTAAGGATACTATTAAAATTTTGGAGTGTCTTGGGTTTTGCATAAATAATGAAAAGAGTAATCTCATACCCAAAAAAGTTGCACAGTACTTAGGATTTGTAATAAACACAAAGGATATGACATTGTCAGTGACAGATAAAAAGAGATGTTCAATTAATTCACTAATTAAAAAATTCTTAAATTCTAATCAGTGTACCATAAGAAACTTTGCTCAACTTATTGGAACCTTAACAGCTTGTTGTCCTGCTGTTAGTTATGGTTTTTTGTACACAAAAATTTTAGAAAAACAGAAGTGTGAGGAATTACTGAGTCATAACAATGACTTTGACTCAATTATGAAAATTAATACGGAGTGTAAACAAGAGTTACTGTGGTGGAAAAACTGCATAAACACTGCTAGAAATCCGATTAAACATTTTAAATTTGCTTTTGAAATTTATTCTGATGCTTCTGGCACTGGTTGGGGAATATTTTGTAATGATCAAGCAGCAAATGGGTTTTGGACAAAAGAAGACAAATTAAATCACATTAATTACTTAGAGCTTCTAGCTGCTTTTATGGGATTACAGTGTTTTGCTAAAGAATTCAACTCCTGTCAAATTCTTTTACGCATAGATAATACTACAGCCATTGCTTATATTAATAGAATGGGTAGTATTCA
This sequence comes from Asteroscopus sphinx, assembly GCA_949699075.1. Taxonomy (NCBI): domain Eukaryota; kingdom Metazoa; phylum Arthropoda; class Insecta; order Lepidoptera; family Noctuidae; genus Asteroscopus; species Asteroscopus sphinx. The sequence continues at coordinate 5,141,997 of OX453014.1, forward strand.
ATTTCCAAAACTGAATTCCTTAGCTAGGAAGATATGGCAGTGGTGTGAGACTCGCAAGATTTGGATATATGCATCATATATAAAATCCAAAGATAATGTAGAAGCTGATCTTGAGTCTAGAAATAAAAATATTGATTGTGAGTGGGAGTTATCTCCTAAAGTTTTTCACAAGATTGTTAAATCATTTGGAAATCCTTGTATTGATCTATTTGCTACCAGAGCCAATACTAAGTGTAAAAGATATTTATCTTGGCAAAGGGATCCATTTGCAGAAAACATAGACGCTTTTACTGTTAATTGGAAAAATTATCCACTATTTTATGCATTTCCGCCATTCGCATTAATTCCAAAAATTATTCAAAAAATTAAAGATGACCAAGCGTTTGGCATCTTAGTTTTCCCCATTTGGACCTCACAGCCGTGGTATCCATTTATTACTTCAATGGCCACATCAAAAATAATAGTTTTTAAACCGTCAAGTCAATTATTGTTATCCCCTTTCAGACAACTTCACCCTCTGCAAGACAGTCTTTCCCTGGGGGCCGTCATATTATCCGGGAAGCATTTAAGAAACAGTTAATTCCGGATGAAACCATTGAGGTCATGGTATCATCACTATCATATAACACAATTAAACAATATTCAGTAGCACTACAAAGGTGGTGGGTTTTCTGTAAAGGTGAAGAGATCTTTGAGTTCTCTATTTCTAAAATATTAAAATTTCTTACAATACAATTTAATAATGGTGCATCATATACCTCACTTTACTCTATGAGATCTGCATTATCATTAATAATAGGCTCTCAAGTAGGTACAGATGCTAAAATAAAGAGATTCTTTAAGGGTATTTTTAGATTACGCCCAAGTCGACCAAAATACAGTGATACTTGGGATCCATCATTGGTCCTTAATTTTATAGAAAAGTGGTATCCACTGACAGAGTTAGACCTTGATAAATTAACAAAAAAGTTGACAATTCTTTTAGCACTTACAAGTGCACAAAGAATACAGACATTGTCGGTAATTAGATTAGAAAATATAGAATTTATTGACACAGGAGTGATTATTAAAATAACTGATTTGTTGAAGACATCTGTACCGGGAAAACAGCAATTGTGTATTAGGTTACCTTATTTCATTTTGAAACCGGAAATTTGTCCTGTTATGACATTAAAATATTATATAAATTACACACAGGCACTGAGAAAGCCAGAATTAGGTAACACTGTTAAATTATTTATCAGTCATAAAAATCCTAGTAAGCAAACTATTAGTCGATGGATAAGACAAACAATGATGGACAGTGGCATAGACATCAAAAAATTTACACCACATTCAACACGTCATGCCTCCACCTCAATGGCAAGTAGGGAAGGTGTAACATTGGATACAATTTTTAAAACCGCTGGTTGGTCTACAGGATCCAAAGTTTTTGCAAATCATTATAATAGACCTTTAATAAGCCAAGATGATAATTATATTGAACTAAGTTTACGGGACTTGTCGCGCACAATTAAATCAAAATATAACAAGCATTTTGACTAACCTCGACGTTTCGGTCAAGTTGCATTGGCCGTGGTCACGAGCAGACAGTCAGCAGTCAGCAGCAGTCTGCTCGTGACCACGGCCAATGCAACTTGACCGAAACGTCGAGGTTAGTCAAAATGCTTGTTATATTTTGATTTAATTGTGCGCGACAAGTCCCGTAAACTTAGTTCAATATGAGTGAAATTCGCGAAAGTTTAAAAACTACTAAGATGATAATTACTTATTCGCTAAGACTGTATGCAATGTTTAGACTGTTTTTTTTATTATGTAGTTAATCTAATAATAATAATGAAAGTACATATGATTGAAAAATATGTTAATTATCTGTGATTATGTGAAAGAATAATAGTAAAGATGTGATTTAAAGTAAATAAGACACTAATAATTAAGGTGATAGTTAAGTTGGAACTGTTTGTAAATGATTAATATTAAAATAAAAGGTTGATTGAAGATTTCTGATAATTTAATTATTTCAGAATGTTCAATACTTATGTAATTTCCAACTTCATCTCTGAACATCTACAAGATATAAATATAAAGATTCGAGGACTAAGCAGCAGGAGTATAATTACTAAATTAAACGAACTTACCTAAGTGAAGTTCTATTGTAATTATACGAGCTGCTTAGTCCTCGATAGTAGTTTCCCTCCCAAGCCCTCACCTTTTAACTGAAGTTGGAAAATTACAGCCGTGCTAAGTTTTTTTGTTGCAGATTGCTCTAAATAGAATGACAGTATGATAGAGTTGCCAGAGTAAAGTTTTTTCTTTTCTTTACCGGCCTCTAAATATTCGCGTATACACAATGAAACATGGTGAGACTACAAGATATAAATATAAAGATTCGAGGACTAAGCAGCTCGTATAATTACAATAGAACTTCACTTAGGTAAGTCATTCTCGCTCTGACACTCGCCCCGAGAGGTCGTGCTGCTCCTGCTCCGTCCTGTCGTGCCGAATTACGTGCTCGAATATTTTTCGCTACGGCTCACCGTAGCGCCCTCCGCAGTCGCCCCGCCGACTGCAGCCCGATAAGCACATTCGCTGTCTTTTTCAAGACAGCGGGCGCGCTTTTGTCTCTTTAGACAGAGTTTCGTCAAAAACGTAGTGTCCCTTCAGGAAAAACCCACTTATTTACTGTGGTCCTCAGTGGATACCTAACGGTGCTAACGAACTGAGGGGCGTTGACCCGACACGCCAGCTGCGCTCCTTAAGGGCAAAGCAAAATTGGAAGAAGCTAGGGCCAGAAGGCCTTGGGGGATCTCCTAGTCTTCCCTAGCTTTAACCCCGTTTCGTCCTATCTAGCACTCTCTAGGGGTTTACACCCATTGCACACTAGAGACTTAGGGACCTGGTTGCACATTAAGACTGGCAATCAGGAGTGCAAGCTTAGGGCTCACCAGTAGGCACACAACCTCCCCGTCTATACCCGACGGGGAGGGTTTGAACACACTCCCGGGAACACCCACCCGAGGAGCAAACCCCCATGTTAGTACGCCACTAATTCTCTCCCCCTCTCATTGTTGCTAGGCTTGGCTTAGTCATCATCTATATGATGGTGTCTGATGCCGAGTTCCTCAGCATCTTAAAAAACGTCCTCTTCAAGGACCCCGTCTTTATCGCCAATCATGGCGACTTGTTTGGCAGCGCTTTTGCCGCCAAGCAACAAACACCACCTGATGTCCCCGACTCTCTAAAGTCGCCCGATTCCCCCCCACCCATAAGGATAAATTCCTTAAAAAGGGCTAGGCGCCTCGCCCTCGAAGCCCGCGCCCTTGAAGCCCGCGCCCTTGAAGCCCGCGCCCTCGAATCCCGCGCCCTCGAATCCCGCGCCCTCGAATCCCGCGCCCGCGCCCGCGCCCGTCCCGACAGCGATGAGGAGAGACCGAGGTCTCCATGCGGTCCATCTAGGCGTTCAGCCAGCCTGGACCTCAAGGAACGTACCCCCTCACTTCTCCCCACCCCAGCCCCCACTCAAAACCCCGAGATCTCCCCGATCCCTTCAGACCAAGAGATGTCTTCGGACAGTGAGGTCAACTCTGACGAGGCCGATGCCTTTACCACAGTAGTGGGTAAAGGTAAAAAACGCGGCCGCAAAACCAATAAGGCCGAGGCTCTCGCCCCTAAGTCCTTGAAGCTTTCCGAGGCTAACACTGCCCCGGCCCCTACCCCCCGTCCCGCCTCTCACTCCTCCTCGCAGGATAACAGGCCCTCCTCCCCTCATGTCCATACCTCGTCTTCCCAGACGAAGGTACCCATCCCGCCTCCCTTATTCATCCAGGATAAGGCTTACTGGACGAGAATTTCTGACTGGTGCAACCAGTCCAAAATAAATTTCACCAGTGCCCGCCCCACACAGCAGGGTATTAAAGTAATTGTCCCCACCCCCACCGATTACCGCAACCTTACCAGGCTGCTACGCGAACGTAAGGTGTCCTTCCACACCTACGCCCTCCCGGAGGACCGACTCCTCAGAGTCGTAATCCGAGGAGTCCCTACGGAAGTCAAATGCGAAGAAGTATTTGACGACCTCAAAACCCAAGGCATCCCTATTAAAGAGACCCACCGAATGTTCCGTGGCAAACACGGTGACCCTTTTAACATGGTCCTCGCCATCTGCCACCCCAGCGAAAACGCAAAGGCAATATACAATATAAAGACCGTATGCCACCTATCAGGCATTACGATCGAGCGCCCCCACAAATCAAACCAGCCTGGTCAATGCCACCGTTGCCAGTTGTATGGTCACTCCCAGCGTAACTGCTACGCTAAGCCCAGGTGCGTAAAGTGCCTAGGCGATCATGGGACAAGCGAGTGCGAGCGTCCCAAGGAGAGGGACCAGTGCACTGAGCCCCCTAGCTGTGTCCTTTGTGGCCAAGCCGGGCACCCAGCGAATTATCGCGGATGCCCCAAAGCCCCCAAAATGCGCAACGCCAAATCGGCGAAACGCGCCTCCGACCGCGTTGCGAGGGAAGCCCCCTCCTACGCAGCCCCCTACCAGTACCAACCACCAAACCCTAGAGGCCCACTCGGGCCCTCCCCTAATTTCCGCGGCCCACTCGGGCCCAACCCCTGGTTTAAGGGTAACCAAAAGCCCCATTTCCCACCTCTTCCGCCCTCTCGTCTCGCGCCCCCGGCCTCAGAGCCCCCTGCGCTGATGAACATACCCATCCCCGCACCTTCTCTCAGGCCCAAAACTGCACCAGCAGCTAAAGCCCCCCCCCCCATGAGAACCCCCCCTCCGGTAAACTCCCCCGGCCTTCTGCCGAGAGAATACCTCGAACCCCAGTCAGGGGAATCCCGCATTGACGCCTACTCTAGACTTTGGGCCTTTACCCAAGGCATCCATGAGCAGCGCCTTCAGGTACTTACCAAGTACCAAGACATCTATAGAATACTTAATTCCAATTATAATGTATAATACGGCCCCACCCAAAAGATTCAAACCCCGTTCCCTAATTTTAGGCTTTTTTAATGCCCGAGGCATTAGTGGTCAACGCGACGACGTAGCCGTCTTCTTGCGTGAGCACCAAATCGATATTTTACTCATTCAAGAGTCTTTCCTCAAACCCCATAGCCGTAATCCCAATATAGCCAACTATAGGCTGATAAGAAACGACAGAGCACACACCGCACTAGGCGGAACACTCATCTATTACCGAAATTCATTGTACTGCATCCCCATTGATCCCCCAGAGCTAGCATGCCTGGAGGCTTCAATCTGTCGCCTAGGCATGACAGGGCACCAGCCCATCACCATAGTCTCGGCTTATAGATCCGCAAACAAACCCGCGAGTCTGCTCGAGGACGACCTCAAATCCCTACTCGATCTTAGTAACTCTGTAATTATTGCAGGCGACTTAAACGCCAAACACCGTTCATGGAGCTGTGTCTCCAATAACGCCGCTGGCATCCAATTAGGAGCACTTAGCGACAAACTTTCCTTCGACGTCATCGCCCCGATGCGTCCCACTCACTATCCTGATACAGTAGGGCACCGGCCCGACATCCTAGATATAGCCCTCTTAAAGCGCGTAAACCTCGGTATTCGCTCTATCGAGGTAATCCAAGAATTAGACTCAGATCATCGCCCTGTGATCATTCAACTGGGTCCCCGAGGTGGTCCCTCGGATCCCAGTATTCCACCCATAACAAAAACGATAACCGATTGGAGGAGATTAGAGGACCGCCTCAAATCTACCTCATCCCCCCAATTAGATTCAATCCCTGACTCCATTGAGACAGTCGCGGACACGGTGGCCGCGATCACCTCGCTCACCAACCATGTGCAGTCCGTAGTGGGCGAATGCTCACGGCAGGTTCCGATGCTGGATGACCAGCGTCTGAAACTGCCGGACGATGTAAATGAGTTGAGGACCGAGAGGAACGCGGCCATCCGTGCCTATGACGCTTTTCCCAATGAAGCCAATCGTGCCCATATGCGCTCCTTACAGAATACTGTAAAGAGACGTGTAGCTCAGGTACGGGAGGAGCATTGGGACAAGGAAGTCAGCGCAATCCAACCGTCTCATGTAGCCTTCTGGGCCCTTCAACGCAGACTTAAATGCGAGACCACGGCAACTATGCCCCCCCTAAATCGACCCAATCAAAGGCCGGCCTTTGACGACGACGAAAAAGCCGAATGCTTAGCCGACAGTTTGGAGTCTCAATGCACTCTCAGTACGCTTCCCGTAAGCCAAACCCACCTTGATAAGGTCAATTCAGAAGTAGAGCGTAGGTCAGCCCTCCCCCCCCCCCAATAGATGACCCTGATGACCCGCTCCCACCGATCACCCCTGATGAAGTTCTCTCTATAGTCAAGGATCTTAAGCCCAAAAAAGCCCCCGGCGCAGACGGCATCACCAATAAGGTGCTGAAACGTTTCCCTGCCACCCTAATCGCTCTAATGACCGTCATCTTCAATGCGGCATTTAAAAACAACATCTTTCCCCAGGCTTGGAAACAGGCTACGGTAATCGGTATTTCCAAACCGGGCAAACCAAAAGCCGAGCCGAGTAGTTACCGGCCGATTAGTCTCCTCAATGTCTTCGGTAAAATCTACGAGAAGCTTATTTATAAGCGACTCAAAGATTTCGCCGACTCAAATAAACTCCTTCCCGACGAGCAGTTTGGCTTTCGTACAAAGCACTGCTGCGTTAATCAACTGCACCGCATTGTAGAACACATCAGTGCAGGCTTCGTACGCGGTCAAATGACCGGCACTCTCTTTTTCGACGTAGCAAAGGCTTTCGATAAAGTGTGGCACAACGGCTTATTATATAAGCTGTACACTATGAATGTGCCACATCGTCTCGTGCTCATCATCCGAGACTACTTGTCGAATCGTACCTTTTGCTATCGCATAGAAGGGGCTCTCTCCTCCCCCCATCCCATTCACGCCGGTGTGCCTCAAGGCTCCGTGCTCTCCCCCCTACTGTTCACGCTGTACACCAGCGATATTCCAAAATGCGGTGCAGCCCGTATGGCCCTTTTCGCCGACGACACGGCAATCTATTACTCCGGCATGACCCATGTCGCTATTTCTCGTACCCTCCAATCCGCGGCCAACACCCTAGGTGAATGGTTCCGGAAATGGAGAATCGAAGTAAATCCCGAAAAAAGTGCAGCGGTCCTCTTCGATAAGAGACCCCTGTCACAGTACCGTAAAGAACTGAGCGTACCAGTCTCAATGTTCGGAAAACAGATCCCATGGCAACGAGAAGCCAAATATCTCGGAGTGATCCTTGACCGTAGACTGACTTTCCGTCCGCATATCCGCAGGGTGAAAAACCGTGCCGCCCTCGTCCTCGCACGTCTCCACCCCCTTCTCAATGCGCACAGTAAGCTGCCCACTCATCTCAAAGTAAGGATATTCACCACCTGTATCCGCCCCATACTCGCCTATGCTAGCGTTGTGTTCGCACACGTTAAGCCGGTGAGAATTCACATGCTCCAAACCATCCAAAACCGTTTCATGCGTAGGGCTGTAGACGCCCCCTGGTACGTACGCAACGTCGACCTCCACCTAGACTTCAAACTGCCGACCATCAAGCAGTTTTTCAAGCGTGTCTCAAAACGCTATTTCGATTCCGCTCCCAAGCACCCCAACCCCTTGGTCGTGGCGGCCACCGTCTACCAGCCATCCGCTATCAGCAAAACCCGACGTCCCAGACACACACTCATTGAGCCCGATGACGATATCACACTCCTCCAGGAGTCAGATAAAAGTACAAGCACACTCCGACGCCGTCGTCCAAAATATCGTCCCCGCCGGCGAGGACCGACGCGACACACACACAGAATCCGAGAGTCCGACTCTCGAGAAACAGTAACACATGCCGACGCAGCACCGGCTGCTGGGGGGATCAGTGGCGGGGTCCCCCTGCTGCACCCTGAGTCGAGGTCCGAGCTCCCCCCTGGGGACGCCCTCACGGTGTAAGCAACCGGAGATAATCTCGTCACGCGAGACCGGCCCTATGCTCTAGAGTAGTTCCTAGGAGCAGGCTATTGCGTAGCCACTGGTTAGGTTTTCTAGGTAGGTCTTAGCCTCGCCGGCGAGGCTTGCCGCTTCACGGCGTTTAGCACGTCATCCGATAGGGACCGAAAGTCCGCTACTTTCGAGGTAACCAATTCGATGCAGCAACGGCTGCTAGGGGGACATAGGAACTGCGGGGTCCCCCTGCAATGCCCTAGCGAGGTTCGAGCCCCCCCCTCGGGGGGCGCCCGCCCGATTAAGCGCGGTATCGATGCCGCGCGCATCTAGTTTGTAAGTATGTAGGGAAAAAACCTTCGGCGAATGGAGTCCCACATGGGACTCTCCGCCAACTAAGTCCGGTTAAGCAGAAATGGGACTTCGGTCCCACCTGCGAGAGCCCATTCGAAAAAAAAAAAAAAAAAAAAAAAAAAAAAAAAAAAAAAAAAAAAAAAAACTTAGGTAAGTTCGTTTAATTTAGTAAGTATTTACATCAGTACAGTTCATCATCATTTCAGCTGAAAGACGTCCACTGCTGGACATAGGCCTCCCCCAAGTACCACCACAACGACCGGTCCTGCGCTTTCCGCATCCAGCGGATTCCCGCGACCTTCACCAGGTCATCGGTCGACCTTGTGGGGGGCCTACCCACGCTGCGCCTTCCAGTACTTTATGACCCCATCGGCCATCCGTTCTGCAAGCGATGTGCCCCGCCCACTGCCACTTAAGTTTGGCAATTTTTCGGGCTATGTCGTTTAACTTCGTTCTCCTGCAAATTTCCTCATTTCTGATTCTATCACTTAGGGACACTCCGAGCATAGCCCTCTCCCATTGCCTTTTGAGTGACTTTGAGCTTTCTTATCAGGCTATGAGCGACCACGTTTCAGTGCCGCAAGTAATTACTGGCAACACACTGTAGGCGTAGTATGGCAACTGTAAGCAAACTTTATGTCTACGAAAGAATAGACAAAATTACAGATAAAGATTACAATGTAGTTTTGTCGATTCTTCCGTAGACAAATGTCTTGTCTACAGTGGTCATGCTACGCCTACAGGTCAAAGACTTTCGTCTTGAGACACTAAGGTATTTTGGACGAGAAGATACTGCGTACTAGTACAGTTACAACGTAACACAAAAAATAGTTGGGAAAAGACAACGAGTAAGACAGGGGTTCAGGGGGGGGGGGGTAGAGTCCAGTCCACGAAATCAAAGTCAGAAGCGAAAGTAAGTCGTACGTTAAATAACATTCTAAACACAATTAAATGTAACGATTTCCTTAGTTGACTCATCTAGTGATGCGCAAGAATTTTCCGCAAAATGGTGTCCTATAGAAACCGGAAACAGAAGCTGGCTATTGGTTACATGAGGATATACAGACGGTAAATTAGTTATAGTAGTACAAGTATGAGGGGGCTCGTGGTTAAATCAAAACCGCGTGAGTAGATTTGAGGCTGCAGGCATAGAATAGGTAATAATACGAGTATAGAAACGAATCTCTTTTGCACGGACCCCAAATGCCGCCTTATAAATACCTACTTCCCTCTTCAGCTCCTAACGTCCCTGTGTCGTCCAAGCTTGCTGCCAGGGCTGTTACCTGCTGAATTGTTATTAGACTTTAAAAACCTGATTAGTTATTAGCCAATAACCGCCTTGGTGGAGCCAATCGGAATGCAGTACCCTGCCTCGGCTAGTGGCAGAATTTATTCTACGCATTATATTCAACATTAAGCGTCTATTGGGCTATATGGTCGTTGGTAGACTATGTTTGCTGCGCTCATACCTAGGATTGATCTATTTTAGGGTTCCGTACCCAAAGGATGCTAATGGGACCCTATTACTCTCGCTACGCTATCCGTCCGTCCGTCTGTCTGTCACAGGGCTGTATCTTTGTAACTAGAGGTGGGCAGCTACTATAATAACTAGCTGAATAGCGGCTTTTCAACAAATAGCCATAGCTATGATATCTGTCAAAACGATAGCTAGCTATTGGCTACCTAATGGTCGGGAGTTCATACAAAAATCCTATGGAATAAATCATTTTCGGTTTTTCTCAGTTTTTCCCAAATTTTTAAATTTTCCATGCAACTTTCGTAATTTTTCTCCACGTAAAAACCTTATTCGGACTATAATGAAAATTTTAAAAAATAACCAGGTCCGTCCAGCAGTTCTCAAGTGATGCGCTTGCCATCGTACAGCCTTTAATTGTTTAGGGTTCCGTATCCAAAGGCTGCCAAACGGGACCCTATTATCACAGTATAACTAATAGTACTAACGTACAGAACAGCCACTCACCTCTCCCCACCAATTCAAGATTCCTCGCTCGCACCCCGCACCCGTCTACAGTTTGCCGGCAATTGGACTGCAAGATTGCAATCGCCAGTCGCTATACAAGCACGCCATCTCTGAGAACTACTGAGAAGCGCTTGGAACCCAGTCGGCATTACGAGCGGTGAGCATCCCTAACCTACACGTGTGTGTACGTTTGTATACAGACGTAGTGTATGTAGGTGGTGCAAGCATTAATATTGTATTGAGTGTCCGAAGTGTGCTATTACTCTCGCTACGCTATCCATCCGTCCTGTCTGTCACAGGGCTGTATCTTTTGAACGATATCAGGTAACCAGTTGTTTTATCACAATGTGTTGCTATGACCCCTATCAGGACAAATACCAAAAAACAAAAAAATTCCTAAACCAAAGGGGGTCATACAAGAAACTTCGGAAAACATGCATTTTTTCAAATTTCTTGTTCCTACTCAAAACGGTGATACATACTAGCGTCAAACTTTGTTTGATCATGTAGTTTAGCAAAAAATCATGAAAATAGGGAAAACATAGATGTATGTGGTGGTACCTGCGTAAGAAAGAGATGAAAAAACTCATATTTCACGTTCGGTACATTGATGTCTTTTGATGAACTCTTTAAATCAGTCTCTATAGGGTATCAGGTTGATGGGTGGTACGGAACCATTACTGCGTAAGTCCGACTCGAACTTGGCCGCTTTTTATTTTTATGTATAGATAGGTAAGCATTTAAATGCATTTTAAAAACGTTACAAATCTAGGGAATCGCTTAGTTAGCTTATTACAAACCATAAAGGTATTATACTTACGTCAGTATATACAAAGTCTTTGTTACAAACAGTCATCACGGGAACCTAATCAAAAGTACGAAAGTCGGAAAATGTGTATAGCTTGAAGGTGGTTTCACACCGGCGAGGCGTGGCGTGGATGGGCCGAGCGAGAATTGAAATTTGTATGGCAAAATTTCAATTCACGTCACGCCAATCTTTGGTGTGAAAGGGTTGGATAAGCGAGGATGTGCGAGGCGAGAATTGAAATATTTGTTGGTACAACATTAAACTTTATTGCTGCATGAATAGAGTATTTATTATATTGCAAAACGGTACATCGCGAGCAGGCGCGTGCCTGGTCGGCGCGAGACGGCGCGTGCTCACGATGTACATCTTTCGGTGTGAAAGGGTCAGCGAGATTTCAATCAACGCCAATCCCATCCAATCCTCGCCTCGCCGGTTTGAAACCACCTTTAGGTTATTAGTTCTATTCAGTTCTGCTTAGTTAGTGAGTTGCGGAAGTCTCAACCGCAAATGACCCCAACATAGTTGTGAAAAGAGGTGACAACTAGCGCCATCTGTGTGAAACGCTAGGTACTATCATAGGTGAAGAGTGAGCAATTCATCACAATCACACCCAGCTATGAAAAATCTTTGATCCTTAGAATAATAATGCATTAAAGAATAATTATAGTCATCAATCAACTCAACTCAGCCTATCGCAGTCCACTGCTGGACATAGGCCTCTCCCAAGTTGCGCCACAACGCTCGGTTCTCTGCCAATTATAGTCATACTATCTGTCAATCGCGGTTTCGCTCCATTTGTGTATCGATTGAAAGTATCATTATCATTTCAGCCGAAAGATGTCCACAGCTAGACTAACTTACTAAAGCAGGTAGGCCTTAATAAATCTGCTGGCCCAGATATAATTTCATTGATTTTTATATCTAAATGTGCCAATTGTATACCTCTCCATTAACAATATTATTTAAGCGGTCCTTTTTATCAGGAGTAGTGCCTATAATCAGGAAGTCGACGTAGGTATATAACGCCAGGGGTGCTGGTCAGAAAACCTCCACGTGTGCCTGACGGCTGCTTGTCCTTCTGGACACGTCTGGAGGGATCGGCAGTTGTTTTCCCGGTGCATCCTGGGCACGGGGAATAAAATCCTGCCGAGAGATTAACCTTCGGGGGATTTTATTGCCTGTGGCGAATATTCTGGCGCGGGTGGGGCCCGTTCTGGGCCAGTAGGGAGTTACTCCACGTGTCCCTCTGATATCAGCAGAGGGCACAGTGGAGTAGCAGGGGCGGGCCCGGTGTGCACTCACCCTGCCACTGGGTAGGCAGCGGGGGGACTGTCTTTCCCTGCACCCGTCAATCTCGTAACCCCAGGAGTGCCCGCTGAGTAGTGTTCTCGCGCCTCTTGGGACCGAGGGTCTTGGCTTCACCGCCCGGACCGCGAGGAAGAAAACCTCTATAAAAAATTACGGGAGGTAGGGCCTGCGAGCAGCAGACTCGGGGTAGTCTGCTGCCCGACCAGCAGCTGGTGTAGCTGGCACAGCCGGCGTAGTTGGCGTAGCTGGTAAAGGTCCATGAGGTGAAGTGGCGTGCACTGTTCCGTGTGCGCCACCTAGGAGGGTGCGGCCGACGTTAGGCCGCACGGGGCGAAGGGGCTCGCCTGCTGTGGCTGGCCAGGACCTGTCGGGGGTGGTTGTGTGAATACTCACGGGTTCCCACGCCCCCGGCTAAGGTAGTTGAAGGAACACCGTGGTGGTTTTAGTCGGTAAGAGTCCGACACTGGCTCCGCCTACCCCGGGCGGAGTGCGTCCATGAGGACTGCCCCAAGGCAAAAAAAAAAAAAAGGTATATAACGCCAATTCATAAAAACCGGCCAAGAGCATGTCGGGCCATGCTCAGTATTATAGGGTTCCGTAAGTTGGTGTAATTACAAACGAATCAAATCGAATATTAATCATGGCTATTTTAGTTTTTGCAAAAGACGGCAGCATTAGCGACTCAGAGCGTGTTGTTATACAGCGCCATCTAGCGGGACAAATTTAAGAAGTGTGTCATGTCAACATAACACATAGGTACTTTTTATGATTTCTCCAAATAGAAATTAACTAAAGGAGCATTCTTTGCTAAGATAATTTTACTCCAAACTAGGACATCTAAAGTATTTTGCAGTTTTCTCTCTATAACTCGAAAATTGATAATCACATCGTACTCGAAATAATTTTAAAACAGAGTTTTTACAAAGGTCTATCATCGTGGAAGATTATAAGTTTCTACATTGTTAAGAAACGGCAGGGGGGGGGACATTGCAAACCACTTTGGCGGGCTACATTTCGCAGATGGTACACCTGATAAAAAAGTGATGTATGAAACATTATCTTCATTTTAGTAGACCTAGGGGTATCATTGAATACCCCACAGGAGGGCGTGCAGCGAAAAAAATATTTTCATCACCATTTCACATCTATGAGCGCCACCCCTAAAATACGTAATCAAGATATTTTTATTCTTTAAAAATTGAGATCGAGAGATTATTGAGAGGTTTTATTTTATTAAAAAGTTTTCTTTTCTCTCTTTTCTTTGCTGTCTATGTATTATTCTTTTTATACAAATGTTCAATATGTGGAAACTTGTAATTGGCTTTTTTGTACTTTATTTAGCTTAATTACTACACTGTATTTGCTGTAAGTTTTCCTAAAACAATAAAATAAATAAAATAAATAAACTAGCTGAGACTAGACTATAGACTATAGACGCTTCGCATGTCGCATGCCGCGGTTTTGCATGTCCTGGAATAACACATATTACTTGTACTTTTCATGCGTACTGGAATGCACAGCATAGGTAGGTAGGACCTTCACAAGGTGGACCGACAACCTGGTGAAGGTCGCGAGAATCTGCTGGATGCGGGAAGCGCAGCACTGAGTGTTTGAAGGAATTGATTGAAAGTGTTACTAATGTCTTACAATTATTATTTTTTGCTATTGTAGAAAGATACCATGTTCGTCTTAATAAATACCTTTAGACTAAATTGGAAATAAAGTATGTTTTTATTTTCTATTTTATGTAGGTAAGGGAAATAAAATACAATAGTTACTTAGTATAGCTATTTATTGAACTAATTGGAATACGTTATAATAAATTATTAATATCTAAAACAGTTCAGTCATCAATCTTAATAACTAATTATCACAATATTAAACAGTTTTTTTTTATAATAAAAAAATGTTACACAACGAAATCATTGCATTGTACTTATTTATTAATACGCTGAGCATTGTACTTATTTATTTCGGGTATTTTATTTAAAAAAAAAAATTCAATGAAAATGAAATACAACAACAATATTAATAAACAACAACAACATTAACAACAACAGCAACATTATTAATAAATAAATAACAACAACATTTTTTTTTAAAGTTAAAAACTAAGTTTTATGTTTCGTTTTGTTTTTACTAACACTTTATTGATCTACTTGTAGTCTGAAATAAAGATTTATTATTATTAAATACTTACAGATAGTTTTTTTTTTGTAACATTTATTTTCCTTTTGATCGCCCCTGTCGGATTTTTCCAACAAATATATATTTTGGGTGAAATTGACACGATAATATTTGTCGGATACATCCGACAGCGGCGGACAGAAGGTAAAAGGTAATGTTTTAATTTTTTTTTAGCGCGTGTGCATTCTAAAGCATTAGTTAACAATTAGAAATTTCAACATTTACTAAAAAAAAAAGTTTTTTTTTTTTAAAGAATACTTCAATCACTGTTCCTTGTTACCTGCAAAAAATATAATCGGCAACTTTTTATTTAGGAACAACGCTTGTAACTTTGTAACATTTTCTGTACGTTAGTACAAATTTTGTATCTTTGGTTTTATCACAGAAAGGCAGTCTTAAAATTATATAACGACAACAGATAAAAAAATAACAAAATAATAAGTGTCTACTTTTACTATCCTATAACCAAGCAATAAACACATTAACATGGAAAATAATTAGTAAAGTTATTATAAAACTTAAATAAATTAATTATATTCTTGTTGAAACATATAAAAAGAATATAAAACATAAAATGCAACAAATCACATAATGCCACAAAATGTCATTCGCAAGTTATTTGTCGCGCTAATCAGTTCGAGCGTTCCTACCTCGTCCCAGTACCAATAAAGACGGCTTTGAAAACAACGTTCAGTGTTAATTTCATGCTGTAATACACAAAATAGTATCAGATTTTAAAACAGAGACTGGGATGGAAATATTGTGAATGAGGAAGGATGAATGTTGGAGAGATGGAAAGAGTATTTTCAAGCAATGCAAGTACCCAACTACACTCTGTTTTTTCTTACTTGTCTTATTTAGTAAACAATCATGGCATGTCTTATTAACAGTGATCGAAGTAGGTAGATTGAATTGGGGTCATTGATCCGAAACGTATATATTAATATGGACATTCCTCCGGAATTTCGGAATTGGTTGATTATTTTTTTAAAACCGGAACTTAGGTAAGTATTGTATTAAAATGAGCAATATTATATTCTTCATAATTTTTTTAAACAATGTTGATTTTTATCCTTGTTATTTATTCTACCCTTAATGTAAATTACCATGACCTCTATGAAAATATTGAAATTTAAGTGCAACAATTTATAAAAAGTTGTGGCCATAAAAAGGCTAAAAATAAAAAAAATTATTAATGCTTCGATTGGAATTCGATTGTTTTTATTATACAACAGATAAATAATAAATTAATTTAGTTTTGATACCTACCTTTAAATTTTGAATTGAGTAGTAATAATATCACTACCAACATTAACAATATTTAATTGAATCCGGAAATACCGGAATTACTTTCCGGAAAAATGGCTTATCCATGTTATTCTTTCTGTGTGCATTTATGATACAAGTACCAAAAATCAATCTACCTACTCCGATCACTGCTTATTAATGTTTTTTTTTTAATAACTACTGATAAAATATAATAACTATGTAGTTCTGCACATGTAATTAGATTAAAAAATGTTGATTAGTGTGTAAAATTGTTAATATATTATCTTTTATAGATTAATAATGACGAAGTGCAGTTAAAAGACAAGATTTTAACTGGCTGGTTTCTGCAACTCCACACACACACTCCGGGTTGGTTTTTTTTCTTTGGTTTAGGCATGTGGAGAGGATGGATGAGATATGATTGAAGAAACAAGCGTGCATAACGAGGTTAATAAAAGTAGATGAAGCGTGGTGTGTCAGGATCGCAATGGGTGGAAATCCAGTCTTTGCCTACCCCAATGGGAAATAGTCATGATAATTTTAGTATATGTATGTAATTTAACCCTTGGCGGCCACGCACTTTCCAAGTTATCCCAAGTATTTCTCAAGGAAACGGACGCACATATTTGATAACAATCATCTATCTCGTGTAGACAATACTATAGTTCCAATAAATCTATGAGTTCTTGAAATACTTGTAAGTAAATAAAATTGTTAGAACGTTTGAAAGAAAATTATAAAAAAAAATTAAAAACATAGAAACTTTTTATAGAACTATTGTACTATAATTTTGAATGCACGGTATAAAAGCTTGTTCCCAAATACGAACCTCTACCTTCTTGAATGATAGGAGTGATCACGTTGAAACTCCGAGGTCGCAAAGGGTGAGGCGCATGCGCGAAATTAACAGTAAATGTTGCCACAATGTCTTCAATATTCGCGAATGTGATAAACTAGGAACACTTTAATGACAACCGAAGAATCACATGCCAATTTACAAATAAACGAGATTGTGCAAACTGCACGTTGAAAATCATACTGACACTAAACGAAAATTCCGTTTTTTGGGGAAATGGTCTTTAAAGTTTTGATGAAAAATGTGATTTTCCCAAAAACAAGTTTTTCGTTTAGTGTTGGTATGATTTTCAACATGAAAAACGATCGAAACTTCATAAATTCTACAGTAACACTATTTTAGTTATGCAGTTGACATCTTCGCTAGTAGTAATATAAATGAACTGCTTTCTCACTCATACTGTTTTTAACTGACACTTTAGTTAAAATGTTGGCCACCTGAACAGTAAAGTTGGTGGCACTATTTGTTATAATAAACCAAACGATTACAGAGGCCCTAGGGCAAGTTTGACACTTATCGATAGAATTATGCGGTAAGTGTTAAACCCGCACTAGGCCCTCAGATGAAGAATCGATCGCTTGCGCAAATCCTACAAGCGAATAATAAATAAAAGATTAAGCATTTCACATCAATAAAAGCTAACTGGGAAAAGTCCTTAAACATTTAGTATTTGCTCTAATAAATTAATTCAATAAATATTAATCTAAATGACTAGATATCACAACTTAGAATGTAATAACACAAGGTTTAAGGTCCTACGTTAGGAACCAAAATATTTTAAATGAATGGTTTAGAAGTCATATCAAGTGTAAAATGTATTTTTTATTTCTATTTTATTGTAAATTAAATACATTTCAAATTATTTGACCAATGATAAATTAATTAATTCAATAAATATTAATCTAAATGACTAGATATCACAACTTAGTATAATATGTAATTATGTAGGTTTCAAGTCGTAGGTACTATGAATGGTTAAGAAGTTTTTCATTTAAAGTGTTTTTATCATTGTTAATAATTGAATACATTTCATTTTACTTTTGCATGCGCCTTTTTGTATCATTTTTTTTACGTATTTTTTATATGTGAGTGTTTTAAATATTGTATAATTATATGGACTGACTTGTGTTTGTATTTCTTGACTAAAAAATTCTATATATCCAATGTATGGGCGCAGTGTATGTTATTCATAAAAGATTTAAGGTTTTTATATGTGAACGAAAACCATTATTTTTGAATTACATTAATAAATGACGATGTCTTTGATAAAATCAATAATGTTTTTGCTACAAAACGCTCTTGAAACTTAATGGATTATCTCTTTATATATTTCAGATTAACAACGCAGGACCTTGTATAGACATACAAAAAAAATATTAAAACGTTAACGTTTTCCGTAAAGATTTTTTCACGGTGACTTTTGTTGAGCAACACGGTTCCGTCTCGCTCATGCAACCACAGATTACTAATAATAGGCTGCGTTACGATTCACGCCAAAATCGCTGATAGCGCTCGGCTCACATTCCCGTTCTGAAACACCCATTCTCTGATGGGCGCGAAATTTAAAACGGTTTACAATAAATTTGTAACTTCAGATGGGCCAATAACGAAGGCCTGGCAGGCTGCATGCGGTCCGCGGGCCGCAGGTTGAGTATAGCTGCTTAATAGGTATCGAAAATAATGAGTTTTTTTATAAAACTAAAATGGAATGTATTATTTTCGAGATCTTTTTTCTAATTCATTAGTTAGGCACTTAGGCCCTATTTACACGATGTGTTTAGGCATCATGAATAAAAACAATATTTTTAGCAATAGGGAAAATTTGTGGCCATTATTTTTCCTGTATCGTGGGAGCGTTTATGAAAACAAATTCCGCACTCACTTTACAATAGCTATACTAAGAAACGTAAACTTTAATTGTATCAAAACAAATCCCAATTCTTTGTAGCCATACTTCAGAATCAATATCGTAGGTATGACTTGTTGGATGGACCATTAAGGCCATTGCACTCCAGGGACGGCCAGGCAGAGTATTTTATCTTTACTTTACCCAACGTAAATTCATACGTATATCGTGGTAACAAGATACAGATTCCAATGTTTAGAGATCGACGCCAAGGCATCAAAGGGGATTTACCTTCGCGGCATTGAAAAGCGCGCTAGAGGATGCCGCGGCAGGACGCGACGGGAGGTGACGGCATGCTTAGGGACGTGAAGGCATGCTGAGGGACGCCAAAGCATGCGAAGGAAGGTAACGGCACAAAACCGAGCGGTTCAAATATGAAAGTACCCTGCCCTACCGTACCTGGTATGCGCGGGCCTATACTTTTAACTAACTATGATTTGTCACTTTAAAGACAGTGTAACCATGACACTTTTTTAAAGTAACAAGTCATGCTAAAACGTCGTTTAAAAGGGGTCTGTAATAAGTTATAGATTTTATGTTGGACTTGAAAGCAGTAAACTGTATTCAATTAAGCAAAAACAAAAGGTAAACAAATGGCTACATCCAATTTGGTAATTTGCGTAATTTATACTTCCTTATGCGGGCTACACACTATGAGGTCCAGCCAGACGGATCTGGACTGAAGGCACAGCCGGATTTGGCAGGAGGTGTGTAGGCGCATTGGCCGCTTATTTTAGCCTCTGCGGCGGATTTGACAGAACAGTTCGAATCTGTCCAGCCACCTCAACACTCAGATCTGTACCTCAACGTATCACAAAATCGTATCACAAAATAATTATTTCCAAATGGATACTGATTTGTTTACCTTTCATTTTTAGTTTCCTCAAATAAGGTTTATGGACTTAATTACTACTACTACTACTTATTAACTTTACTTTATGGTGTATCTCGTCGCTCGTACCATCCAATTAGGTGAATAGATCAGGAATAGACGTTGCCTCTTATGCAGTCTCTCCACCTCGAAGCTCACAGACTCTGTTATAAGAGACAGTTGTTTTTTTCTTGATTTACTTTTCCTCTTCAGCTGCTCGCACTAACTGTTCGTATCTGAAAAGTAGGGGAAGAAAACGAGTTTTTGATAAGACAATAACGTTTACAGTAAATAACATAATGAGTCAAGGTCATCATCACTCATATTTCTAAATTATTGCTAAAGGTGACTAACGGCTAATAATTATCATGAGAAAATATAATTTTGCTTGCTAAAAATACCATACGGTGAATATCAATCAATGTTTAGGAGGTCTATTTTCAATACGGGTTAAAATCATGACATTGATATAAAAACTAACTCAAAATACTTAAAATCACAGCTAGATTAAATGCATTAATAATTAACTTACTTTTTAAACGTTACGCACTGTCTTGCGAATCGAATCATTCCTCTAGAACACCCATGGCGAGTAATCACTTGCCTTTTGATCCTTCTAAGGCTTTTGACACTGTCCATCAAACTTGGAGCCACTACATGCGAAAGCACACTGTTTAAACTTTGCGTTAGTTCAGTATCACGAACTCTGTCTAAATCAGGACTTAAATCTGTTTTAGTACTTTTCATAACTTCAGTCTCAGATAAACTTCCCGCTTGCTTTGAATCGTGCGCAACGGGTGACGAAAATACCGTGCACTGAAGTAGACTAAAGAAAACGATGTTAACAATTAAGTTAGACATTTTTAGGAGATATCTTTTCACATAGACTTCTTATGTAAGACTGTGATTAAGCCTGTAACGGTTGCAAATATATATCGTGGAAATTTCGCTAACATTGCTCTGTGTAGTTGCTAGATCGTCACAAATTGCGTCATTATATTGCTTCAATTTAAAAACAAATGAGTTCTTAAATAACATTTAAAGGGAAGCAGGAAACTTGAAGTCAACATAATTATAATGTAATATGGGTAATAAATGTTTATTTACTTTGATATAGGGAAATTGTTGCGTCCATGTTTCAAGTTTCGACCCGTTTGGTAATGATGCAATTCTGGGTGCAACTAAATTGTTGTGGCATCTTTTTCAGATGTTACCGTTTTATATTTGAGTCTACCAGCTCTAACCCGATCAGCGTGGTAAACTTAGGCTCGTATTACAGAAGCTTCCTCAAGTACAGTTTAAACTCCAATCACCTGATCACTACTTAAGGATAGAATCGTTACTTGAGTATCGGTCTTATTCCAGAACGGTAATTATAAACTTTAATTCAACAACAAAACACACGAATTTGACCTGAAATATAATAGAAATCTGGACCACGCTTGAGTGATTACAGATCAAATATCTGCCCAAATACCGAAACAGGTGACAATATAAAACGAAACTAAACTCAGCTGAACTGTGATCAACAAATCTCTGCTTGAGGGACGTTCTAAAATCAAAGCTCAACTTAAAACTAGTTTTAAACAGAGATCAATGCTTGAGTATCCTTCTGGAATACGGGCCTTAGACCTAAATCTCTCTCTTTCTAAATAACCTGTTTAAATTAATTATTGTTTTGATAGATTCCCCGGAGCTCTTAGAAAACGTGCATATTTGTGTTCCGCGTACTAGTAGCTGCTTGATAAACCGAGACACTTTCGCTCTACCTTTTAATCGAACTAATATAGGTCAGTTTTCACCCATATCCCGTATGCTTTCTGTTGCCAACTCTATTTGCGATGAAATAGACATCTTTGCTGGTTCTGTTACCTTAGTCAGGACTTAACTCAGAGATGTAACTAATTAAATATTACTTTCAGTTTTTAGATACTTTACTGTAACATGATTTTTTTTTTTTGTACCTACAGTTAATTTAACTACCGTAAGCAAATAATTGTGTTTTCCTACTTTAATTAAAATAAGCATGCTGGATTCACATCTAGTAGATGTCAATCAGATGTACTGTATTTTATCTTTTTCCAATTGTATGTGAGATTGTACGTACATCAGTTTTGTGAATAAAAAAACCATTGCCCTGCTGGATACCATAACAAGTCATAACCTACTGGCCCACAGCAATGGCTATGGCTTTGGTTCTAGTTATTCATTAGATGAAATATACGTATAAATACATTATAACAGGTATAAAGAATAGTCCCTTTCTATCCGTGAGCTTAGGGAATAAAAGGGAATTATGTTAGGAGGAAGCACAGCTATGCAGCTTCTACTCGCTAAAAATAAAATTATATCCATCTATTCTGTATATTAACATATATTTCCATCAGTGACTATTGTTTCCGTTCCATCTCCTTTAATGGCCAAAATTAATATCCAATCTATCCACGATTTACCCTACTATAGATAGAAGTTTTACATATTTTATGGAGCTTATGTCAAATTCCTATCTCTAGTAGGGCAAATCGTGGATAGATTGGATATTAATTTTGACCGTAAATCAAGGAAATAGGAAAAAATATACTTTGGCCAAACATATTATGAAACTGTTACATCATTATTTGAAGTTTTGGCTGGCTGAGTGATGCAATTATTATAATAGTAGGTAGTATCTTATTAGATATTACAGGCTTATACTTGTTCGTATTGTAGGTTTGTATTTAGTATTACAACATCTCTTTTTATTAATACCGATAAGGTGACCAATTCCTGTGTTTTACCGAGCGTTAAAGGTTAAAACCAACGTCAATAAATATACACGCGATCTCATATAAGCAGCATGTTCCAAATTTAGTTGACGCAACCGTTGATAAAATTTACGTGTGTTCGCGAGACAGCTGTCAAGTGAATTATTGACAGATGACAGTGTGGTTCCGGAACCACAACTCATGTAACCATGATTGTTGTTCTTCTAAACAGCTCATCTAGTGCGTAGTACATATATATCGATGGTTAAAACTCAAGACTTTTGTATGAAGCTTAAACTCCATCTTCTTCTCCCACCTAGCCCAACTATTTTGTGGTCGGCTTCTACTCCAACCAGATGCGGCTGAGTACTAGTATTTTACACTAGGCTACTGCCATCAGGCCCCTGCAACCCAATCCTTGGTTAATACCGACATTCTAAGGTGAGACCAGTTGTCAGACTTTCGGGGTTCTGACTACCCGTAACGACTTGGCTTTCGTGTGGCAACTGGAGCTTCGACCCCATAGCTTCACATGGTAAATCCTTCCATAGATTAGTTGCCAATAAAATATACTTATAAAAGCATGAACAGCTTCAGAAGTGTCCAATCTGTTTATTCAATGTAGTA
This sequence comes from Asteroscopus sphinx, assembly GCA_949699075.1. Lineage (NCBI taxonomy): Eukaryota > Metazoa > Arthropoda > Insecta > Lepidoptera > Noctuidae > Asteroscopus > Asteroscopus sphinx. Next base: position 5,164,883 of record OX453014.1, read on the forward strand.
ACTTTGTAACTTTTGAAAATAATTCCAATCGATCAGCTTTGGCGCAACTTGGGAGATGCCTATGTCATGCAGTGGACTGCGATAGGCTGAGTTGATGATGATTAGCTTTAGACAAATGTTAATCCATAATTTTAAATGTAAAATTTGCACCAAATAAATATATTGAGTGAAATATTGAGTGTTTATATTAAATGAGACTTTTTCATCTTTGTCTCAGTTTGGCAAACACGACTGTGGAATTGTGTGCCGTGTATACCAACTTTTGTAAAAAAAATACCCATTATTTCCTAATAATTTTTGACTTCGGAATTAGATTGGAATCGGAACTATTTTCAAGAGCAGTCCCATAGCCCTTACTCTATAAATATTTTTATTGGTTTGTAAACAAAAAATACATAGAATTGTTTTAAAAATTAAGATATAAAACAAAGCTATGATTGGGTAAAAATATGCATCGTTGAAAGTACATTTTGAAATGGGTGATGCAATTGTTACGTTTTTAGATTTATTATGATAGTTTTGCTATAGGTATTTCTACACATTTTCATTCGTGCCATATAAGGAGGTGACTATACCACTGATACTAAACACGAATCAAGAAAATAATTAATACAAAAGAAATAGTTTTTGTTTAAATACCTATTTGTAAACAAACAATTTCCCCTCGTGTGTCGCGTGCCACACAGAAACAATGCGTGCGAAACCACCAAAATAAATTGCAGGTATTTCTTAACTTATTTTCGGGACTTATTTTCAGAGTCGTTCGGGATTTATTCTCAAACTCTCGCTGTTTCCAAGTGAAAATTTGGGTATTAGAAAAAAAAAAAGGTTGTCGGTTGTCTGGAAGATATCGCTTTTAGCGATAAGACCGCCCATGTACCCATAATTTATACGTTGTTCCTGTTTACTCCTATTTTCATGGTGTACAATAAAGTATATTCTATCTATCTATCTATTAAATAATCGTAGAGTGTTTTAAGTAATTTTAAATGACTACGCATATTATTTATCATTTGCTCTAGAGATATGGCACGGTTACAGATCAACACCTTGTATGGGTGCTGAAAACGTGACATAGATATTTTTTAACAATTTTAAATTTTCAATCTTCACGTTTTTAGGGAGCGTAAAGTGGACACAATAGAAAAAAATTTTTTTAGATTCCGAGGAGTCTCTTGGACGCTTAATGAACTAAATAACAAACTACAATCAACAATTAATTTGTTTATTTAACGTTGTGAGTATTCCGTCACAACAGTGACGTCCCACAATAGCTAGGTAATTTTTTTCACAATAACAACGTTGTGAGTATTCCGTCACAACAGTGACGTCCCACAATAGCTAGGTAATTTTTTTCACAATAACAATTAAACACTATTCAAACAACAAACAACAAAACTCCGTAAAACTGATAACAAATATTGCATTATTGTTGCGTTCTTGTTTCAAGTACTAACCAGTTCAAAAGTGACGCAATTTTGCTGTTGCTTGCAACTTCTACTAATTCTACCAATATTATAGGTAAATGCGAAAGTGTGTTTGTTTGTTCTTCTTTCACGCAGCAACGGAGCCATGAATCATCGTGATTCTTAGCATACAGATAGTTTTTGGCCTGCATAGTGTCAAAGGCTATTTTTTTCCCGGATAATGTACGGTACTTGAGGGACCGTGGCAAAAAAAATCATCATCATCATGGCAGCCGAAAGACGTTCACTGCTAGACATAGGCCTCTTCCAAGCATCGCCACAACGACCGGTCCTGCGCCTTCCGCATCCAGCGAATTCCCGCGACCTTCACCAGGTCGTCGGTCCACCTTGTGGAGGGCCTGCCTACCCACGCTGTGCCTTCCAGTACGCGGTCGCCACTCCAGAACTTTACTGCCCCATCGGCTATCCATTTCGCGAGCAATGTGCCCCGCCCATTGTCACTTAAGTTTGGCAATTCTTCGGGCTATGTCGGTTACTTTCGTTCTCCTGCTAATCTCCTCATTTCTGATTCGATCACGCAGGGACACTCCGAGCATAGCCCTCTCCATTGCCCTTTGAGTGACTTTGAGCCTTCTTATCAGGCCCATTGTGAGCGACCACGTTTCAGTACCGTAAGTAATTACTGGCAACACACACTGGTCAAAGACTTTCGTCTTGAGATACTGCAGAAAAAATAATGAAGCCCTGAGTAAAAGCTAGCACTAAATAATTATGTGCGAACCAATATCGTTATCCTCCTATCCTTATCCTAATTTATTTGAGGTCGGCGCAGCATGTCTTTTTCTTCCATAAATCTCATCACCAGCCGTGATTTCAGCGTTCACTTTCTTTTTATTCAATCATCTATCACAAATTCATCCTTTACTTTCTATATTCATCAATTTTTCCTGATTAATATTAATAACTGTGTATTCCGCATGATGACGGGTTAAAAGGCGACCGTTTGTTATTTATTTTAGTACAAGGATAAAATAGCAATTATTAAATTAAATTAAATATTCATTCATTTCGGATATAGCATACTATAAATATGAGGAGGAATAAAGAGCATGTTAAGAGGAAAGATTTAAGTTTAAATGTGGATGGTTATAAGAAAAGAGAAAGACCAAAGAAAACATGGATGGATTGTGTAAAAGATGATATGAATAGAAAGAAAGTGAACACTGAGATGACGGCTGAGAGAATAGGAAGAAATAATTTAATGAAAAAGTTTTTTTTATATACCACGATTTTAAAACGAAAACGCTTTTCACCTTATTATTTAATCCTAATCTAGTCATTGTGTATCTAGGAATAGAGTGATTTTTATTATCTTTTACACGAGTTTATCTTTTCTGAACACACTGCAAATACTATGATGCCATGATGTTTAATAATTTTTCTTTCCTTGAATATCATATAGAGGTGATTTAGTTGTTGTGATGAGCTATATTAGCTTCTTCATGAGCCAATTAATATCCTATCCATCTTCGATTTGCCCTACTAGGGATAGAAATTTGACATTAAGATCCATAACAATCATGTCAAATTTCTACCTCTAGTAGGGGAAATCGTGGATAAATAAGATATAAATTTTGGCCGAAAACAATAATTATAAATAATAATAATTATTATTATTAATTAGTCGGTTTAAATATCGGCATTGTGATTATTCCATCAAATCGTCATGTCTCTGAGTCAATACTCCTCAGAATCTCAACAAATATGCTCTATGATTTTTTGAAGGAAATAATTTATTGTAGGTCATAGTAATGTATAGTCATGGACAAAAAAGGGCAAGCGTAACGTCGGAAACCCGATGCCGATGCCAAGTTGAATTCATGACGTGTTCCATTTTACAGCTCGAAAAATTATTACGAAATTGCGTAATTCATATTGCACAATAGTTGCACATTTCTTTTAAGAGTCAATGCTCTCTGATGACGCAATTATTTCATTGCAATTATATTATTGCAGCACTTTCCTAGATAATTCAATTTTTAATTAAGAGAGTTATGTTTCATGTGGCTTTTAATGGTGTAGAATGGCGAAACGAGCTAAAGGCCCACCTGACACGTGGTTGACTTTACAGTCAAGCCTATATCGATGGTGATCAAACCAGTAACGAGCCTGTATTGTATGAAACTTACATACTAAGGCCGTAGCTCACGAATGTTAATTCCCTGTTTACTTGAAAAATGCTCTTATTTTTATTCTTTATTGTACACACTTATATACATTTATATTACAACTAGCTGTGCCCGCGACTCCGTCCGCGTGGATGTCGGAAAATAACATCGTGTCATAATTATGAACACAATATCTTCAAATATATACATATAAGCGCCTACACAGATGATTACACTATTTACCGACCATACTTATTTTGTTTTTACAACCAACCGGCTAAGGTGATGGAATTTCATGGAATTAGCCCTAAACTCCCTCATTCTGAGAAGACGCTCGTGCCCAGCAGTGGGAAGTAATTGGACTGATTATGTTAGTCTATACGTGGGACACTCAGAAAGTTTTGCGAAACTAAAAAAAATTGTTCTATACGTACATATATTTTTATCAAATCTTTTCAAAGTACTTTCCACCAGCCTCTATACAAAGATTCATGCGCCTAAACCAGTTTTCAAAACACTTTTTCCAGTCCGCCGCAGACACCTCGTTTACAGCCTGCTCGAACGCAGCCAGCGCATCTTCCGGCGACGAAAATTGTATCCCTTTGAGCTGATTTTTTATTTTTGGGAATAAAAAGAAGTCACACGGTGCTAGATCAGGGCTGTAAGGAGGGTGACCCAGGAGTTTGACTGGCGTGCTGTCCAGGAAGTCCCTCGTTTTGAGTGCGGTGTGCGCAGGTGCATTGTCGTGGTGGAGCAGTAGCCCGCGGAGCCCTGTGTTTGGTCGCTTGTTGCTTATAACAGAGAAAACTTCTGGCAAACATTTGGTAGTATACCATTCGGCATTAATGCTTCTTTGATCCCGTAAGGGAATTGATACCAAGTGGCCAGTCAAATTAAAAAAGCTAGCGATCAAAATCTTACCCCCGCTTCTAGATCGCTTCACTTTGGTAGGCGTTGGCTCATTTTGAAACACCCAAACAGTCGACTGGCGCTTGGTTTCTGGGTCGTATTGATAAATCCAGGACTCATCACCTGTAACGATGTCGTAAACACGCCGAGACGAGCCTGCTTCAAATTTGTTAAGCATATCACGGCACCATTCCACCCGGGCCTGCTTCTGAGCATCGGTGAGGTTGTGCGGCACCCAGCGTGATACTATCCTCCTCACGCGAAGATGGCTGTGTAGAATCTCGTGAACGCTTCCCGATCCAATCTTCAATATGTGTTGAATCTCCTGATATGTAATTCGCCTATTGTCTTGGATTAAATTTTTCACTGCTAGCACGTTTTCTTCGGTAACAGCCGTCAAAGGGCGACCGCTTCTTTCGTCATCCCCCAAAGTTGGTCGACCGCGCTTGAATTCGTTATACCAACGATACACGGTTACCTTGGAAGGGCCTTCATCCATGAATGCCATTTGAAGTCTATCGTACGATTCATCCGGTTTCAGGCGACACTTGAAATCGTATAAAATCATAGCTCTAAAATGTTCCCGGCGCAGATCCATATTTCAGTGAGACACAATACTTTGAATTAACTCGCAAAAAATGTGGAGGGAAATTTTGAAATTGGAACTTACTTATTTTTACTTATAAATAATCATATTTTCGAAAAACATTATAACTGGCCAGTCTCCCATATATAAAAACTTTTTTTCGCAATACTTTCTGAGGGGCCTGGTAACACTAACCACATCTCTTCTTATGCTGAGAAGAGGCCCGTGTCCAGCAGTGGGACTGTAATGGGCTGGTAATGTTATGTTATTCTAGAATACTAATAATATCCAGTTCATTAACTCTTCTTATTTTGAGAAGAGGGCCATACCCAGTAGTGGGACAGTAATGGGTTGACTACGTTATGTTATTCTATATTTTCTAGTTTCTTAACTCTTCTCGTTCCAAGAAGAGATCCGTGCCCAGCAGTGGGGCAGTAGGTAATGAGCTGATTATGTAATGATAATCTATTACACTAACAATATCCAGTTCCTTAACTCTTCTCATTCCAAGAAGAGGGCCATGCCCAGCAGCGGGACAGTGATGGGCTATGTTATGTTATTCTATATGTTCTATAATACTAATAGAATCCAGTTGTATTTTTAGGAACCTGCAACCTGCATCCAACCAACAATCATGACCTCTACTTTGTATGCAACTTAATACAATAGAGGGGCAAGCTGTATCGCTGGATCTACTCAACCGATTCAGATAAAACATACCCTATATTTTAAGTTAGACTAATACCAATACAAATGCTAAGTTTCATTACGATCCGTTCAGCCGTTTTCACGTGATGAGGTAACAAACAGACAGACAGACAGACAGACAGACAGACATAAATTTTTTAAACGATTGATTCGTGTTCTATAGCTTATTTCTAGTCCCCCTAGCCGGTTTTCGCGAAAAAAAACTCAATGTACAGACTTTTCGACCTTTACAGTTTTATTATAGTATATAGATATAGATAGATAGGAAAGTTTATGTACATCGGCGAGCTTAACTCAGAAATGAGTTTTCTAACAGCAAACCTTAGAGCGATAGAGAGATGTTGATATTAGAGGACAGAAACAAGTGTACAACATAAATTAAACCTACTTTATTTACATACAGTACTAGCTTACAATAATATCATCATCCTCCGAGCCTTTTTCCCAATTATATTGGGGTCGGCTTCCAGTCTAGCCAGACGCGGCTGAACATCAGTATTTTACACGGAGCGACTGCCATCAGACCCCCGCAACCCAGTTACTGGGTAATACCGACATTCAGAGGTTAGACCAGTTGTCAGACTTTCAGGCTTCTGACTACCCGTAACGACTGCCATAGACATTCGTATGACAACCGGGACCGACAGCTTAACGTGCTCTCCGAGGCACGGAGGGGTCTCGATCTGTAGCGAAACGGTCACCCATCCACAGTCTGACCGCGGCTAGTGCAGCTTAACCTTACAGATCGTACAATCCGCGCAGTCATAATAATAATAATATAAGTAATATACATAATAGATACATTAAAAATATATAGACTCATAAATATATATAATATATATAGATACATAATACATTACGTGTACTATAACTATAACTCATGTTGAGAGGAAATGCTGCCTAATTCTTCTTCTGAAGTTTAGTTTTACAAACATAATTTTTAATTTAATTTAATTTTCTCCCAATTTAATTTAATTATTTTAGTTTTAATTCATATTATTCTTATGTAATAATTTTACTGTGTAACTAAATGGAAGGCGCTGGTGCCTGTGATACAATGTTTTTTCATTAGTACAGGTACCAACGTTACCTTTTTTTTTCTGTAAAGATATTTTATGAAAATAAACATTTTATTTATTATTTTATTTATTTAAGTCATCCAGTGAAGGGCTATCGCGTAAAGAGTGTGGGAGAGAGTTCCACAGGCGCACTGCACATATGGTGAAAGAACCATCGTAACGGCTAGTTGTGTGATGGGGTATACGGTGGAGAAGGGAAGAAGATTACCGACAGGGTCGGAAGTCATTATCTTTGGTGAACACCAGCCCAAGCCAGTTCCGCTTAAAATAGTTTGGTTACCATTGAATGACAGTATCCAATGGTAACCAAACCATTACCTAATTTGTATGGCCTACACAAGTACACACATACTTAGACGAAGTACTGCGAACAATCATAGTGAAGCCATAAAAAATTATGCTCCTTCGTGTACAACCAGCACTCACGCACACACCATGCACCTGAAGGATAGATTGGATGGATGGATTGGTTTCGCGATGCTTACTGGACGATGCCGTGACATGTGTTCTGAGAGGGGTGAGCATGCTTGTAAGATAGATAGATAGAATATACTTTATTGTACACCATGAAAATAGTAGTAAACAGGTATAAATTATGTAAGATTTGTCACTTAATCTGACAACACTGGCCGAGAGTCGGCAAGACCACGAAGCTAGCGAAAATTAGCTAAAACATTTCACTTTTACAAAATTGTTGGGAAACGTTTATCAAATGGCAACACTTCGACACTCGCTCATACTACTACTACTATTATACTTTATTGTACACACATATACACATTTTATTACAGTAGGAAAGCTTATGTACATCGGCGAGCTTAACTCAAAAATGAGTTTTCTTACAGCAAACCTTAGAGCGATAGAGAGATGTTGATATATTAATTGAGGATAAAAACAAGTGTACAACAGAATAACAAATTTTTTACTACATTTAACTTATCTAACAAAATATTTACAGGTAAAATAATTATATTAAGATATATATACTTATATACATAAATAGATTCATACATATATACATAAAATACATACACATATATATATATATATATAATACATATGATTAATGGTGAAAGAAAATGCTCCTTCATACATAAAATGGTGGCTTCCTTTTGGTTGTTCGCGGCTTTACGTCTATATTTTTTAGTTGGTCTGAGATTGCGCAATATCAATGTCACTTTTCTCAATACTGTCACTGTCAAAGACATTTCTATACTGACGTCAGTATAATAGCTTTATGGTCACTGTAACAATAACATACCTACATAAATAACATGAATCAATGTTGCGTGTTCTAAATTATGTTGCACAATAATATTGTTTAGCTATGACGTAACTTTAATATGCAATGCAACTAATGAGACATAACTTGTATGATTTGTTTACAAAGTATTATCAAATCTTATATAATGCGATTCAATCTTGCTGATCGATTTATCTATGGTAGCCACGAGCCACTCACGATAACCCCAGTATAATATTGATAATTATATTGACACTCAATTAGTATAAACGCGTGAATTGCAAGATCTCTGATGTTAAGCTGTGCTACACGCGGTCAGTCCTTGGATGGGTGACCGTTTCGTTTTACATCGAAACCCTTCCGTGCCTCGGAGAGCACGTTAAGCTGTCGGTCCCAGTTGCCATACAAATATCTATGGCAGTCGTTATGGGTAATCAGAAGGCCGAAAAACTGACATCTGGTCTAAACGTAGGATGTTGGAATTACCCAGTAACTGGGTTACGGGGTTGTGATGGCAGTTGCTCCATGTAAAATACTGATGTTCAGCCGCATCTGGTTGGACTGGAAGCCGAACCCAACATAAATGGGAAAAGGCTTGGAAAACTGCTAGACCCGATACGTGACGCTATGACCGAAGCCGCGGGCATCAGCTAGACTTAAAGAAAAAGTTTTTTTGACCAAAGTAGTAGAATTGCTTTTCATCATCATCATCATAGCCCGGTATCACCCACTGCTGGGTATAGGCATCCTGTCGTTTTTGCCAGCCTCTTCGATCTTGTGCGTAGGGACGCATCCAGAGGCAATATGAGGGCACCCAGGTGTTTCCTGCCGCTTTGGCGATATCATCAATCCAACGCGCTTTCGGACGGCCCTGGTTTCTCCAACCTGACCTTGGCCACCACTCAGTCAAAGCTTTACTCCATCGGCCATCTCTACGCTTAGCCAGATATTCTGCCCAACTCCACGTCAGCTTAATCGCCCTATCACCGACATCGTAGACTTTCGTCATTTTCATCTCGGTGTTTCGGATTCGGTTAAGAAGATTTATGCCGAGCATAGTACGCTCCATGGCCTTTTGTGCCACTCGCACTCTGCTTGCTTGGAAATGGCTTTTATGCTGCACAAAAACCAAGATTACAAACATAATCGAATATGAATCGAAACGTGAAATGCTGGTTATCAATAGATTATATAATCTGTAATCCATGCCAGTTGCAAAATATTATGTCATACCTGCGATAAATAACCCTTGAATGGAAGATAATAATAATTCCTGTCTTATCAAGTTATTAATGTTCAGTTGAGTGTATATATGTGTTACTGTAAAAGCCCAATATTGGTAAATCTTAGGTTTTACTTGTAAATCTTAGCATTTACCAACATGTGTTGGTAAATGGAGTCTATCCCACTAGTCCCATCGTGTTGTCCATGTAAGGTTTGATAAGGCGATTTTTTTGGGCTTTTACCAGTACTTTTTGGCACATGCTAGGTTTTACCAATGAAAATTAGTGAATGTTGGTTTTGGGAATAAAACAATATTATATAATTAAAAAGTATTTATTAATGACTATAACTTACGGGTCAGTAGCTGCAGGTAAACAACCTATATACATGGTTTTAAACCATTTTCTAAACACAAGTTCAGTCATGTATGGAACACGTATCTAATTATAATGTTTGATAAATACTTTTCATTTATTTATATTTTTTTCTTAATGATTGTAATGAGTCCGTGGATGAGAGACCGTTTCGTTACACATCAAGACTCCTGTCTCGGTTTTCATCGAATACCTTGATGGTAGTCGTTATGGGTAGTCAGAATACTGATAGACTTCTCCTTTTCATGAAAACTTTTAACCAACTAACTTTTTAGGAAAACATCGTGAGGAAACCTGCACACCTGAGAGTTCTCGATGGTGTGTGTAGTCCGCCAACCCGCACTAGGCCAGCGTGGTGGGGGGTGCTGGCCAGAAAACCTCCACGTGTGCCTGACGGCTGCTTGTCCTTCTGGACACGTCTGGAGGGATCGGCAGTTGTTTGGCCGGTGCATCCTGGGCACGGGCAATAAAATCCTGCCTAGGGATTAACCTTCGGGGGATTTTATTGCCTGTGGCGAATATTCTGGCGCGGGAGGGGCCCGTTCTGGGCCAGTGGGGAGTTGCTCCACGTGTCCCTCTGAATTCAGCAGAGGGCACAGTGGAGGAGCAGGGGCGGGCCCGGTGTGCACTCACCCTGCCACTGGGCAGGCAGCGGGGGGACTGTCTTTCCCTGCCCCCGTCGGTCTCGTAACCCCAGGAGTGCACGCTGAGTAGTGTTCTCGCGCCTCTTGGGACCGAGGGTCTTGGCTTCACCGCCCGGACCGCGAGGAAGAAAACCTCTATAAAAAATTACGGATGGTAGGGCCTGCGAGCAGCAGACTCGGGGTAGTCTGCTGCCCGACCAGCAGCTGGCGTAGCTGGCACAGCCGGCGTAGTTGGCGCAGCTGGTAAAGGCCCATGAGGTAAGGTGGCGTGCAGTGTGCCGTGTGCGCCACCTAGGAGGGTGCGACCAACGTAAGGTCGCACGGGGAGAAGGGGCTCGCCTGCTTGTGGCGGGCCAGGACCTGTCGGGGGTGGTTGTGTGAATACTCACGGGTTCCCACGCGCCCGGCTAAGGTAGTTCAAGGAACACCGTGGTGGTTTTAGTCGGTAAGAGTCCGACACTGGTTCCGCCTACCCCGAGCGGAGTGCGTCCATGAGCATTTTCCTACGGAAACAAAAAAAAAAAAAAATGGCCAGCGTGGTGGACTAAGGCCTTAGCCTTCTCGTACTGGGGAGAGGCCCGTGCCCAGCAGTGGGACAGAAATGGGCTGATTATGTTATGTTATGTCTCCTTTTCATGTCAATGGATAGCCATTGACTAACAAAAACATCAAACAACAACATTGATTAACTAATAGTAGTTAGATGTTCTTTGACCTGAAAGTGACACACTGACGACGTGTTGTTAAAATAACTAAAACCCTCTTAAGGGGTCATTGTACTCATCAGAATGAACAAATTTTACTATGTTACCAACCCTGTAATCGCGAAAAAACAATAAGATATTCCCTACATTTGAGTTCACATGAATCGACAAAACGTAGGGATCAGCTGATTTTTTTTCGCGATTTCAGTGTCGGTCCCATTGTAAACGTTGTTCGTACTGATGAGTACAGTGACCCCTTAAGAGGTTTTTAGTTATTTCAATAACACATTGTATACCCTGTCCATGACGTGACCTGCAACAGCCCCTCTAGCCAAGTTGACAATCTAAAATGTATGGTAATGACATATCTCAACGAAAAAGTCATTCGTTGAGATATGTCATTCACATACATTTTGATTGTTTTCTATAGCGTTGACGATTGTAGATTGTCAACTTGGCTAGGGGGGCTCGTTCTTCCGGGAACAGGTGGGGCATAGCCACTGCAGGCAAGTACTTAAGTAGACGAGGGGCTCCACAATCGCACTCTGTGTTATTGGTATCAATGAAGTTCCATCCATGGTATAAGATGTTTCAACAGGTATTCTCCGTTCTCCTTCTTCTAAATGTTATATTATCATCCTCCATGTTTGATGATAAATAATAATGGACTAGGTACTAACGCCCTCTTTGGAATTAGATGATAAATTAGTGGACGTCTTTCAATTAATATGTCACTAGATGGCGTTAGTATCGGATGGTATAGCTTCACCAAGTACGAGTCTTCCCGCGATGCCTCCAAGCTACGTCACGATCAGCACAGACTACTTAGAAGATACTACGTATACGATCAGTGTGACCATTGATTTATATCTTCAATATATTTAAGGAGATTTTTGTTCATAATAAATACAAAATAAATTCTTAACTAGCCTAACTATTTGCTATCTCATGTTTTCATCTAATTAGATATTAAAGGATACTGTATAAAATTACTAGTTCCAAAGTGCTTCTTTATAGGAGCAAGTAAATGAAAAAATGCATTTTGTGCGGGTAATTTATTTACACAAAGTGGCAGCACATCAAACTGAAAAGTTCCATGCTAACAGCCCGCTATCGGCTCCACAGCTGATGACGTAGTACGGAGGCAATCTCGTGACCTAGTTGTCATGGGAAGAGAGTACCTGCTAAAACATCTTAATATACCATGGTTCCATCCATATTTGGCTAGATTATCCCTGTAGCGACCAACTTGTCTCCGTAAGTTGGCAACTGCAACTCACTCCCGAGGTTCCGGCAGTTTAGTATGTCACACGTGGCGCCTTGCTTCCTTCGGACTTTGTTCTAAGCAGTTTGTCAGCCTCAAGAAACTTTTTCGACTTTTGAGTCTAACCAGATGTGATCAATTACCAGAATTTAACACGGAGTGACTGTAATCAGACCCAAAAACCTAGTAAGTGGGTAATCTCTCACATTTTGCAATATACATTTTTTTTGTTTGTTTTTTTTTGTTCTCTTGTTGTTTCCATGGATTATCTCGCCGACTCCATATTCTCCATATTGACTTTTTGGAACCATGCAACGAAATTAATTGAGGTGTCATAATGCGTGTTCAAAATAAAATAAATCTTTTAAGTTTGAATTTTCCTGTAATACTAAAAATAAAATAAGGATGAAATTAACGTTACAGACAGGAAACAGATAAGGTAATTATAATAATAAAATCATTTATTTCAGACTAAGAGTGTCCATAATTTCGTTAGTAACAATATTCATCTTAAAACTATGTTAGTCACAGATATTTAAAACAAACAAACATTCATCACATCACAATACATATTTATAACTAAGCTCATCAGGTCACATGCAGCCTCATGAGTCTACCTACAACGGCAGATTCTGGTCTCTCAGCAATCATCTTTAGGATTCCATTGCGGCTGCATCGGATTCGATGAATCAGTGAGGCTGACTTTTTGCGCATTATAGCATAAAAATCATCCACCCTCGCGTCGGCAAACATGCCCGAGGCACTGCAAAAGCGAGGCAGCCGCACCAGAATCCTAAAGGCATTGTTGTATTGTACTCTAAGAGCATTGTAGGCACGCTGCGTGTAGTTGGTCCATAGGGCGCTGGTGTAAAAGCTTTGACAGTAGGCTCTGAACAAAGTTACCTTTACCTGTGCTGTACACCTTGCAAACCTATGCACCAACATACCAGGCCCCTCAGAAAGTATTGCGAAAAAAAGTTTTTATATATGGGAGACTGGCCAGTTATAATGTTTTTCGAAAATATGATTATTTATAAGTAAAAATAAGTAAGTTCCAATTTCAAAATTTCCCTCCACATTTTTTGCGAGTTAATTCAAAGTATTGTGTCTCACTGAAATATGGATCTGCGCCGGGAACATTTTAGAGCTATGATTTTATACGATTTCAAGTGTCGCCTGAAACCGGATGAATCGTACGATAGACTTCAAATGGCATTCATGGATGAAGGCCCTTCCAAGGCAACCGTGTATCGTTGGTATAACGAATTCAAGCGCGGTCGACCAACTTTGGGGGATGACGAAAGAAGCGGTCGCCCTTTGACGGCTGTTACCGAAGAAAACGTGCTAGCAGTGAAAAATTTAATCCAAGACAATAGGCGAATTACATATCAGGAGATTCAACACATATTGAAGATTGGATCGGGAAGCGTTCACGAGATTCTACACAGCCATCTTCGCGTGAGGAGGATAGTATCACGCTGGGTGCCGCACAACCTCACCGATGCTCAGAAGCAGGCCCGGGTGGAATGGTGCCGTGATATGCTTAACAAATTTGAAGCAGGCTCGTCTCGGCGTGTTTACGACATCGTTACAGGTGATGAGTCCTGGATTTATCAATACGACCCAGAAACCAAGCGCCAGTCGACTGTTTGGGTGTTTCAAAATGAGCCAACGCCTACCAAAGTGAAGCGATCTAGAAGCGGGGGTAAGATTTTGATCGCTAGCTTTTTTAATTTGACTGGCCACTTGGTATCAATTCCCTCACGGGATCAAAGAAGCATTAATGCCGAATGGTATACTACCAAATGTTTGCCAGAAGTTTTCTCTGTTATAAGCAACAAGCGACCAAACACAGGGCTCCGCGGGCTACTGCTCCACCACGACAATGCACCTGCGCACACCGCACTCAAAACGAGGGACTTCCTGGACAGCACGCCAGTCAAACTCCTGGGTCACCCTCCTTACAGCCCTGATCTAGCACCGTGTGACTTCTTTTTATTCCCAAAAATAAAAAATCAGCTCAAAGGGATACAATTTTCGTCGCCGAAAGATGCGCTGGCTGCGTTCGAGCAGGCTGTAAACGAGGTGTCTGCGGCGGACTGGAAAAAGTGTTTTGAAAACTGGTTTAGGCGCATGAATCTTTGTATAGAGGCTGGTGGAAAGTACTTTGAAAAGATTTGATAAAAATATATGTACGTATAGAAAAATTTTTTTTAGTTTCGCAAAACTTTCTGAGTGTCCCACGTATTAGCGCGCACCGACAATGCCCTTCGCTCCCTCTCAATATCTGTGTCGTCATTTAGGGTTTCGTTAACAATGTGCCCCAAATACTTAAATTATTATGGTATGTATTTTTTAGGGTTCCGTACCCGAAGGGTGCCAAACGGGACCCTATTACTCTCGCTACGCTGTCCGTCCGTCCGTCCGTCCGTCTGTCTGTCACAGGGCTGTATCTTTTGAACGGTAATAGGTAACCAGTTGAAATTTTCTCAGAATATGTGTTGCTATGAGGTGTTTCACGACAAATACAAAACAAAAAAAAAAACTGAAACCAAAGGGTATACCAGCGTTAAACTAGGTCAGATTATAGTGCATATTATGTAGTTTAGCAACAAATACTAAAAATAAGACAAATATAGACATATGTGGTGGTACCTGAGAAAGAAAGACATGCAAAAATGCATATTTCACGCACTGTGCGTTGATGTCTTTTGGTAAACTCTCGTAAATTAAATCAGTTTTTATGGGGTATCAGGTCGTTGAGAGGTGCGGAACCCTTACTGCGCGAGTCCAACTCGCACTTGGCCTGTTTTATAATTATCTTGCAGCTCGTTTTGCTATTCTATGGTTTGCCATAAAAAAATCTTCTAAGTATCTGAAATGGTGAAAATTAATTACCTATATTTAATAATAATTTGCATTCTAATTTTTTTGTATTTGTAATAAATCAATTAAGAATTCAATTAAAAACAAGCGTTTCAGTCAAATTTGTCATACCATTAATAATAAAATAAATGTAGGTACCTACCTAGTTCTGCAACAATGTTAGTTTTGTTTTTCTTATTTCCTTAGCTTCTTTATCTTTCCTCTCCCCATATCATTTATAAAATGTATTATTATTATTTATAGAAGGCCTTCGACAGAGTTTGGCATGATAGCCTAGTAAGCAAGCTACCTTCTTTCGGCCTACCTATTGTACTGCGTAATTGGATGTCGAACTTTTCGAAGGATCGCTCGATCCGAGTTATCTTTGACGGTTGCTGGGGGCCTAGACAAAATCCACACGCTTCTTTATCCGCACACGCTAACGCCCTTGCGTTAGCGTGACTAAAACGGTAGACAAGTTACACATTGTGCTGCTAACGCATATTCCGCACGAACCCGTTTCGACCCACGCTAGTGTCTATGGAATAGCGTGTGACAGCTGTCAAAGTTGGTGTCGGTGTCATTGTCACTAACAAAACGCTGATCGCGCGGTAATTTCGTAAGATTAAAATTTATTCGAGTCAAGTTGAGCAGTGTTCATAATTTTAATCAAATAAAGTAAGTACATAGTGCAATTAATTCAGACAATACATAGTAAGTGGCGTATAAAGTGAATGTTCATGAAGTCGATAACCACAAGTTGAATTCTGTATCGTTGAAATAAAGAATCTTTCTTTTTTGATTCTAGATGGAAAATAGACTTCTGGGGGCCTAGACAAAATCCACACGCTTCTTTATCCGCACACGCTAACGCCTTTGCGTTAGCGTGACTAAAACGGTAGACAAGTTACACATTGTGCTGCTAACGCATATTCCGCACGAACTCGTTTCGACCCACGCTAGTGTCTATGGAATAACGTGTGACAGCTGTCAAAGTTGGTGTCATTGTCACTAACAAAACGCTGATCGCGCGGTAATTTCGTAAGATTAAAATTTATTCGAGACAAGTTGAGCAGTGTTCATAATTTTAATCAAATAAAGTAAGTACATAGTGCAATTAATTCAGACAATATATAGTGAGTGGCGTATAAAGTGAATGTTCATGAAGTCGATAACCACAAGTTGAATTCTGTATCGTTGAAATAAAGAATCTTTCTTTTTTGATTCTAGATGGAAAATAGACTTCGGGCTAGTTTTGAGCAATTTACTATCATGTTGGAATTCATGGAAAGGTAACTTTTATTCATTTTATTACGCTTTTAGTTCCTAAAATTCCATTTCCGAATCAATCTCTTTGTTCATGGAATGTTTAATGTAAACAATGATGTGATCCCACGAACGGCACGAACTATTAAACAATTGGGTTGTTGTTCCAAAATGGGGTCATGCATTTGTAGGTAGGTACTTATATTAAATAATACAAGATACATTAATATTTAAACTTCAATAGGTACTACTAACTTGTGTTTACAAATAAATATATGAAAAGTGTTGAATGACTTTGTGGCACAGTTTGGGAGAGGCCTGTGTACATCAGTAAACAGTGCAATAGGCTTTGTTAAAGTATATAAATTGAAATTAACACTATTTTCTATTTGTAGGAATGGAGATCTTTCAAGGCCAGTTGTTGGCCCTCAAGGGAGGCAAATGGCTGACCGGTTTTGGCAGGAGCTAAGCGATATGCTCAACTCTGTGGGTGGAGGTGGTGTAAACAAAACTGCTGATAAATGGAAAAGGGTAATAAGATATTTTTAATGTTTCAACAAAACTTAATTGGTTGTGGTGCAAACAATATATTTATTCTATTTATCAAACAAATATGTATATAAAACTAGGGCACATTAATTTATATTGGCTGGTGCAGTGGTATCTTACATACAAGTGCATATTATATTATATTATAACAGTCTATCATGCTTTATATGCCACAGGTATGTTCCGATTGGAAAACAAAAACAAAAAAGAAGGTATCTGTCAACAATCGTGACATACACGGCACTGGTGGAGGCCAGTAAGGGAAAGCCTTTAAGTCCTCTTGAGGAGAGAATTTTAAAGATAATGGGTGTGGCCTCTGTTACTTGCCAACAAGCTGGAGGAGAAACAGGCATTGAGGTGACATTAATGTTAGGTTTTCATAAAAAATGTCTTACAATACACTGTCATAATATGTAATGATATTACACACATAAAATTTCTTTAACTTCAGTTAAATTTGGCATGCTTATTAACTAATTATTTCTACAATAAAATTAAAAGATAATTAATATTTACAGAAGCCAACCCTTTGTAAGGCTTGCTTGTGGACATAGGGTTAAACAAGTAGAGGCACATTTAAGACATTTTGAGGTCGAATATCAGATGGATATTATCATCATAGGTATGTACCATTATATTTTCGAGATATTTGTATACAACGTGTTATTGAAATAACTGAAAACATCTTAAGGGGTAATTATACTCATATAAGCAACTTTTACTATGGGACAAACCCTGAAATTGCGAAAAAAAATCAGCTGATTCCTATATTTGTGTTCACATAAATTGACGAAATGTAGGGAACAGAAGATTTTTTTTCGCGATTTCCGGGTTAGTCCCATAATAAAAGTTGCTTATATGAGTACAATGACCCCTTAAGCGGTTTTCAGTTATTTATTTATTATTTGGAAGACCAACACTAATTAAAATAGTATAACAATGTTAGATAAGATACAATCTGCCAATAATAGGTCTTCACGAACAGTGACTGACTATAGTAAGATGCGTGGATATAATACTAAATATATATTAATGAATATGATGATATTATGTTATTATTTCAATAACATGTTGTATTGTATATGATAGTGCGAATACTATCACCATTTTCCATCTGTAGAGAATGCATTCAAAGATAGTACCCAGCTAGTTAATAAAAACGATTGAGAAATGTAGCTTGTGTTGTATTAATAATAAATGCCTCCACAGATACAACTTCAAGAGGCGTTGGTACCGTCAGAGTCAATCACAGGAGATGACAGAACCGTCGCCTACTGATAACATAGAATTTATACTACCAAATAAATTATTTCTATATTTTCAGAACGAGCATCTACTCCGATTCGACCGGCTCGTACCAACCCCTTGAGAGGACAATCATTCAGCAGAACTGCACAAGGTAATTACTTATGTATATACGAATATAACCATTTTGCATGCAGCCTAAATCATTATTATTTATTTATTTATATATGCTTTATTGTACACCATAAAAGACATTACATTGAATATGCATTTAAACTATTGTACAAATTTAAATCATTATTTTATTTTATAACATTATCTAAATTTGTTTGCAGAAAGGTCGCCAGTGTCCAGTTTTTCAAGTCCGCGTCGCCCCCGCCTTACTGGACAGCAGCGCAGATATCGACAAGGGCCATCCGATCGGGCCACGACCCACGAGTGAATTTGTGGCTATCGAGCAACGTCGTCTGCGGCTGCAACGAGAGTCCAATGCACGTCATCTGGAATTAGAAATCTCTCGATTGAGAATAGATGCTCAACGCGTCGAACTTGAGGCGGAGAGAGTTCCAGTGGAAGCACAGCGTGTTCGGGTGGAAGAAGCACGTTTACAAAATGATAGAATGCTTCACGAAATATTACAAAAGTTTATTGATTATGTAGGAGCATTAGTATTTCGCCCGGATTCCACTTCCTAAGTGGACTAGTATTCGAGCCTACTGATTCGTTATTTTTTGTGTTGATCAGTCTTTTAGAAACTAGGGGTGACTGACATTTTTATTATTTTGTTATAAGTTGGGTATTTTTTTTTTTTAAGTACCTATAAAATAATATAAGGGTTAATTATTATGTAACTATATTATTTTATTGATAAAATATATGGAATTATTGATACTAACATAAACTACTTTACTAACACATTGAGGAGTGTAATCTGAATCTGAAAATGGATCATGTGTAATTATTTTCCTATTTTTTACTTTTGACATTGGATCTTCATTTTTATTATTGCCTTTGACATTGTTTAATTTTATGACTCATTTTATTTTGTATCGATCTGTATCAACTGTTGGTAATTTTGCTACCAACTCATGTTATTTTGACATTGTTTTCAGTTATTATTTATTAACTGTTTATTATTTCAGTATTACACAATTTATTTACACTTTTTTTTGGTTTTTTATTGTACTTAAGTAATTATTAACAATAAAAATATAGGTACCTACATATCCTGTTCCTGAGTGAATTTTTATCTCCAGTTTATATGCTATACTACTGCCCCTTACTGTCTCACCGGGGATGTTTGTCAAAACAGAATTTTATCATTTCACTGGGATAAATGGTGTGCTTGCTTAATATACATAGGTACCAACAAATCTTCAAAATGGTTACTTTTTAGTACCCATTAGCTTAGCTTAGTTCCGTGTGGTGCTGGACTTAAAGAATTGCACCACTCTCTCTCATGAGAACATGGGTGTCGTAAAAGGCGACTAATGGATTCACCAGAGGATGGGTAGCAGCGTTCTTTGAGTATTTAAATAACCAACTGCGATCACCAACCTGCCTGCCAAGCATGGCCATTATGGCGTATCCCCCCCCCTTGGGGGAGGCCTTTGTCCAGCAGTGGACGTCTTTCGGCTGAAATGATGATGATGATCATTACCTTAGAAAAAAATGCAGCTCATTTTTAATATTATTAAATTTTCAATTTATTTGGTAGAATTTTTTCATAATGCATCTACTTATATATTTTTTATAAATTTAACTCACTCAAGTCTTATGCTGGCTCGTTCTTGTTGCGACCTCAGAAATAGGATCCATTTATTTACAATAGTAGAATGGCTTAGGGCCTCAACTACTTGTCTTATGCACCTACTCGCTGTTCTCTGTACCAAGTGTTGATTTAGCCATATAACACGTTGGTATGAACCAGTTGCTAATAAGCTCAGAGTACATAGAACCTCGAACAGAGTTTGAATGTTTAAATAGTAAAGAAAGTTCACAATTATAGTAGTGTAGATGCATTTATTATTACTGTCAAACATACAAACGGTATTGCAATAAAAGTCCAAGGCAGAAATAGAAACGGTCAAAACTTACCTTTATCGCTAAATTTATCTCCTGGGTTCCTTTTAAGCTTGTAGAACGTCTTAAATCGGTACATAAACGCCAAAAACACCGTTTGTTATGCTGAAAACGATGAATAAATCCAGATTTTTCCAATTCTCTGCGATTATATCACAGAGGATTATATTATGTTGATATGTTCTTGTTCGACGTCTTATTAGTGATTCCTCGATATTGGCAGCCCACAATAGTCTCAGCGAATGCATTTTAGAATAAAATTAAAGTTTAATTTAAGGAAATATCACTATAAAATACACAGAAAAAATGTACAAATACGTATGTTTACGCTTTAGCGTCAGGGTCCGAGCTCACGCTAAACTATCGTGTTGCGGAACAGAAAAAATAGCGTTTTCCGTAGTCAAACATGGCGCTTGTCTACCATTGTCAACCGTTTATATGAAGATTGGCGTTGGGTTTAAACGCTAACTTTTCCGCACGGATTAATGTGGGATTTTGTCTACCAATTTAGCAACAGTCACGTGACATCTCTCAAGCTTATGTCATTTCCATACATTTTTTCCTTTCCGCAGGCGTTAGGCGTTTGCGGAAAGTGGATCTTGTCTAGACCCTCTGGCTAGTTTTGAGCAATTTACTATCATGTTGGAATTCATGGAAAGGTAATTTTTATTCATTTTATTACGCTTTTAGTTCCTAAAATTCCATTTCCGAATCAAACTCTTTGTTCATGGAATGTTTAATGTAAACAATGATGTGATCCCACGAACGGCACGAACTATTAAACAATTGGGTTGTTGTTCCAAAATGGGGTCATGCATTTGTAGGTAGGTACTTATATTAAATAATACAAGATACATTAATATTTAAACTTCAATAGGTACTACTAACTTGTGTTTACAAATAAATATACGAAAAGTGGTGAATGACTTTATGGCACAGTTTGGGAGAGGCCTGTGTACATCAGTAAACAGTGCAATAGGCTTTGTTAATGTATAGAAAGTATATAAATTGAAATTAACACTATTTTCTATTTGTAGGAACGGAGATCTTTCAAGGCCAGTTGTTGGCCCTCAAGGGAGGCAAATGGCTGACCGGTTTTGGCAGGAGCTAAGCGATATGCTCAACTCTGTGGGTGGAGGTGGTGTAAACAAAACTGCTGATAAATGGAAAAGGGTAATAAGATATTTTTAATGTTTCAACAAAACTTAATTGGTTGTGGTGCAAACAATATATTTATTCTATTTATCAAACAAATATGTATATAAAACTAGGGCACATTAATTTATATTGGCTGGTGCAGTGGTATCTTACATACAAGTGCATATTATATTATATTATAACAGTCTATCATGCTTTATATGCCATAGGTATGTTCCGATTGGAAAACAAAAACAAAAAAGAAGGTATCTGTCAACAATCGTGACATACACGGCACTGGTGGAGGCCAGTAAGGGAAAGCCTTTAAGTCCTCTTGAGGAGAGAATTTTAAAGATAATGGGTGTGGCCTCTGTTACTTGCCAACAAGCTGGAGAAGAAACAGGCTTTGAGGTGACATTAATGTTAGGTTTTCATAAAAAATGTCTTACAATACACTGTCATAATATGTAATGATATTACACACATAAAATTTCTTTAACTTCAGTTAAATTTGGCATGCTTATTAACTAATTATTTCTACAATAAAATTAAAAGATAATTAATATTTACAGAAGCCAACCCTTTGTAAGGCTTGCTTGTGGACATAGGGTTAAACAAGTAGAGGCACATTTAAGACATTTTGAGGTCGAATATCAGATGGATATTATCATAATAGGTACCATTACCATTATATTTTCGAGATATTTGTATACAACGTGTTATTGAAATAACTGAAAACATCTTAAGGGGTAATTATACTCATATAAGCAACTTTTACTATGGGACAAACCCTGAAATTGCGAAAAAAAATCAACTGATTCCTATATTTGTGTTCACATAAATTGACGAAATGTAGGGAACAGAAGATTTTTTTTCGCGATTTCCGGGTTAGTCCCATAATAAAAGTTGCTTACGTGTACAATGACCCCTTAAGCGGTTTTCAGTTATTTATTTATTATTTGGAAGACCAACACTAATTAAAATAGTATAACAATGTTAGATAAGATACAATCTGCCAATAATAGGTCTTCACGAACAGTAACTGACTATAGTAAGATGCGTGGATATAATACTAAATATATATTAATGAATATGATGATATTATATGTTATTATTTCAATAACATGTTGTATTGTATATGATAGTGCGAATACTATCACCATTTTCCATCTGTAGAGAATGCATTCAAAGATAGTACCCAGTTAGTTAATAAAAACGATTGAGAAATGTAGCTTGTGTTATATTAATAATAAATGCCTCCACAGATACAACTTCAAGAGGCGTTGGTACCGTCAGAGTCAATCACAGGAGATGACAGAACCGTCGCCTACTGATAACATAGAATTTATACTACCAAATAAATTATTTCTATATTTTCAGAACCAGCATCTACTCCGATTCGACCGGCTCGTACCAACCCCTTGAGAGGACAATCATTCAGCAGAACTGCACAAGGTAATTACTTATGTATATACGAATATAACCATTTTGCATGCAGCCTAAATCATTATTTTATTTTATAAAATTATCTAAATTTGTTTGCAGAAAGGTCGCCAGTGTCCAGTTTTTCAAGTCCGCGTCGCCCCCGCCTTACTGGACAGCAGCGCAGATATCGACAAGGGCCATCCGATCGGGCCACGACCCACGAGTGAATTTGTGGCTATCGAGCAAGGTCGTCTGCGGCTGCAACGAGAGTCCAATGCACGTCATCTGGAATTAGAAAGAGAGATTGAGAATAGATGCTCAACGCGTCGAACTTGAGGCGGAGAGAGTTCCAGTGGAAGCACAGCGTGTTCGGGTGGAAGAAGCACGTTTACAAAATGATAGAATGCTTCACGAAATATTACAAAAGTTTATTGATTATGTAGGAGCATTAGTATTTCGCCCGGATTCCACTTCCTAAGTGGACTAGTATTCGAGCCTACTGATTCGTTATTTTTTGTGTTGATCAGTCTTTTAGAAACTAGGGGTGACTGACAATTTTATTATTTTGTTATACGTTGGGTATTTTTTTTTTTAAGTACCTATAAAATAATATAAGGGTTAATTATTATGTAACTATATTATTTTATTGATAAAATATATGGAATTAATGATACTAACATAAACTACTTTACTAACACATTGAGGAGTGTAATCTGAATCTGAAAATGGATCATGTGTAATTATTTTCCTATTTTTTACTTTTGACATTGGATCTTTATTTTTATTATTGCCTTTGACATTGTTTAATTTTATGACTCATTTTATTTTGTATCGATCTGTATCAACTGTTGGTAATTTTGCTACCAACTCATGTTATTTTGACATTGTTTTCAGTTATTATTTATTAACTGTTTATTATTTCGGTATTACACAATTTATTTACACTTTTTTTTGGTTTTTTATTGTACTTAAGTAATTATTAAAAATAAAAATATAGGTACCTACATATCCAGTTCCTGAGTGAATTTTTATCTCCAGTTTATATGCTATATTACTGCCCCTTACTGTCTCACCGGGGATGTTTGTCAAAACAGAATTTTATCATTTCACTGGGATAAATGGTGTGCTTGCTTAATATACATAGGTACCAACAAATCTTCAAAATGGTTAATTTTTAGTACCCATTAGCTTAGCTTAGTTCCGTGTGGTGCTGGACTTAAAGAATTGCACCACTCTCTCTCATGAGAACATGGGTGTCGTAAAAGGCGACTAACGGATTCACCAGAGGATGGGTAGCAGCGTTCTTTGAGTATTTAAACAACCAACTGCGATCACCAACCTGCCTGCCAAGCATGGCCATTATGGCGTATCCCCTCCCCCTTGGGGGAGGCCTTTGTCCAGCAGTGGACGTCTTTCGGCTGAAATGATGATGATGATGATTACCTTAGAAAAAAATGCAGCTCATTTTTAATATTATTAAATTTTCAATTTATTTGGTAGAATTTTTTCATAATGCATCTACTTATATATTTTTTATAAATTTAACTCACTCAAGTCTTATGTTGGCTCGTTCTTGTTGCGACCTCAGAAATAGGATCCATTTATTTACAATAGTAGAATGGCTTAGGGCCTCAACTACTTGTCTTATGCACCTACTCGCTGTTCTCTGTACCAAGTGTTGATTTAGCCATATAACACGTTGGTATGAACCAGTTGCTAATAAGCTCAGAGTACATAGAACCTGGAACAGAGTTTGAATGTTTAAATAGTAAAGAAAGTTCACAATTATAGTAGTGTAGATGCATTTATTATTACTGTCAAACATACAAACGGTATTGCAATAAAAGTCCAAGGCAGAAATAGAAACGGTCAAAACTTACCTTTATCTCTAAATTTATCTCCTGGGTTCCTTTTAAGCTTGTAGAACGTCTTAAATCGGTACATAAACGCCAAAAACACCGTTTGTTATGCTGAAAACGATGAATAAATCCAGATTTTTCCAATTCTCTGCGATTATATCACAGAGGATTATATTATGTTGATATGTTCTTGTTCGACGTCTTATTAGTGATTCCTCGTTATTGGCAGCCCACAATAGTCTCAGCGAATGCATTTTAGAATAAAATTATAGTTTAATTTAAGGAAATATCACTATAAAATACACAGAAAAAATGTACAAATACGTATGTTTACGCTTTAGCGTCAGTGTCCGAGGTCACGCTAAACTATCGTGTTGCGGAACAGAAAAAATAGCGTTTTCCGTAGTCAAACATGGCGCTTGTCTACCATTGTCAACCATTTATATGAAGATTGGCGTTGGGTTTAAACGCTAACTTTTCTGCACGGATCAATGTGGGATTTTGTCTACCAATTTAGCAACAGTCACGTGACATCTCTCAAGCTTATGTCATTTCCATACATTTTTTCCTTTCCGCAGGCGTTAGGCATTTGCGGAAAGTGGATCTTGTCTAGACCCTCTGGTCCGCAGTTAGCTATTATTGCTGGAGTCCATCAGGGGTCAGCACTCTCCGCAACGTTACTATTGCTGCATATCAACGAATTGCTAAAACCTGACCTTTGGGTACGCAGACGACAAAACCAATATTGAGAGTTGAGGCCCGTACAGACTAAAGCAGGTCAGTATCAGCGCAGCTTTTAGTCTCCTCTAAAAATGGTTAATATTTAAATCTTTAATGTTGGTAAAGGAATATAAGCGTAAACCTGGGTGGACGAGGGAAAGTGACTAGATCCGTGTAGTCTCCATAATGGTTGTGAATTTGTAAAGGCCGTGATTATAATTTAATTTTTTTTTTTTTTTTTTTTTTTTTAATTTTTTCGAATGTACTCTCGCAGATTGCATCCAAGACAGGTGCCCTAACTGCTTAACCGGGCGGGTAAGGTGTAGAAAATAACTATATTTGTAACAAAAACTTACTTATATCTAAACACAAACAGTTTTAACAAATATTTAACATAAAATTAATCTTATTTATAACGTGTGTGGTGGGCAGGGAGCGATTGCCGCGCAATTTTTGGCGCGTAATACGAAGCGGTTATGACGCGACCGTCGCGCTTCGTGTCCCCTCACCTCGTTGGGTCGTTCGTTCTTTCAGTATATAACAATGTACTCTGTGGTTCGTTCATTCCCTTTCCGCGGGAACATAGCGCGGGAAACTATTATGTTTGCTTGGTCCCGCCACATGTTCACTCAAATTACGTGGCACCGCGTTGACCGTTGACGGTTTTTGGCGCGAAACTTCATAGGTTTGTCGTCGTGTACACTCTCTATGGTGACTTGGTGAGACAGTACTTCTCGGTTCGGTTGTTTTACTTTATTAAAGCTTTAATTATTTTTTTATTTAGCTCTAGTAAGCATAACATACATATACAACGTGTATCAGAAATGTGTGGTCATATTTGAAGAGCTTATTCAGGGGATCCTATCGAACAACTTTTACTATTGGACCAAACCTGAAATCGCTAAAAAAAATCCGCAGATCCTTACATTTTGTCGAGCGACATCGATGATTTAGTAGGGAACAGCTATTATTTTTTTCGCGATTTCACGGTTGGACCCATAGTAAAAGTTGTTCTATGCTATGCCCTGAATGAGTTCTTAAAATATGACCACGCATTTCTGATACACGTTGTATAACCTCACGCCTGTATTTCTCCGCAGGGCTAGGCAGAGGTACCTAAATTTCACCAGTTAACTTATTGTGGTCTTCAAGGCTTGAGTAAATAGGTTTTTGCTGGGAAAGCGTGTACCATCGTCAACAGCATTATCGCTTAACATCAGGTGAGACGGCGGTCAACACAAGTCCATTTTCTTATTTGATTAAAGTCTCATGTAATAGGGGGCAAGCCTATTGCCATCAACTGGATAGAAATCCAGACTCCGAGCTGCTACTGAGAATTTCCTAATGAAAAACCCAATAGCACTGCCCGACCAGGGAATCGAACCCAGAACCCCACACTTAGCAGTCGCGCTTGCGACCACCAGACCAACGAGGCAGTCTACCACCACTAGACCACCGAGGCAGTCCTAGTAAGCATAGAATAGAATATAATCTTTATTGGTGTGTTTTTGGATACAGATCTCTATTCTGATGAAGGTAAGTACCTAACACATAAGATGGGTATATTTGAAAACTATTTGTCAGTCCTCCTGTCTGATTACAAAAAAACCGGCCAAGAGCATGTCGGGCCATGCTTAGTACAGGGTTCCGTAGGTAGGTGTTATTACAGACGAATGAAATAGAATATAAATTTTTATTAAATTAAAATCTTTATTGCGGGCTTTACAATCCATAATGTTAGTAACAAGATCTTAAAGCTATGTTAGTAAATAGTAATAGACAGGATATAATCACTTTACATCTATAAGTGGCTTTGAGCACCTGGTCGATATACTTATGTAAATTGACCCAGTGCTCAATGAATGGGTTATCCATTTTCTCAATTAATGTTTTTAGGATACTATTGGCACTCCCGCGCATCCTGTCCATCATTGACGCTGTTCTTTTTCTGATGATAGCATAGAAGTCATCAATGTGTGCCTCAGCAAACATTTGAGATGCACTACAGAAGCGCGGAAGCCCCATCAGCATCCTAAAGCCATTATTATATTGTATTCGCAAGACGTTGTAGGCCTTTTGCGTATACCTCACCCACAGGCTGCAGGTGTAAAATGTTTGACAATACGCCTTGAAGAGGGTAATTTTTACAGCCCTGCTGAAGCGTGCAAACCTGCGGGCAAGATTATTGCAGCGGACCGCCAACGCCCTGCGCTCCTTCTCTATGTCTGTATCATCAGATAAGTTCTCTGTGACTATATGTCCTAAGTATTTAAACTCTGTGACTCTCTGCAGAGGTTATCCATTTAAGGTCACTGATGGAACATTATCTAATGTACTACTTTTATTACATTTAAAAATTAAAAGTTCACACTTTTTAACATTATAAACGAGCCCTTGTGTTGCCGCATAGGACTCGCATATTTTTAACAGTTTTCTTAGGACGCTAATTGATGGATTTAGCAGAACCATGTCGTCGGCATAGCTCAGGTTATTGATCATTGTACCATCTATCGAGCAACCGACATTGGCTTTGCTGAGTTCATCAATTAACTGGTTAACATAAATATTAAATAGGGCTGGGGATGTTAGCCCCCCTTGTCTGACACCGCACTCCAATTAGTATGTGTCAGAGTACGCATTCATCCACTTTACACGATTAGTCTGCGAGCTATACCAAAACCTTAATATATTAATCAGTTCTGGAGGAACCCGTAGGCTATTAAGCTTAGACCATAGCTTTTCATAACAGACCAGGTCAAAAGCCTTAGAAAGGTCGAGAAAAGCTGCATATACTGGCGTCTTTCTATCTGTATAGTACTTTACAGTCTGCTTGAGCGCCAGGATAGCACTTTCTGTAGATAAGTCACTCCTGAAACCAAATTGCGCATCATTTAATTTTAAATATCCACTAAGCTGGCAGTCAAGCAGACCATCAAGCACCTTCCCTATCATCGTAGCTAAGGAGATAGGCCTGTAATTATTTTTGTCTGCTACATCCCCTGTTTTATTTTTAACTACAGGGACCACTATACTCTCCATTAACTCCACTGGTAGATAAGTATGGCGGATACAAAAAGTGAAAAAAATAGCCAGTATACGGTAAATATGAGGTCCCGCATACAGCAAATGCTCGACGCCAAGCTCGTCGTGTCCCGGAGACCTCACTCGAGATAAACTCCTTTAGCTTTGAACCCGAGTGGAGGAGCTGAGCTCGACACCTCGACCCCGATCATCAGCTGTCCCTGGGGCAGCGTGGCGTGCACTCTAAAAAGGTATTTAAAGATGTTTGCTATTTGTTTTGCATCCGTCTCACCATCCACACTCACAGAGAGGCCCGGTCTTGGATTCAGTTTATTGGTTTTCTTCCAAAATTGTTTAAATTTTTTCCGATTATGTTCTCGCACTATTAAATCCATCCGTATTTGTTCTTTATTACTTTGACAAAATTTTAATTTACTTTTATAAACATTCTTACTTTCTTTCATCTCATTATAACTAAGGCCAGAAGTAGGCATTCCATTTAACTTCCATACTCGAAACTTTTCGCGTGCCTCTCTGTAAGCGCTTTAAACATATTTATTCCAGCCCGGAACATGCCAGCCCCTCCCGGCCCCTCCCGAACCATGACTCTGTATGGCTGCGCCCTGAAGCTTTTTAATATTTTTTTGGTATAGCTTGTCAATAACTACTCTATGGCTGACATCATTACATAGTCACAACAAGTACTAAAGTAGATGGGGAAATCTATGGTTTTTAATACAGTGGAACATATGTCATGATAGCTAATTGTTTGCGTTACATTTCTTTCTCCCCAGCCTATTATTTTGTCATTGTAACGTATATTTTGACATGTTGACTTAATTCGTGTTACACTTGGCTTACATTTTATTTGCAACGGGAAATGGTTAATGATGGTTATTTTATTTTTACCGTTTTTGCAATAGACAGCAGCATTGGTGACTCAGAGCGTGTTGTTATAAGTACAGCGCCATCTAAAAGGTGTGTCATGTCCACATAATACGTGGGACACTCAGAAAGTTTTGCGAAACTAAAAAAAAATGTTCTATACGTACATATATTTTTATCAAATCTTTTCAAAGTACTTTCCACCAGCCTCTATACAAAGATTCATGCGCCTAAACCAGTTTTCAAAACACTTTTTCCAGTCCGCCGCAGACACCTCGTTTACAGCCTGCTCGAACGCAGCCAGCGCATCTTTCGGCGACGAAAATTGTATCCCTTTGAGCTGATTTTTTATTTTTGGGAATAAAAAGAAGTCACACGGTGCTAGATCAGGGCTGTAAGGAGGGTGACCCAGGAGTTTGACTGGCGTGCTGTCCAGGAAGTCCCTCGTTTTGAGTGCGGTGTGCGCAGGTGCATTGTCGTGGTGGAGCAGTAGCCCGCGGAGCCCTGTGTTTGGTCGCTTGTTGCTTATAACAGAGAAAACTTCTGGCAAACATTTGGTAGTATACCATTCGGCATTAATGCTTCTTTGATCACGTAAGGGAATTGATACCAAGTGGCCAGTCAAATTAAAAAAGCTAGCGATCAAAATCTTACCCCCGCTTCTAGATCGCTTCACTTTGGTAGGCGTTGGCTCATTTTGAAACACCCAAACAGTCGACTGGCGCTTGGTTTCTGGGTCGTATTGATAAATCCAGGACTCATCACCTGTAACGATGTCGTAAACACGCCGAGACGAGCCTGCTTCAAATTTGTTAAGCATATCACGGCACCATTCCACCCGGGCCTGCTTCTGAGCATCGGTGAGGTTGTGCGGCACCCAGCGTGATACTATCCTCCTCACGCGAAGATGGCTGTGTAGAATCTCGTGAACGCTTCCCGATCCAATCTTCAATATGTGTTGAATCTCCTGATATGTAATTCGCCTATTGCCTTGGATTAAATTTTTCACTGCTAGCACGTTTTCTTCGGTAACAGCCGTCAAAGGGCGACCGCTTCTTTCGTCATCCCCCAAAGTTGGTCGACCGCGCTTGAATTCGTTATACCAACGATACACGGTTGCCTTGGAAGGGCCTTCATCCATGAATGCCATTTGAAGTCTATCGTACGATTCATCCGGTTTCAGGCGACACTTGAAATCGTATAAAATCATAGCTCTAAAATGTTCCCGGCGCAGATCCATATTTCAGTGAGACACAATACTTTGAATTAACTCGCAAAAAATGTGGAGGGAAATTTTGAAATTGGAACTTACTTATTTTTACTTATAAATAATCATATTTTCGAAAAACATTATAACTGGCCAGTCTCCCATATATAAAAACATTTTTTCGCAATACTTTCTGAGGGGCCTGGTACATAGGTACTTTTTGTGATTTATTCAAATAGAAGGTAACTAAAGGAGCATTGCTTTCTAGGAAACATTTTCTCTAAGTTCAATGACCTTTAAACTAGGACGTCTTAAATATTTTGCAGTTTTCTGTCCATTACTCGAAAATGTAATAACACATTAAATTTAATCGCTCTAAATAATTTTAAAAGAGTTTTTACTAAGGTCTATCAATGTGTAAGATTATAAGTTTCTACGTTACATAGTTTAGAAATGGCAGAGGGGGGACACATTGACAAGCCAATTTGGCGGGCCATATTTCGCAGATGGGACACCTGCCCCCCTAACCAAGTTGACAATCTACAATCGACGCTAATACGCTAATAGAAAACAATCAAAATGTATGGCAACGACATATCTCAACGAATGACATTTTCGTCGGTCTGATAAAGAAGTGATGTATAAAACATTACCTTTATTTCAGTGGACCTATTCAATGATATCCCACACAAGGGGATGCAGTGAAAAAAAAGTCATCCCATTTCACATGTATGGGCGCCACCCTTAAAATACATAATTACGATTTTTTTATCCTTTTAAAATTGAGATCTACCTATATCTAAACAATTTTTGAGTAAAATTACATGTACGTACATGTATAACTGTAGAATTTATTAAGCTGTAAAGAATTAGGACAGACAGAAAGACGGATGGACATGACGATACTATATAAGGGTTCCTTGTAGGAACTACGGATCCCTAAAAAGCGTGTTAAAATGATCGCGTTGGACAGTGAGATAAAAGAAAATGAAAAAAAATCCCTTAAATCGAATTATAGTTAAGTTTGCTTGCTGAGTCGTTGAGTCATTTGTCCGCCACCGCCGCTGCGCCGCCACCCACGCCGGTCCACAATCGACACTCGCGGCGTCATCATGTCGTAAATCGCGAGTAAAGGTGAGTCATTAATTACATTGATACACACACACCTATAGTAACACCTGCAGGCCTAGCCAAGTTAGGTACATACGTTTCGTATCGAATCTCTTTCCATGATCGTTGACGCCTTGACATAAAAGATTTTAGCCTATGTCCGCACTTAGAGGTGGCGGAGGTGGCTGGCTTACTACTGAACATCTGTCGACCTTCACGAAGGAAGAATTTTGGCCGATAAAGTTTTTTAAATGTTACCGTGTTTTATTTAAAGAACTGAAATTTCTTGACATCATCAGGTACATAGATATAAATATTAATACCTGTTTAAGAATGGACAATTTTGATTTTATTATTATCTTACCTCCAATGTTCTCAACGTTTACCCCAAAAACGGGTAAATAAGATCCGAGCTAGCAACATTAAGAGGCAAGGAAGTGAGGCGGGGGCGGGACTATTATTTACTTTTTGGACACAGGCGACACAGCGCGCGGCTTGCAATTACAGTAGGATGTGGATTCTGTTTATTCTGTGATCATTTGATTATTTTTTTATCATCGATGTTTGATTATATGAGTCGCCGCTAAACACACATATCAAAAATAATGTGTTATAGGTATCTTGTCAAAGGTTATACATAGCTCAAACATTACATGTGATGTGATCAAGTAGTAGCGCGCCGGCGCAACCTTGCTAGCCAACATACGGCATAACCAGTCTTATTGCGGCGCCAAAGCTATTCGCCAACGTGTGGATCGGGGAAATTGAGTTGGTCCGAACGTTGGGGTGAGCATTGGCAGTTAGCCGTCGCGTGTCGGCTTTATCAAAGGAATTATGCGCCAACGTTATCGATGCGCCCACGGGAGAACTACGTTTCACACACGTTGGCGGTTTGCTCAGTTTTGCCACAGCACTCATGCAGTAAGGTGCATCGAATGAGCTTGTTCCTACCATAGATGTTCCTACGGTCACGGAATCTTGAAAATGTCATCCGCGTGGATGGACGCAATAGTTATAGAATTTCTACAAAAAAATCTTTGTTTATTAATCATATGGTTTTCTGGGCTGCTGGTAAAGGTTGGGAAAATGCACTCGAACTTACTGTAAACGGTACGTCAATAAACAAAGTCACAAAATTTAAATATCTTGGGCATTTTCTTATTGACGACCTTAGTGACCACGTTGATATGGAGAGGGAGCGTAGGGCACTGGCGGTCAGGAGTGCTATGTTGGCACGAAGATTTGCCCGGTGTAGGTACTGACCAAGTAAAAATTACTCTTTTTAAAGCGTACTGTCAGAGTTTCTACACCGGTAATCTTTGGGTCAACTACACGAAAAGATCGTTGGATGTCCTGCGCATCAAATACAATAATGCTTTTAGGATGTTGTTGCGACTGCCTCGTTTCTGCAGTGCCTCAGCTATGTTCGCGGTAACTCACACCGATGGGTTTGATGCTATCATCCACAAAAAAACGGTATCACTACTGAGAAGAATAAGGGCCAGTCCCAACAATATCCTGAAGGCGATAGGAGCAGATACTTCCTCTGCTATGATTAAAAAAATTGTGCATCATCATGTGATCACCTAGCTGTCGGGTGATCTATGCAAAAAAATAAAATATATGTCACTTTATGATGTTACTCACATTAGTATTTAAGTTCATGTCTGTTACTAACAAATTATGGATCTTTTAGCTGTCCGAAATAAAATATTTGATTGATTGATTAACAAATAATAATGATATTATCTTATTTGTCAAAACATTTTTCAAAGACGACGTCCATTGTTTAACTTTTGTGTTATTTTAATTGATAGTTCAGCTCTTAAGCACTCAATAATCTTAAAATGCGCAGTCGGCAGTGGTTCTTCAATTTTAAAACAAATAATCGGGTACAACAGCTTTTACAACGCTGCAAAAAAGCGTAGTACTTCGAATGCTTGTTGGTAACAGGTAAGATAGTGGTTTTTAATTTAGTAGCATTATATTTTTTACTGTTACGGACTAAAAATAATAGATGGCAGATTTAAAAAATTTAAGGAACGAGATAATGTAATAGTTTATTCAATATTGGATAGATGTCGCTCATATTTGATAATTCTTCCAAAGAGATTAAAATTTCATTTCACGAGATAATTGTACTGATTTTTCACCAATTATTATAACAATAAATAAGTAGCTTTCTCTGAGGCATTTTTGTTGATTCTTGAACATTAAGAGGCTGACAACACCTAAAAAATCAGACCTCTGCGGTCACCGTCGTTTCGTACAGAACTGAAAGAGAGACAACGAGCCGAGCTCAGGAGCCGAGGGACGTCGGATACGCCGCTCAACTTGAATGAAAATTAACATTTTTTTTTTTTATAAAAAACTAAAAGCTTATTTGAAAAACAGAAACAAAAAATGTTTAGATTATTGTCTTTCTCTAATGTTTTCTTAATTGTATTTATAATATTTAGTAAATAATAGAGATTGTTTGCTTTAAAGCATGTTTTAAGAGGTTAGTTTACAATTATTTTCCATCGAGAAAACTTCAAGAAAACGTGTTTTGGGCACAATACAGTTTCAGAAAATACGATCAAGATTAACATGTATTTTTTTCACTGCCACAAACTGAATAGATACCTACAGCTGTTTTTAAAAGAAGCCTATTTGGGGTATTTGGCTGTTGTCAGCATCTTAAAGTATTCTACTTTTACTGATTTTGACTTGTTGATTATAGGTAGGTACTGCTAAAATTTGCAAGTCAGAAACAAATTTTAATAGTAGTACTATCTTGAGGTCAGATTTATAAAAGCAGGGCGTAAGTTCGATCCTCAAGAAATGTTTCTCTTTTTGCATTTTTTTATTTTTAGTTCAGTTGATGTACTAACAGGCAGTTCCACACTAAAAATATCAGATGGCGCTAGTAAGCGGTTATTTTATTTTTATTTTATTTATTGGGGAAAACAAACAGTGACACATTACATGTTATATGATGAAAAAAGAATTTTACAAAAGCTGAGCAAATGTGTAACCAACAGCATTTTCCACAGAATATAAACAGATATACTTATAAATATCATGCGATTTTATATTCAAACCTACAAAGTACAAATACAAGATATGATAGAATAATAATGTAAGTAACAGCAAAACAACTTATCAAACTTATATGCATTGAATATAGGCTATAGTAGGTGATGTGTTACGAATTAGGTAAGATATTAATGGTATCAAGAACATTTTTTCTAAATTTACCCGCAGAGAGGGCAAACATATCAATATGGTTAAACTGCTTGTTGTAGTTACTTGTAAGCCTACGCAGAGGTGCCCGCAAGCCTGCGTTAGTACGACTGGAGGACACGGCAAACAGTGGTCGTTCGCGCACCGCACGGCAAATTGTCGTTCTAGGAACTACGTAACATATTTTGTTACGAATATCAATACAGTCATATACATTGCTACACAGATCGAACAAGAATACCGTCTCTAAGAAAGTGTGTCTAGATTTTAAATCAAGAACTTTGTACTCTTTAAGCAAATTATCATATGATGTAGATGCACGGGAGCAACGGTAATGCATGGCTTTCAAAAATTTTCTTTGTACTTTTTCAATATAATCTGAGTATTTATTGTAAAAGGGATTCCACACTTGCACCGCATACTCTAGTTGTGATCTTATCAAAGATTTATACAAGTACAAGTAGGTTGAGGGGCGTGTAAAGTTTCTAGTGGATCTCATTACGAAACCATACATTCGATAGGCGTTATTCACAATTCTATCAATGTGAGCATCCAGTTGAAGATTATTATCAAGAAGAATCCCGAGATCACGAACGATGGACACCTTTTACAATGTGGCGCCATCTAGTGTATAAGCGTGTTTGATGACATTCTTATTTTTTGTGAAGCTGATACAACAACATTTGGATATGCTCAGTTGCAGTTTATTACTTCTGCAATATTCAGTAAAGCGATCTAAATCTTCCTGTAGTAATCCACTGTCTTTCAAATCCCTGACGGGCCTGTAAATTTTCAGATCATCAGCGTAGAGCAACAATTTTGAATTATGGAAACAGGTGTTGATGTCATTTATAAAAATGATAAATAAAAGGGGCCCCAAAATCGAGCCCTGGGGCACCCCAGAAGTAACGTGAATAGTAGCGGAATGGAAACCATTAATGACAACTCTTTGAGTTCTATTTCTTACATAAGAAGAGAACCATCGCAATAAATCACCGCGTATGCCGTTATAAGAGATTTTATTCAAAAGTAAAGTATGGTCAACTTTGTCAAATGCTTTTTGAAAGTCAGTATATATAGCATCCACCTGAATACGTGAGTCCATATTGTTAAATAAGTAATCCACAAAGGCCACTAAATTTGTTGTGGTTGATCGTTTCTTCACAAATCCATGTTGTTGTTGGATAATACTATTATGAAGTACAGGGTATATTCTGTTATGGACTAATCTTTCAAAAAGCTTCGGGAGGGCCGACAGAATGGATATAGGCCGATAGTTCTCCACCTCCTGCTTAGAGCCCGATTTATAAATTGTTATATTGGCAGTCTTCCATGCTTCGGGAAAAGTACCCTGTGTCAGTGACTTATTAAATAAAATTTGTACAGGAACACATAGGTTATCCGCAGTAGCTTTTAAAAAAATCACTGGAAGGCCATCGGAACCTGGTCCCTTTGTTGAGTCTAAAGTTTTAAGTGCTCTCAATATTTCACTGACACTAAGCTCAATTTTACTTATTATGGAACAGTTCTCATTACAGTCCTCATTGAGTGAGGATGTATTATTCGAAGACGGTTGTTCATAAACGGATTGAAAGAACCCAGAAAACAAGTTACAGATTTCTTCGGGGTCATTAGTACATTGGTCTTTGTATTTCATGTTAGATGGGATGCCAGAAGAAGATTTACGGTTAGCAATATATGTCCAGAAATATTTGACATTGCTGCGAATGCCGTCTTCGACAGAGTTTATATATTTGATGAAGCAGTTTTTGCATTCGACGTGAAATCTAGATCTGTACAACGAAAATTGTTCATAATCAGACACATTGTTATACATCTTCCATTTAACCCAAGCCTTATTTTTGTTTTTAAATATATGTATGAGAGATGGTGAAAACCAAATCGGAAATTTTGTAGATTTTAAGTTTACTAGTGGGACGTGAGATTTAACTAAACTAAAAATAATATTATAAAATTTATTTATCGCTTCATCTATAGATTGGTGTAACCCCATCTTCTCACTCCAATTAATGTCACTTAATTCCTTATTTATCTTCTCATAATTAGCCTTATAATAGTTGTATTTTTTAACCTATCTTCGAATCATGGTTTGGTGGGGTGGGGTAAATGGTAATAATGCACAGAACGGTGGATGTCGAATATCAAGTTTTACTAAAAAGTCTGTGGGGGGAAAAACAGAGCACTCATTGTTACTAATGGTTAAGTCTAATAAGTTTCCACACGTATTCTTAAAAGTATTGTACTGACAAGCATTGAGACAAGACATAAATACACCAAGATGCTCACATATAGCAGAACTACCCTTACAAATTAGTCCCGATAGTGGTAATGTGCTGTTATTACAGGGGACCCAGTCAATATCAGGCAGATTATAATCACCCAACAAATGGAGATATTCGACGTTAGTGTTGCTAAGTAAGGGCTGAAGCAGATCGAAATATTGAACATAAGCGCATTCAGGTGTTTTCGGCGGTATATAAGACGCAGCAATGACATGATTTTTTCCTCTGGTAGCACTAGGGAATTTTAAAACAACATATTCCATGTGTTTTTCTAACATTGAACAGGGAACAATTATTCTCCCCGAACGCAAACATTTTAGCACCGCCACAAGGACGCCACCGGTTACCTGTTTTGTGGTGGAAGATTGGTCTCTATTTCAGTATATTACAATGTACTCCACACAGTACATGTACTCTGTGGCAAGAGGTCTGTACATTGGCTCCACAGACCAAGTAGAGATGCTACGCATCAGACGGTGATCTTCCATATAAAAAATATCGCATTACGAATTAAACGTAGTGGTTATATTCTCTTTGTTACGAATTTGTGACTAATGAAAGTGACGTTTGTTACTTTTTTAATTTTATCGCTCGTTGTTGTATCTAAATTCGGGCCTTTTCGCTTATCACGGCCAGAATAGTTTGGAAACTAGCCTTTTAAGCCTCTGAAAGGAGCCCCCCTTGCCCGCCCTCTGTGCCCGTTTTTCATAATTTTGGATATTTTAGGATTTGTTGACAATAAAATACTTTGAATATTATGAATTATTTTTTATTTTGGTTGTACATTTGGTCGTATTATATTATCTGTGATTTGGTTCATGCTTTCTGTTACATTGGAGGCGAGCATTTTGCAACTTCAATACATCTGTGCTCTTTATTATTCCATTAATTATATTGCACCAATTTAATACTGCTAATCTCTAAACTTAATTCGAGAAAGTATTAAACACTACATCCCTGTGTAGTTAACAATCCAGGAAATCAAACAGATGCTTGGATTTTATTTTATTTAAAAAAAAAAATGTTTCCTGAGATCTAATTTCCAAAGATTTGTTTGCTTCGTGAATTGTACAGCTAAAAAATTAATATTCCCTAAAATATATCCTATCACTAGTTAAGTTCTCATTACAAGAAATTAAATTTACTTCACAGCACATACAAACAACATACATAAAACATTACACTTACATTTTCAAAAAAATGAAAATATAACCCACCCTGTGGCATAAGCCTGTGAGTAGACATTTAGCCTTTCTTGAAATAGCTGATGTAGGAATACTCTCTAGAACTACACTCTCGTTTAACAGATCCAACCGGGTAGGCACTCTCGGAATCTTTTTAATTAATTTAGCTTGATTCA
Organism: Asteroscopus sphinx; assembly: GCA_949699075.1. Taxonomy (NCBI): domain Eukaryota; kingdom Metazoa; phylum Arthropoda; class Insecta; order Lepidoptera; family Noctuidae; genus Asteroscopus; species Asteroscopus sphinx. Next base: position 5,203,472 of record OX453014.1, read on the forward strand.
AATAAGGCCTTAAATTTCACCAGTTGTTTACATCCGGTTCATTTAATTAATTATAATATCATAATTATTTTAATCACTATTCCTATTAAAGGTCAGTTTTACAAAATTAAACTTTATTCCAATTGCCTCTTGGATTTTACACTTTCATGGTAGAGCCTGGCTTGGTTTAGAACAACACGCCTTCTTCGACTTGCAACATTGGTGCAGATGAGCTATCAGAAGCAGACAGCATCAATTTCTGGAAATAAAAAGAATACATCTTAATTATTTAAATTTTGTCAAAGAGGCCATTAAAAGACCGGCAATTGTAATGTTTGAAAATACAACTGATAGAACCAAATTATATTTTGTAAAGGATAATGGAAAAAAAATTATCACCAGCGAACACTAAATTACCACCAGCGAACACTAAATGATTCTTTGCTTAATACATATTTATCTTTCTTTTCCGACAATCAATTTCTATTTTGATGTATTTTTATAAAATTGTGTATCAAAGTATTTTGAATTGTCACCCTTGTTTGTATTTATTTGTCAAAAGCGGGTCTGACATTAGCCAGCTCTAAACCAAATGTCTGAATTTATTTCACCTAACCGGACAAGGAAAATGGCTTACCAGTTTTAGTCCTTGTATGTTTCTTTATAGGTTTGAATGTTTTTTCCTCATGCACCATTTTTAGCATAACCATGCTCTGCATTTGTATTCTCTGTAAAGAAAAAAATTAATTTTATCAACAAAATTGTATCATAAAATTAAGCGAAAGCCTTTTGGAATTTATAACCCGATACCCTTCCGTGCCACAACAAGCATGTTAAGCTGTTGGTCACAGTAATGATATGAATATCATAAGGGTGGTCAGAAGTCAGAAAGTCTGACAACTGGTCTAACCTCCGAATGTCAGTATTACCCAGTAACTGGGTTGCAGGTGCTGATGGCAGTCTTTTCGTGTAAATTACTGATGTTCAGCCGCATCTGTTTAGACTGGAAGCCCACCCCAATATAATGTGGTGGGGTGGATGGTAAGTGGGCTTCAAGAAAAGGTTTACGAAAGAAGCGCTTTCGTTGAACAAGAATCAGATAAGAATCCTGATAAGAACCCTTACTGGGCACTGCAAGCTGAACAAACACCTTCACAGGATGGGCCTCAGTGATACCACAGTTTGCAGGTTTTGTCGCGAAAAGGATGAGACGCCCATCCATATCCTATGCGAATGTGATGCAGTGCACCACATCAGAAGCCAGCATCTTGGCGGCCACTTCATCTCAACGATCAAATCCTCCTCCCCCCCAAGGTCATAGTCGACTTCATGATTGACTTGCAGCTTGGGGAAGTGCTGTAATGCTGCAAGAGGCGTCACAATAGATCTTATCAGGTCGCAGTGGCTTAGGGGCGTTCAAGACCCCACCTCTTTCCTCAAAATAATGATAATAGGTACGGTAAAAACTTGAACTACGGTAAATCCTAATATTTTCCAGTAAAACCTAAGTCTTAATGGTAAAAGTCCGAACTGTTCTAATCGTTAATTTTGGACTTTTACCATCTTTTACTAGCATTCACTCGGTAAATCTTAGGTTTTACCTCAGAGACATGGTAAATGTTGAAAAATAGTCGTGTCTGGTTTAGACATGTTCAGCATTATTGTACTCGTAGGCATTGTGTAAACCACGGAATAACAAACAAGGGGAATGGCTATTATCACGGAAAGATTTTCTGTGGTGTAAACTTAGGTGGCGAATTACCCGAAAAAAACTTACCCGAAAGGGTGAATAGCCACTGCCTGAATTTTTAATAAACGTTAGGGGTCTGTTCAACTGAACCGAAACGTATGGTGGGGTAAAATTACACCTTTTTCTTTTTGTAAAAATTGAAGCGGTCGAATCACCCGAAATCAACTTTACGTAGTCATTCAGTACAGTTGGCAAAAAAGTGTTTGTGTATAGGGAATTAAAATCAAATACATACAAACTATACGACAGCAAAAAATTTTTTTATTTAAAGCACACAATAATCATAATTAGAAAATCATAATATACAAAATCAACATGCCAAAAATAGAACATAGAACATGGAAATGTCCAAAGACATTTCTATACTGACGTAATAGACCACTACAGTGTGCGACTGAGATACCGATCTTTACGAAAAAACCTATATGCTAGAAAGAGACAATAAAATGTCAGTAGAACCGATTTTGACAATTGTAATCTCCCATAGCGTCCCATCAAAATATAATCTCGTATTATTTTATGATTTATTTCACAATCGTTCTGTATTTTATCCAATTAATATCAATAATCGTATTCGTGTAGTATTCTTTGTTACACTGCTGTGTAATTTACATTATTAACCTAAAGAAAGAGATGTTTCACAGGTAAGTATCTGCAGGACAATACTACTTTCATAATGCTTATTTTCATAGAAGTTATTCTTAAAATTATTTAGTAATACATTAATAACATGCAGTAAATACCCTATTTTCTACATAATATGTTATTTTAAATAATTATGTGTTAGATAAAAAAATATTGTGTACGTGAAAATGAAACCGTTTCGCATATGGATTGCTCAAAATATATCGATATGTCGATAGTTTCAATTATATATTTTTTGTACTACCTAGCACCATACATGTCACAAGTTAGTGTCCGTTACTGCTTTAAAAAAAATACAATCGAATTGAGAACCTCCTCCTTTTTTTGAAGTCGGTTGAAAGTATTGAAAGGTTGATTTAGTCCGGCCGCACATTGGAAGGAAATCATAATGATTCATTCATTGATCACAGAAAAAATCTGACGCGCCGGAACCTATACCATGGTTGTACTTTTACGATGTTATAATAGTATGTTGTACGTCTATGGCAAAGAGACGTTTCACAGGTAAGTATCTGCAGGACAATACTACTTTCATAATGCTTATTTTACATTTATACAGTTAATTTTAGTACCAGCCCCGCAGACTGACAGAATTTTCCGGATCGTATGTCTGCTTTTGACATATTAAAATGTAAATACGGTGCTATTTTATGACAATGTGCGGCCGGGCTAAAAATGCTGTAAAATATTGACCGGCTAACTTCATAACTTCCAGATTTCCTGTCAATCAACTCAGCCTATCGCAGTCCACTGCTGGACATAGGCCTCTCCCAAGTTGCGCCACAACGCTCGGTCCTCTGCCTTCCGCATCCAGTCCCCCCCAGCCACGTTCTTTAGGTCGTCGGTCCAACTGGCAGGGGGGCGCCCTACGCTGCGTTTGCCGATTCGCGGTCTCCACTCAAGGATTCGTCTGCTCCAGCGGCCATCGGTCCTTCGACAGACATGGCCAGCCCACTGCCACTTCAGCTTACTGATTCTACAAGCTATGTCGGTCACTCCGGTTCTTCTCCGGATAATCTCGTTTCGGATTTTATCCTTCAAAGAAACTCCAAGCATAGCTCGCTCCATAGCTCGCTGAGCGACTTTAAACTTGTGGACTAGCCCAACTGTCAGTGTCCACGTCTCGGCACCGTAAGTCATGACAGGCAGGACGCACTGGTTGAAGACTTTTGTCTTCTTCTTTTTTCTTCTTCTTTTCTTAATGTAGAACAAGAAGAATTGCATATTTTTGAAAGTGTCAATGTAACTTAGAATCAAAAGTATTTGTACGCCCCCAGTGGCAAAACATTGTAGCTGCTATAACTACTATTTAAACACCTTACATGCATGTGCTTTCGCATTGTATTGTATACTCATGTTTTAAGCAAATAAATTTTTCATTCATTCATTCATTCAAACTTTGCGGTATAGGCGACGAGAAGACTCGGCGAAGTTTGCCAAATGCTGCCAAGCCCAGACGGATCCTTCTGTTGGCTTCTTTCTGATTTCCTGATTTCCTGTAAATGCTGTTATTAAAGAAAAATGGATGGGCACAAATGTTTAAACGAATAAGCACCGTATCTACTATTCTCCGCCAAATAGTGATGCTTGCATTGCTGTGTGGTGCCGGTGTAATTACAATCACATGAGACTTTCCATTTTCATGTCACAGTTTGGCGAACCGACTTGCGGTACCATTTAGGTAACAGCCTAGATGGTATTGCAGTTGTTATTGGCAAAGGTAACCGCTTAACATATGGTGGGCTTTTAGATCGTTTCGCCATCCTATACAATAAAAAAAAAAAAAAAAAAAAACTGAAAGCCTCGAAAAAACTACAGGGTTTGCAGTAGATATTTTAAGGATAACTGTATCTTTTAGTGAAATCACCAACGATCCATACCTACGGAATTTGTTCGGGTCGGTGTTTGTTTCTTATAAAGATCTTTACTTTAATAATGGTAAATATTCAAAGTGGTAAGTCTACGAAGTGACGAGTATAAAGTAAAAGTTAAAAATAAATATAATACAAGAAGAGTTAGAGATAAAAAACTAGTTCAACCGAAGATGACAAATTATTATGGAGACAGAAAGTCAAAATTTTTAGTTCCAAAAATCCTATCCTATCCTACTTCCTACTTATATTATAAATGTGAAAGTTTGTAAGTATGGATGGATGGATGGATGGATGGATGGATAGATGGATGAATGAAAGTGGAGTGGAAGTGGAGGTGGAAGTGGAGGTGGAGTGAAGTGGAGTGCAACCAACCAACTGCGATCGCCAACCCGCCTGCCAAGCGTGGTGATTATGGCATATATGGCCAATATATGCTTGGGGGAGGCCTGTGTCCAGCGGGGTACTGGCCAGGAAACCTCCACGTGTGTCTGACAGCTGCTTGTCCTTCTGGACACGTCTAGAGGGAACGGCAGTTGTTGGGCCGGTGCACCCTGGGCACGGGCAATAAGTCTCCTTTGGACCGGGGGACCTTATTTCCTGTGGCGAATATTCTGGCACGGGAGGGGCCCGATGTGGGCCAATGGGAAGTTGCTCCTCGTGTCCCTCTGAGAAAGCAGAGGGCACTGCGGAGGAGCAGTGGCGGGCCCGGTGAGCACTCACCCTGCCACTGGGCAGGCAGCGGGGGGACTGTCCTTCCCTGCCCCCGTCGGTCTCGTAATCCCAGGAGTGCCTGCTGAGTAGTGTTCTCGCGCCTCTTGGGACCGAGGGTCTTAGCTTCACCGCCCGGACCGCGAGGAAGAAAACCTCTATAAAAAATTACGGGAGGTAGGGCCTGTGAGCAGCAGACTCGGCGTAGTCTGCTGCCCGACCAGCAGCTGGCGTAGCTGGCACAGCCGGCGTAGTTGGCGCAGCTGGTAAAGGCCCATGAGGTGAGGTGGCGTGCAGTGTTCCGTGTGTGCCACTGAGAAGGGTGCGGCCAACGTTAGGCCGCACGGTGAGAAGGGGCTCGCCTGCTTGTGGCGGGCCGGGACCTGTCGGGGGTGGTTGTGTGAATACTCACGGGTTCCCACGCCCCCGGCTAAGGTAGTTGAAGGAACACCGTGGTGGTTTTAGTCGGTAAGAGTCCAACACTGGCTTCGCCTACCCCGGGCGGAGTGCGTACATGAGGATTTCCCCACGGAAAAAAAAAAAAAAAGGTCTGTGTCCAGCAGTGGACGTCTTACGGCTGAAATGATGATTAATTGATTTTTTTATTTTTTACTTATGTATTCCTTACCTTCGTGACATTAATAATGTAATTATAATTATAGCCCTTAATTGCGTAACTCAATCTTTTAAAACAAATAAAATTATGTTTCAAATATCTGTAATTTTAAAACAATAGTTACTTAATAGCTTAGCAGTTTTAAAATACCACCACTCCTTAAAAGTAAGGCCGGTTGAACTATATCGATAATGCGGAAACGTCCATGTCACATCACTAAAAATCACTCCTACACGTGTCAATTTCGCACATATACTCATTTTGCTTTCGGTGACGTGATAATGAGGTGACAGTGCCTCTATTACGTCAGTATAATACCTTTATGGAAATGTCACATTAATAGTGTCACAATCACTAGTAAAAATCTACTTAAAAAACCGGCCAAGAGCATGTCGGGCCATGCTCAGTATTATAGGGTTCCTTAAGTAGGTGTAATTACAAACGAATCAAATAGAATATTAATCATGGCTATTTTAGTTTTTGCAATAATCGGCAGCATTCGCGACTCGGAGCGTGTTGTTAGTAGCGCCATCTAGCGATAAATTCAAGAAGCCAAATTTAAGAAGTGTTTCATTTTAAAGTTTCTTTTTGTGATTTTTTCAAATAGAAAGTAGCTAAAAGAGCATTATTTGCTAAGACCATTTTTTTCTAAGGTCAATGACCTTTGAACTACGACGTTTTAAGTATTTTTCAGTTTTCTCTCTATAACTCAAAAAATTATGATCACATTATACTCGAAATAATTTAAAAAGAGAGTTTTTATAATGGTCTATCAATGTGGAAGATAATAAGTTTCTACGTTGCATAGTTTAGAAATGGCAGGGGGGGGACACATTGCAAGCCACTTTGGCGGGCTATATTTCGCAGATGGTACACCTGATCAAAAAGTGGTGTATTAAACATTACCTTCATTTTAGTAGACCTATTCAATGATACCCCACACAAAGGGGTGCAGCGAAAAAAAATTTTGCATCCCCATTTCACATGTATGGACGCCACCCCTAAAATACGTAAAAACGATTTTTTTATTCTTTTAAAATTGAGATCTATATGTAGACTATTTTTTAACAAAATTTCATTTACTTATGTTTATAATTGTAGAAGTTATTAAGCTGTAAAGGATTAGGACAGACGGACAGACGGACGGATATGACGAAACTATAAGGGTTCCTTGTAGGACTTCGTAACCCTAAAAAGAAAAAAAATTCATTTCAATGAAAGTAAAAGAGAAATAGCAACATTATATGACAATCAAATAATCTAGTCTAAATCTTGATTATGATAGTTTAAGTATCACAATAATAAGAACCATAATCGAGTATCACAATCAAATAACACAAATGTAGGGAACAGCTGATACTTTTATCGCGATTTCAGGGTTGATCCTATACTAAAAGTTGTTCATACTGATGAGTACAATGACCCCTTAAGAGGTTTTCATTTATTACAATAACACGTTGTATAACAATTAAAAGTAATCTTAAAGCCGCGTCTCCGCTAACTCCGCTCGCCTCAAGTCGGTCAACAGAGAAAAAAAAACAATATGTTTGATTATTTTACTGTAAAAAAAAGCATTTTGAAAACGTTTAAAAATTGTAGCTATTGATTCGTAATTATAATGTTTAATAAATATATTCTAATTACATAATGTTGTTTTATTCCCGAAACCAACATTTTAATGACTTCATTGGCATGTACCAAACTATAATGATGAAAATTTTTAGTTTTTTTTTCGAGTAGAACTCCACATTTATCCTTCTGTAGAAGGTGGATGATACATGTTGAATCACTGCTGACTAATACAACCTGATGGCTGTGCTCATCAAAAAGGGTAAGGAGAACAGGGGTCTGGAATGTCCGGTGGAATGCACCAGTTGTACGCTTACGGCTTGTCTCGGAAAAAACAACGTTGTTTACCCAATATTGTCAGACCTGTTCCGTATTGAATTTGCAACCGTCCCTTTCTAACATACGGCAAATTGCGCGTGTGAGAACAGAGCGGAATCGCGCTGTTTTGATGTTTTTTTACATTTTTGCAAATATCTCTGCGAATAAACATTTAAATAAAAATCTGTTACACCAGAATTTAGATGTGTACAAGATATATCTTATTCACAAAAAACAATAGTAAAAACTATTGGAATTTCTAAATGCAATGCAAAATAGTGCAAAAACAGACCTTAGTTTGAAAAATAAACCTATCCAGCAAATTTCATTAAATCGTGTTTTCCCTACACCAAAATCTAGTAAATATAATGAAAAATCTTAAATATGAAATTTAGATCAACGTCGTATCCACAAATGAAAATATTTTGATTCTAAAATCCCTATTTATCCCAATGCCGCCCCTTAATTAGGTAACAAAGGTCAAATAACCGTTGTTGCACACTGTTGTTGTTTCATTAAAATATGTACTTTTATTCATCTGCATCCAATGATATTACATAAGTAAAATCATTGTCTGCATCTCATGTTTCTGGAAGCCAATTTTATATTCATTCCATTTATTACTTGAAAAGACAAAAATCCATGGAGTTTCTTGTTGGCTCTTCTCCATAGGAGCAAAATTTCGGATTCATGCGTCAGATTCTTATTATTAACGTTTTGAAAGTGCATGTAAATGTTTATTAGAAAAAAAAATGGATTCCCTCTGGCCATGTAGGGAAGGACATCAATCTCAAAGTCAAATAAAAAGTTTTTATTTCGAATAAGCATACACTTTCAAAACGTTAATTATGAATCTAGTTGCACGGTTCCAAAAAGTTTGTCCTATGGAGAAGAGCCGGCAAGAAACTCCATGGATTAACTCATTTCAAATAATAGTAGTACCAAGTAGTACATTAATTTGTTACATGATTTGGAAAGAATTGTTTTGGAAAGAATTCCATTGTTTCGCAATAGTGCTGCCCGAGACGGAATATAACTGTACTACTATAGTGCAGGTGTGGACTGTCATCGGTTCGTGTCCCATCCCATCATGGATTAAAGTTGTCAAAACTGCTAGCCTGACCTGTGTTCTCTGGAAAGTCTCCAAAAGGTCCGGATTTCTTCCTGATGTAAGAACTATAAATAAAAATTAAGACAAACAGGAAAAAAAAATGCTGAAAAATAAAAAGAGAATTCTGTTTAAAGTATTGAAACTATAGTTTACACAGGCTGTAGGAAAATGAAAAACCGGCCAAGTGCGAGTCGGACTCGCGCATAAAGGGTTCCCTACCAATCGTGCTGGACATAGGCCTCTCCCAAATTGCGCCACAACACTCGGTCCTCTGCCTTCCGCATCCAGTCCCCCCAGCTACTTTCATCAGGTCGTAGGTCCACCTGGCTGGGGGGCGCCCTAAACTGCGTTTGCAGATTCGCGGTCCACCGCCATCGGTCCTTCGACAGACATGGCCAGCCCACTGCCACTTCAGCTTACTAATCCTACAAGCTATGTCGGTCACTCCGGTTCTTCTCCGGTTAATCTCGTTACGGATTTTATCCTTCAAAGAAACTCCAAGCATAGCTTGCTACGCCTGCTGGACGCTAATTCATGTGTCGTCGTGTACACTACCTATCTCGAACTCGACATGTCGAAACAAAATAGCGAATGTCGATTGAAAACCTCGTTTCACATTCTCGGAAAGTCAAGTTAGAGATAAGTCTACGACCAGCGCTCGACATACAATTTTTAATAGCAATTGACATTACCGGCGACATGTATCGTTAAAATATTGTGTATGTATTATAGATTATCTCGAATCATACTCATGTCCTTACCCCAAGAATTTTCCGAGCCTTGGGGAGTCACCAATGCGTTGACCTTTTAAAAATACGTAATACCTACCAATGATCTTTTCTTGAAGGCTCCAGTTGCATTTGTTCGGGAAAACTACCGAGGTAGTTGGTTCCACAGTTCAGTTGCAGTATTAGTGTTAAGAGCTGTTACTGTTTATTGTACAGTCTACACTCTATGGATTAAAGTGGATGAGTGTACAAATATGCAAAAACGGTTAACCAACAAATATTATCATCGATGTTTGATTATATGAGTCGCCGCTAAACACACTTATCGAAAATAATGTGTCATACATAGCACAAACATTATATGTGATCGAGTAGTAGGCGCCGCGGCGCCGGCGCCGGCGCAACCTTGCTCGCCAACATACGGCATAACCAGTCTTACGGATTCACTTCACCGATACTTTATCGCTGATCGCATTCACAGCTTAGCTCGCGGCCCGAACGGATGTGTGTGTGACCTTCATTTGATTTTACACGTGAATAAATTAAAAATGAAAGCATTGCAGCTATTATTTTGCGCAGCATTTGTGCTAATTGTTATCAGTGCCAGCCATGATACAGTTACAACTAAATTTTTATCCCACGCAAAATGTACAAATGAACATAAGTTCGGGAGATGTTTATTACATACTGAAACGTCGAAAGTGGCAAATGACCTAATGTTAAACAAAGTAAGAGTGAAGAGAAGTTTCATTACAAGTGGAAAATGTGCAGTAGGATATGTTTGGTATCTGTACAAATGTTGGACTTGTGTCAAGTAAGTTGTTTATTATTACCGTGTTTTTTTTACGTGGGGAAATCCTCATGGACCACTCCGCCCGGGGAAAAACCGGGGGCGTGGGAAACTTATAGTCGTCCAACCATCCCCGGCAGGTCCCGGCTCGCCACTAGTAGGTGAGCCCCTTCTCCCCGTGCGGCCCACTCCTAGGGTGGCTGTTTATTATTACCTACATTATCAATATTATGTTATGTCTGCAGCAGTGTTAGGGAAATTCCGATGAACGCTGCCATAATATTAGCAGATTTTTTATTAGCTTAATCAAAACAATAATTATGTTTTTAAATCCTACTCCTTTACTGAAGATTGGATGATTCAATTACGCGTAAACCGTTGAGCGTATTTGGGTGAAACTTAGCAAAGAGATAGCCTGGGACCTGGAGAAGAACATAGATTAATTTCTATTCCAGAAAGACAAAAACTTCCCGAGGGTTGCCCGATTTGCGACATCGACACGGGTATCCTCTAGTATATAGTATAAAACTATATACAACTATGGTTTAATAAGATGTTTCACCAGGTATTCTCTTCCCGCGATGACAGCGCGATGCCTCCAAGTCTACGACGAAAGAACCTACTTTGGTAGTAAGTAGGTTCTTTTATCGTAGCTCCAAGCTACGTCACGATCAATGTTGCCATTGATTGATATCTTCAATAAACTTATGGAGATTTTTGTTCATAATAATTAATATAAAATAGATTCCTAACTAGCCTAACTATTTGTTATCTCGTGTTATTCATCTAATTAGTTATGAAAGGAAACTGCATAAAATTACTAGTTCAAAAGTGATTCTTTATAGAAGCAAGTAAATAAAAAAAATCATTTTGCTCGGGTAATTTATTTACACAAAGTGGTAGCACATCAAACTGAAAAGTGTCACGATAACAGCCCTCTATTGGCTCCACAGCCGATTACATAGTACGGAGGCGATCACGTGACCTAGCTGTCACGGGAAGAGAGTACCTGGTAAAACATTTTATTATATCATGATACAAACGTAGTGGCCCACCAGCATCGGGTAAAGAGTCCAAGCTACCAGTGGTTTACGGCGCACCACAAAAATAATCCTAACAATACGTGCTGTTAATTATTAAAAAAAATATTCATCTTGCTTCCTTATCCGTATTATCTGTAACAAGTCTTATATGTAAAATTTAAGCCTGTTATTCAAACAAGCTATCATTTTACATAGGTACACGTGCGGTTCAGATACAATCAATTAATAAAGTGTATTTTTTTTTAAGAAATCATTATCTGTTACTGACTTTGAAAATGTTGATTTTTTAACTATTTTTCTTAATACGTAATTTATTTCATATACCCTACGATCGTGCACAGAAGGCATTATAAGATTCTGTAGAATGATTCATTATAAACAAGAAAACTTACCGATGGGTAGGTCTTGTGTAGATCTTTTTGGAATTATGAATTTATTACCTTAAAAAAGGTGCATTTTCATTAGTGTGATTGTTTATATCCACAAAATATAGAAAACAAGGTGAAAGTGCCATTAAAATTACGTAGTATGGGCAGTTGGGCACAGTTTCCTTATTAGTTACTGTATGGGTACCAGTATCGGCAAACACACATTTATAACTGAAATATTATAGTAGGTACCTACAATACAATACACAAAAACAATGATCTATTCTATTATTTGTCAATTTAACTGTGGGTTTGCACCAAAAAACATTTAACATGTAATGTCTCGAAACTTGTCATATGAAACTAATGTCACAACTTGTTTTGTTGATTGTTACGTTCGCACTGCAGAAAACTGGGTAAATTCTTTGACAGATTTCAAGATTTGTTGCACTGACTAAAAACTTATACATTGACATGTTTGTCTATAGATTTGTCACGGCTGACGTTCGCACTGATGCTTAATCATGTGTTAAAACTTGTATAAATCTCGTTTTTTGTTTTATCCAATGAGGTCGGTAAACATGTATGGCCGACACTTCAAAGTATCTGCTATACTTTGAAGTGTATCGAAATTAATTGTGAAACATGTCAATAGACTATGAAATGTCAAACAAGTTTCGTTTCAACAAGTTGTGTGATAATGCGAACGCGATTCGATACATTGACAGAAAACTGACTTTTCAACATGTTTTTATGTGAATGTTTCGTCAGTGCAAACTCACAGTAAAACTCAAATTGGGCGTAACAATCATGTACCTATGCCTAAAGTTTTTTTTATTCAATCATAATATCTACAAGTTGGTAAAATTAAAATTAGTCATAATGCTTGTTTTGATCTGATTTTAAAGTGCGCGAAAAGTCCCGTAAATATAGTTCGACATGATATACCTCTATAATATAATATAAATAATAATAAATATCTTTGGGATATTTTTTACACAGCACCATCTAGTCCCAAACTAAGCAGAGCTTGTGGTATGGGTACTAGACAATGGATATAATACGTATATCTATATACTTTTTTTGTTGTAAATACATACTTATAATACATAAGCACCACACCCAGACCAACACAAACACTTATGTTCATCACACAAATATTTATGTCCTGTGGGAATCGAACCCACGACCTCGTTATCAGCAGTCCGACACTCGAACCACTAGACCACAGAGAATCATTTTTGGTTAGCAGAACCATTTTTACAAGCTTTTATTTCTACACTTTAAAATTGAATAATAAGGTTTAATTGTGGTTTAATCTAGTATTTAACGTAGGCATTCGAGACCTCGTCGTGTCGCAGAGAGAAAATTATCGTGATTGAGTGAGTGTTGCGGATTACCGCCGCGTGCGGTGGCCGTGTGGCACTTCCACCTTGTTTTCTATATTATCGTGATTGAGTGAGTGTTGCGGATTACCGCCGCGTGCGGTGGCCGTGTGGCACTTCCACCTTGTTTTCTATATTATCGTGATTGAGTGAGTGTTGCGGATTACCGCCGCGTGCGGTGGCCGTGTGGCACTTCCACCTTGTTTTCTATATTATCGTGATTGAGTGAGTGTTGCGGATTACCGCCGCGTGCGGTGGCCGTGTGGCACTTCCACCTTGTTTTCTATATTATCGTGATTGAGTGAGTGTTGCGGATTACCGCCGCGTGCGGTGGCCGTGTGGCACTTCCACCTTGTTTTCTATATTATCGTGATTGAGTGAGTGTTGCGGATTACCGCCGCGTGCGGTGGCCGTGTGGCACTTCCACCTTGTTTTCTATATTATCGTGATTGAGTGAGTGTTGCGGATTACCGCCGCGTGCGGTGGCCGTGTGGCACTTCCACCTTGTTTTCTATATTATCGTGATTGAGTGAGTGTTGCGGATTACCGCCGCGTGCGGTGGCCGTGTGGCACTTCCACCTTGTTTTCTATATTATCGATGGTGACAAAACAAGTAGGTTAAATCTTAGGCCAAAAGAATAATAAAATCTTGTTCTTTTAGTCGTCTTAGATCAAGACGAAAGTCTTTGACCAGTGTGTGTTGCCAGTAATTACTTACGGCACTGAAATGTGGTCGCTCACAATGGGCCTGATAAAGAGGCTCAAAGTCACTCAAAGGGCAATGGAGAGGGCTATGCTACTTATTGGGTCAGGAAATTACCAAGTAACGATTTCATAGTTACTAACTTTTATTATTTTAATTCTGTACACATGTCACTTCATACAGTGCCCCAGCGCGACTGCCCCCGCTCGAGGCATCCCCGCCATTAAATGTGGAAGATGTCATCACGTGTCAAACCAGGTGGTGGTGGCAGGTGTCCCTGCGTGATCGAATCAGAAATGACGAGATTTGCAGGAGAACGAGGGTAACCGACATCTCCCGAAGAATTGCCAACCTTAAGTGGCAGTGGGCGGGGCACATTGCTCGCAGAACGGATGGCCGATGGGGCAGTAAAGTTCTGGAGTGGCGACAGCGTACTGGAAGGCGCAGTGTGGGTAGGCCCCCCACAAGGTGGACCGACGACCTGGTGAAGGTCGTGGGAATCCGCTGGATGCGGAAAGCGCAGGACCGATCGTTGTGGCGATGCTTAGGGGAGGCCTATGTCCAGCAGTGGATGTCTTTCGGCTGAAATGATGACAGACATCTGTCAAATTAGTTTCAATTTCAAAATACTGATCGTCGTATAAGTTTTAGTTTAGCATGTCAATGTCAATTTGTTATGTTTTCCGCGATCATTTGTTTCTATAAATAGATACCTATCGGCGGCATGCCATTTTTTTGTATATTTAAAATACAGTAGCACACGCTTACTTTAAGGAAGATATAGGATTGTGCATGTGCAGTCAGTCAAGTCAGATACCTAATGTGCACAAATACCAAATGGTTCAAGGTCGATAAAATATTCACGATTTATTCCAGGTATTATATTTTATGATATTATATATTATAATAATACAACATTATTCTACCACATATATATATAATAATACAACATTATTCTAAATTCACTCAGCCTAACATCACCACCACAAAATCAAAATGATGAACTACTAGTGAATTCTCAATCTACCTTAGAGCCACAACGAAACCAAACAGCTGTAACTCTAGATTCGGATAAAATCAAGGAGCAGTTTATAGTTACAATAAATAAGTTCCAAAATACCAACCCACTTACCCAACCTTACATTCCAAAACAAAAAAACTTCTAGAAAACTAGCTCAAATCGTTAGTTTTATTAACACAGACATATTTGGAAGTATGTCTGTGTTAATAAAACTAACGATTTGAGCTCAACAGAACAAGATTTTAAGACCTTTCAAACTACCATTTACTGCGCGGCTTACACTGCAGCTTTATGCAATGGAGCTAAGATTAGAGACACAATTACACCATCTAATCGAAATCAAAGAAAAACACCTGCGTGGCAGAAGAGACTTCAAATGAAGATACAGAACTACAGGAGAGAGATTGCAAGAATGACAGAATACGTAAAAGACAACAGAAGCAATAGACTAACTTCACTTGTAGAAGCAATAAAGAATAGATACAGGATACACTCACAGCACGAAGAACCTAACTTAAACAATGAAGAATTTCTCGACACTCTCAAACAAAAACTTAACGCCGCATCTAGCAGACTAAAGAGATATCTTAATTGTACACTCAGAAAAACACAAAATACTCAATTTCTCAACAACGAAAAACAGTTTTATAGGACACTTACGTCAGATACACAACGTAACACGAATAGAACAACGCAAGACATGCCATCGCCACCTGCCGATGAATTACATAACTTCTGGTCCAGTATTTGGTCCGAGCCGGTACAACACAATACAGGTGCTGATTGGCTACACACAGACACTGATCTAACCCAGAAAATTACACCAATGCCGTTTGAACATATACCAGTGGACGTGTTTATACGTGTACTTCAAAACGCTCACAATTGGAAAGCACCTGGCAGTGACCGGATACACAACTACTGGTATAAAAAATTCCACACCACATCAATTATTTTATCCAGACACCAAATTTAATGCCAAGTTACATAACACAGGGTCTTACCTACATGATACCGAAATATACTAACGATTATCAAAATCCAGCCAAATACCGACCTATCACATGCCTACAAACGATTTATAAAATACTCACAGGTTGCATCGCCGAACTCATACATGAACATATCACTAGGAACAACTTACTAGCTGAACAACAAAAAGGATGTCGTAAAAGTAGCCAAGGTTGCAAAGAGCAGCTTATAGTAGATACGGTTGCTATGAAACAAGCCATTACTAAGAAAATAAATATTAATACCATGTATATTGACTATTGGACCGAGTGTTGTGGCGCAACTTGGGAGAGGCCTATGTCCAGCAGTGTACTGCGATAGGCTGAGTTGATGTTGATGATATTGACTATAAAAAAGCTTTCGACTCCGTACCACACAGCTGGCTTTTATATGTACTCCAACATTACAAAATTCACCCGCAAATCATCAATTTCCTGGAAAGCTCTATGCAACATTGGAAAACCACTTTAATACCAATAGGACCCTCTTACACAGAAATACCAGAAATCCCAATACGGCGAGGAATCTTCCAAGGTGGTGCGCTCAGCCCCCTGTGGTTCTGGCTCGCACTAAACCCGCTTTCCTACTTACTAAACAAATCTAATCTCGGCTGCACTATCACAACACTAAACAAACACACAACTCTCACTCACTTCATGTACATGGACGACATTAAACTATACAGTAACACTACACAGTCACTACATAGCCTAGCAGACATCACACAATCTTTCTCAAACGACATTCATATGGAGTTTGGGATTGATAAATGCAAAACATTTTCTATCAATAACGGTAAAATCACCCCAAACAGCTATATTTTAGAATCAGGAGACACAATTGAACCTTTAGAATCACATTCTACGTATAAATATTTAGGTTTTCAGCAAGCTCAGCAGATTAAGGAGAAAGACACAAAAGAAGACCTGAAAAAGAAATTCAAACATCGACTTAACGCACTATTTAGATCTCAACTTAACTCAAGGAACATGGTTAAAGCAATAAATAGCTATGCTATCCCTATACTCACATATTCATTCGGTATTATAACCTGGGCTCAAAGAGATTTTCTCAAACTAAAACGGATAATAAACACTACCCTTACAGCCCACCGGAAACACCACCCTAGATCCTGCGTACAAAGGATGACTCTCCCGAGAGAGGAGGGTGGCCAAGGCATAATAGATATAGTTAACCTACACAACAAGCAAATCACATCTCTCAGACAATATTTCTTTGCACACTCAGAATATTCCACACTCCATGAATTAATAACACTTACTGACAAACATCTCACTCCAGTTAACCTGGTAGACCGAAACTAGCAGAGAAACGAACGGGTTATCAACCAAAAGGAGAAGATCGCCACATGGCAGCAGAAGTCTCTACATGGAAGGCATCGCCACGATATGCAGCAGTCACATGTCGACAAAACAGCGTCGAACGCCTGGCTGAGGCGCGGTGAACTATTCCTTGAAACGGAAGCTTTCATGATGGCGATCCAGAACCAAGTTATTGATACCCACAACTACCAGAAACACATAATACGCGCACCTAACCTGCCCACAGACACATGCCGACACTGTCATTCTAGCTCCGAAACCATACATCATATAACATCCGCCTGCATATCTCTCGCACAAACAGACTATAGACATCGCCATGACCAAGTGGTTTCCATCATACACCAACACATAGCACATAAATACAATTTTATAGAAATAAAGTCGCCATATTACAAGTACAAACCGGACACCATATTAGAAAACAACAATTACAGATTATATTGGGACAGAACCATTATCACAGATAAAACCATACACTTCAATAGGCCTGACATCACACTGTATGATAAAAATAACAAAACGGTTTATCTCATCGATATAGCTGTACCAAACACGCATAACATCCAATCCACTATAGCTGAAAAGCTTACTAAATATCAGGATTTAGCAATAGAACTAAAGCGCCAATGGCGAGCAGAAACCATACAATACATATAGTCCCAATAGTTGTCTCATCTACAGGAGTTATACCGAAAAGCCTACAACGTAGTTTAGATATTTTACAGGTTCCTAAGCACACACTTGACACTCTCCAGAAAGCAGTCATCCTCAACACCTGCCGGCT
Organism: Asteroscopus sphinx; assembly: GCA_949699075.1. Taxonomy (NCBI): domain Eukaryota; kingdom Metazoa; phylum Arthropoda; class Insecta; order Lepidoptera; family Noctuidae; genus Asteroscopus; species Asteroscopus sphinx. The sequence goes on from OX453014.1 coordinate 5,221,221, forward strand.
TACTCGTAAATTCTTGACTACGTCATCAGTCTCCTCTGCCTATACTATTACCTAGCCCCTATTCGCGCTTGGCTACGGCCCGTGTGAATAGCTTTTTGTTACCCCTTAAAAGGGAGAAAAAATTAATATACCTCAAATAATAATAATAATTTATTCATTTATTCCTCTCACAATGGATTATATACACATTTATTATAGGTACAAGACTACATAGTTCACATTGTGAGAGCTGGTGCCTGTTGTGGGTTCGTAAAAACCTGTGTTACAGGTCACCAGGCCCCACTCAGTGGCTGCATACAATCTTGGCTCCCTGTGTTGATATTTGTGTTCACTTAAATCGATAAAATGTAGGGACAATCTGATTTTTTTTTCGCGATTTCAGGGTTGGTCCCATAGTAAAAGTTGTTCATAATGATGAATACAATGACCCCTTTTCGGAAAAGAAGCCATTAAAATTTCAAAATGTGTAATTATTTTTGATTAGATTTTTTGCAAACATTGCAGTACCTAATTGAATTATATTACGCCTGTAACCTTTAACGGGGTAAGCAAAAGTGTCCTTTATCAGTGCCATTTAAAAAGGATGACCTAATTATCACTGACCGGACGTGTCAAGCGCATATCAGTGAAGACAAAACCAGTCAGAACCTGTCTTATATCACAGAATATCTAATGGTATTAACGTGACATTATTGGCAGCATTTGGCAAACTTCGCCGAGTCTTCTCGTCGCGTATACCGCAAAGTTTGAAGACAAAGGTCTTCAACCAGTGCGTCCTGCCAGTCATGACTTACGGTGCCGAGACGTGGACACTGACAGTTGGGCTAGTCCACAAATTCAAAGTCGCTCAGCGAGCTATGGAGCGAGCTATGCTTGGTGTTTCTTTGAAGGATAAAATCCGTAACGAGATTATCCGGAGACGAACCGGAGTGGCCGACATAGCTGGTAGGATCAGTAAGCTGAAGTGGCAGTGGGCTGGCCATGTCTGTCAAAGGACCGATGGCCGTTAGAGCAGACGAGTCCTTGAGTGGAGACCGCGAATCGGCAAACGCAGCGTAGGGCGCCCCCCTGCCAGGTGGACCGACGACCTAAAGAACGTGGCTGGGGGGGACTGGATGCGGAAGGCAGAGGACCGAGCGTTGTGGCGCAACTTGGGAGAGGCCTATGTACAGCAGTGGACTGCGATAGGCTGAGTTGATGACTAACGTGACAAGTTACATACTAAGCCGGTTTTTTAACCAGGCCGGACACCGGTAATGGCGGTAACATATTTTGTTGCGCTAGTCACTACGCCACATTTTTTACCAACGAAAAAAAGGAGGAGGTTCTCAATTCGACGCGTATACTTTTTTTTATGTATGACCACGCATAACTTAATGCTTAATGGATAGGGTATATCTCGATGTTGGTCCCATTTAAATTTGAAAATCAAAATCCACCCCTAAGGGTAGATGAGTGCTTGTTCACCTACTCAATTCTTACCTGTTAACCGATTCTGTTGAAACTTGGCACACATAAATGTATCTAGACACTACAACATTTTGGAGACCTGAAGTTAGATTTTAGCCACACAAAAATTAAAAATTAAACTTTTTGACAAAAAATTAAACCGACAAAAACAGAATCTGACAAGCGAAAAATAAAATGAAGATTTTTAGTCTTAATAACTATTCTCCTAACTAAACTAATGTAAATAACTAATTATGGGTCGGCGCCAAACAAACAATCAACAAAGATCATTAAATTACTTAAAACAAATAATAAAAACAAAGTAACATCAAATACAACGTGAAATTTTCAAAGATAAACGTTTGTTTATTTGGCGCCGACTCATAATTAGTTATTTACATTAGTTTAGACTAAAAAGCTTAATTTTATTTTTCGCTTTTCAGTTTCTGTTTTCGTCGGTTCAATTTTTTGTCAAAAAGTTTTTAACTTATATCCTATTGCTAGCCCCGTGTAGTACAAGTACTACTAGTACAAGGCCCACTTGTATCGAGAAACCAAACGATGAGACGTAAATGTGGCGAGCATGTAGGTAGCATGTGGCGCCGGTGTCCGTCCTGCTTTACTATTAACAAAAGCATGGAATATTAATTTGATTAACCTTATCTAGAGATATTGATAATACCCACTAAAAATAAATATTATGTTTCATTCCTTCTTTTTAAAATGGATTACGTTTTTTAATAGGTAAATAAATACCGCATTGAGTTGTCACATTTCCTGTATCAAATTCCTGATTCATTTTCTTGTTTATATCAGAATATAGTGAATGAATTTCCGTGTTCTTTTGCCTCTTCAAGAATTTAAAAGTATCTAATGTGTTATTAAACAAGGTGTATTTATTTATTTATTTATGGTATACCAACAGCAATACATATTATAGCATACAGAAAACACACAATGCAATAATAACCTTTTCATTTCTCATACTCGGAAAGTAGTGTTGGTTTGATCCGAGTAGCGGGTGGAAAACGCTGATTCCCTCCCTAGGGCGGGAAAGACTCATAGTAATTGCTTTCCACCCTAGGGCGGGAATGAATTTTAAAAATAGAACTATACCAGGCCCCTCAGAAAGTATTGCGAAAAAAAGTTTTTATATATGGGAGACTGGCCAGTTATAATGTTTTTCGAAAATATGATTATTTATAAGTAACAATAAGTAAGTTCCAATTTCAAAATTTCCCTCCACATTTTTTGCGAGTTAATTCAAAGTATTGTGTCTCACTGAAATATGGATCTGCGCCGGGAACATTTTAGAGCTATGATTTTATACGATTTCAAGTGTCGCCTGAAACCGGATGAATCGTACGATAGACTTCAAATGGCATTCATGGATGAAGGCCCTTCCAAGGCAACCGTGTATCGTTGGTATAACGAATTCAAGCGCGGTCGACCAACTTTGGGGGATGACGAAAGAAGCGGTCGCCCTTTGACGGCTGTTACCGAAGAAAACGTGCTAGCAGTGAAAAATTTAATCCAAGACAATAGGCGAATTACATATCAGGAGATTCAACACATATTGAAGATTGGATCGGGAAGCGTTCACGAGATTCTACACAGCCATCTTCGCGTGAGGAGTATAGTATCACGCTGGGTGCCGCACAACCTCACCGATGCTCAGAAGCAGGCCCGGGTGGAATGGTGCCGTGATATGCTTAACAAATTTGAAGCAGGCTCGTCTCGGCGTGTTTACGACATCGTTACAGGTGATGAGTCCTGGATTTATCAATACGACCCAGAAACCAAGCGCCAGTCGACTGTTTGGGTGTTTCAAAATGAGCCAACGCCTACCAAAGTGAAGCGATCTAGAAGCGGGGGTAAGATTTTGATCGCTAGCTTTTTTAATTTAACTGGCCACTTGGTATCAATTCCCTTACGGGATCAAAGAAGCATTAATGCCGAATGGTATACTACCAAATGTTTGCCAGAAGTTTTCTCTGTTATAAGCAACAAGCGACCAAACACAGGGCTCCGCGGGCTACTGCTCCACCACGACAATGCACCTGCGCACACCGCACTCAAAACGAGGGACTTCCTGGACAGCACGCCAGTCAAACTCCTGGGTCACCCTCCTTACAGCCCTGATCTAGCACCGTGTGACTTCTTTTTATTCCCAAAAATAAAAAATCAGCTCAAAGGGATACAATTTTCGTCGCCGGAAGATGCGCTGGCTGCGTTCGAGCAGGCTGTAAACGAGGTGTCTGCGGCGGACTGGAAAAAGTGTTTTGAAAACTGGTTTAGGCGCATGAATCATTGTATAGAGGCTGGTGGAAAGTACTTTGAAAAGATTTGATAAAAATATATGTACGTATAGAACAATTTTTTTTAGTTTCGCAAAACTTTCTGAGTGTCCCACGTAGATAGTCTGAAGAAAAATATCGAAAAAAAATGCTGTGAGTTTATAAACAGCCAGTGTGAATTAAAAAAAGAACCTATAAGCGGGACGGCCCGGTGCCGGTGGTGACGCGGGGTGTTCCATAATTAAAATTTAAGAAAGACTATACAATTTGCCGGGATACTAACTTTGTCTGTACCGAAATTCTAAATCTCAGTTTTATCGACTAATATTTGATTAAAAATGAGTTCAAGCGATTCTGAAATGTTGACCCCAGATTCGGTTAAAGACGAGGCAAAAACAGTAATCGAAAATCTTTTGCCAGAAATTTCAAAGTAACGATACTTAAATACGTACAATGATTTTATGAAGTAGCTAACATACAAGAAAATACGTATTTTAGAATACTACTATTTATTACTTTCCTTCTTCGTGTCAGTGGTACGACTGATCTTTTGTCAGACTTGGCAAGCCCAAAATTTTTCAACCTCTACGGCGATATCCTTATATTCGAAATGAAAAGTAGGGTGTTTTACTCAGACAATAGCGCTCGGGCGTCTAAATACCTCGTATAGATATTGATTCCTTTTGACCCTTGTATAAAAACACCCAGACCAACACAAACACTTATGTTCATCACACAAATATTTGTGCCCTGTGGGAATCGAACCCACGACCTCGTGATCAGCAGTCTGACACTCGAACCACTAGACCACAGCCGTCGTCAAACGATATAAATATCGTGTACCTATAAATACCTAATTTATGTAAGTGTGTACTAAAAAAACCTACGTACCATAATTTAAAGAAAACTGTCCATCAATTTCCATTACTGTCGTGTTGAAAATTCAGGAATATTATTTCATTGCGTACGGCAAAGAGCCCATTAATGTTTTTTTTATGAATTCCGAATTCCGAATAGCAATTTCCGAGGAAGTGGGAGAAAAATGTATGTGCTTTTCGTAAAATAACCTCACCTAATATTACACCTTATAATAATTGTTAGGTTTTTATAATATACCCACAGACATAGTTACTATGTTTGTGCATATACCATAAATCTAAAAGTGAGTAAGCCAAAAACACACCATGTGTCTCTTTTTTTTTGGTATCCCTACTCTATAGGTATCAGCTGATAGTGGTTTTGAGCCTGGTTGTTTTGGCATGGGTGTGATTCCTAACCTAAGTTTAATGTGAAACAAACAAGCAACACAAATTGCTCGGTAAAGCTTGACGTGTTTTTGAGATTCAGGAAAGAAACGTTGACATTAAAAAAACTTTAGTAAAACATTTTTTTATCTGAACTTTATCAAGCGATGAGCAATCGGACAAAAATACTAGGTACTACTGACAACCCTGAAGGGTATGAAATGTATGATACTCTAGATTTATCTTATTTTTTTAAAAATATTCACCTACAGATAGTGAGTTTATGATCAAAAAACGCGTCAAATACATAACCTCCATCTTTTTTGAAGTCAGTTAAAATAAAATAGATGTCAGCCACATTTGGAGAAATTAGCAGTAGGTACCTAATTTCTTTCTAAATAGAAATTCGCCAAATCGATGTCTTATCATTATTTGTAGGTAACATAACAACATAACATAACATCACGCCTGTATTTCCCCGAAGGGGTAGGCAGAGGTATATAGTACACCCACATTTCGCCAGTTATGTTATAGTCCCATGTAATAGGGGGCGAGCCTATTGCCATTGACCGGACACAAATTCAGACTCCGGGCTGCTACTGAGAAGTTCCTAATGAATAAACCCAATACACTTTGCCCGACCCGGGAATCGAACCCAGGATCCCTAGCCCGATCCGGGAATCGAACCCAGGACCCCACGCTCAGCAGTCGCGCTTGCAACCACTAGACCAACGAGGCAGTCATAGTCATTTGTAGGTATATTGTAGAAATTCCGGGCAAGACCTAAAATTTTGGACCTATCCAGATATTTCCGGACGTCATCCTCCGAGCCTATTTCCCAATTATATTTGGGTCGGCTTCCAGTCTAGCCAGATGCGGCTGAACATCAGTATTTTACACGGAGCGACTGCCATCAGACCCCCGCAACCCAGTTACTGGGCAATACCGACATTCGGAGGTTAGACCAGTTGTCAGACTTTCAGGCTTCTGACTACCCGTAACGACTGCCATAGATATTCGTATGACAACTGGGACCGACAGCTTAACGTGCTCTCCGAAGCACGGAGGGGTCTCGATGTGTAACGAAACGGTCACCCATCCACAGACTGACCGCGGCAAGTGCAGCTTAACCTTGCAGATCGTAAAATCCGCGCAGTCGTTGCATCGCTACGAGCCCCTCAGATATTTCCGGACGTATGGCAAATAATGGCAATCCTAGTGAAGTAACACTCAGAAAGTGAGTCACACTCGCTTCTGATTTTGACTGGATTTTACCTTTGCAAACGCAACCTAATAGGTAAAATATTTCATTATCAACTCCGTATCATATAATACGATACACAGCATGTATAAATAGATGATTCACTCTTAGACGGATATCGACTTGGTATGAAATATTTAAAAAAAGGTGTTGACTGACTCAACGACTGACATTTATCATGTTTATAATGTTCAGGTTATGATAGGAAGTCTAAAAGTTTTTTTTGCAGAAGTCATTAACCCCGCTTTCACTATGGCAAGGTTGTGGTTCAATAAAAAAACAACAAATAATTGAGTGCGTCGTCTCGTAGATCGTATTTGAAAGCACTGAGTTTTGACCCAATCCAGCCACGTAATAAAATTCTCTCATGCAAAATTTTTATTGCTCCCTCTTTGAGTGGTAATTTAGGAAAAAGAAAAGATAGGTGTTTCATTATTTACTTTAAAGGTTATTTTTCCCAAGTTTTGAGTGAATCGATCCAGTAGAAAAGATTTTTCATACAACTTTACACCCAAAAAATCCTTTCTTAGTCGATGCTCGCGTTACTAATAGGAACCTACTACTGTTCAAACATGTTTCTAAATTGAGCAATTTCTGTAATACTATCAAGTATTATATTATCTGTGGTATTGATGAATCAGTCAGTCAGGAACTCAGGACATCTCTCTTTATGCTTGCAAAGAAAGATGTTCTGACTGACTGAAAATCACTTCTACTAATAATAAAATAAATGGCACGTATTGTGAGGAGGTTCCTGTCTCTGGAGCCCTGACCACCAGTAGCTTGAACCCTGTTCCCGATGCCAGTGGAACACTATTTTTTATATTTTTAAATGAATATTGTTTTCTTTTAAAAAAAAATGTATTTAAAAATTTAAATTTTTGGTTCACCTATGAATAAAGGAAAATATTATACTAACCTTAAAGAAGATTTAATTTTTTTGTTGAAATTTATTATAAATCAACTCGAAAAACTTGTTTTTTTTTTCGATTGATTTGATAATAACAAAGGATAAGAATCACGGTTGCTATGGATCAATTACAAAATCGATTGGTAGTATCTGTTTAAAAAAATTACAATATTTTTACTCCTCTAAATTGTTACCATTTGATTTTAATTATTAATTGATTCATGTCAATAACAAAATCGATTGGTAATGTCGATATGAAAAATAAGAGCAATATCTTTCAAATTTACACTACCAATACGTATACTATACGTACGTACTATACGTATCCTTTCTTTTGTATGTGTCTCAGTTGTGTCAAATAAATATATTTCTTTCTTTCTTTTTTCTTTTACTACGCTCTATGTTTTCCGTTTTCAAAACGACAAAAATTCAGCGTGTGTATTTAATGTTTTTTTTACACTAATTTTCATAACATTTTAATTTAATGTGTTATTCCACATACATAACAATTAAAATATAGTGTGTTGTTTGAAATTTACTGGTGCGTCCATGGACATTTTGGCTTGTTTTGTAATTTCTCAAATTTCTTTTCCAGGTATGAAGAGATCACAGGTCGTAGCTGCAACAACTGATGACGGTATCTATCTTCAAGACGATAATACGACAACGTTGGTCATTCTCTTAATCAATACCTCGTCGAAAACAAGGAGACCTCGCCTACATTCCTTTATACAGTCTCCGCTATATTGTCACTCTTCATATGCACGATCTGCGAACATTTTTGAAAGCCTGCACTCTGCTATACCAAACTTTGACAGTTACAATGCACAACAATAACAAACAAGACTGCCAGCGTCACCAAACTTCATTTAACTACTGGTACACACGGCTACACATCAAGCTGTACATTTCCAGTTTATGCTGACCTCGCATTGCATAGGCTTTCCGTACAATGCGAGATCAGCTTATACTGAAAATGTACAGGTTGATGTGTAGCCGTGCGTACAACCCTCAGGTGTAAAATGCTACATCAAGAAAGTTTGCGAACCCAAGCTACCTGCTGGAAACGACGACATTATAAAAGCATCTGAGACCCGGTCGAAGCGGTGTCAAATTTGATCGAGAACCCAGACACATGTACCATGGAAGACCTGAGCAAGACTGCTGAAAGCGCAATTAGATTTTATTGTCACCCTGAAACTCTTGTATGCTGTGATTGTGACTGCCTGTTCGGAAGAGGCAATAACATTTCATCTACACGGCAAGACGAAGAAAGAGAATCTCGGAAATTGCAAGGAATGCTGGGCCCTTATTCGTTATGACACATCGAAATATATGTTTATATCACGGCCGTATTTACGTAGTAACTAATAGGTAATCTGTGGCCGTGTTACCATTACCATATAAACAGACAACCAACAAAATTGTCTAATTGCTTTTGGCAGCAGCATTACCACAAACTGCAAACTAAAACACAATCGAGTTTCAGTACGCGCAAAATAACTTGGCTGGAGGAAGCTGGTTACTACGCATGTTTCTCCGCCTCCCGCCTCCAACTGACACCAATAAAATCATTCATTTCATTTATTTCTCCACCACATAAAGAATTTTTACAGTGTAAACCATTAAAACAAATATTTGCTTAACATTATGTTGTGGAGACTGGACCCTGTACTAAGTGAACCTGTGTTACAGGTAATAAATAAAATGATTAGTGGTGACAACTTCATTCCGGTTAGGTCAAGTTAAATTGCGCGTACTGTACTTGCATGATTTTCTTTGACAGAGAATCCGGCTACAGCATAACTCGCTGCAGTATAGTATTAAATTATAGTATTTATTGTCAAAATGCTAGTGTACTTTAGATATCTACACTAATCTACACTTCTACACTAATATTACAAAGAGGAAAGATTTGTATTTTTGTGTGTATGTTTGTAATGAATAAACTCAAAAACTACTGTGCCGATTTCAAAAATGATCACTATGATCAATAATGTCACCATTAGAAAGCTACATTCACCCTGAGTAACATAGGCTATATTTTCATGTCTATCCGTGCAAGGCCGGGATGAGCCGAATTAAAACTAGTATTAAATACGAACGAATGACTTTTTTGTGGAGATATGTCATTCCCATACATTTTGATCGTTTTCTATTAGCGTTGACGATTGTAGATTATAAACTTGGCTAGGGGGGCAGTTGTCAATTTAAATAAAAAATGACTCGCATTTTATCTTTCTATTGAAATTAGTTGGCATCCTTAAAAAAAAACACATATTTTGGGTTTGTGTCCACGGATCCCGGGATCAGACTGAATTAGCCACGGATCCCGGAGCGTTCTGTAATTTCTGCTTCTCTTGCCAAACGAAAAAATAATAATAAGATAGTATTAAGTACCGGGTAAAATGGGGTAAATAGGAATAAAAGTGGGCAAGGATTTTAATATTGAAATAAGATAGATAACATTGAAATAAGACAGATTTTTGCCCACAAATACTTCAATAATGTTCTGCCATAATTTGGTAAATATTCTAGTCTTTGTGGGCAACAAACTATATTATTTCAATGTTAAAATCCTTGCCCACTTTAGTCCCGTTCACCCCTGCATTCCTATTAACCCCTTTTTGCGGTATTACCTATTTATTCATAATATAAGAGATTAAATATTATTAGAAGGTATTATTTATTTTAAAATAAATTATGATGTATGTATCAGAAATGCGTGGTCATATTTTAAGAGCTCATTCAGGTAATCGCATAGAGCAACTTTTAATAAGGGACCAACCCTGAAATCGCTAAAACAATATTAGCTATTTTATTATTTTTAACGCATTTAAACATAACTGGCGAAATGTGGGTGTACTATTACACCTCTGCCTACCCCTTCGGGGAAATACAGGCGTGATGTTATGTTTATGTAACGCATTTACGCATGCGAAGCGAAATCACGTCACCCAAAGACGTGCCAAGTGGATGAGAATTTCGATACCACGAGCAGTGTTCACGGTAGCTTAGTGGCTAAAGCACTAGCGTCGCAGGTTCGAATCCTGCTCGTGAGCGATTTTTTCTTTCCACAATTTAAATCGTAACAATATTAGCCGTTCCCTACTAAATCATCGATGTTGCTCGAGAAAATGTGAGAATCAGCCGTTTTTTTTTCATAATTTCAGGGTTGGTCCCATAGTAAAAGTTGTTCGATAGCATCCCCTGAATCGTTATCATCATCATCATTTCAGCTGAAAGACGTCCACTGCTGGACATAGGCCTCAACGCCATAACGTCCGGTCCTGCGCTTTCCGCATCCAGCGGATACTCGCGACTTTCACCAGATCTTCGGTCCATCCCCTGAATAAACTCTTCCAATATGACCACGCATTTCTGACACACGTTTTATATGCTTTTGTCAATTCTAGAGTTGATGGTTTAGTAAAATTATCCGTTGTTATTTTGTATAATATTTCATTCATCATTGGCATAATTTAATTTTTTCTGTCACTTTTTCCGAGTCCTTTTTTTTAATAATTTTGGGGCTGGCTTCCAGTCTAACCAGCTCCTCGATTCAAAATATTTTCGATAAGAATCTGTCGACTGATCCGATTATTATCTCTTTTCCTAAAAAATAAGAAAACTTGGTAAAAATTGTATTCTTTTGAATTTTATAATTTCCAATATTCTTAAAAAACAGATTATTTCGAAACAACGAATGTTTTCCGCCTCGTAATTGTAAAACTAAATTAATGGTTAGGTATTTTCCTTTGGATAAAAATACAAGCTCAATGTTAATTACCTTCATAATTATTATAGTCAATACGATATTTATGATTTACAATTTTCTTTAAATAATGTACCTACGCTCTATTTCCCTGTAACAGTGAAACCACAGATTAGATAATAGTTATTAGTGAAACGTTGTTATTTTATTTCCATTTGTGTTTTACATTTATTTATTTATTTATTTGTTCAGTGGTATACATAACAAAAACATTCTAAAGATGTAAACAAACTCATTAGAGTTTTACCGTACATCAGTATCATCGACTATACAAACAGGTAAACAAAAATGTAGTTAACAAGGTAGGATATTAAATAAGTACAATGAGGGTGGATACCAGATAATAATTAGCTACATTGTGAAGGAGCGAACACCGGTGACTGCGCGAGCCGTCTTTAAAAACTGGTGGAGGGTAGTATTTGTGTTGATACAGGTTGTTCCTACAAATGCAGCAAACTTCTTGAGAATTTATTATACTTATATTAATAATGTTATTAATGTATTGACTAGTTATTTTTATTATTAGGCATTTGTAACTCGCAAGAAATGTTGTTTTAATTTAAATTTTATGTTCTTTTTTGTTTATTTTTTTTATCCCGTAGAGATGGTCGTAGTTGCTTTGCTAGTTGATTAATAACATCTTGTGACAAACAAGAAATAAAGTATCCAATATTATTTTAGTCTCGCATAATACTTATAATTATGGTGTTAACTTGTTTAGTCAATAAAAAATGTGATGATTGCTTTAACTATGTAATTTTTGCAGCACTACAATAATATAAGCATAGCACGTACTGCCGTGACGGGACATGACATGTGTCATATCGTCGGTTTTTTAAGTAAAGTGTCATTTTTGGTACAAAAATAGAAATATAATTTTCAGCCTTAATTACATAAAAGAGATCTCATATAGAACTATATTTACGAGACTTGTCGCGAACAATAAAATCAAAATATAACAAACATTTTGACTAACCTCGACGTTCCACTTTGCCGAAACGTTGAGGTTAGACAAAATGTTTGTTATGTTTTGATTTTATTGTGCGTGACAAGTCCCGTAAATATATTTCAATACGAGTGAAATTCGCGAAAGTATAAAAATTTCTAATTGAGATCTATTAGCGCAAATAAAAAGTTGATTTTTTATTTTTGCCAAAATGTCACTTGCGGCCAAAATTAATATCCAATCTATCCACGATTTACCCTACTAGAGATAGCAATTTGACATATTTTGTATGGAGCTTATGTCAAATTCCTATCTCTAGTAGGGCAAATCGTGGATAGATTGGATATTAATTTTGGCCGTTAGTGAATTTTACCTTTTAACCGACGATGTAAGATGAGATTGAAAACTCACACAATAGGGTTCCGTACTATCCACATCGACCTGATAATCCGTAGAAACTGATGTTCATGAGAGTTTACCATAGACGCAGAAATGCGCGCCGTGCGCAATCAACATGCATTTTTAGTGATATATCAATATTTGCATCGCTTTCTTATACAGGTATCGCCACATATGTCAGTTTGGCTCATTTTTATTGTTTCTGCAATCACACCAAGCTTGGTACTTGTATACAATGTATTACCGTTTTGAAGTTCATTTTCTTTCAAATCCTCCTCTCGCAGATCTGCTGGAAGAAATTTCTTTAGAGATAAACAGCACCTTTGTACAGTTGACTGCACGTCAATGCCGCAGTGACTGTCAATGTCAACGCAGCGTAGCCAGGTGGACTGACGACCTGAAGGTGGCTGGGGTGGGACCGGATGCAGAAGGCAGAGGACCGAGTTTTGTGGTGCAACTTGGAGAGGCATATGTCCAGCAGTGGACTGCGATAGGCTGAGTTGAATGTCAAACAGTTGCGGTCGACCGTACTTATATTTTCCGAAAAAAATACTGTAACTTTCTGTCTGCATAAATTGTTAAATAAATATGCGGTATTTTGTGGTATCTTTTTTGTTTCTAAATGACATAGGTTAGGTACCTAGTTTGAGTTTGTGTAATTCCTTCCAGAAAATTTTGATCTACTTACACTATTTTATAAAATAAACAGTGCTTTATTCACATGCCGTACTGACTGTACGGAGATTAATTTTCTAAAGTTTCTAAAAAGGTTTTCTCTATAATCCCGGTATAAAAAAAACATTACGACAAAGCAGATAATACTTAAAATAACAGTATTATAATAAAATTATAGAAACATAATATTGATTTTGGCTTCGGAGTTAATTAATTTAAAAAATCCGAATTATGCTACTTTCTGTACAGTCGACTGCATGGCAGTTGTAACATTTGAATAAGAAAACTACCATTACTGCTTAAGAAATAAAGACGCTGTCAATGTCAAATGTTACCACTGACGTGCGGTCGACCGTAGAAGTAACATATGTACTTACATGATTCACTGATGACGATGCCGATGTGTAAATCTATCTATCGAGTAATGTAGTACTTATTTTTAAGGTAGTATTCTGAGTACGGTGCAGACCCAGTTTATATGTATTATCTATGGTGCAGACTGCAACTGCTTGCCTTGCCGATTGCACGTGTCGCTGCCGCTGCGCTCGGTACTCATAGAAATACATTCAAACCAGTAGCACCGCTGCACTTGCAGTCTGCAGCATAGCTTGGAATAGTACATTTATTTAAGAAATCTTCTGTATTATTTGATTAGATTTTTGAAATAAAATTTCAAAAGTACTGATAGTTTAATTTTCTTATCTTTTTCCTTTCTTTCTCCCTGAAGACCACTGAGTGAATGTTTCCGGGTAAGCAAGTCAAATAACAGGCCTTTCCAGTTTCACAGCGTAGCCGTCTTACCCTAATCGTAAAGTCATAAGTAGTTTATTTATTTCATAACAAAAATACATTTGTGTCGAAATGAAATAAAATTTGTAAATAAGCTACACAATAAAATACCTAATATGAAAACTTAATATTATTTTGTCCAAATACATCTAATTAACTACATAAAAATATGAAATAAAATAATCAATCCCTGGCAATGGCATGCTGAGCTGGACACCTATTTGTCGCAATTTTGAGACACACATAAGGCGCATGACTGCCAATGATTTATTTTCTTGCTTTGTTACTCATGTATTACTTGTTCACACCTCTGTTTAACCTTTCTTTTGCATATGTCTCAGTTGTGTCAAATAATTATTTTCATTAATTTTTTTTCTTTTTAATACAAGTGTATCACAAGTGAACCTTCAGAGTATCATAAAAAATATTTATACAATAGTTTTAATTTAATACCTAATAGTATTTTATGAAACTCATACAATTTTAAATAAAACACCAAAGTCAAAATCTTGGTAACACTGTCGTCCACTCTTGCAATCGTTTACCAGAAAAATCATTTACGTTGCTGCTTCCAGATATTCAGGTGGGGTCATATTCTCCTCAGTTCAGTATCAATGCTGTTGTCAGACATTTTTGCTCAGAATAAAACTTTAGACTAACAAAAACATAATAATAACGTAAACACAGATAATAAAATAAAGCCTAGCGAAAACATTATAATCGGAACTAATTTTGTATTCTTGCAGGATTTCGTCAATCTGTGTTTTATCATACAATAAAAAAATAAAAAAAATATGCCTGTAAATACTAAAATATAATTAAAAGCAATTTTCATTAATTCAATATCTGCCTAAAATATGTTTATATGTTTTCCTCGCAAGTGTGTTAAAAAACGTCGTATGACACGCGTGAGTATTGACTATTGTACTCTCGGCTCCATTACGCCCTTGCCTTCGGCTCGGGCTGGAATCCAACACAGAGTATACTAGCTAACTTAGCTCACTTGTATCATAATGTACTATTTCTAGACATGTACACACGGCTACACATCGAGCTGTACGATTCCAGTATAAGCTGACCTCGCATTGTATAGGTTTTCCTTACAATGTGAGGTCAGCCTTTACTGGTTTGTACAGCTTGATGTGTAGCCGTGTGTACTAAGTTAATGTTGTTAAAATCTACATAACTTCTGAATCATATCTCATTCATTTATTATCAATTTGAGTTCAATAGTTAGAATTTCATCAACAAGTCTTCTTCTTTTTGTTAGTGGTACAAGTGATCTTATCACGATTATCAAGTGCCATTAAGTTACGGGTACAAAAGCAAAAACAAACAAATACTTTTTTCAACACACCTGCTCGTAAAGTGGCTCTTAATTCACTGCTTTTTGGTACATAATGCCAGCCTCGAGTATAATGAACATCTTAGCTTACTTGTACCTTTTTTTTTGTTTTTTTTTGTTTTCGAGTGGAAATCCTCATGGATACCCTCCGTCTGGGGAGGGCGGAGGGTTATGTCAGACTCTTACCGACTAAAACCACACGGTGGCCATCCTCTGCACAAAATAGAGGAGCTCCGGGAACTCCAGTGGACCGCGCCGGTGCCCCTCCAGTGCTACGCCTTTGGCACGTCCCGGGGAAACAACAAGGTTTCCCCAACAGCAGCACGTGACCACCACGTGCTGCTGTCCTCCCCAGGGTCGCTTAATAGATGCCTCGAGTCCCCCTACTCTTGGCACCCACGATCCCGAAGGTCCCCCACCATCATTTGGTGGTGGGGGATGCGGCGATTCGCCCTATCTGGGCCTTGCACCGGGGCGGTTGCCTCTCCTGCCTTCGTCTCCGAGTGGGATCGGCCCTCTCCCGATCCCGCTCTGCGGCCTCCTTCTGGACCATGACAGCCTCGCAGAAGGAAGCCACGGCCCTCCAAGCCGTCCGCTCTGCCAGCATAGCCGACACTACTGCTGGCAGAGAAAGATCTTGCCCGATCTCGCTGACCAGGACACGCCGCTCTGGGCTCCACGCAGGGCACTCCTCAAGCGTGTGCTGTGCCGTGTCCTGGTCACTCCCACAATGGTGACAATTTGCCGTGACTTCGCGTCCGATCTTATTCAGATATTCACCAAAGCAACCATGCCCGGTGAATATCTGAGTAAGCTTACTTGTACCTAGTGTATCTTAACTCGCATAATAGTAGTACTCAAATCACCAGCGGCCGGCGAACTGAAGGTCAACTGGCAAAGCCATATACGCCCGAAGTAAACCAAAAGTGATCCGAGAATTTGAGTCGAAACTGAAACCGCGGCCGAACCTAGATTTTTTTGCCCGAAACTGGCTGAAACTGAAACCGAAATTTCAGTCAGTCACTACTTAGCATCATGGCTGGAATACACGTGCCTTTAAAATGGAGCAGTAGCTGGCACACTGTATACATTTGCATGCAATTTCCTTACTTGCATGCCGTAACTTGCAAGACGTATACACGAGCCAGTACGCCAGAGTGCAATACGCACAGACTGCAATACGGAAGCGCGACAGTACTAAGTGCGAATATCACTGGTGCTACAAAACTAGAGCGGAGCACGGAAGATCAAATGCACGCTGGTTCGAAGAACTAAATAATAATTAAATTATAATAATAAAATAAAATGATTATAACACTTGACTTGAAAGACGATGTCGATATGGAGAGGGAACGCAGAGGGTTGTCCGTTCGGGCGAACATGCTGGCCCGCGAGTTTTCCCGATGTGCAGCCCCAGTCAAAATAACACTATTTAAGGCATACTGCACATCGTTGTACTCGGGAGCCCTGTGGTTCAGATATACCCCTAAGGCTTACAACGCTCTGCGGATCCAGTTTAATAATGCGTTCAGGGCATTATTGTGGCTGCCGCGCTATTGTAGTGCATCGGCCATGTTTGCCAACGCGCGTACAGACGGATTCGACGCCGTCTGGCGTAAGAAGTCCGCCTTACTACTGCGCAGGCTGCGCGGCAGCCACAACTCCATCCTGCACATGATAGCTGCCCGGGCTGATAGTCCGCTTGTGTCGCTAGTCGACCGGGCCAAATCCCTTATAATTATTAAGTACTAACATAGGTTAAGTTATGTTACTAACACATTGGATCCATTGTTGTCTTAAATAAATAAATAAATGAAATAAAAAATATTTTAGAACATTTTTACACAGCACCATCTGGTTCCATTCTAAGCAGAGCTTGTACTATGGGTACAGACAATGGACATAATACTTAAATACTTTTTTTTTGTAAATACTTAGATTATACATAAGAAACACCCAGACCTACACAAACACTTATGTTCATCACACAAATATTTGTGTCCTGTGGGAATTGAACGACCTAGTGATCAGCAGTCCGACACTCGAACCACTAGACCACAGACGTCGTCAAACTGTAGCTCGACTCTACTCAAGTGCGAAAATGCATCACCATATTTTTATAGTAATTCGTATCTTGAGTCCATGCATGTTACCTAATCATCTGTCAGCCTTTTTTCCAACGGTTTTGGAGTCATTGATTGCTATCCGACCTCCGTCTTAATTACTTGGTGTTTAATATCAGATTTAGTTTATAAGGCGCCTACGTGATTTCATCGAGCAATTACGCATGGACGTAACTGATTGCTTGAAGGATTAACTTGTTACGAATTCTTTACATACGTACAGTCGACTGCATGACAGTGGTAACACTTCAGTTCAAAAACCGCCCTCACTACTTACGAAATAAAGATGCTGCTAATGTCAAAGTGTTACCATCGACGTGCGGTCGACCGTACCTACCATCGTTTTTTATTACTCTTAAAACCCTGTGTAGTTGAAATTACAAGCTATCAAATTTACGGAAGCTTTTTACTGATATTTTCTGCATATAAAACCCCAACACTTGGAGAACACAAAAATAACACTTTTTGGATTTTTGTTTTCGTGGGGAAGCGGGCGGAGCCGGTGGTATTGATGACGACGCGGCGACGCGACGTCTTGACAGCACATTTTCTAGTTTTTGCATCAACGGAAAGCATTCGAAGTGAATTAAATAGTGTCATATTGTCACCAGCAGAAGAATGTGTAAGTATTTAAATTAATGAGCCAAAAAAGAGAAGAAGAATACGGATTTGGGTGACAATGGCATGCCTTTACCTGCCACGTACATACAGGCATGCCGGTTTTGCAGCACCCCGTGCCCCTCCCGCATATTGCATACCCGTAAATCAAATGTTAATCAAGCTACTTGTTTGATAGGTACAGGCATGCCAGTTAACGTGTACGACACATGAAAGTCTCTGGCACGAGCAAGGAGCTCGTATGCAAGCGTGCAAGTTACAGGCATGTGTATCAGAGGCTTGATACTACATATAATATCGTTTATAAATCAAATAACCTAGCATTCAATTGTTTTCATCTTTGTACCCAAATATCTATGTAACTAAACAAAAACACAAACACAAATCGTACTCTTTTTAATATTTACTCATAAAAATACTGAAATAATCGTCTTAATCTATACAACAGTTAATAAACTAAGTTATTTACAACATACGTAAATTGTTTCGAAAACAAAGTTCACAGCTCATATATGACAGAAACTTATGAATTCGATTCATAAGCTAGTCAACAATACCAAATTACGTATAATATTATGCGATTTATTAGCTTCGTAGAATATTATGGCGGTGACTAACCGGAGCATTGCCGTAATGTGACTTCTGTGAGTTGATATCTCACTTGAATCAAGCTTAGGTCAGTCAGTCACCAGCTTATTCTGGTGACCATGGCATAGGATCAGCGGGAGACAGATTTTCCCAGTATATCGCCCGCATTAACGGCCCTCGAGTTGCGGTGATGTCCCAAGTGTGCCCGGACATCGCCTTAAGAGACTTTAAAGAGGAAGGCCTGGAAGTGGGTTGCACTGGATGGGTTGCGAATGCCATGCATTGCAGTTCTCTTGCATCATCATCATTTCAGCCGAAAGACGTCCACTGCTGGACATAGGCCTCCCCCAAGCATCGCCACAACGACCGGTCCTGTGCCTTCCGCATCCAGCGGATTCCCGCGACCTTCACCAGGTCGTCGGTCCACCTTGTGGGGGGCCTACCCACGCTGCGC
Source organism: Asteroscopus sphinx (assembly GCA_949699075.1). NCBI lineage: Eukaryota > Metazoa > Arthropoda > Insecta > Lepidoptera > Noctuidae > Asteroscopus > Asteroscopus sphinx. Next base: position 5,240,094 of record OX453014.1, read on the forward strand.
CTTCCGGTACGCGGTCGCCACTCCAGAACTTTACTGCCCCATCGGCCATCCGTTCTGCGAGCAATGTGCCCCGCCCACTGCCACTTAAGTTTGGCAATTCTTCGGGCTATGTCGGTTACTTTCGTTCTCCTGCGAATCTCCTCATTTCTGATTCGATCTCTCTCATACGTTCTCGAGTTCTCTTGCATACGGCGGAGTATTTAGTAGGTGCGAGCGAGCCCCTCATAGTCACGCTGCTTCCCCTGGTGGTGTGGCTTGCGGTCCATGCGGAAGGCATTTTCTCCGTCACAAAAGAAAAATGCCCCTTAAAATTAAACATGGCTATTATTTGGCAGTTATTCGCTGTTTTGTTTCTTTCGTTCTTATTTCATTTGACATTAGAACGAACGAAACAAAACCACTGAGGTAATATGTACTACGTACTAGAGAAGACACCTCGAACAAAATGTTTGTAGCACGTTTTAGAGCTCCTGCACTCTCACTCGCTTAGCCACGCTCGCGCCGCGCGTGCTCCGCGGCCAGCAAGTTGCGCTAAATTTTTTGTTCCTGATGTCTGCTCCAGTACGTAGTACATATTACCTCAATGAACAAAACAACGAATTACTATTCACAGCTTGTCGCAAACGTCAAGTAGGATTTAAAATTAAGTGTTCTAAAAATTTACAGTTGTGCTCGAACCAGCATGAATGGAAAAAAAATTTATAGTATTATGTTACAGTTATAATCCTTAACCAGTCAAAAGTACTTTCAACCGCTAAAAACAGTCAAAAGTACTTTAAACCGCTAAAAACAGTCAAAAGTACTTTTGACTGAAAACTATCGGTCAAAAGTGGTTTCGATTAAGAGCGTTAGTCAAAAAAACTTGTAAAAACACCGGGGTAATGACCCTGACCGGGGTAGTGATCAATGAACCTTGACCCTCAGCATGCAAGTGTTTTCTGAGTTACAAGTCTGTCGTAATATTGAAATTTTAATGTACCTTATACATATTAGGTATTTCATTGCTAAGAAAAACTTTTCGTGATTTATCATAAAAGACATCGTAGCTAATTGAAATTTATAACTGTTACATTCGCATAATTATTATTATTTGTTCATCGTGACAATGAATTTTCGTTGGTTTCCAATCATTTTAAAAATGTAGGTACAACTTTAGCATAATAGAACAGTCGCGTCGTCCAACGAGAACGTTAAGTGTCCTGCCTTCGAAACAGTTAAACAATGTCCCGATTTGCATCTCAAAACTGTCAATGCCAATTTCGAGAAAGTTGTGTGCCAAGCCGGCCTTCAAAACTGTCAAACAATGGCCCGAGATGCCTTTAAAAACTGTCAATATCCATTTCGAGAAAGTTGTGTGGCAAGCTGGCCTTCAAAACTGTCAAACAATGGCCCGAATTGCCTTTAAAAACTGTCAATGTCAATTTAGAGAAAGTTGTGTGCCAAGCTGGCCTTCAAAACTGTCAAACAATGGCCCGAGTTTAAAAACTTTAAAAACTGTCAATGTCAATTTGCGTTGACACTGTATGGAACAGATAATAAATAATATGACTGTCACTTTACATTCTTCCAAGGAAACGTATCATCAGTTTCATCGTTCCACTTGCGAAGCCAATCAATTATTGGATAATTACCTAATACATAAATTCAGAAATTGACCCTATTATTCTACAACGTGGATATGAAAATACGACAATAAATGAAAACACGGTTATTACTAGTCTATAGAAGCAGTTTAAACACATAAATAAGTTACACCATTTGTAATCATCTGTAATAATTGAAAAAGTGATTTTAAAATCATATGGATTCGCACAGGTCTTTGACCTAACGATCAATGCCAAAAAAATGGTCCCACATTCAAAATTAATAAATAAATAAATATTTTTGGGACATGTTGACACGGCACCATCTAGTCACATACTTACCTATATATTTTATTTTTATTTTTATTAAAAAAAATTCCTGTGGCTAAAGTATTAACTGGATTTGATTGATTTTTTGTGTACAGTCAGAGAACGTGATACTCTGTACTTGGTTTTATTTAATGTCGTATTGTCATCTCCATTTTGTATATAAAAATTCAAAAATTAAGTAATTCTTGTTAATAAAATAACCTTAAACTAATTATCACAGATATGCTCGCTAAAATAGCAGTACTTGGTTGTACAGTAACACCACTGGACGTGTATTTTTGTTTTGTCACTTTGCAGTTTGCATGCTGGTCGTCTGTTATGCACATGGCATAGGCCATGAGATGTGGCACCAAGTTTTGCTCGTAACTGGCCGTGAAGAGATGCTGCCAGGGTCCTGACGCAAACACCGCAACGTCTTCCCCTCCATGAGTCTCCGAATCCAAAGGCACCAGACTCGGATACGAATAATTTAGGTCACCTGTAAAAAAATTGTCATAAAAATACCACACGTATTATAATTTTCCATAGAATGTGAAAAGAATAGATTATCAAAAGAATAACCGGTTTGCTAATAGCTTTATCATGCGTACCGCCAAAGAGTGGAATTCAGTGTTTCCCGAGAAATATAATCTGGTGGTCTTCAAGACTCGAGTGAATAGGTTTTTGCTGGGCAAGCGTGTACCATCGTCGACCGCACCATCGCTTAACATCAGGTGAGGTGACGGTCAAACGCAAGCCAGTTAAGAATAAAAAAAAAAAAAAAAAAAAATATCACCCACAATTTTTCTGAATGTTGAGTCATATGAAGGCTGTTAATGCATTACAATTAACTGATAGTTTAAGAGAAAAATTCTTCTAATTTGTACAGTGACGTCAGTACAACACTTTACAAATTGTAGTTGCGTTAGCTGCATGTGTCATTATTTCAAATTCAATTTTATTACCAAAATATAAAAGTACAATTCTTGGCAAAGGAACATGCAATCAAAAACACGACAAATAGGCTTAAATAAAATAGAGCTGTGAGACCCTGTGTTATGGGATAAGCAAATTCTGATAAAGAAAATTTATTGAGACTCATCTGTGTGGAAAAACAGATTCACTGAATACAAGATAAAATTATTAAAATTAATACAAATGTGAGGTTACTTGGAGTGAGTGTGGGTAGTGTGTGTGCGAATAGGGGTGGGTGTGGGAGTGTGTATGTAGGTGAGGGGTGGTGTAGCGTATAATTATGCAATTAGGTGTATGAATGTGAGTAAAAGTAAATTATTAAAATAAAAATATACTAAAATTTGTGATGCATTGGTTTTGCACAATTAAATTAGCCCCGCAAACGTACAGTTAGGTCAAACCTATATATTTTTAAAGCAAAGCAAGGCTGACGGGAAATAAGACAACTTTTTCTTCTTCTTGAAAAGTGTTTTTTCTTCTAAGTCTTCGAAAACATAACATACATAATCAGCCTATTACTGTCCCACTGCTGGGCATGGGCCTCTTCTCAGTACGAGAAAGCTAAGGCCTTAGTCCATCACGCTGGCATAGCGTGGGTTGGCGGATTATACACACCATTGAAAACTGTATGGAGTACGAATGATGACCACGAATTCGTGAGAATTGAAAGAGGAGCGTAAAACACTCTCCACTAAATGGACAGACAGCCAGGTAAATGTTGAAGGGCAAAGAGTCCGCTGAAATCTGTACGACGTAATATGTACGGAAGGCCTCTATTCCTTTAAATGAATTCTTAAATTAATAATTTATATTATAGAGCAACGTTAAAGTAGTCTGTAACTATCTTCTATTGATTGCAGGCCTTTTTATTATGATAATTCTCGAATTCATGAGTAGAGCTAAAAACTGTCAGGGCAGGATGAAAAATTTGATGCTTTTTGTAATATGTATCATTTAGAGTAAGAACTGATAAACGCAATTTACATAGTACACTCGAATATCGGTAAATGAAGGTTGCACTTTGATGTGTGGGAAATAAGTGTGAACGAAACCAAAATAAAACATCAATGAACGAAATCTAAAATGAACAACGATGTCATATTCGAAACTTGAACTACTAAAGGTGCGGACACACAGCGGCGGGACGGAACGAAGGCGGAGCGTTGACCGAACGTAGAAGAGAGGCGTGCATCTCAAACTGAGAGCGGAACGCGCGCGGGCCTGTACGGCGGCGGAATGACAGCGCTAGAAGAAAACGTTCCGCTGTCTGTGTGACTACTACTATGTATTCCCAAATAATACAACGCCCGCGTATTGGTCGCGCACTGCCCGGCGGCGGAGCAGCGGCGGATTGGTCACGCCGTCAAAACGCCCGGCAGGACGGCGCTGTGTGTCCAGTTCAATGCATTAAAAGAGCCTCCACGAGTGACGATATTTAATTCATCGTCCGGCGCACCCTGGGCAGTCAGCCCCGCTACCAACCTGCTGACTGACTAATCTTTTCCCCACGGCATTATTATTACTATTCATTTTCATTATGTAGCTCATGTCGACACGATAGAAGAAGAATACATTACAACACAACGAGGCCAGCTGGCGACACGCTTCAGTTCCGTTCCGTCCGCTGTGTGGAGTCACGTTGCTGCTGTTATGGAAAATAATAATAATGTTGGCTTCTTCTATCTGCCATCACTAGAAATATATCAATGTGCCCCGACACCTTCCAGCTCAATTCATGAGTATAAATTAATAATAAAATAACTTACGCGTTGTAAATTCATTTTGTAGTGTCACATCTACCCTGGTCCCATCTTCTCCAATAGAATGAGCTTTCCCGTTCGCGTAGCTGATTGTAGTGTAGGGTTTTCCATCCAGTCCTGTAGTGGTGTCTACAGTTCCCAGAATATCATTGCCTCTTGAAGGATACCCGGCAACAGTCATGGTGTGCGCATGATCAGAGCTGACAACGATCAGAGTTTCCTGCTCGTTTGTCAAGGACTTGGCCTTCTTGACGGCTTTAGAATACTCTACTGTCTCGTCCAACGCTAGGTGGGCAAGGCTTTCGTGGTGAGCATGGTCTATTCTGCCACCTGAAACAAGAGATTAATAGATTGTATGCCAATTTTCTTTGAAGAGTTAGAATATTAATACGTATTTGATTACATTGGGTAACATTTCAAAAGTCAAAAGGATATAAAGATTTAAAAAATGTGTATACAGGAAAAAAAATATCAAGAGTCTAATATAAACTACATATAAGAAAAACTATCTAAACTCAAACTCAAAGTTTCATGACATAAATTTAGATACCAGCACCCAGTCCATTACTCTATAAGGATCTTAATCCTTAGATAGATTGATTGGATTTATGTTAGTTTATTCAGGTTTTATCGGATTAAATTATTACCCTCTTATTAAAAAAGCCTAGACCAAGTTTAGGCCCTTGTTTAAACCGGGGTAAACGTCAAATTCCATACATAAAAAGGTGCTTATAAGACCGCCCATTGCTAACAATGCAGTACAGTACTAATATTGTGCTCATGTTTGTTAAAACTTAATTTAGATTTTTATGGTGTGCAAACAATAAAGTATACTCTATCTATCTATCTATCTTAAGCCTGGCTTAGGCAAAACCTTTTATTAAACCCAATTTTGTAATAAGGTAGTTATTGTTTTTAGTCTACGTTTATGTGTTGGCGTCGAGAGGATACCTCTAGCATAGAATACCTCTAGTTTGGTTGGGTTAGATGCTGATTCTTGTAATTGGCTTCTATAAATGTATGGAATTAGGGAGGAACACTCCTTTTCTTTCCAATAATTTTCCTGCCTTTATAAAGCTCTGCGTCACATAACTAAGAGGCTTGATGTTAGATGAATGACATATCTCAACGAATGAATTTTTCGTTGAGATATGTCATTCTCATACATTTTCATTGTTTTTTATAGCGTTGAGAATTGTAGATTTTCAACTTGTCTAGGGGGGCTGATAACAGATGAGCAAAATAAAGTATATTTTTTTGACACAATTAATATTTACGCAATTTTAATTTTATTACTTACTAAGTCTCAATACTTATTACGGTAGGTACCTATAAGAAAGCGAAACGAGCTAAGGTCCCCCTGATGTTAATCGGTTACCTTTGCCCATGACAACTGCAGTACCACCGTTAAAAACACCACTGTTTAAATAGTATTGCATGGCACTTTCGCCAAACTGAGATCAACATCATCATCATTTCAGCCGAAAGACGTCCACTGCTGGACCTGGCCTTCTCCAAAAAGGGGGGAATATCCCATAATCGCCACGCTTGGCAGGCAAGTTGGCGATCTCAGTTGGTTGGTTAAATACTCAGAGAACGCTGCTGCCCATCCTCTGGTGAATCCCTTAGTCGCCTTTTACGACACCCATGAGAAGATGGTGGGTGGTGCAATTCTGTACGTCCGGCACCACACGAAAACAAAAACATCCCAAACTGAGAAATGAAGATGGAAAATCGCATGTGATTGTAATGTCTCCGGCACCCGTACCCTTCACAAAGGAACACAGCATTGCAAGCATTGCAGTAGGCCAATTCACGTACCTAACTAAAGAAGTGCAGTTGCAGTGCAGTTGCAGTTAAGTTTCGATCAAAACAACGCTTTTCGTATTCTCTTATCTTCGGCGATCAATCAAAAATCAATCAACTCAGCCTGTCGCAGTCCACTGCTGGACATAGGCCTCTCCCAAGTTGCACCACAACGCTCGGTCCTCTGCCTTCCGCATCCAGTCCCCCCCAGCCACGTTCTTTAGGTCGTCGGTCCACCTGGCAGGGGGGCGCCCTATGCTGCTTTTGCCGATTCGCGGTCTCCACTCAAGGACTCGTCTGCTCCAACGGCCATCGGTCCTTCGACGGACATGGCCAGCCCACTGCCACTTCAGCTTACTGATCCTACAAGCTATGTCGGTCACTCCAGTTCTTCTCCGGATAATCTCGTTACGGATTTTATCCTTCAAAGAAACTCCAAGCATAGCTCGCTCCATAGCTCGCTGAGCGACTTCGGCGATCGCTGTAAGAAAACTCAGAAACGAACTGCAGCGTCACTGCAACTTGATCGGCGCGTCATGAAATTACGTGAATTAAGTCCCTGTTTGGCGGCAGAAATAACACACATAACATAACATCACACCTGTATTTCCCCGAAGGGGTAGGCAGAGGTGTATTATTATAGTACACCCACATTTCGTCAGTTATGTTATAGTCCCATGTAATAGGGGGCGATATTGCCATTGACCGGGCACAAATCCAGACTCCGGGCTGCAGAAATAGGTACGGTTTTTATTGCACGCTGTTGTCTTATTGCTTAATATTTATTCTTTAATACTTTTCTTAACTGATCTGGTAGTTAACCCTTACCTTCGACGAATAAGAAGTAGCCTTTAGGGTTCCTACTCAGCATCTTTATCGCCACCTCTACCATTTCCTCGAGAGTGGGCTGGTTTTGGGCCTTCAGATGATACTCCATGTGATCATCACGGAAAAGACCTAGTAAGTACTCGGGAAGATCATCAGAATTGAAGACCTGGAAAAATTAGAAATATGGATATTATACAGGTTGAGTTTTGAAAATAGTGCTGGAAGGCAAAATCCGAAACTATACAATATGTAACAAAAACCCTGTTGTTCCTGTAAGGTACGTTATCAGAATCGATATTCATACGTAAGGACACAACTCGTTTAGAAAAACTCTTCAATAAAAATAAATATTAAAACATTATTAATTGTAAATTGAAAGTGATTATATCACTCAAAACTCAGTGATTATATCAATAAAAATAATCAAATTAAATATTAAATCATATTATTAATTGTAAATTGAAAGTGGTATTATCACTTTTAATAATGATTTAATATTTAATTTCATATTTTTTATTGAAGAGTTTTTTTCCAAATTACTTGTGTCCTTACGTATGAATATCGATTCTGATAACGTACCTCACAGGAACAACAGGGTTTTTGTTACATATTGTATAGTGTAAAGAAAAGTCTTCAAAGGAGTCGTGAGCTCGATTTTGGAGGTAACAAGAACTGTATCTTTAGATTGCAGCCGGTTCGGCTAGGAATCGAACCCGATTAGGCAGTCGTTTGTTACGCGTAGTCAGAAGCTCGAAAGCACACCTCGGCCACTCAATACAATATAAATGCTAGAACCACCTACATACACAATATTACGTCAGTATACGAACGCGCACACACGTGTAGGTTAGAGATGCTCACGTAATGCCGACTGGGTTCCCAGCGCTTTTCGCTAGAGATGGCTTGCTTGTATAGCGACTGGCGATTGACATCCATTGCAATCTTGCAGTCCAATTGCCGGAAAACCGCGAGTAGGTGCGGGGTACGGGTGAGGAATCTTAAATTGGTGGGGGGCAGTGATTGGCCGTTCTGTACGATAGTACTATTAGGTATTCTGTGCCGAAAGTCTGATAACTTTTCTAACCTTAGAACATCTATTGCCCAGTAGCTGAGTCTACCAGTTTTGGAGGTCTGATGGTAGTCACTCCGAGGAAAATACTGATACTTAGGCACATCTGGGTAGACTGGAAGCCGCCCCCGCATGTTTGGAAAATGGCTAGGAGGGAGAAGGTAACACTTATTCCTTACCTTCATGAGTTCCATTCTGTCGGTAACATACTGATGGGTTGCGTTCTTCTGCTGCTTGTCCACGTGCCACAACTCCGTAAGGTCCACTCCATCAAGCCTCTTGCCCTTGTTATTGCCTAATGGGCTCGTCACGTTTGGAAGAAACTCTCTTCTTCCACCACCCATTATGACCTGAAAACACAAAGAGTTTTTCTTTAAGCGAAATTAAGCGTGATTTAGTTTAACTATTAGAAGTTGACTTCCGCAAGCAATTTTTACTATGTGCAATCGCGGCAAGCTCCACTTATACAGTAGTTAATGTTTGCGGAAGTCAACTTCTGCAAGTTTTGTTTTTAAACTAAATTTAATTTTAGTTGCGATACTTATAATAAATTTAGCGGAATTTGGAGTAGCAAGAACTTCCTACAATTTCGTAGGAAGTTCTTGCTACGTAGTAAGTACTTCCAGATACATTTGCACTAGCGGCCATATTTCTATAACAAGTCGCTTTGCTGCAAATTGCCATAGACCGCAAAAAGTGGAAGAAAGGAAGAGGCCTTTGCCCTGCAGTGGGACGAAACAGGCTCGTGCTAATAAAAAATAAAGTCGCTTTTGCAAGTGACCGCCAAGTTATTGTGTGCAAGTTCTTGCAAATCAGTTTACATTATACGAGCAATAGGTATAAATTGCATGCAATTAGTTTACAAAAAAAAACCAGCCAAGAGCATGTCGGGCCATGCTCAGTATTATAGGGTTCCTTAAGTAGGTGTTACAAACAAATCAAATCGAATATTAATCACGGCTATTTTAGTTTTTGCAATAGACGGCAGCATTGGCGACTCAGAGAGTGATGTCAGTAGCCGCTAGATGGCGCTATACAGTGCCAAATGTAATACACGGCACTTGACGGCAGCATTGGCGACCCAGAGAGTGTTGTACGACGCCGCTAGATGGCGCCAAATGTAAGAAGTGTGTCGTCAACATAACACAAAGTTACTTTTTGTGATTTTTTCAAATAGAAAGTAGCTAAAAGAGCATTATTTGCTAAGATCATTTTTCTCTAAGGTCAATGACCTTTGAACTAGGACGTTTTAAGTATTTTTCAGTTTTCTGTCTATAACTCAAAAAATTATAATCACATTATACTCAAAATAATTTTAAAAGAGAGTTTTTACAAAGGTCTATCAATGTGGAAGATTAAAAGTTTCTACGTTGCATAGTTTAGAAATGGCAGGGGGGGGACACATTGCAAGCCACTTTGGCGGGCTATATTTCGCAGATGGTACACCTGATAAAAAAGTGATGTATGAAACATTACCTTCATTTTAGTAGACCTATTCTATTATACACACGAGGGGGTGCAGCGAAAAAAATTTTTTTTTCCCCATTTCACATGTATGGGCGCCACCCCTAAAGAACGTAAAAACTATTTTTTTATTCTATTAAAATTGAGATCTATATACAGACTATTTTTTAACAAAATTTCATTTACTTATGTTTATAACTGTAGAAGTTATTAAGCTGTAAAGGATTAGGACAGACGGACAGACGGACAGACGGACAGACGGACGGACATGACGAAACTATAAGGGTTCCTTGTAGGACTTCGGAACCCTAAAAAGGCTGTCCAAATCATGCCAAGCTGTAGAAAAACAGGAGTATTAAAAAAAACTAAGATAACTAACTACGATACTAAGACGAGATAATGTTGGTAAGTATTCACATTTCGAAGAACCTATGCAGTTTCAAAATTTCTTAAGAATGAATGAAGTTAAGTTTAACATTAAATTGGAGAAAATTCAAACGAATATTCAAAAACAAAATGTTAAAACTTTTTAGCTGACATCTTACTTGCTCATCAAGACAAAACTTTAATTTGCAAGCAAAATAAACGACAAGTTCTTGCTTAAAGTTCTAAAATTGTGTTACACATGTGACTTGCAGCAAGTTCTGTTAGCTACAAAACTTGCGAACGTGAGCTTACCGCGATTGTTTACAAGGTAGACATTGCTTGCGGAAGTCAGCTTCTGCATGTTTTGTTGCTAATCTAAACTTTTGCATTATAATAAAATAATTTTAACCGGATTTCATAGCGTACTTATATTATTTAAATTGGTTTTCCTGGCGTACATATTTGTAAGTAATATGCCAGACGCGGAGTCTGGATTTGTGCCCGGTTAATGGCAATAGGCTCGCCCCCTATTACTTGGGACTACCTATAACATAACTGGAGAAATGTGGGTGTACTATACACCTCTGCCTACCGGGAAATACAGGCGTGATGTTATGTTATGTATATATGACAGTCTTCTTCGCTTTCAGAGTACCTAATGCGAGTTTGACACTTACCGCTTACTCGATCGAATGCGGCGACTTTCATTTAAATATCAGTAGCGCCCCTGGTGGAAAGGAGGAGAAACTACTGATTTATGAAAGTCGACGCGATCGATCGAGTATGTGGTGTCAACTCGCACTCTGATCACAGTGATACAAGTAGGTATGATAGCTGTGGATACAAGTGAATAAAACTTTAAATAATGCTGACAATTCCCTTTCATGTCTTGTCACAGTTTTTTTAAACCTTTGAAAACAAATACACATTCAGCCTTTAAATAGGTAAGTTACAAATATCGTACGGTCAACCGCACGTCGGTGGTAACACTTTGACATTAGCAGCATCTTTATTTCGTAAGCAGTAAGGGCGATTTTTGAATTGAAGTGTTACCACTGTCATGTTGTCGACTGTACCTACTACAGCTAATCAGCTAGTAGTACATAAAACGCAACTTGGGGGAGGCCTATGTCCACTGTCCAGTAGTGGACTGTGACAAGCTCAGTTGACTATTGACTAATTAAAAAAATAGGTGACATCTGGGGACGCTCCACAGAAGCGAAGCTTCTACGCATTTGCAAGCACGGACAGAACGCGCATGCGCGTTAAATGGTTAACGGTCACGTTTTGTCTTAGCTTACTCCTCAGCGGCCTAGAGTGCAACGACGCCATAGAATTAAAAAGATTCGCTACCTTAAAATGTCTTCCAGGGCTGTCTGTGATGAGTTGATAAGCGATGTCCCTGCAGCCCGCTGTCAGGCATTCTGTGGGCACGTCCGCGTCAGATTCCCAGTTACGTTCCGACGTGTGCGCATACATGCCCGCAGGAGAGGCGTGAGTAACGCGGGTTGTTGTCACCAAACCTGGAAAGAATAAAAAAAAATCGTAAACATGGGAATGTAAAAGATTGATATTTTTAGATGTTGCGACTAAAACCGGTCTGGTTCGAATTTGGTACAGAGGTAGACAAAAACTTTTTAATAAGAGAATGGAGATATCGTAACCATGAAAACAAATTTGTTGACATTAATATATAGTAAGTGAAAACTTCTAAATAATAAAGATGGAATTAATAAAACTACCTACGTAACGTAGATCGTAGTGACATCTAGTGAACAACGCTGAAGCTAATGCGTCACTTATACCGAAATCCAAAAGATGTCACTTACTGTTCGAAACAAGGTATCGTTGTAACTTTTTTCACGGTATGTAGTTGTTTTTATGAAAGAAAAACGAAAAGGTGGTAAAAGGTATAGTGTCGACAGTTCGCCAAAAAATGTATTATAATAATAGAACAGTCTGCCTCGTAGGTCTAGTGGTCGCAAGCGCGACTGCTGAGCGTGGGGTCCTGGGTTCGATTCCCGGGTCGGGCAAATTGTTATTGGGTTTTTTCATTAGGAAATTCTCAGTAGCAGATGGCAATAGGCTCGCCCCCTATTACATGGGACTATAACATAACTGGCGAAATGTGGGTGTACTATACACCTCTGCCTACCCCTTCCGAGAAATACAGGCGTGATGTTATGTTATGTTTAACAGTCACCTTCGTGCCTAATGGGCAGTGCAGTTATAGAAATCTGAATAATCATCATCATCATTTCAGCCGAAAGACGTCCACTGCTGGACATAGCCTCCCCCAAGCATCGCCACAGCAACCGGTCTGGTATAGTGTTATAAAAAATATGCACAAGCTGTCGATAAACCTAAACAAATAAATTTAATGTATTTTATTTTTTTACCTTTGAAAATTGATAATTGTAATTCAAAAATTCCAATTTCGAGACCATAATGGCAAAGCTAATGTCCAGCTGTGGACTGCGAAAGGTTAATTCAATTAATAATTATCAAACAAATTATATTTTCATGATTTGAGAGTTTGAGTAAAAAAATTGCTAATAATAATTTAATTTGAAAACATACAACGTATCTGTCATCAATATAAATTATGGTGATGTTGTACTAAACAAAACAAATAAAATTAATTACTGGTAGGTACCTATTGTTTTCTGTTCTCTTCACGTATAATGACCGATTGTTCCATTTTAGTATATCCAACCCTTTTTTGACGTGTCTTGACGTCAAAGTAATATCGTAATTATTTTCAATCTATTAGGTCCAGTGGCCCAATGGCCCCAATGATTTTGTAGGTAAATAGGGGTGTTGTTAGGTGAGACAGCAAACTTATATTTATTAATTGGGTAATGTTCGAAAAATTATCAAAATTCGGCATTTACCCGTATAACCTAGATTTACCCAACATCGCTGGGTTATACTCGGTGGTCTGTGATTCTCTGGCACATGAGTCGGTTAATACTGAATTTGATTTTTCCCAAAAAAAAATTGCTTTGATCTTTTTTCACAAACTAAATATTCATCATCATCATCATCATTTCAGCCGAAAGACGTCCACTCCTTTACATAGGCCGCCCCCAAGCAGTATGCCATAATCGCCACGCATGGAAGACGTGTTGGCGATCGCAGTTGGTTGGTTAAATAGTCAGAGAACGCTGCTGCCCATCCTCTGGTGAATCCCTTGGTCGCCTTTGTGAAGAGGTGCGATTCTTTACGTCCGGCACCACACGGAACAAACTAAATATTCATCAACAATCAACTCAGCCTATCGCAGTCCACTGCTGGACATAGGCCTCTCCCAAGTTGCGCCACAACACTCGGTCCTCTGCCTTCCGCATCCAGTCCCCCCCAGCCACGTTTTTCAAGTCATCGGTCCACCTGGCGGGGGGGCGCCCTACGCTGCGTTTGCCGATTCGCGGTCTCCACTCAAGGACTCGTCTGCTCCAGCGGCCATCGGTCCTTCGACAGACATGGCCAGCCCACTGCCACTTCAGCTTACTGATCCTACAAGCTATGTCGGTCACTCTGGTTCTTCTCCGAATAATCTCGTTTCGGATTTTATCCTTCAATGAAACTCCAAGCATAGCTCGCTCCATAGCTCGCTGAGTGACTTTAAATTTGTGGACTAGCCCAACTGTCAGTGTCCACGTCTCAACAAACACAAACTATAACTAAATATTATGAAATTGTAATCAGAATCGTTTGTGTTTGCAAAATTTCTGCCAATATGGATAGCGGAAATTGGCTCAAAATTTTATTGTAGTGTTCCCATCCCGAAGTCTTGATTTTGAGTCTTCCAGTCTTGCATTTTCGGAAGACCAAGACCAAGACTTCGGGCAGCACCATTTACTTGCAAGATTAATAGCAGACGGACAGACGAAGCATGTAAAATAAAAGTTTTTATTTAAAAGTTACTGACCTATATCAAGCCCTTGGTCCAAGGCCCACTGTCCGATAGAGGATGCCCAATTCGGTTTGTGCAGTTGTGAGTTACACGACCCTCTGGTAACGTTGCCATCCAGGCCGATAACGCCATATTTGGTCTTCACACCGGTCAGATATGAAGTAGCAGTGCACGCTGAGTCTGGTACTTGAGCGTCTATACAGTAGGTCTGAAAAAAGACAAAATGTTTTTTTTTACCTATCTGATATTTATATTTTATTTTATGTGGTAAAGGTGCTTATACAGTATGTAACAAAAAGCTTTAAATTATTATTAATTGTAAATTTTCAATTTACAATTAATAATGGTTTTATATTTAATTTGATTATTTTTATTGATATAATAGTGATTATATCAATAAAATAAGTGAGTTTTGAGTGATATAATCACTTTAAGTTTACAACTAATAGATAGATAGATAGAATATTATTTATTGTACACCAATAACATTATTAAACTTAGGACTAACATGTAAAATAAGGGTACATTGGCGGTCTTATCGCTAATAGCGATATCTTCCAGACAACTTTTGGATGGACAAGGAAGACATGAAAAATAGATGGGGGCAGATTAATAATGATTTAGTATTTAATTTGATTATTTTTACTGAAGAGTTTTTACAAATGAGTTGTGTCCTTGCGTATGAATATCGATTCTGATAACGTAGCTCACAGGAACAACAGGGTTTTTGTTACATACTGTAGAATGCCACCATAAGGGATAATGGCCAGGAGATTGATCATTAAGTTAATGATATGCATCTGGTTTCGGTTGCCTGTAGCGTTACCAGATATCGTCCGATATCCGTTTTCCAAATGAAACAATCGGCACGTAGAAAAACATGTTCCCGTCACGTGTCTCCCCACAGATGTGAAATGTTCCCGTCACGTGTCTCCCCACAGATGTGAAATGTTCCCGTCACGTGTCTCCCCACAGATGTGAAATACAGGCACTTTTCATCCCGAAAAATAAATAGTTCTTGAGGGATTCGCGATAACATCTTTTTGTGAAAAACTGAATTATATACAGGCGAAACCGCGAACATAAACTTGTACTATAATGTACACACACAACCACAAAACTGTTTACGTCAACACCAAGTATTTTCACCTCAATTCCTTCACCGTCCTATAACCTTGAGCGAGAACACTGCTGGCCTAACAATGCCTTAATTGCCGTGAAGATTATACCCTACGTTTCCTTCCTTACATTGTTCACGAAATCTGCATGTCATTTGTCATGACAATACTGAAGCGTTCTTATTTGACCGAGACTACTTAGGATGCCATTCACCATAATTATCAGCATCACACTATCAACAGCTTGAGAGCAGCACATTAGCAACCTTTTTAGGGTTCCGTACCCAAAGGGTGCCAACGGGGCACTTTAACGAAATATGTCTCACTATGGCCTCTGTTTAAAAATACAGTTTACATACTCTAGATATACCCAAACCACGATTCGACAAACTGAGCCTTCGGTCAAAGGTACGTCGGTAAAAGAAGCCATCGGCAAATAGTGTTTCGACGAAAAAAAATTCGGGGAAACGTGCGTCGGCTAAATGTACTTTCGACCAAGTGTTGCATCGGGGAATGATACGTTCGACGAATAGTTGTCGGTAAAACGTGTTTCGGTGGATCGTATTTCGGTGAAACGTAGTGCTCCCATCATGGCACATACGAAAATATAAAAGAAATATAAATATAAAGTTGATATAAATAAATAAATAAAAACATAAATAAAATTTAGATTTTGTTATAAATTTGTATTGTAATGTAATTAGTATTTTCATACCGTAAATGGTTAAATGTGGATAAGGACATTATATTATTAATTATTAACTTCATGTACCTATATTTTGCAAATAAATCAATCAATCAATAAAAAAGTCTAAGCCCAAATAAAGGTTCACCAAAATAGAAACCAAAAAATAATAATTTCGTTTCGTTTAATCGTTTATTTCCAAAATAAGTAACATGTTATAATTCAGATGAACGTTGATCCCCAAACTAGGTTAACCTGTATCTTGGGGACCACCTTCCTTAGTAAATTTATACAAATCGTGACATAGTTTACATTAAAACATAATAGATACATAATTTGACATTAATTTGATTTGACAAATTTATTAATAGTAATAATAATGAAAGCATGCAATGCAACTATGGGTGTGATGTATGTATGCGCGTGTGTGGAGTGTGTACGTGTATGAGTCGTGTAGGTGTGAGAGTTGGGGGTGGTGGTGAGTGTATGTGTGTGTGATGGGATGTTGGTGCGTGAATGTGCGTGCGATATGTAAGAGGAGTTATTTAATGATAATTATGATATTTCTAACCTTTCTTTTCTGCACTTTCTGCTCTATCTTAAAAACGGTAATACATACAAACGTCAAACTTTGTGTATTTTTTGTGCATACTAAGTATATTAATTAACAAAAAAGGCAATCACAGTGTGTTGGTGCCTGCGTAAGAAAGAGATGCAAATAAGAAACACATCAACGGGTAATGCTGCACTTTTGGAGAAGTCTCATAAATTAAAGGTCGACGGGTGGAAATCGCTTCCCAGTGTTTCTCGATGGTCTCGCTCCAAATATGAGTGTGTCCGTCCATATTCTTCTCGAAATGGAACATCACTAGCCAAAGCCAGAGCTCATTCCGTACCGATTTTAGGATATCACTAAAAATACTAAAATAAAATAATTATTAAAAAAAACCAAAAAAAAACCGGCTGCAATGATCACCAGATTAACTAAAAAGACAGAAACAAGATACTATTCTACAATTAGATCTGTGAGTGGGAAAAGAGTTGCTTCTAATTTTATCCAACACGGTACACAATATTAGTTTATAATCATTTGATAAACTTGCATAATGTTCAATTTATGACTACAAATTATTTATTTGTAGCAGTCATTGCATCTGTAAATACATTTCTGTGGTTAATACATACAAATACGTGGTTTTTACATAACATGGCGCTGATGGGTCCCGACTGCTACAAATTATTTGTAGTCAGAAATAGAACAATAAACAAGTTTATCAAAATTAAATGATTATAAACTAATATTGTGTACCGTGTTTTTTTTTAATGTTGTATTTTCATCTTCGCTTTGACGATCTCTGTGGTCTGGTGGTTCGAGTGTCAGACTGCTGATCACGAGGTCGTGGGTTCGATTCCCACAGGACACAAATATTTGTGTGATGTGACATGAGTGTTTGTGTTGCTCTGGGTGTTTCTTATATATTATAAGTATGTATTTACAAAAAAAAAAAAAAGTATATTAGTATTATATCTATTGTCTAGTACCCATATTACAAGCTCTGCTTAGTTTGGGACTAGATGGTGCTGTGTAAAAATGTCCTAAAATTTTTAATTTTTTTTATTTGATTTTATTTATAGTGTATTAAATTAAAGAACCTTGCACCTTTAAGATGTTTTCAGTTATTTCAATAACACGTTGTATAAGTCAGTGACCATCTTAGTTTATGAACTCATAGTTCATGATGAGTGAGATTATTAATATTTGAGGAATTAAAAGATAAGCGGGACGCGTTCAATACTTTATAATAATAATTAATATGAAGTAGTTAAAGCGTCCCGCTTTTATCTGACAATTTTTTTTACGTACTGGGCTACCCGGGTAGCCCCCTAGTGTCACCATAATTCACTTTTACGTCACTTCTGGGAAGGATGGAATTGACCTTTTCTATGGTCAAAACGGAAAATGATCGGAATCGGAAGTATGTGACGTCAGTCGCCGTACGCGCGGCCTCGAATTGTGCGCAGCTCTCCTTGAACGTGACACAGTACGCATGCGCGGTCAAGCACAATACTAGATCACGTTTAGACGGTATTTTGATTGTCTAGAACTGACGCATTGGTTTAATTGTCACTATAATAATAATAGAATGGTTCAGTAGCTGGGGGGGACTGCATGTGGAAGGCAGAGGACCGAGTGTTGTAGCGCAACTTAACGTGTGGATGAACCACTCACATCAACCCAGCCTATCTGAATCCACTGCTGGACATAGGCCTCTCCCAAGTTGTGCCACAACACTCAGTCCTCCGCCTTCCGCATTCAGTCCCCCCTAGCTACTTTCTGGAGAAGAGGTGAGAGTTTTGTTGGAGTAGTTGCGGTACATAAAGTCCTGGGTTATATGCAGGTACCTTACAATCCCGGTTAAGCCTTTCGAAGGGGTAAGCCTTTTATAAGGTTACCTTTATCGTGATGTAACTCCTTGGTTGGGATTGCTTGAAACCCAGTAAAAGGGTTACCATATGGTTATTCAATAAACTTGTACGAAGTAGGTGGTGGACCACCACGCACCACCGTTTGCCATTTTGCAACCTATGCCCATCATCGAGCGATCATATTACATTGCTCCGAGTCGGAATGCTACGCTGTTATCGTTTTATACTTACTAACTACACGAAAAAGAAATATTGTTGAAAGTGTGACCCTTTTGAACGGCTTTAAGCCTTACAAAAGGGTTACCCATATCGTATGGGTTGTTGATTAACTGCTTAGAAAAACCCTTTCAATGGGTAACCAGAATGGTCCCTAGTTCAATGTGAAAATTAGGTGGTCCCTACATTTTATCGATTTAAGTGAACACAAATGTAGAGAGATTTCAGGGTTGGTCCCATAGTAAAAGTTGTCCATAATGATGTGTACAATGATCCCTTTTCGGGAAAGAAGTCATTAACATTTCAGCATGTACGTGGGACACTCAGAAAGTTTTGCGAAACTAAAAAAAATTGTTCTATACGTACATATATTTTTATCAAATCTTTTCAAAGTACTTTCCACCAGCCTCTATACAAAGATTCATGCGCCTAAACCAGTTTTCAAAACACTTTTTCCAGTCCGCCGCAGACACCTCGTTTACAGCCTGCTCGAACGCAGCCAGCGCATCTTCCGGCGACGAAAATTGTATCCCTTTGAGCTGATTTTTTATTTTTGGGAATAAAAAGAAGTCACACGGTGCTAGATCAGGGCTGTAAGGAGGGTGACCCAGGAGTTTGACTGGCGTGCTGTCCAGGAAGTCCCTCGTTTTGAGTGCGGTGTGCGCAGGTGCATTGTCGTGGTGGAGCAGTAGCCCGCGGAGCCCTGTGTTTGGTCGCTTGTTGCTTATAACAGAGAAAACTTCTGGCAAACATTTGGTAGTATACCATTCGGCATTAATGCTTCTTTGATCCCGTAAGGGAATTGATACCAAGTGGCCAGTCAAATTAAAAAAGCTAGCGATCAAAATCTTACCCCCGCTTCTAGATCGCTTCACTTTGGTAGGCGTTGGCTCATTTTGAAACACCCAAACAGTCGACTGGCGCTTGGTTTCTGGGTCGTATTGATAAATCCAGGACTCATCACCTGTAACGATGTCGTAAACACGCCGAGACGAGCCTGCTTCAAATTTGTTAAGCATATCACGGCACCATTCCACCCGGGCCTGCTTCTGAGCATCGGTGAGGTTGTGCGGCACCCAGCGTGATACTATCCTCCTCACGCGAAGATGGCTGTGTAGAATCTCGTGAACGCTTCCCGATCCAATCTTCAATATGTGTTGAATCTCCTGATATGTAATTCGCCTATTGCCTTGGATTAAATTTTTCACTGCTAGCACGTTTTCTTCGGTAACAGCCGTCAAAGGGCGACCGCTTCTTTCGTCATCCCCCAAAGTTGGTCGACCGCGCTTGAATTCGTTATACCAACGATACACGGTTGCCTTGGAAGGGCCTTCATCCATGAATGCCATTTGAAGTCTATCGTACGATTCATCCGGTTTCAGGCGACACTTGAAATCGTATAAAATCATAGCTCTAAAATGTTCCCGGCGCAGATCCATATTTCAGTGAGACACAATACTTTGAATTAACTCGCAAAAAATGTGGAGGGAAATTTTGAAATTGGAACTTACTTATTTTTACTTATAAATAATCATATTTTCGAAAAACATTATAACTGGCCAGTCTCCCATATATAAAAACTTTTTTTCGCAATACTTTCTGAGGGGCCTGGTATTTAGATGGGAAAGTTGGTGTTTGGATGTTTGTTGCTCAATCACTGTAACTGTACTGTAAGGGCTAATGGATTTGGATGAAATTTGGCATACAGATAGAACATATGCCGGATTAACATATAGGATACTTTTTATCCCGCGAAAATGAACGGTTCCCGAGGGATGTGCGATAAACGATATCAACGTGGGCGAAGCCATTGGGCGTGGGCTAGTTTTACATAAATTTTATGGTAGTTATACAATCATTAATGTCCACTGGTGGGTGCTTCTATTGTCTTCTATAATTCTTAGATTTGCTCCATATTGTCAAAGCAATTAAATAAATCAAAAAAGTTAAATCTAAATAAAAAAGTGCCAATTTCTGGAAAAGAAAGTAATTATGGATGAAACGTCATAATTCCTAATGATTTAGAACCTTAAATTTTTCAGGTATAGAGTTTACTTTCGGTAGTTGTTGTATCTGTTTCTGTTTCGTCAATGGTCTGAGACAAAAAGACGCGGACTTGTAAACAAAACACTAGATGTTTTTGCTTGACAATTTGGTATGCACGAAACGAAACGAAAGATCGACCAACGACCTGAAGGAGGCCCCTGTTGATGATGAACGAATGGTGGAGAGCGGTGTTTTGTCATGACACATTATTTAAGAAACAAATAGTAATATAATGACAAACATAATTATGCAGGGTTATTTTTATGATGATGGATGACTGTACTCATCAGTATGAATAACTTTTACTATGGGACCAATGTGGACCAGTGTGTCCTGCCAACTATGACTTATGGTGCCGAGACATGGACGCTTACAAAGGAGACTGTCCACCGAGTGCGAGTGGCACAACGGGCCATGGAGCGTGCTATGCTCGGCATAAATCTTCTCGACCGAGTCCGAAACACCGAGATCCGTCGTCGGACGAAAGTCTATGACGTCGGTGATAGGGCAATTAAGCTAAAGTGGAGTTGGGCGGGACATCTGGCTCGGCGTAGAGATGGCCGATGGAGTAAAGCGTTGACCGAGTGGTGGCCAAGGTCAGGTCGGAGAAACCCGGGCCGTCCGAAAGCGTGCTGGGTTGATGATATCGCCAAAGCCGCAGGAAACACCTGGATGAGGGACGCACAAGATCGAAGAGGCTGGCAAAAAATAAAGGAGGCCTATACCCAGCAGTGGGTGATACCGGGCTAGAATGATGACGATGATGATGATGGGACTAACCCTGAAATCGCGAAAAAGATGTTTACATAAATCGACAAAATGTAGGGACCAGCTGATTTTTTTTAGCGATTTCAGGGATAATTCTATAGTAAAAGTAATTATGAATACATTCATCCCTAATAACCCGGTATGAAATAGGTAAAACAATACTTAGAGACAGTTTCCTCAGATTATCATACAAATATGGTGCTTGTACACGGCGCTGGTAACAATCGCATGTTGAGACGCTTGCGTGGGTCATGGTATAATAATTATACCATGACCCGCGCAAGCTTGTGAATGTTTCACCATGTACTCTCTTCCCGTGACAGCTAGGTCACGTGATTGCCTCCGTACTACATCATCGGCTGTGGAGCCAATAGCGGGCTGTTATCGTGACACTTGTCAGTTTGATGTGCTGCCACTTGGTGTAAATAAATTACCCGAGCAAAATGCATTTTTTCATTTACTTGCTTCTATACAGAATCACTTTTGATTTAGTAATTTTATACAGTTTATTTTAATAACTAATTAGATGAATAACATGAGATAACAAATAGTTGGGCTAGTTAGGAATTTATTTTATATTCATTATGAATAAAAATCTCCTTAAATATGTTGAAGACATCAACCAATGGCAACACTGATCGTAACGTAGCTTGGAGGCATCGCGCTGTCATCGCGGGAACAGAATACCTGGTGAAACATCTTATTATACCATGGCGCGGGTTTTATGCATCGTGTAAACGACCGTGTTAATAAATGCGTGAGTCCATTGTCTTGTTAATGTACTGCGTTATCCCGCGCGTGTAGCCCGCGCATCGAACCCGCACCAGTTACATGCACTGTGAACAAGCACCAATAATAACAACGGACACGAAACATTTAAATTACGAGTTATATTTTTTTTGGCAAAATATATATATATTGTTACGACGAAGGATTAAGCAGAGTGGACTGAAATACTTCAACCTCGATTTTCCTGGACTTAGAGACGTTTTCAGCAGGCTGAAATGCATTTTCGGTCCGTATCAGAGGAGGCTCTATCACATACCAAAGAATCGAAATTTTGAGTAAGTTGCCGTTGTTTTCAGGCACCTGAAACATGTTTTCAGGCCGTTTCAGGAGCCAACAAATCCGTTGCCAACATTTCCTGAAAACCCGTTTTCAGGCGTTTTCAGGACCCCTTATGGCCATTTGACACCCACATGTAAAATTGTTGAAGAATGAGCGAGATAGAGCTAAATCTTAGACAAGGATAGCCGAAGAACCTTCTGCAAGAGAGTGAACAAGATAGAGCTAATACAAGACAAGGATAGACGAGGTTCGACAAGGTTCGAGAACTTTCTATTTCGAGAAGGTGCAAGTGAGAAAGAGTTATCTTATGACAAGGATAGATGACGTTCGAGGACTTTCTAGCACCACGACTCGCGGCGTATATAAACGGCGCAGCTCAGCGCCAGGAGAGTTTAGTTGGAGTTCAGTTTGGATCAAGCGATACAAGCGATAACATCGAAGCGATATTTGGAGCGATTTAACTAGTAACTTTGTGTGTTAATAAGCGATTCAGTGTAATTGTTCAGTAATAAAGTGTTCTCTACGCATTTAATCGGCTTTCTATCCATATACGAACCCCCAGCTCGTAACAATATATATATTATGTGTTGTGTGTAAATAAATAAATAAATAAATATTTTTAGCGGGTATTATAGGAAGTCAGTGCCAATTTTTTCTTAAATCAAACCGTATCAACGGCACCTACTTCCTAAACTGTTTGGCACAAATTATTTTACTATTTTTGAAGTCGGTTTTTACTTTTTTTAATTTAAAAGTAGTATCAGCCCTTTGTATCTCCTCAGTATTTTGGCAAGCGTAATTTGATTTTAAAAATATCTTCATCATAGTACAGTCACAGTGAAATTATATGTCTTCCACTGTGGCGTACCACAAGTTTTAGTTTTTTTGCATGACTGTACGTATACAGTCATGCTAAAAAACTAAAATTTGTGTGGTTAATAGTGTCGTCGTTTCTCATGTCACGCTTCATTGAACGAATTGATCTTTAACACAAACATTTTGGACAATACTTTATGTAAGCGATTGTACTTTGGATTGCTTCCTTCCTTATTGTTATTTGCGGTTTTCCGACTTAAAACCGAAAAGGGAAAATACGCTGATGGGATTAATCTTCAAAGTATACTTCAAAATCAATGCCTTTAAGTGAAAATGGTGTGAGGACGTAGCATATAAAAACATAGCATTTATAAAGTTTGTTTCAAGATAAAGGATGACCGATAAGGAAACAGCTAAGCTATGTCTCTTTATGCTCCATCTATAATATTATATATGTGATCGAATCAGATATGAGGAGATTCGCAGGAGAACGAAAATAACCGACATAGCCCGAAAAATTGCCAAACTTAAATGGCAGTGGGCGGGGTACATCGCTCGCAGAACGGATGGCCGATGGGGCAGTAAAGTTCTGGAGTGGCGACTGCGTACTGGAAGGCACAACGTGGGTAGGCCCCCCACAAGGTGGACCGACGACCTGGCGAAGGTCGCGGGTATCCGCTGGATGCGGAAAGCGCAGGACCGGTCTTTGTGGCGATGCTTGGGGGAGGCCTATGTCCAGCAGGGGACGTCTGTCGGCTGAAATGATGATGACGATGATGATAAGATAATAATTAATTACTATTAATCCTAAGTGTAGTTGTTTGTAAGTGTAAATAGTCCATCTGTAGATACTGATGATAATTGAAAATTGTTCTACTACGTGACGTTTAAAAAATACAAATTACATCAATAAATACTTTCGTTGAACAAGTAACAATTAATCTCAATGGCGCTCGTAATTTTGGAAAAGCTCGGACAGATAAGAGTTACTTTTAGAAGAAAAAGTGCTTGCATACGGCCGCTATCTCACCTGATATTAAGCGATCGTGCGGGCAACTACGGTAGACGCTTTCCCAGCAGAAACCTATTCACTCATGCCTTAAAGACCACCAGATTATTCCTATTGCGAAACACAGACGGCAAGGCATTCTACTTCTTAGCGGTACGCATAATACAAGTGTTAGAAAAACGCTATCGCTGATGCTACCTCTTTTCCTTCCTGGTTGCAAACGCCCTATCCAATCATTCATTAAATCATATCAGCCATTTCCTTATCGGAATCACATACACCTCATACCTCATAGCCCTCCCCCACTTTGCGTCACAACACTCGATCCTCCGCTTTCCGCATCCAGTCCCCCCCAGCTACCCCTCCTTCAGATAGTCGGTGCACCTGGCTGGGGGGCACCCTACACTGCGTTTGTTGATTTGTGGTCTCCAGTCAAGGACACGTCAGCTCCAACTGCCATTGGTCCTTCGACCGACATGGCCAGCCGACTGCCACTTCAGCTTGCTGATCTTACAAGCTATTGTCTATTGTCTAGTACCCATAGCACAAGCTCTGCTTAGTTTGGGACTAGATGGTGCTGTGTAAAAATGTCCCAAAGATATTTATTATTATTATTATTTATTGGTTGCGCCGGTTCTTCTCCGGTTAATCTCGTAACAGATCCTATCTTTCAAAGAAACTCGAACCATGGTTCCGGAATTATTATTATCATCAGCCTGTAGTGTCCTACTGCAGGGCAAAGGCCTGCCTTCCCTTTTCCCACTAGTCCCTGTCTTTTGCCTTCTGGAGCCAATCCTTCAGATAGAAGTCAAGTTCGCCCCGCCATCTCCTTCTGGGCCTGCCGTTTGTCGTTTGATGCTGTCTGGAACCCACTGTGTGGTTGTTTTCGCCCATAGCTCCTCTGGCATGCGGAAAATGTGAGAGCCCAGTTCCACTTAAGCTTGGCAGCTGTTTGGCCTGCATCAGCAATTTGTGTTCCGGTAAATACAAGACTTAAAATAATATTATATTATGAGAACTCACCCTAGCCAGACCGCTAACAGGAAACGTTTCGAAATCCAACACAGATTCTTCACCAGGACTCTGAGCTAGTTGACCAGAGAACGTCCTGGCAGCCATCACGGTAGCCAATGACATGCCATCACCGATGAATAGGATTCCGTTCTTGGCTTTATTCGTGTTGGGTATCTCTGCAAGCTTGGCCTTCAAGGTCTTCGCAGCTGATCGCCTCCAATAAGACCCATGTTTTTCTTCAACTGGAATGTACGCTGGATTCATGATGGTGTCCAATACTTTCTTTGGTTTTGGCACGGTTGCATCGCCTGTAGGTACAAAAAGAAAAAAATTCTAAAGAGATTTCGCAGATGGACGGCGGTCACGCTTTAAAGCGTTCTGCATTCACGTTTCTGCGTTCAAGCGTGCAGTTGCACGTTGCTTAAGTTCTATTTGACCAACGCGGCCACAATGCCTGCTGTGTGTGCATCTATATGTGACGTAATACAACAAATTAAATGCAGAACGTGAACACAAAACGCTTGAACGCGTGATCGCCTTCTTTCTGCAAAATATGTTAGCTTAGAGTTAAACTTGATACGGTGTGTAAAAAGGACAAGGATAAATCGTGATGGGCCGCTTCTTCTTTCCAGCTTCCATTTTACGAAACAATGAAAAGCGTTTTGGTTTTCCAAAAAGTATGGTCAACCACATATCAATGGAAAATACCATTATAAGAGGAACTGGTTTACAATGTAAGTTCTATAGAAGACAGGTTCCGTTTATAGTGGTTTTATATCCTCGATATGCGCTTGATTGTACAATACCGAATAACACAAGGTAAACAAAGTACCACCCACGTTACAATACAGACATAATATTTTACTATTTTAGTATTTTACTAATTCTGTGCGTTACAATAAAAATATTAAAACAAAGCACTATACTCAACCAGGGTAACTTAGAACGTTGGGTAACTTTAATTAAATTTGTGTTTTGGCCTTTTTATCATTAATTGAGTATCTTTGTGTTCTTACAGCCAAAATTAATATCTTATCTATTCACGATTTGCCCTACCAAAGATAGAAATTTGACATAAGCTCCATACAAATTATGTCAAACTATCTCTAGTACGGTAAATCGTGGATAGATAGGATATTAATTTTGGCCCTTAACCGATTAATGATTACGCTTTAGAAAAGAAAAGTTTTCGAATCACTTAGGTCAATTTTCAATTTCAATTTCAATGTTTTTTTTTCAAATAAACCTAATTACAGGCACTTTTGAAAGGTCAGGCTCTAGTTGCACGATTCCAAATTGTGCGTCCTATGGAGAAGAACCGGCAAGAACATCCATGGATATACTCTTTTTAAAATAGGTTATTGCTTATTACATCAAATTTATTCAAATAATGTGAATATATGTAGGTTAAGGTCAGAAATAAACAAGAGTTTAAAAGTGAGTATATTGCCTTTAGAAATAAACGTAAAATGAGTTGCCATAGTATGTAGGAGCTGACCTGTCCCGACAGACGGCACCCGTTCACGAGCATGACGCGAGCATCAGCCATCGCTTAACTCAACCATATTGAAGGTATTACCATAGAATAGGTAATAATACTCTTTTCTTATGGTATTACCACAGTCTAAGGAACTCTAGCTCTGCTCTTAATTACGCTGTGGTATTACTATATTTTTAAAGCATAGAATGTTATCCTTAGAGCTCAAAGTTACTCTGGCCAAGTTTACCCACTTTACAATAAATTATTTCATATTGGGTAGCAGCTTGTTCACATTTTTATATAAACTTTCCTGAATACTTTCTTAACATCACCATTACGCCTGTATTTCCCCGAAGGGGTAGGCAGAGGTGTAATAGTTCACCCACATTTCGCCAGTTATGTTATAGTCCCATGTAATAGGGGGCGAGCCTATTGCCATTGACCGGGCACACAAATCCAGACTCCGGGCTGCTACCACCTGCTACTGAGAATTTCGTAATGAAAAAACCCAATAACACTTTGCCCGACCCGGGAATCGAACCCAGGACCTCACGCTCAGCAGTTGCGCTTGCAACCACTAGACCAACGAGGCAGTATGAATACTTTCTTGTATTTTTTTTTTACTGCCGTACTTCCTCAAAGTCACCAACATAGATTAGCCCGGTGACGTTACAATGATCCACACATTATATTGTAACCGACGCACACCCGTTGAGGAAGGTTTATGAATTAAAACGATGACCCGGAAAACGAGCCGATCAATGGACAGATGACCTACTGTAGGACGTTTGGATATTTCAAAAAGCGGTTTAAAACCGTCCTTAGGATATTATTATAAAAATATAATTGGAGTGGAGGGCTATTAAGAAAATTAAATTAAATGGTAAGTACCAAGCACAGACATAGTAAAAAATAAATAAATAAATAAATAAATATTTTTGGGACATTTTTACACATCACCATCGAGTCCCAAACTAAGCAGAGCTTGTGGTATGGGTACCAGACAATGGATATAATACTTATATACTTTTTTTTTGTTGTAAATACATACTTAAATAAAATACATAAGAAACAACCAGACCAACACAAACACTCATGTTCATCACACAAATATTTGTGTTCTGTGGGAATCGAACCCACAACCTCGTGATCAGCAGTCCGATAGTCGAACCACTAGACCACAGAGGTCGAAATATAGACTAAGAGCTGCGAACAACCAGTGGGAAGGATATTTGTTTTCGCGATGCTTACTGGAAGATGCCGCGACATGTGAACTGAGAGGGGTGAGCACGGTTTAAGGTACATGTGTGTGCGTGAGCACAGGTTGGACATGAAGGAGCACGGTTTTTGTTTGCTTCACTATGGTTGTTCGCAGCACTTAGTCTATATTTTTTACTATGTCTGTGGTACCAAGTAACATCAATATTTACAGTGATATCGGGATTCAGTGAGTGGGGAGTTCGGGGAAGTGCATATGGTGAAATTGATGTAGTGTGTGTGGGTGTGTGTTTACATACATACATACATATTATCACGCCTGTTTCCCATGTGTTTTACATTTATTATTATTTATAATGATTATTTTTATTTATTTATTTAATTCTTTATGCACAACTGGGTACAAAGGCGGTCTTAACGCCATAGGCGTTCTCTACCAGACAACCTTAGGGTAATGCAGAGACAAAGAATAAGGTAGATGCACCAGTAAAGTACTAAAATATGTTTTAATTTGCTATTTTTATTATTAATGACCCAAAGACTAGGTATTAATCATAAAAGATCTACTATTACATTATTTCGTGAACGTTGTTAATAAATTAATATCTACCTATTAGAATACATAATTATTGTTTTCTTTTTTTGGAAAATGATGACAAGTCTTAGACTAGGAAGGTAATTTTGCCCTCCAGATTAAATATTTAACCACAAAACAGGAAAATATTATAACAATGGCGCCAACTGTATTTCCTTTTATTTAATTATTCACACATTGACCATGAATTAAGTATTATAGAAGGTCGATAAAAGTGTAATAATTTATTGTTCTGAAACCACCTGTCGCCACGGACACACTTGTAATGCGACTTCAAGGCGACAGCGATTCCGTCCGTTTCGAAAAAAACTCTTTTATACATATTATGGCGTAGCTCCATCAACTAAGCGATTCGACTGGCGAAATTTATTTGTTTATATCTTTCGCAATTTTCAATTGTACTTAAACTAATGAAATAAATCAATAAAATAAATATCTTTGGGACAATTTTACACAGCACCATCTAGTCCCAAACTAAGCAGAGCTTGTACTATGGGTACTAGACAATGGATATAATACTTATGGGGTGCTGGCCAGAAAACCTCCACGTGTGTCTGACAGCTGCTTGTCCCTCTGGACACGTCTGAAGGGAACGGCAGTTGTCAGGCCGGTGCATCCTGGGTACAGGCAATAGAATCCTTTCGAGGAATTAACCTTCGGGGGATCTTATTGCCTGTAGCGAATATTCTGGTACGGGAGGGGCCACATGTGGGCCAATGGGGAGTGGCTCCACTTGTTCCTCTGATGCCAGCAGAGGGCACAGTGGAGGAGCAGGGGCGGGCCCGGTGTGCACTCACTCTGCCACTGGGCAGGCAGCGGGGGATTGTCCTTCCCTGCCCCCGTCGATCTCGTAACCCCAGGAGTGCTCGCTGAGTAGGTTTCTCGCGCCTCTTGGGACCGAGGGTCTTGGCTTTACCGCCCAGACCGCGAGGAAGAAAACCTCTATACAAAATTACGGGAGGATGGGGCCTGCGAGCAGCAGACTCGGGGTAGTCTGCTGCCCGACCAGCAGCTACCGTAGCTGGCACAGTTGGCACAGCTGGCATAGCTGGTAAAGGCCCTTGAGGTGAGGTGGCGTGCAGTGTTCCGTGTGCGCCACCAAGGAGGGTGCGGCCAACGTTAGGCTGCACGGGGAGAAGGGGCTCGTCTGCTTATGGCGGGCCAGGACCTGTCAGGGGTGGTTGTGTGAATACTAACGGGTTCCCACGCCCCCGGTTAAGGTAGTTGAAGGAACACCGTGGTGGTTTTAGTCAGTAAGAGTCCGACACTGGCTCCGCCTACCCCGGGCGGAGTGCATCCATGAGGATTTCCGCAGAGCAAAAAAAAAAAACTTATAATACATAAGCAACACCCAGACCAACACAAACACTTATGTTCAGCACACAAATATTTGTGTCCTGTGGGAATCGAACCCACGACCTCGTTGTCAGCAGTCTGACACTCGAACCACTAGACCACAGAGGTTGTCAAACGAGTGTTCGCATTATTTATTTAACTATACAACGTGTATCAGAAATGCGTGGCCATATTTTAAGAACTCATTCAGGCCATAGCTTAGACATAATAAAA
Organism: Asteroscopus sphinx; assembly: GCA_949699075.1. Classification (NCBI taxonomy): domain Eukaryota; kingdom Metazoa; phylum Arthropoda; class Insecta; order Lepidoptera; family Noctuidae; genus Asteroscopus; species Asteroscopus sphinx. The sequence goes on from OX453014.1 coordinate 5,270,199, forward strand.
CAACTTTTACTATGGCACCAAACCACTTATCACTACATGTTGTGTGTCACTACACTATTCACTACACTAATTCAAATGGCTTTCTCCGTTTTAGTCTTCGCACTATTTCCGTGTTATCGAGGATGTTATTAGTTACTCCCCAAAAGAGCTCTTAAAATATAACCACGCATTTCTGATACACATTGTATATGCTTTATTGTACACCTTAAAATACATTACATTGAATTGAATTGAAGGGCGATAAGTGACGAAATTCGCGACGCGATTAATCGCCATTCGCGGGTTTGGGTTTGTCGCCTCTGTGATGCGGACACACGTTTTTTTGTGTCGCTGTAATTTCGCAATCGCCGTACCAGTGAATCAAATCGAATCAAATCAAAATAGTTTATTTGTCAAACATAGGTAGATTTACATTATTTAAGGTCTTAATTAGATTTAGTTAGTGCGCTATGTTTTGCCTTAAAGACAAATATAATTGTGTAAATGTGAACATCATGCCTATAAATAAAATAGAATTTAAGTATTATAATCAAAATTGTGGGCTGGCCATGTCTGTCGAAGGACCGGTGGCCGCTGGAGCAGACGAGTCCTTGAGTGGAGACCGCGAATCGGCAAACGCAGCGTAGGGCGCCCCCCTGCCAGGTGGAACGACGACCTAAAGAGCGTGGCTGGGGGGGGACTGGATGCGGAAGGCAGAGGATCGAAAGTTGTCGCGCAACTTGGGAGAGGCCTATGTCCAGCAGTGGACTGCGATAGGCTGAGTTGAATCAAAATTGTATACTAATAAGTTGATTTTATTAAAATTAAATCTATAATAATTAGTCAAACAGTGAATTATCATTAAGGAACTCATCAATCGTATAGTAACATTTCTATTAATAAATTATTTAGTGCTCTTTTAAATTTTTACATGCTCATATTTTTTATAACATTAGGTACTTTATTATAAATTAACGGGGTGATACCTACCATTTTTGCATCAGCGAAGTTTTACATATTATGTGACATAATTTATTTACATATTGGGTGCGTATTGGAGTCTTTCTATTGCGTATTGTAGACAATTTCTGAAACAGATGCAGATTAAGTTTCCAGTATAAACAGTAATGGAAGTGTTAAGATTTTTTGAGATTTAAAACAAGGAAAACATTGACCTTACACATCGTTTGTGCATCCTAAATACGACAGCCTAACTGTTTTTTATTAAGATGGATAGGTAGTGCTAGACAAGACTTTAGATAGCAGAAACAAATTGGACTATGAGTCCTCCGCCTTTTTATGTTGGTCTCTTACCGACTAAAATCATTACGGTATTCCTCTTACTAATTTAGACCCATAGTGGTATACGCTCTGAATTCTGCCTCACCATCCATTAAGTACTAGTAGAGCTCCTTGTGGATGAGTTTGTCTGGGGAAGTACCACCACCATACCTATTTCTGCCACTCAACAATATTGCTTATTTCTGTGTTCAGGTGCGAAGAGTACGCATGCCGGTGAAATTACAATCACATGAGATTTTCCATCTTCATGTCTCAGTTTGGCGATCGCGACTTGCAGTACCGTTTAGGCAACAGTCTATGTGTTAGTGCAGTTGGCACAAGTAGCCGCTTAACATTGGGTTGGCCTTTAACTCGATTCGCCATCCTTACTTTTAAAAACCGGCCAAGAGCATGTCGGGCCATGCTCAGTATTATAGGGTTCCTTAAGTAGGTGTTACAAACAAATCAAATCGAATATTAATCATGGCTATTTTAGTTTTTGCAATAGACGTCAGCATTGGCGACTCAGAGAGTGTTGTCAATAGCCGCTAGATGGCGCTATACAGTGCCAAATGCAATAGACGTCACTTGACGGCAGCATTGGCGACTTAGAGAGTGTTGTTAGACGCCGCTATATGGCGCCAAATTTTGTCATGTCATAATTACACAAAGTTACTTTTTGTGATTTTTTCAAATAGAAAGTAGCTAAAGGAGCATTATTTGCTATTATCATTTTTCTCTAAGGTGCTATTATCATTTTTCTCTAATGACCTTTGAACTAGGTCGTTTTAAGTATTTTTCAGGTTTCTCTCTATAACTCAAAAATTTATAATCACATTATACTCGAAATAATTTTAAAAGAGAGTTTTTACAAAGGTCTATCAATGTGGAAGATTATAAGTTTCTATGTTGCATAGTTAAGAAATGGCAGGGGGGGACACACATTGCAAGCCACTTTGGCAGGCTATATTTCGCAGATGGTACACCTGATAGAAAAGTGGTGTATGAAACATTACCATCATTTTAGTAGACCTATTCAATGATACCCCACACGAGGGGGTGCAGCGAAAAAAAAAATTCACCTCCATTTCACATGTATGGGCACCACCCCTAAAATACGTAATCAAGATGTTTTTATTCTATTAAAATTGAGATCTATATCTATACTATTTTTCAACAATATTTCATTTACTTATGTTTATAACTGTAGAAGTTATTAAGCTGTAAAGGATTAGGACAGACGGACAGATGGACGGACATGACGAAACTAAAAGGGTTCCTTGTAGGACTACGGAACCCTAAAAAACCGCTATATGCATCTTAATTCCAAGGAGTTGAGACGTGATGACTTTGCATAACTGTATCCTATTGAACCATTCAATTATTAACTATTATCAAAATTCGCTCAAATTCTATCATCGGCCAGCATGAAGTACATAAGTACTTTTGTGTATGTTATTTTTTGTAACACACACACAAAATTGCACTTTAAAAGACAGATGCGCCCGGTCACTCCAGCGGATAATTGTCACTTATTTGTATCACTATTTATACAGTGATTCCAAATAAATATCAAGTGTTAAATATAATGTTTATGTAATGTTTAGATTCTTCGTGGTTCCAGATTACAATATGCCAACATTTTCCTAATCCTTGACTTTATACGTTTTCAGAAATGCTTGGTCATATAAGAGCTCATTCAGGGAATGCTACGAACAACTTTTACTACTAGGTCAACCCTGAAGACCCGAAAAAGAAAAAAGTTGCTGATCCATACATTTTGCGAATCGGCAAACGCAGCGTTGGGCACCCCCCTGCCAGGTGGACCGACGACCTGATGAACGTGGCTGGGGGGGACTTGATGTGGAAGGCAGAGGACCGAATGTTGTGACGCAACTTGGGAGAGGCCTATGTCCAGCAGTGGACTACGATAGGCTGAGTTGATGATGATGATGATGATACATTTTGTCGAGCAACATTGATGATTTTCTAGGGAATAGCGCAGATAGGTATTTTTTTAAGTAAAACTTCTTTAGGCACGCTTGACTTGGGGGTAAGCTGGTGAATGCGTTACGAAAAGTGAGGAGAACGGAGGGGGTAGTGCGGGACGCGGGGAACGAGGCGTGCGCGACGGCCGGCCACGACACAGCGCTGGCAGAGCAGACGCGCGCCGCGCCGCCATTCCTTTGTTCATTAAAATAGTATTGAGGGAGATATAAGTTAGCGAAGTTTTACTTCAGTCGTGTGGTCTAAAGCACACTCGTTTGTTTTTGCGATTTTAAGGTTGGTTCCATAGTAAAAGTTGTTCTGGGCCCTGAATGAGCTCATTTCTGATACACGTTGTATATTTCAGATGAAAAAGTTAGTATAATATTTTGCTAACACTTTTATTATGTGTTCCGCTAAGGAGTGGTGGAAATCCTTGCTTGTCTGTATTTCCCGGTAGGTAAAATCTGGTGGTCTTCAAAGCTCGAGTGAATACGTTTTTTCCAGGCAAGCGTGCATCATCGTTGACCGCGCGATAGCTCGAGTGAATAGGTATTTGCCGGGCAAGCGTGCATCATCGTCGACCGCATGATCGCTAAGCATCAGCTCTCAGATTCAAAACATGTTCAATAAGCGACCGATTCGGTTTGTTATCTCGTTTTGTCTACGATTCCTGTTTTTTTTTTTAACGCATTATACGAATGCGAATGCTAGTCCGTGTGGTGCCGGACTTAAAGAATAGCACCACCCTTATCTCTTCTCATGGGTGTCGTAAAAGGCGACTAAGGGATTCACCAGAGGATGGGCAGCAGCGTTCTCTGAGTATTTAACCAACCAACTGCGATCGCCAACCCGCCTGCCAAGCGTGGCGATTATGGCATATCCCCCTTAATTGGGGGAGGCCTATGTCCAGTAGTGGACGTCTTTCGGCTGAAATGATGATGAATGATGACACGAATGCGAAAAAAATCAATCAATATTCGAACTTGCGACTCCTGGCTCAGTTCGCCAGTGCTTTAGCCACTAAGATGGTTGATCGTAAATGGCATATAAATATAATGTACAGTCGAGCTCATATCGACAGTAAAATAAAAACAGAGCCTGTCTCGTATGAAACTGACAATCAGCCTTCAGAGTGTTGGTTTATGAAAAGATTTTGGAATATACATACTCAACGATTATTTTTTAATAATTAGTTAAGGTTTTTGAAGACGGTTTTTTTTGTTAAAAAGTTTTTAGTTTATACTTTTTAGTTGATAATTGCCAGAGCTTATTCGGCTTATTAGGCGTACATGCAGCTTTTAGCCAGCTTAATTGCTGACCCACTGCTGGGCAAAGGTCTCGCTCATGTTCTTCTAAACGTTCAATCGATTCGATTATCAGATCATCTAAATAGACGAAGTGAAAATAAACTGATTTATTGAAGATGGTGAAAAACTCAACTACTCAACTTAAATCAATAAAATTTCCCCGCACGAGCTTTTTGTGCCATAAAAAAAAACATGTAAATCAGCCCAGAAATCTTGGAGTAATCGATGTACATACATGAAAAAAAACGCGTCAAATACATAACCTCCTCCTTTTTTGAAGTCGGTTAAAAATAACCCTTTATAAGTTTGATGATAAAATTACGGAAAGATGACCGACCGATAGACAGTTACTTTATCATTTCTTATTATCGACATAGGTACGTGCTGTTCTTAAATTTTTTTTCATGATACGTGACATTTTGTTAAAACAGTCTATCAAAAACGTACCTAATACCAGCATTATCAATTTTATTGTGATTACATTGTAACGAAAAGTTATGGTGTCATGGTACACCCGATCACTAACATAATATGATTATGACAATTTTTCCTGCTCAACGTACATTTTAGTGGTCTATTATACCTATAATCGGCAGTTGAAGGTCTGATATTATAATAATGATGATGATAAAAGCCAATAAACACCTCTAATCAGATTGTAATAGCTTTTTGTAACGATGTATATAAAATACTTATTGTAATTTAGAATTTTAGAGTAAAGAAAGAAAGAAGAATAGGTTATTACTAGACTTTGCTCGCAGCTTTGCCTGCGTACCTATAATTAGGAAAAAGACTTATCACGCATCACTCGTGAATTTTTTAATTTTCCGGAATAAAAATTAGCCTATATATTAATCCGGGTTATGGTCTATCTGTGTGCAAAATTTCACACAGATAGACCATATCCCATCATCATTCATCTAAATCCGTTCAGACATTTCAGCGTGATTGAGTAACAAACATCCAAACATTTTTTTTTTTATAACATAGGAGGGTAAACGAGCATGCGGGTCACCTGATGGTAAGCAATCTCCGCCGCCCATGGACATCCGCAACACCAGGGGAGTCGCCGATGCGTCGCCGACCTTTTAAAAAGACGTATGGTCTTTTCTTGAAGGCTCCCATGTCGAATTTGTTCTGGAAAACCGCTGACGAAAAAGTGGCGTGTGAAATGTACTGTAGTTGACCACCAACCATCAAGATGGTGAGGATGGCATTTAGATTCATAGCGGGTGGTACGATGGTGGAAGTCAGCGGCTGGTATAAGGTCGAACTAAAAATGTAATTCCCAAATTTGTAATGTTATTACCGAAGTAAGGATGACAGAAATACTGATGTCATTATTACTGACAGTGTCCGGGCCGCTCATGGTTCTTCATGAAGGTTAAGTTGTCATGAAGTGGACTATGACCTTGGGGGAGAAAAGTTAAGCTGTCGTTCCCGGTTGCCATAACAGTCAGGCATTCGTTACAGGTAATCAGAAGCCCGAAAGTCTGACGACTGGTTTAACCTTAGGATGTTGGTATAACGGGGATCGTACGGTCCATGGCCCTTTATGGGGCCCCAGTGTGGGCGGACACCCTGACACGCTGCAACGTCACGCTGCTGCGTAGGCCGCAGCGTGCGATGGCTATCAGGGTGATACGGGGATATCGTACGATCTCCTTTGAGGCGGCGAGCCTTCTAGCCGGATCAATGCCCTGGGATCTGGAGGCGAGAGACCTTGCGCTGAGGTACCACCAGCGTGAGGACCCGCCTGATCGGACCGAGGTCCGCCAGATCCTAGTAGCTGCATGGGAGGAGCGACTTGCGCAACCCAGCGCAGGGCACGCCGCAATAGCGGCGGTAAGGCCCGTCATGGAGGAGTGGCTGGAGAGGGGCCATGGTGCCCACACCTACCGGCTGACGCAGATACTCTCGGGGCACGGTTGCTTCGGGAAGTATCTGTGTCGCATAGGCCGGGAGCCGACGCCCGAGTGTCATCACTGCGGAAGCTGCCCAGAGGACACGGCGCAGCACACACTGGCGGAGTGCCCAGCTTGGGCCGCGCAGCGCCGTGACCTCATTACTGCAGTAGGCGGCAGCGATCTCTCGCTTCCGGCCGTGGTTCTGTCTATGGTCAGGAGCGAGAGCGCTTGGGAAGGCGTCGTCTCCTTCTGCGAGGATGTAATGCTCGCTAAGGAGGCGGCGGAGAGGGTTCGAGAGGCGATTACCTCTCTTCCCATCCGCAGGAGACGACCTGGGCGTCGTAGGGGGGCGTATGCCGACCTCCAGCCACCCTAGGTGTGGGCCTGCGGGCGGCGGACTCAGGGTGGCCCGCCGCCCGACCAGTCAAGGCCCGTGACGGTGGAGCGTCGTGTTCCGCGCGCGCCAGTCTAGAGGAGGGTGCGGCCGTTGTGGTTGCCGCACGGGGAGAAGGGGCTCGCCTGCCAATGGCGAGCCGGGACCTGCCGGGGATGGTTGGGCGAATACGGAAGTATTTCTCACGCCCCCGGCCAAGGTCGGTAGAGGAACACCGTGGTGGTTTTTAGTCGGTAAGAGTCCGACACTGGCTCCGCCTTCCCCGGGCGGAGTGCGTCCATGAGGATTTTCCCCACGAAAAAAAAAAAAAAAAAAAAAAGGATGTTGGTATAACCCAGTAACTGGGTTGCACGGGTTTGTACCAACGGCCATGGGTTTCTACACAAATACAGTTTTTGATTTTATATGTGATCATGCATACGATCATAATCATCATCATATTTTCATCAGAAAGACGTACACTGCTGGACATTGGCCTCCCCCAAGTATCTTTGGGGGATATGCCATAATCACGACGCTTGGCAGGCGGATTGGCGATCGCAGTTGGTTGGTTAAATACTCAGAGAACGCTGCTGCCTATCCTCTGGTGGATTTTATTTATTCAATCAGGCTGAAATGACGGAAAACAATCAGTTCCCGAGGGATGCGCAATAAGTCTTTCTGTGATAAGTCGAAAAATAAGCGGGCGAAGCCGCGGGAAAAGTTGATTACAGAATAATTTTAGTTATCATGCATTTAATATTTTTTTTTTTTCTATAGTATAGGATGGCGAAACGAGCTAAAGGCCCACCTGATGTTAAGCGGTTACCTTTGCCCATGACAACTTCAATACCACCTAGGCTGTTGCCTAAATGGTACCGCAAGTCGGTTCGCCAAACTGAGACATGAAGATGGAAAGTCTCATGTGATTGTAATTTCACCAGCACCTGTACCCTTCAGACCGAAAAACAGCAATGCAGGCATCACTATCTGGCGGAGAAGTAGGCACGGTGGTAGTACTTCCCCGGACGAGCATTAATAATTACCATTTATTGTAAATTTTCGTTACTTACCAATCCTTTTAAAGCAACGTCTACAGATCATAGTAAAGTAGTTATTTATTTAAAAACAATGTAAAATTTTAAGATCGATATTGTTTGTTTACTATATATGTGCCATGTTTCGTGCAAATAAACATTTCTTTCTTTCTTTCTTAAGCGAGGCACCCTAATTTTTCTTGCAAAGTAGAGAAGATTTCGTAAAAACGTTGTGGTGAAATCATTTAGTTTTTTGATAAATCGAACGATATAATATATTTTTGATAGTTCGACGACCTCTGTGGTGTGGTTCGAGTGTCGCACTGCTGATCACGAGGTCGTGGGTTCGATTCCCACAGGACACAAATATTTGTGTGATGAACGTGAGTGTTTGTGTTGGTCTGGTTGTTTCTTATGTATTATAAGTATGTATTTACAAAAAAAAAGTATATAAGTATTATATCCATTGTCTAGTACCCAAACCACAAGCTCTGCTTAGTTTGGGACTAGATGGTGCTGTGTAAAAATGGCCCGACGAAATTTATTTATTTAATATATCATAATTTTCCATTGGTCTGTATCGAATTTAAAAAAACTTTTAAACTGTAGATTTTACTTATTTTATTTAGTAATTTATGTTTACAAAAAAAAAACATAACAATGACATTATACTATTATTGTATTGTGTGTATACAGAACTTAAAATTTAACTTATAAATTAATAGCTGAAATTTTGTATACACATGTTGGGTTTGTAAAATTTCAGTTATTAATAATACTAAAAATAGTTTTTTAGTTAGTTAGTTTAAGAAAGTTCTAAATAATAATAACGCACTAGTGACATGTACATAATTATGAAAGGAGACCTACAATTTTATGTATGACACACAAAAAAAAGTTTTTCAAAAAAGATAATTAGTTATTTTCCATATGTGGTCAACAAAAACACCATCCCAACGAAAAAAAAAAACAAGATTTAAAAAAAAACCCAAACATTTCACTCTCTCAACCGAAAAACACAGACACGGAACACATTTTTTTCACATTTACGCACCTGTAACGACTTTTGCGGCCAAAACCGCGGCCGAGACGACCAGTATCGTAATCGGAACGCGCGCCATTATCGAGATACTGAGGCGTGTGCGCAGGAGTCGCGCGTTTTATCAACTGCAATTCACTTGATTTTCGAGGGCTTAAGACTAGAGTCACCACGCGGCAAACGGATGTTCGGATTGACGTTTTGACAATCCTTTCTTGGAACTGGCTGTATGGTACAGGGACACCAGTTTTATTCCTGATAAAAGATCTTTGTCTTCTTTTTCATAACGTCCTCGACAATGTACTATGCTATCTACAATATTTCTGTGTATATAGGTAGGTATTTTATACCCATTTTATTCTAAGTGTCTTGTTATAAGGCACCTAGAAAAAAATGGGTATGGGTGTGAGTATGAGTATGTGTATGAATATGGGTATGGGAATATGAATAGGAATGGGTATGGTAATGAGTGTGGTGTGGGTATGGGCTTTGAATTTAGATTCTCTTGATTTTAGAATAAAATCAATCAATTTTATAATAAAATCATGAGCATATACAATAAAACTGTGTATTCTGCATACCTAAGGCCTGAGACTTTAACAACTTCTCGATGACTATGTTATCTTCAAACCCATAAGAAGTATTCAGGTTGACTGGTTGAAGGAAGGACTTATTTAAATTGGATTGGTCAGTTCTTGATTCTCGTTTCAAATATATCACAATGTTTTCCTTCACCGTTAAAGCAGCAAGTGATAATCAAATTCTGATCCACACATGAATTTGAAAATTAGTGGTATGGGTCGGGTTCGTACTCAGGCCCTCCAGGCAAGCGCTCAGCTGCTTTTTTATGTTTTTCTTTTTTCACATTTGAAAGTGGAACAAAAAATTATTATGAATTGAGCACTGGGGAAACCTCTGTAAATTGACATTATTCGAGAGCAACGAGACGGTTACAGTGATAAAACTGCATTTATGTTTATTGAGGGAAAATTTACAATGTCAAATAATAAGGTTGAAAAAGCAATCATGAATCTATTGGAGTGGGATAAATAATTATCTCTTATTATTATTGTATAATTGACAAAGCCATAAAACTGGAGCTACACAAAAAAAAACGACTATTTGTGATGATATAATTTTTGAAATTCCTACAACGTTAAATCAAATTAGTAATCAATTAGTAGAAACTTCACACGCGTGATGAGTATCGATATCTAATGATAATTAAATAATAAAAAATATGATTTTCTCAACTCATAATTTTAACTACATTCAGCTGATCACGGGGTAACAGCCACGCGACGCGCGAACAGTATTTTTACGTAATTAAAAACAATAAAATTGTAGTGTAATTATATCGTATCTGATAATGCTTGAAATTTATTATGTCAACCTACAAAGTTACGCGTTCCATGACTGTTGAACCCGTGATCAGCTGATTCGAATGAAATAACGAGTTTAGTAAATCATTTTTTTTTTCTTGTTTTATTATCATTAGATATCAATACCCATCACGACTGTGAAGTTTCGCCAACTAATTAGATTTAACCTTATTTAATACTAGCAGTGCTCTTGTAGCTTTGCCCGCGTAAAAAGTTTTAACATGCCCCGTATGTTTCCGTTTCCCGTCGTAGTTTTGGGAAAAGAAAAGTATTTGTGTCAAGTGCGACCTCAAGAAGATTTTTCGTAGAAACTTTAACACTCCATTTTAATTCAGTCTTTATACCGAGTTTCGACTCAATCCAGCTACGCAATAATATTCTCCCATACAAAATCCGCTCCACTTCGCAGGCTTGTAAAAATCTACAATGAAAACTTTGTTGACATAGATATCTTTGTTTTATCTCACAATAGCTTTAAAAACAGATTATTAGTAGTCTCAGTTAATATTCAATGATGTTTACTTAGTATAAGTTCCTTTACGAAATTGAAATTCAATTGATATTGTACACAGTTTTGCAAAAGGTAATCTGTGGAAACGTCGTGGATTGTACGTTAACCTAGTTGTTAAAGCTTACCTTCTTAAGTAATATATACTGTACAATAGTTTGTTTACCCAAATAAAAAAATAAAAATTATAACCCTATTGCATCCTCTTTTTGGAATAATTTTGGAAAACTAAAAGATAATTGTTTCATTACTTACTTTAAAGATTATTTTTCCCAAGTTTTGAATGAATCGATCCAGAAGAAAAGTTTTTTCATACAAACTAGATTTTATTTATGTACTTTGCTCTGTGGATGTGTATGTGTCGTCATACATAGTTATTAACTCACATTGGTGGGGGTACTATAGTAAAATGATTTTAAGGCTTGAAGGGGCTAGGTCCAGACCATAAACAGAGGAACTCTGATAAAAAGCATATTTTTTACTAAATTTGAGGAATACCTAGAGGTCTAGGTATTCTTAGACCTCTAGCAAGTAACAAAGTAAGACACGAGTAAGACGTATATTGCAGAGGTCTGCAATATACGTTTTACTCGTGTCGCGGTGCCTAATTAGACCAATATGTTTTTTTACGGCGAAACAAGCAAAGCCTGATGTTGCTTTTGCCCATAACAACTGCAATAACACCTAGGCTGTTTGCGAAATGGTACTGCAAGTTGCGTGAAATTCTTATTGTAATTTACGACTGCCTCGTTGGTCTAGTGGTCGCAAGCGTAACTGCTGAGCGTGGGGTCCTGGGTACGATTCCCGGGTCGGGCAAAGTGTTATTAGGTTTTTTCAGTAGTAAATTTTCAGTAGCAGCCCGGAGTCTGGATATGTGCCCGGTTAATGGCAATAGGCTCGCCCCCTATTACATTGCTCTTACAACATAACTGGCGTAATGTGGGTGTACTATACTCCTCTGCCTACCCCTTCGGGGAAATACAGGCGTGATGTTGTTATGTTGTTATTGTAATTTAAATGATGTTTTTTACTTTATTTTACCAATAAACCCACTAAATAATGACAATTTAAAAACAAAGGCGGTTTAATGAAAACGGTCATCTAGCTTTAGTACCAACAGTGAACCGCATATCAATGGTAATAATCCATCATAAGTGGAATTGACTTACGGCCAAAATTAATATCCAATCTATCCACGATTTACCCTACTAGAGATAGAAATTTGACATATTTTGTATGGAGCTTATGTCAAATTTCTATCTCTAGTAGGGCAAATCATGGATAGATTGGATATTAATTTTGGCCGTTAGTACATAATTTTAATAAAAGATAGGGTCCGCTTATAATGGTTTTCAAACATCAATTTGCGGTTGACTACAGAAATTCGCTAATTTATTTAGACACAAGCATCTTGAAATTTAGCCTATTATGACGGTGAAAAAAAAATACAAAGGCACAGATTTCTAAGAAAATTTCATGGCCCAGGTATTGTATCGTGTAATGATTTTAAATACGTACGTACGTACTTTTGGTATACTATTTAAAAAAGACGTGTTAGTACTATTATTACTGAGTATAATACAGCGACACGTGAAGCAAATTCTTACAAAACAGTCGATTTGTAATTTACGCTTCATTAAATTCGCATAACTGCGGAACCAAAATTGGACTCGGATTTAACAATTCAGTTATTTTTTTATCAATTCAATTTAGTTTAACGTTCCGTGTGGTGCCGGACGTAAAGAATTGCACCACCCTATATCTTCTCATGGGTGTCGTAAAAGGCGACTAAGGGATTCACCAGAGGATGGGCAGCAGCGTTCTCTGAGTATTTAACAAACGAACTGCGATCGCCAACCCGCCTGCCAAGCGTGGCGATTATAGCATATCCCCCCAAACATGACCAGTTGGCGATGCTTGGGGGAGGCCTATGTCCAGCAGTGGACGTCTTTCGGCTGAGCTGATGATGGTGATGATGGCAACGAACATTATTATTATACTTACATGTTTTACATTTGTTGCAAGAAATTATTTATTATTATTTAATGTTTCATTAGTATTTTTGTTGCTGGTTGCTGTGCAAATTTTTATTTTTCGGAATACATGATACCATGGCCACCCTAAGACCGACTCTCCCCGAATATTTAATTCTTAAATGAATCAAGCATTGACGCATGCATGTTTGGCTGTTGTATATTTTTGGCAGGGAAAGTCCCTGTATTTCCTCGATTATCCTGTTATTTTTAGTATAATGCAAAACTGAAAGTAGTTTGTTTATAATCAATAGGAGAATCTATTGGCATCGCATTTTATACTATTGTAACAAAAATGTATGTATTCAATGTTTGTATGTATTCTAAAATTTCAATAAAAACAGTGCATCAGCGGTTCGCGAATAGGTCCTTTACTTCCTCAAGTGTTTACGTCCAGGAAGTTCAGTTCAATAAGTTTGTTTACGTCAGGTAGCTAGGGTTGCCAACCTTACTATATAACATAGTATTTTACTATATTTCGGCCAGCGTACTATATACTGCAGAAGAAGTATATAGTACGCAAAAATACTACATTTCACTCGAAGGTACAATGTGCTTTGATTTTCCTGCAGGTAGATAGTACGTGGGACACTCAGAAAGTTTTGCGAAACTAAAAAAAATTGTTCTATACGTACATATATTTTTATCAAATCTTTTCAAAGTACTTTCCACCAGCCTCTATACAAAGATTCATGCGCCTAAACCAGTTTTCAAAACACTTTTTCCAGTCCGCCGCAGACACCTCGTTTACAGCCTGCTCGAACGCAGCCAGCGCATCTTCCGGCGACGAAAATTGTATCCCTTTGAGCTGATTTTTTATTTTTGGGAATAAAAAGAAGTCACACGGTGCTAGATCAGGGCTGTAAGGAGGGTGACCCAGGAGTTTGACTGGCGTGCTGTCCAGGAAGTCCCTCGTTTTGAGTGCGGTGTGCGCAGGTGCATTGTCGTGGTGGAGCAGTAGCCCGCGGAGCCCTGTGTTTGGTCGCTTGTTGCTTATAACAGAGAAAACTTCTGGCAAACATTTGGTAGTATACCATTCGGCATTAATGCTTCTTTGATCCCGTAAGGGAATCGATACCAAGTGGCCAGTCAAATTAAAAAAGCTAGCGATCAAAATCTTACCCCCGCTTCTAGATCGCTTCACTTTGGTAGGCGTTGGCTCATTTTGAAACACCCAAACAGTCGACTGGCGCTTGGTTTCTGGGTCGTATTGATAAATCCAGGACTCATCACCTGTAACGATGTCGTAAACACGCCGAGACGAGCCTGCTTCAAATTTGTTAAGCATATCACGGCACCATTCCACCCGGGCCTGCTTCTGAGCATCGGTGAGGTTGTGCGGCACCCAGCGTGATACTATCCTCCTCACGCGAAGATGGCTGTGTAGAATCTCGTGAACGCTTCCCGATCCAATCTTCAATATGTGTTGAATCTCCTGATATGTAATTCGCCTATTGTCTTGGATTAAATTTTTCACTGCTAGCACGTTTTCTTCGGTAACAGCCGTCAAAGGGCGACCGCTTCTTTCGTCATCCCCCAAAGTTGGTCGACCGCGCTTGAATTCGTTATACCAACGATACACGGTTGCCTTGGAAGGGCCTTCATCCATGAATGCCATTTGAAGTCTATCGTACGATTCATCCGGTTTCAGGCGACACTTGAAATCGTATAAAATCATAGCTCTAAAATGTTCCCGGCGCAGATCCATATTTCAGTGAGACACAATACTTTGAATTAACTCGCAAAAAATGTGGAGGGAAATTTTGAAATTGGAACTTACTTATTTTTACTTATAAATAATCATATTTTCGAAAAACATTATAACTGGCCAGTCTCCCATATATAAAAACTTTTTTTCGCAATACTTTCTGAGGGGCCTGGTATTTAGGCTTCATAAGTAATTGTCATTTCATGCAGCTTCAAGATTCAATAGCGTAGAGGAAATGAATATAAATCAAGTATTCCGTGTTCAATAGACATCATTGTATTGCCTTTGAGAACCTTAAGTGCATTTATAACCCTGTCCTACTACCTATAACAGTTTTCATTTTTATTACAACTGCAACACCACAACAAGATTTGTATTTGCAACTTACTTTATAAGCAGCTTAACATTTTGAAAAACATCCATAGTAATTACGTAAAGAGAAAAAAAAGAACTTAATCAACTGACTAAGCACACCAGTGGACATATATTATGTTCACCGGTGTGCTTAGTCCTACTAATATTATAAATGCGAAAGTATGGATATTTTAATAAAATAAAGTTTAATCGGATTAAACTTTCTTTTATTATAATGTGTGGTGATCGCGAAAACCTAAGAAATTATTTTGCATGGATATTCGTTTGTTTTTTTGTCCTTTAATCAAGCTAAAACGGCTGAAAAGATTTAGATGAATTTTGGCACACAAATAGACTATAACTCGAGTTAACATAAAGGCTACTTTTTATCGGGGGAAGATAAACAGTTCCCGAGGGATGCAAGATAACATATTTCTGGTTCTGTGATAAACCAAATTATACGCGGGCAAAGTCACGGGAACAGGCAAGTAATTTTAAAATTATTTTAGATTATACAAAAGATTAAGTTAATCAGCTTTACCAACTGTACATTTTTAATACCATTTCTTTACTTTATAATATTAAATAGATACTTATACTTTGTGACGGAAACAATTGGCGAGAGTAATGACCTTAGCAGTTATTTGCTCACGTCAGACGTTCCACGTTCATACAATATGTCGTTACATTGAATACTTACAGTTAAAATGATTACTAACTATTCAATCTACATAAAATATCTAACGGGCAAAATTAATATCCAATCTATCCACGATTTGCCCTACTAGAGATAGGAATTTGACATAAGCTCCATACAAAATGTGTCAAATTTCTATCTCTAGTAGGGTAAATCGTGGATAGATTGGATATTAATTTTGGCCGTAAATTATGATGAATATCCACCGCCCGGTGAAAACGACTGACTATGTAAAGAATGAAAGAAAACTTATTTATTTGCATCTCTGGTGATACAGATACACATAAAATACACACATAACATAACATAACATCACGCCTGTATTTCCCCGAAGGGGTAGGCAGAGGTATAATAGTACACCCACATTTCGCCAGTTATGTTATAGTCCCATGTTATAGGGGGCGAGCCTATTGCGACTGACCGGGCACAAATCCAGACTCCGGGCTGCTACTGAGAATTTCCTAATGGAAAAACCCAATAACACTTTACCCGACCCGGGAATCGAACCCAGGACCTCACGCTCAGCGATCGCGCTTGCAACCACTAGATACAAATACAGAAATAGAAACAGATAGGGTAGATACAGTCAAGTGACCTCATTGATACAGTAGGTGGCGGAGATCTCTCTGCATGGTTCATGGTTGGAAGCGAGAACGTTTAGGAAGCCGTCGTCTCCTTCTTCGAGGAGGTGATGCTCGCAAAGGAGGCGTTGGAGAGGGAGCGAGAGGCAACCACCTCTTATCCCGCAGGAGACGGACCGGGTGTCGAAGAAGGGCGAACGCCGACCTCTAGCTACCCTGCGGGCGACGGACTTGGAGTAGCCCACCGCCCGACCAGTCAAGACCCTGTGACGGTGGCGCTTCGTGTTCTGCGCGTAACAGTTGGAAGGAGGGTGTGGACGTGGCTAGGCCGCATGGCTACGCTGACTGTGTCAGCTATGCCAACTGTGCCAGCTACGCCAGCTGTGCCAGCTACGCCAGCTGTGCCAGCTACGCAAGCTGCTGGTTGGGCAGCAAACTACCCCGAGTCTGGCCTCCCGTAATTTTTTATAGAGGTTTTCTTCGCGGTCTGGGTGGTGAAGCCAAGACCCTCGGTCCCAAGAGGCGCGAGAACACTACTCAGCGGGCACTCCTGGGGTTACGAGGTCGACGGGGGCAGGAAGGACACTCCGCACGCTGCCTGCCCAGTGGCAGGGTTTCTTTCGTTACGAGATCGACGGGGGCAGGAAAGACACTCCCCACGCTGCCTGCCCAGTGGCAGGGTTCCTTTCGTTACGAGATCGACGGGGGCAGGAAAGACACTCCCCCCGCTGCCTGCCCAGTGGCAGGGTTCCCTTCATTTGTGTTCACATAAATTGACAAGAGGTTTTCAGTTATTTCAATAACACGGTGTATATATATTTAAAAAAAACTCTATTTGCCTTTTACACTCGAGAGCAATGAATCCGGATCACCAACAAAAACCTTAATATCTTGGAAACTAAGAATGATAGCTTATTTAAGAACTTAATAATAAATAGGTCTATAAAATAATAAATAGTCTGTTGTTGTTAATAAATAGTACATAACGACGACCTCTGTGGTCTAGTGGTTCGAGTGTCAGACTGCTGATAACGAGGTCGTGGGTTCGATTCCCACAGGACACAAATATTTGTGTGATGAACATAAGTGTTTGTGTTGGTCTGGGTGTGTTGCTTATGTATTATAAGTATGTATTTACAAAAAAAAAGTATATACGTATTATATCCATTGTCTAGTACCCATACCACAAGCTCTGCTTAGTTTGGGACTGGATGGTGCTGTGTAAAAATGTCCCAAAGATATTTATTTATTATTATTATTATTATTATAAAAGATTTTTTATTTGAATAAGCTGAGTGTAGTTAAATTTTTACCTTAATAAAGAATACTTCAAATGAATGCCAGGTAGATCTTACCTTGTGGTGTAGCAATAACGGACTGAAGTGGGGTTTCCCAACCTGGGGTTACACGGACTTACGGGTGCTGCTACACGCCGATCACGTCACTCGAGATAAATGCAATTACACAAATCTTTCTCGGTCACGTGATCGATCGTAAATAAAACCTTTTGGGATTGTACTTAATACTTAAAATAATATAATAATAAAAGCCTTTATTTCGGACATTTACAAAATTTCGCTTAATCTATACTGCTTAAACCAATAATTTCAAGTCCGTTCGTCTAGTGACGAAGGCCTCCTCTAACTCCCTCCATTTTTTCCTGTCCTGTGCCGTCCTAGTCCAAATTCTTCTCGGCACCCTTATGATTTCATCCTCCCATCTTCTAAATTGTCGTCCCCGCTTCCTTTTTCTGTCTCTTGGGTACCACGAGATCAAGGTCTTACTCCATTTATCGTGTCCTCTTACCGTATGTCCTGCCCATTTCCATTTTAGTTTCTTAATCTTTATCGTGATGTCTTTTATTTTAGTTATTTCCTTATCTCTGTGTTCCTGATTCTGTCACTTTTCCTTTTCCCCAGCATACTCCTTTCGCATGCATGCTCCTTCCTTTTTCATTTCTTTTGCATGCTGACAAGTTTCTAATTTTGCAGCAGGTACTTTAGTATGAGCCCACGTTTGGCAACCATATGTGAGAATTTTAGTTTTTGTTATAATTTTAGTTTCTTTGTTTTTCATAATTTCCTTGCAAGACCAATACCTCTTCCATGCATTTCCTATCCGTTTTTCTACTTCCTTTGTTGTTAAATCGTTAAAATAAACCATTTATAAATATAAAATTAATTACAAAATTGTTTCTTAATGCGATCAAACGAATGAAAAAATTACTATGTTAGGATGGCTAAAATCCTAACCATATATTTATTAATACAGTCAAATATGGGTTGGCAGTCGGATTTGATCGCAGTATGTTGTTTGTAGCAGGAAAGGAAGATGCTGTTAGCTTTGCCGTGATCTACTCGAAACAAATTATCGCCAGCATTCGAATTTCAAAATATCGTAATCCCATTTTCACTTTCGAACAGTGACATAATCGTACCACGTTTACTAGAACGAAACTCTTAAGTAAAAAAAACTTGTTTCTGCTTACCGTGAGGTCGATGGTTTCCTTTTTTGTTTTTTGCGAATGCAACCGAACAAGGCCATTAACCTCGAGCGGCGACTGCAGATAATTTCCCGTCAATGCAAAACCAGTTTTGGGTAACAAGGCACTTGTACCATTACGTCATGTCAGCAAAAAGGCTTTTTGTTGTTTTTATCCTCCTGAGACCCCCGGTATCACCAGTGATAACTTAGTTTTTTAACCGACGAAAAAAAGGAGGAGGTTCTCAATTCGACGCGTATATATATATATATATTTTTTTTTGAAAGAAAGAAATAAACACATTTATTGGACACTAATCGACAAACACATACACAACAACAATAGCAACAGAAAGACAAATAAATGTAATAATAAAATTATGACAAAAAAAGAAACAATATTAGTGACGCGCACAACATGAACACAAAAGGGTATAGCAGGGGATGGTACTAGCACGACAGTAACCAGTAGGTATTGCTCTAATTACACATAAGAAAGAGAAGAAATAGGTAACATTGCTAGGTTATTTTTTATGTTTGACCACGCATAACTTTTTACAGAGTGGTCCGATTTTGATGATTCTTTTTTTAATGGATAGGGTATATCTCGAAGTTGGTCCCATTTAAATTTCAAAATCAAAATCCACCCCTAAGGGTAGTAAAACAGGGGACGAGTGTTTGTTCACCCACTGAATTCTTACCTGTTAACTGATTCTGTTGAAACTTGACACACATAAATATAGTTCTAGACACTACGACATAATGGAGACCTGGAGTTAGATTTTAACCACAAAAAAATGAAAAATAAAACTTTTTAACAAAAAAATTGAACCGACGAAAACAGAAACTGAAAAGCGAAAAATAACTAATTATGAGTCGGTGCCAAACAACCAATTAACGAAGATCATTAAATTACTTTAAATAAATAATAAAAACAACGTCACATCAAATACAACGTGAAATTTTCAACGATAAACAATAACTTTCCAAAAATGCGTTCTCCGCTCGGCCACTTGCAACTTACACGCACTTTCCTTGTTAAAAGTTCGTTTGGCGCCGACTCATAATTAGTTATTTTTCGCTTTTCAGTTTCTGTTTTCGACGGTTCAATTTTTTTGTTAAAAAGTTTTATTAACCGCCGACCGAAATTGTTATTTGTCAAAATTTTGATCATTCTCGATGAGTGCAAGTTTGACAATTTTGCGCTAACCGACATGGCGAAGTCGCGTAAAGTTAAATGTTTTTATCTTAGTGTTTTATACTATAATCTTATAAAATACATTGTAATTTTACTCTTAATACAAATATTTAATAGAAAAGTGTAATAATTATTACTTTTTTTTTATAAATATATTATGTGTAATAACCTTGTTTTAGTCCAAAGGTATCACCTGCGGTACTATTCCTTATGCCAAGGGGAGGGGGAGGATTTTTTTGTCTTGTATTTTATTAATAATAAGAAGTACCTAGCTATAAAAAATTTCAACCTTAATTGTGGGTTATATATATATATATATATATATATATATATATATTATGTTATGTCTTTGGTCTCAGGAGGTTATGGAAAAAGTTGACGAAAAACCATAGTTTTTATTTGGAAATCAAGAGGGGAGGCTTTTGTCAACCAGTCCTTTCCTTCTGAGTTTCTTTTGAGGGGTTAATGTTATCCCATCATAACAAATACTAAGGGAGCAACCCTGAAATAGCGAAAAAAATATGCAGTTTTTCGATACAAAGTCATCGGATGTCGCTCGACTAAATTTATGAAAGCACAGATTTTTAAGGAATTTATGGAACCACTGATTTTATGACCCGAAGGAGAACCGAGTGTTGTGGCGCAATTTGGGAGAGACCTATGTCCACCAGTGGACTGCTATAGGATGAGTACGCGGCAGCAGCTACCGGCATGCCAGTGTCACCTAAATCCGTCATCTTCTTCTCTTCTCATTAATTTAGCTACAAATTCCTCTGCTAGTAACAATACGACACTATTTAATTCACTTCGAAAGCTTTAGAAAAAGTGCTGTAAAGACGTCGTCGGTAGCGTGGCGTACTGGCACGTGTATACTGCTGGCTAGTTACAGGGATCAGGGTTGTTGCTGATCCAGAATTTTATCTCATCAGCAGATGCTGATGCTGATGCTGATTTTTGACATTGATATCAGCGGATGCTGAGGTTTTTGAATTGGGAATGTGTACTGATCATGGAGAAAAGAAAGGAGTCCTTTCTGTTCTCTGGAGACTCCTTTCTGTTCTCCATGGTACTGATGAATTAATTTATATAAAAATGTAATTATAATTTATTTATATAATATATCTTTTTATAAAAATCCGATATTGGCACAAGGCAAAAAATGGTGCCTTTAAAAAAATACGGTGGTTAATCAAATCAAAATGAAGGGCAAAATAATACAATAAACGAAAGTTCTTCATGTTTTTATAGAGCCTTAGGAAAAAAAATCGCGACCCTACAGTTTTATTTACGAATGATTACGTAAAATCTGGTAAATTATGAAAAACATAACATGAACTTCGAAAATCTATTCGAGACAAAGCCGTAAAGAATAGTCCTGCACAATAACGCGAGCGAAGCGAGCGCTCTTTTTTTTAGGATTATCGAAAACGTTACTCCTTTTTAGGTGCATTTTAAAAGGAGTTTTAAGGCTTTTATTTTCATACAACAGCATTTGAGCGTTTTTTCACTGTGCTTAAGTAAACGAGAGATAAAAAATATACAAAGTTTTTGCATATAAAGAACGAAACCTTTTGAAAGTGAAATTATTTAGACTGGACCTACTTTCAGCGCACGAAAGAGCAGCGCGAAAGCAAACGCCAATATTTCTTGGTTTTAAAAAATGTAGAGCTTCTCTGACTATCGTTATGATTTGCATTCGTTAATGAAGAGGTTGATAAAAATAAAAGGCAATCCAGCTTAAATTATTTTCATCCTTGGCTTTTTATTAGCTGACTATAATAGCTCCATATTGCCCTTTGTGTTAGAACGCCTCTTTCAACTGCACTGTCTGCTGTTGATATTGGTCGTAATAGACAAGTTTGCGTTGGTTTTGCTAAAAATCAAAGGAGTGCAATGATCTGTGCTATGATTGGTCAAAACCATAAACTTATTATACTAGCGGTGGAAATACACAAACGAAACGAAAAATGTGCCATAAGCCACTTCCCCTTCGGTCGCGTTCCGGCACGAACATCAGCATCAATGTCAGCATCAATTAATGCGGATGCTGATGCTGATGCTGATGTTGAAGATGTTGCTGATGATCAGCGGATGCTGATGCTGATGCTGATATTCGCAACAACCCTGACAGGGATGCAAGTAAGAAAATTGCATGCGTGGTTACTTACAAATGTATCCATAGCGTGCCAGTTAGTTACTTGCATGTAGTTGGCATGCAAGCTACTACTCCATTTTACAGGCATAATCCGCAGTATTTTAATTGCTATGCACGTCATTTTATACCAGTAGCCTGTGGGTACGTTTTTCGGAAAAGTCGTACAGCGAACGTCGCGTCTAGTATAATAATGCCTTCAGGGTGCTGATGGGACTGCCTCGCATCTGTAGTGCATCAGGGATGTTTGCCGAAATGCAGATTGCTTTTTTGCAACATTGCGAAAAAGATTTACCTACGTCCTTGGTGCGCTGGGTGCGGGCCAGCTCCAATAGCATCCTGGGCATGATTGCAGGCAGATTAGATTGATGTCTTTTGAATCGCTGCTCTAGAAAATCTGCTGGAGTTCTGAAGCAGTGATTCAAAAATTTTCCTATTAATTTTTAATTTATATTGTATTATAATTTGTATTGATTGTATTTTAATATTACTGACATAGTTTTTAAGTAAATAATGTAGGTGCGGCACGCTATGATGGCGTTTTTGACGATTGCCTGCTTATGAAGATCCGTAAATATTGACAGCTACGTATGAAGGAACAATTGCCGTACTTTATTGTCAATTGTGATGCACTGCTACAGCAATATAATTTTCCGGTTTTCAAATCTATTATTGAAATTCTACTGTTTTTTTTAATGTATGTCACAGTATTTTTTATTAAATAGCGAATCAATAAAATGGCTAGACGTTATGTTTATTGAATAATTTGATACATTATTTACTTTATGTTTTTTGTGTGTTTTTGTCTTTATGTCTGTTGGCTTTCGGAGCGGTTTCTCTACGATTGACCACATCCATACCGTGAAGCAGCTGATGGAGAAGAGTTCAGAGTACAACCGGCCGTTGTGTTTAGCTTTCGTCGATTATGAAAAAGCATTCGACAGTGTCGAACATTGGGCCGTATTTAAATCTCTCCATCGATTCCAGATCGACGCTCGGTACGTGGAAGTTCTCAAAGCGTTGTATGATGCGGCAACAATGCAGGTCAGATTGCACAATGTAACCGAATCAATACCAATTAAGAGGGGAGTGCGTCAGGGTGACACCATTTCGCCCAAACTATTCACTGTGTTAGAAGACCTGATGAAAACATTCAAATGGGATCGAAATGGTATAAATATCAATGGTGCCTTTTTGTCGCACCTTCGGTTTGCAGATGATCTGGTCTTATGTGCCGATCCCTTGGAAGATCTTCAACGCATGGTACAAGAACTTTTCGATGCCTCCCTTCAAGTCGGTCTGAAGATGAATATGTCCAAGACAAAGGTTATGACCAATGTCTTTGGTGACTCAATCTCAATAGTTATGGTTGGGAACGAGAAGCTAGAGGTGGTTGAGCACTATGTGTATCTTGGACATATTCTATCTTTCGAAAAGAAGCATCCCAATAAAGAAATTTCCAGGAGAATACAGCTTTGGTGGGCGGCATTTGGAAAGCTGGAAGATGTCCTTCGGTCAAAGAGAATCCCTCAGTGCCTAAAAACACGTTTATTTAACCAGTGTGTCCTGTCAACTATGACTTATGGTGCCGAGATATGGACGCTTACAAAGGAGACTGTCCACCGAGTGCGAGTGGCACAACGGGCCATGGAGCGTGCTATGCTCGGCATAAATCTTCTCGACCGAGTCCGAAACACCGAGATCCGTCGTCGGACGAAAGTCTATGACGTCGGTGATAGGGCAGTTAAGCTAAAGTGGAGTTGGGCGGGACATCTGGATCGGCGTAGAGATGGCCGATGGAGTAAAGCGTTGACCGAGTGGTGGCCAAGGTCAGGTCGGAGAAACCCGGGCCGTCCGAAAGCGCGCTGGGTTGATGATATCGCCAAAGCCGCAGGAAATACCTGGATGAGGGACGCACAAGATCGAAGAGGCTGGCAAAAAAGAAAGGAGGCCTATACCCAGCAGTGGGTGATACCGGGCTAGAATGATGATGATGATGATGTAGATATTATTCATAATAGCTAGTTGGAGTTGGTCAAAGTAATGAACCTGGTCGCAATCGCAAATAATTTGAAATGTGTCACAACACTATGGGAAAATGTCAAAAACGCCGTCATAGCGTGCCGCGGGTATAAACCTTTGACTATGGAACTATTGGACTTGACATAAACGAAAAAAAACCGTGTCGATTTTTGAAATGTCCGAGACATATTATGGCCGCCTAGTAGTCTTGTTCTTTACAAAAATATAATTGTAGTACTTATCGATAGAGTTGTTTCAGAAAAATAAAATAAAAAATCCTGTCCTAAAATTCCTAATTAAAAATTAATTTCCTGTGTTAAAATGGATAATAAACGTTTTAATTCGTAGATTTTGTGGTTTTATTAACCACAACAACTCGAGACAAAAAATGGCGGATTTTCAAATAATCGCCACGCTCAGTAATTCATTTAAGAAATGTCACGGAAAACTGACGTATGAAAGTAGTGTCGTATCTTTCCTTCACATGTGGTTGTACGTATGTTAAAGAGAGAAGACTATAAATATCTTATCTGTAAAATTGCATAGACAATAATGTCGCTTCCATAGATTCCATTTTCAAAGGTATAACCTATGAGTCTTGGTTACTGGAATTAAATTAATAATAATAATATACATTTTATATGCTGCTAGTACTTACTTTACGTTTTAATCCTCTTTGGAATTTAATAGTGTTCCTTAAGTGTTTTTCGAGGTCGATCCTAAGTCGTTTAGATAATATATAATCATGATAATACCATCATCATATCATGATTACACCTTAAGGGTATTTTACCAGCCAAGTGGCGCACCCATCAGTAAAAAAAATATTACTCGCTGAATACAAATTATTATATAATTAATTAATAAATTATTAATTAATTAATTAATTATTATATTATATTTTGAATTTATCAAAAATTCTGATAGGGCGCCACTTGGTTGCTTCATTTCCCTTAATTATTTTCTTATTTTTAACGCATTTACGCATGTACCTACTAAGCCAGGAGTCGCGGGTTCAAATCATGCTCGTGAGCCATTTTTTCTTTCCACTATTTATAAATTTAGATTAAGCTTCGCATGCGTAAATGCATTAAAAATAATAAAATAATTTGTAAGGGCACATCTATACGACTTTAAATTAACTGCAAAGTTAGTCGAGTTGGTTAAGAAACACTGTTTCTTAATGAGATATCGCTGACGTCACCCAAAGACGTACCATAGTGGAGGATAATATCGATACCACGAGCAGTGTTCACGGTAGCTTAGTGGCTAAAGCACTGGCGTAATGAGCCAGGAGTCGCAGGATCGAAGCTTGCTCGTGAGCGGTTTTTTCTTTCCCCAATTTCATCATCATCATTTCAGCCGAAAGACGTCCACTGCTGGACATAGGCCTCCCCAAGCAGTTTGAGGGGATATGCCATAATCGCCACGCTTGGCAGGCGGATTGGCGATAGCATTTGGTTGGTTAAATACTCAGAGAACGCTGCTGCCCAGCCTCTGGTGAATCCCTTAGTCGTCTTTTACGACACCCATGAGAAGAGGGTAGTGCAATTATTTACGTCCGGCACCACACGGAACAATTCCACAATTTATATATTTATATCAAACCTTGCCAATTATTTTCATATGTTATTAAAAGCTATATGCATAGGTGTTTTACAGTGGCTCTGTAATAACAATGAAAATATCACATAGACATAATTAAATAATACAAAGAGCACGTAAATTCAAATTCATATTAAAAGAATCCTACTGTACAAACAGACTTTTGTATAGTCAACGTAATAATATGGATGGTAAATAACTATTATAAGCGGAACTAGCTTAGTATGCATGTTTCATACAAGACAGGATCTGCTTATACTGGTTAGACTATCAATATGCGCTTGACTGTACATATACGAAATTTTTGTAATACATTAAAATTATGTATGTATATAGCCAGTTATTTGAATAACTCAAAACCTCAGACAGTACCAACTGTTTTTTATATTGTAGAAGATATTGGTAATTTTTAACCGACGAAAACAAGGAGGAGGTTCTCAATTCGACGCGTATTTTTTTTTTTTTTATAGTTCTAGACACTACGACATAATGGACACCTGGAGTTAGATTACAACCACAAAAAAAATTAAAATAAAACTTTTTAACAAAAAATTGAACCGACGAAAACAGAAACTGAAAAGCGAAAAATAACTAATTATGAGTCGGCGCCAAACAACCGATCAACGAAGATCATTAAATTACTTTAAATAAATAATAAAAACAACGTCACATCAAATACAACGTGAAATTTTCAACGATAAACAATAACTTTCCAAAAATTCGTTCTCCGCTCGGCCACTTGCAACTTGCGCCGAGTCATAATTATTAAGTTATTTTTCGCTTTTCAGTTTCTGTTTTCGTCGGTTAATTTTTTTGTTAAAAAGTTTTATTTATGTCATACTTATTCCAACAGACGCACCCTGCTCGACCTACAGTGCACCCCCAAGGTTTTTCTCAATGCATAATAATATGACGTGTTCCGTTTACCTACGTAGACATGAGTACGACACGGAACAAAAAAAAAAACAAGGGAAGTGGCATACTGCTACCACACGCGTGGCACATTTAAGCGCAGTTGCGCAACATTACTTAACTTAACCTATATACAACGTGTATCAGAAATGCGTGGTCATATTTGAAGAGCTTATTCAGTGGATGCTATCAAACAACTTTTACTATAGGGCCAACCATGAATTCGCGAAAAAAAAACAGCTGATCCTTACATTTTGTCGAGCGACATAGATGATTTAATAGGGTTGGCCCGATAGTAAAAGTTGCTCTATGCTATGCCCTGAATAAGCTCTTAAAATATGAGGGGCTCGTAGCGAAGCAACGACTGCGCGGATTGTACGATCTGCAAGGTTAAGCTGCACTTGCCGCGGTCAGTCTGTGGATGGGTGACCGTTTCGTTACACATCGAGACCCCTCCGTGCCTCGGAGAGCACGTTAAGCTGTCGGTCCCGGTTGTCATACGAATATCTATGGCAGTCGTTACAGGTAGTCAGAAGCCTGAAAGTCTGACAACTGGTCTAACCTCCGAATGTCGGTATTACCCAGTAACTGGGTTGCGGGGGTCTGATGGCAGTGGCTCCGTGTAAAATACTGATGTTCAGCCACATCTGGCTAGACTGGAAGCCGACCCCAATATAATTGGGAAAAGGCTCGGAGGATGATGATGATGAAGCTCTTAAAATATGACCACGCATTTATGATACACGTTGTATAAGCTATGCCTCATAAAGTTTTAAAAAATCCGTTTTATGAATGTAGCTTAGAATTAAGTGCATTTGTTTCGTTTGTTTTTCTGTGTTAAATAAAGATATTTGAAGATTAAATTAATGACTCAACTTAATCACGCTTAGTTTCTCAAAAAATATCAGTTGATCCCTACATTTGTGTTCACATGAATCGACAAAATTTAGGGATTAGCTGATATTTTTTTCCCAATTTCAGGATTCGTCCATTAGTCAAACTTGTTCATACTGATCAGTAGAGGTTTTCAGTTTTTTAAATATCACGTTGTATACAGTGTGTGACTTTAACCGGTTCAGTCGTTTAGAAGTTACACAATTACTAACAGACGCACCAACGATTAGGTATATATAATAATTATAGTCACAATCAATATATTGCTAGATTATAATTATTTCTGCCTCGTTGGTCTAGTGGTTGCAAGCGCGACTGCTGAGCCTGGGGTCCTGGGTTCAATTCCCGGGTCGGGCAAAATTTTATTGGGTATTTTCATCAGGAAATTCTCAGTAGCAGCCCGGAGTCTGGATTTGTGTTCGGTCAATGCCAAAATGTGGCGAAATGTGGGTGTACTATACACCTCTCTGCCTACCCCTTCGGGGAAATACAGGCGTGATGTTATGTTATGTTATGTTATAATTATTTCTTAATAATAATTACGATATAAACGTATGAATTGTTAGTGCGAAGGTAGGACTTATCTTTATAAGTATCTAAAGATAACAAAATGCTTGTAATCTGTCTATTGTAAATAGTACAATGTATTTACTTAGAATAATTAGGCTTAGAAACGTAGAAGTCGCATGTGGAGTGAAGCTAATTCAAGATTGCCTTAAGTGGAATGTAGTAGCCAAGTGGCGCCCCCATCATAAAAAAATATATTACTCGCTGAATATATCATTTAAAAATCCGAAATCCGAAAATCCTTCTTTAACGATTGAAGTACAGGTACTGTAGTTTAATTAGAAACTATCAAGTCTCTAAATCATTGTTAGCTGTAGTTATAGATACAAAAAGTGCCAAAAGTGGCCGTTTTTCAATGTTGATGGCGCAGTGGTGTGAGAGTGGACTGTAACTTTGTAGAATGAGTAACACCTGTATTTGTTCATGAAATGGTTTAATTCCATAAAAGTACAAAATAGCGTGCGAACAGAGCAAGTGAGGTTGAAAGAAGGAGGGACGTGCATGTGTAAAATGTAAGTGTTCCACGCACAAATTATTTAATTGTTTTCATTTTGTATCTACAACTTCATCGAACTATGTGTACTCTATGTCTTATTACTCTAAGGTATTTGACTACTTACTAGAACTGATCTGAGTCTTCTGGGTGAATAGTACATTTTCAAACATTACAAAATACTAGGTTGGCGAGTTTTTTTCAGGTCGACTCGCAATCTAACTACTTACGTAGATTCTATACTTTTGTCATATAAGGAAGACTGCTCACCTTTTAGCACAAAGTATCATTGCGAGATCCATGCATTAATTTGTACAATTTTTTTTTTTTTTTTTTTTTTTTTTTTTTTTTTTTTTTTTTGAGGCTTTAGTACACCGCGGTGACTATGCCAGCCTCATAGGTACCTCTTATTATTGTTACATTATATAAAAAATACAAAACTATACTATGTACAATAAATATCAACATATATCCTCGGACCTGCTTAAAAAAACTTCTTCTAAGAATCTATATACAGCTACAGCATTTTTAGATAAAGGTTGGCGTAGAATTATGTTAATTCCACCATTATAAAAATCTGTACCAATACAACTATATAATAAATCCCTAAAATATATTTTTAATCATTCACGCTCTGACACTCGCCCCGAGAGGTCGTGCTGCTCCGCTCCGTCCTCTCGTGACGAATTAAGTGCTCGAATATTTTTCGCTACGGCTCACCGTAGCGCCCTCCGCAGTCGCCCCGCCGACTGCAGCCCGATAAGCACATTCGCTGTCTTTTTCAAGACAGCGGGCGCGCTTTTGTCTCTTTAGACAGAGTTTCGTCAAAAACGTAGTGTCCCTTCAGGAAAAAACCCACTTATTTACTGTGGTTCTCGGTGGATACCTAACGGTGATAACAAACCGAGGGGCGTTGACCCGACACGCCAGCTGCGCTCCTTAAGGGCAAAGCAAAATTGGAAGAAGCTAGGGCCAGAAGGCCTTGGGGGATCTCCTAGTCTTCCCTAGCTTACCCCCGTTTCGTCCTATCTAGCATTCTCTAGGGGTTTACACCCATTGCACACTAGAGACTTAGGGACCTGGTTGCACATTAAGACTGGCAATCAGGAGTGCAAGCTTAGGGCTCACCAGTAGGCACACAACCTCCCCGTCTATACCCGACGGGGAGGGTTTGAACACACTCCCGGGAACACCCACCCGAGGAGCAAACCCCCATGTTAGTACGCCACTAATTTTCTCCCCCTCTCGTTGTTGCTAGGCTTGGCTTAGTCACCATCTATATGATGGTGTCTGATGCCGAGTTTCTCAGCATCCTAAAAAACGTCCTCTTCAAGGACCCCACCTTTATCGCCAACTATGGCGACTTGTTTGGCAGCGCTTTTGCCGCCAAACAACCTGACGTCCCCGACTCTCCAGAGTCGCCCGATACCCCCCCGCCCCTAAGGAGGAATAGGCGCCCCGCCCGTTCCGACAGTGATGAGGAGAGGCCGAGGTCTCCGCGTGGTCCGCCTAGGCGTTCAGCCAGCCTGGACCATAAGGACCGTACCCCCTCACCTCTCCCCACCCCAGCCCCCACTCAATATCCTGATCGCTCCCCAATCCCATCAGACCAAGAGATGTCTTCGGACAGTGAGGTCAACTCAGACGAGGCCGGTGCCTTTACCACGGTAGTGGGCAAAGGTAAAAAACGCGGCCGAAAAACAAACAAGGCCGAGGCTCTCGCCTCAAAATCTTTAAAACTCTCCGAGGCAAACCCTGCCCCGGCCCCTACCCCCCGTCCCGCCTCTCACTCCTCCTCGCAGGATAACAGGCCCCCCTCCCCTCAGGAACATACCTCACCTTCCCAGAAGAAGGTGCCCATCCCGCCTCCCTTATTCATCCAGGATAAGGAATATTGGACCAGGATATCCGACTGGTGCAATCAAAATAAGATAAATTTCACTAGTGCCCGCCCCACACAGCAGGGCATTAAAGTAGTTGTCCCCACCCCCACTGATTACCGCAACCTTACCAGGTTGCTACGCGAGCGTGGTGTGTCTTTTCACACCTACGCACTCCCAGAGGACCGACTCCTTAGAGTTGTGATCCGAGGGATTCCGTCCGAAGTCAGCTGCACGGAAGTGCACGCCGACCTCGATCGTCAAGGGATCCCGGTTGCAATAACCCACCGTATGTTCCGTGGTAAGCACGGGGAACCCTATAACATGGTCCTTGTCATTTGCCACCCTGGCGAAAACGCCAAAAACATCTATAATATAAAGACCGTATGCAATTTATCAGGCATCACGGTCGAGCGCCCCCACAAGTCGAACCAGCCTGGTCAATGCCACCGTTGCCAGCTGTATGGTCACTCCCAGCGTAACTGCTACGCAAAGCCCAGGTGCGTTAAGTGCCTAGGCGATCACGGGACTACCGAGTGCGAGCGTCCCAAGGAGAGGGACCAGTGCACGGAGCCCCCTAGCTGTGTCCTTTGCCGCAAAGCCGGGCATCCAGCAAACTATCGCGGATGCCCCAAAGCCCCCAAAATGCGCAACGCCAAAACGGCAAAACGCGCCTCCGACCGCGTTGCGAGGGAAGCCCCCTCCTACGCAGCCCCCCTCCATTACCAACCACCAAACCCTAGAGGCCCACTCGGGCCCTCCCCTAACTTCCACGGCCCACTCGGGCCCAACCCCTGGTTTAAGGGTAATCAAAAGCCCCAATACCCACCTCTTCCGACCTCTCGTCTCGCGCCCCCGGCCTCAGAGCCCCCCGCGCTGATGAACTTACCCATCCCCGCACCTTCTCTCAGGCCCAAAACTGCACCAGCAGCTAAAGCCCCCCCCCCCATGAGAACCCCCCCCTCCGGTAAACTACCCCGGCCTTCTGCCGAGAGAATACCTCGAACCCCAGTCAGGGGAAACCCGTATTGACGCCTACTCTAGACTCTGGGCCTTTACCCAAGGCATCCACGAGCAGCGCCTTCAGGTACTTACCAAGTACCAAGACATCTATAGAATACTTAATTCCAATTATAATGTATAATACGGCCCCACCCAAAAGATTCAAACCCCGTTCCCTAAATTTAGGCTTCTTTAATGCCCGAGGCATTAGTGGTCAACGCGATGACATAGCTGTCTTCTTGCGTGAGCACCAACTTGACATATTACTCGTTCAAGAGTCCTTTCTCAAGCCCCACTGTCGTAATCCCAACATAGCCAATTATAGGCTGATTAGAAACGACAGAACGTACACCGCACTAGGCGGAACGCTAATCTATTACCGCAATTCTTTATATTGCATCCCCATTGATCCCCCAGAGCTAGCATGCCTGGAGGCTTCAATCTGTCGCCTAGGCATGACAGGGCACCAGCCCATCACCATAGTCTCAGCCTATAGGTCCTCAAACAAACCCGCGAGTCTGCTCGAGGACGACCTAAAATCCTTACTCGATCTTAGTAATTCTGTAATTATAGCAGGCGATCTAAACGCCAAACATTGCTCATGGAGCTGTGTCTCCAATAACACCGCTGGTGTTCAATTAGAAGCACTTAGCGACAGACTTTCCTTTGACGTCATCGCCCCGATGCGTCCCACTCACTTTCCCGACACAGTAGGGCAACGGCCCGACATCCTAGATATAGCCCTCTTAAAGCGCGTAAACCTCGGTATTCGCTCTATCGAGGTAATTCAAGAATTAGACTCAGATCACCGACCTGTGATCATTCAACTGGGTCCCCGAGGTGGTCCCTCGGATCCCGGTACTCCACCCTTAACTAAAACAATAACCGATTGGAGGAGACTAGAGGACCGCCTCAAATCTACCTCATCCCCCCAACTAGATTCAATCCCTGACTCCATCGAGACAGTCGCGGATACGGTGGCCGCGATCACCTCGCTCACCAACCATGTGCAGTCCGTAGTGGGCGAATGCTCACGGCAGGTTCCGATGCTGGATGACCAGCGTCTGAAACTGCCGGACGATGTAAATGAGTTGAGGACCGAGAGGAACGCGGCCATCCGTGCCTATGACGCTTTTCCCAACGAAGCCAACCGTGCCCATATGCGCTCTTTGCAGAATACTGTAAAAAGACGTGTAGCTCAGGTACGGGAGGATCGCTGGGACAAGGAAGTCAGCGAAATCCAACCGTCTCATTTAGCCTTCTGGGCACTTCAACGCAAACTCAAATGCGAGACCACGGCAGCTATGCCCCCCCTAAATCGACCCAATCAAAGGCCGGCCTTTGATGATGACGAAAAAGCCGAATGCTTAGCCGACAGCTTGGAGTCTCAATGCACTCTCAGTACGCTTCCCGTAAGCCAAACCCACCTTGACAAGGTTAATTCAGAAGTAGAGCGTAGGTCAGCCCTCCCCCCCCCCCAATAGATGACCCTGATGTCCCGCTCCCACCGATCACCCCTGACGAAGTTCTCTCTATAGTCAAGGATCTTAAGCCCAAAAAAGCCCCCGGCGCAGACGGCATCACCAATAAGGTGTTGAAACGTTTCCCTGCCACCCTAATCGCTCTAATGACCGTCATCTTCAATGCGGCATTTAAAAACAACATCTTTCCCCAGGCTTGGAAACAGGCTACGGTAATCGGTATTTCAAAACCGGGCAAACCAAAAGCCGAGCCGAGTAGTTACCGGCCGATTAGTCTCCTCAATGTCTTCGGTAAAATCTACGAGAAGCTTATTTATAAGCGACTCAAAGATTTCGCCGACTCAAATAAACTCCTTCCCGACGAGCAGTTTGGCTTTCGTACAAAGCACTGCTGCGTTAATCAACTGCACCGCATTGTAGAACACATCAGTGCAGGCTTCGTACGCGGTCAAATGACCGGTACTCTCTTTTTCGACGTAGCAAAGGCTTTCGATAAAGTGTGGCACAACGGCTTATTATATAAGCTGTACACTATGAATGTGCCACATCGTCTCGTGCTCATCATCCGAGACTACTTATCGAATCGTACCTTTTGCTATCGCATAGAAGGGGCTCTCTCCTCCCCCCATCCCATTCACGCCGGTGTGCCACAAGGCTCCGTGCTCTCCCCCCTACTGTTCACGCTGTACACCAGCGATATTCCAAAATGCGGTGCAGCCCGTATTGCCCTTTTCGCCGACGACACGGCAATCTATTACTCCGGCAGGAGCCATGTCGCTATTTCTCGTACCCTCCAATCCGCGGCCAACACCCTAGGTGACTGGTTCCGGAAATGGAGAATCGAAGTCAATCCCGAAAAAAGTGCAGCGGTCCTCTTCGATAAGAGACCCCTGTCACAGTATCGTAAAGAATTAAGCGTACCAGTCTCAATGTTCGGAAAACAGATCCCATGGCAACGAGAAGCCAAATACCTTGGCGTGATCCTTGACCGTAGACTGACTTTCAGACCGCATATCCGCAAGGTGAAAAACCGTGCCGCCTTCGTCCTCGGACGTCTCCACCCCCTACTCAATGCGCACAGTAAGTTGCCCACTCCTCTCAAAGTAAGGATATACACCACCTGTATCCGCCCCATACTCGCCTATGCTAGCGTTGTGTTCGCACACGTTAAGCCGGTGAGAATTCACATACTCCAAACCCTCCAAAACCGTTTCATGCGAAGGGCCGTAGGCGCCCCCTGGTACGTACGCAATGTCGACCTCCACCTAGACCTCAAACTGCCGACCATCAAGCAGTTTTTCAAGCGTGTCTCAAAACGCTATTTCGATTCCGCTCCCAAGCACCCCAACCCCTTGGTCGTGGCGGCCACCGTCTACCAGCCATCTGCTATTAGCAAAACCCGACGTCCCAGACACACACTCATTGAGCCCGATGACGCTATTACACTCCTCCAGGAGTCAGATAAAAGTACAAGCACACTCCGACGCCGTCGTCCAAAATATCGTCCCCGCCGGCGAGGACCGACGCGACACACACACAGAATCCGAGAGTCCGACTCTCGAGAAACAGAAACACATGCCGACGCAGCACCGGCTGCTGGGGGGATCAGTGGCGGGGTCCCCCTGCTGCACCCTGAGTCGAGGTCCGAGCTCCCCCCTGGGGACGCCCTCACGGTGTAAGCAACCGGAGATAATCTCGTCACGCGAGACCGGCCCTATGCTCTAGAGTAGTTCCTAGGAGCAGGCTATTGCGTAGCCACTGGTTAGGTTTTCTAGGTAGGTCTTAGCCTCGCCGGCGAGGCTTGCCGCTTCACGGCGTTTAGCACGTCACCCGATAGGGACCGAAAGTCCGCTACTTTCGAGGAAACCAATTCGATGCAGCAACGGCTGCTAGGGGGACATAGGAACTGCGGGGTCCCCCTGCAATGCCCCAGCGAGGCTCGAGCCCCCCCCTCGGGGGGCGCCCGCTTACGCGCGGTATTGATGCCGCGCGCATCTAGTTTGTAAGTATGTAGGGAAAAAACCTTCGGCGAATGGAGTCCCACATGGGACTCTCCGCCAACTAAGTCCGGTTAAGCAGAAATGGGACTTCGGTCCCACCTGCGAGAGCCCATTCGAAAAAAAAAAAAAAAAAAATATTTTTAATTTACTACGTTTTAAACGAAAGTGCGTAAATATTACATTGTCATCCAGTTCTGAGCTCATCGGGAAGTTAGTTTAAAAACTATTGCAAAATTTGTACCGAATAGACAGACAAGAAGGAAAGAAATTGGAATAGTTTCACTATTGATCTTTGGGCCCGGGATGACCTATCAGGGGAATCAGGGGGGGTTTCATAAATATTTTAAATGCAGAAAGTAAATTCATATCTTTAGGGACCAAGAATAAATAAATTAATACATTTTAATTACGCCATGATCTTTATAGATAATAATAATACTGTCCTCCAGGCCGAATTTCGGTCACGGTGACCAATCTCAACGGAGACTAGCCATCTGCGCGGGTCATATTACAGTGCACAAGTGTGTGCGCAAATACAGGTGCACTCTCTATTCTCTCACTTTTATAATCCGATGGGACGGCAATCCGACTCGACCGGAGAGAGGTCAAGCACCGGACCGACGGCTTTACGTGACGCACGAGAGTGTAGCTCCGCCAAATTCCTGATTTCACACTGCTACTGAGAAATTTCCTTGGCAGAAAATTCCCAATGACTCATTGCCCGACCCGGAAATCGAACTGCGGACCTCATGATCTGCGGTTTAAGGTTACCGATCCTTTTACTATGTGACTAACGGCAAAAATTAATATCCAATCTATCTATGATTTACCCTACTAGAGATAGGAGTTTGACATAAGTTCCATACAAAATATGTAAAATTTAACTCTGGAATCGAGAAAAAATTTAACAGTTTCCTTAGTTAGTATTAATTTGATGAACCTAAACTCTTATCTTACATTTAATTATATCTAAGAATGACTAACTCATCGAGGATATTAACCAAAACAGGTTTTATGTACGTGCTTCTTTTCATCAAATATACCATTGCATTATTTAAAATTCATAAGGATAACTTCAAACAAAAACTTGAACTCTTAAATTTTTGTAAGGTTATCCGGTTGCATTCTTATTATCCTTTGTAAATACACACATAAAATAAAATGATACAGTCGACATTAAAATAATGCTCAAAGTAATGGATGAAAATTGTATTACAAACGATTTTTTTTAAATAACATAACATAAAATCACGCCTGTATTTCCCCGTAGGGGTAGGCGGAGGTGTATTATAGTACACCCATATTTCGCCAGTTATGTTATAGTCCCATGTAATAGGGGGCGAGCCTATTGCCATTGACCGGGCACACATCCAGACTCCGGGCTCCTACTGAGAATTTCCTGATGAAAAAACCCAATAACACTTTGCCCGACCCGGGAATTGAACCCAGGACCCCACGCTCAGCAGTCGCGCTTGCGACCACTAGACCAACGAGGCAGTCTTTTTCATATTTCTCATTTTTTTATTTTCATTATTTTTGTCTTTGTAATTTTTTTTATATTTTCGAATATTGGGAATGACAAGGTCAGAATTGACTAAACTCTTTATAGAAACGTAAAAAAGTTATTAGATAATTACATAGGTGCTGCAAGGTACACACATAAGGCAAACAAACCGTAGTATAGCCACAACGAGCGAGTGGTGCGACTGACGTCAAAAACAAACGCTTCACATAGTCTGCAGTAACCCAACCATTTTCCTCGATTTGATAAACCACAAGTCCTGGCGAAGGAAAACCGATATGTACCTAGAAGCTCCGTAATCATCAACTCAGCCTATCGCAGTCCACTGCTGGACATAGGCCTCTCCCAAGTTGCGCCACAACACTCGGTCCTCTGCCTTCCGCATCCAGTCCCCACAGCCACGTTCTTCAAAGGTCCGTAAAGCTATTGAAAAAAAAAACATCATAATTTTAATAGAACAGATTTTTATAATATCCCTCAATAAATAAATTAACGAACGGAACGGCAGAACGGATAGCCGATGGGGCAGTAAAGTTCTGGAGTGGCGAACGCGTACTAGAAGGCGCAGCGTGGGTAGGCCCCCCACAAGGTGGACCGACGACCTGTTGTAGTGTGTAGCTAGCCTTACCCGTATATGTACTGTATTAGTATGTAAGCTTAGGTTAAGTGAGTACAATAAAGTGACTTGAACGTTAAACACGTCTCCTGGATTTGTCACCCATACGCCACACATTACACTGTTGAAGGTCGCGGGAATCCGCTGGATGCGGAAAGCGCAGGACCGGTCATTGTGGCGATGTTTGGGGGAGGCCTATGTCCAGCAGTGGACGTCTTTCGGCTTAAATGAAGATGATGATGATGAAATAAAATAAAACAAAAAGATGGTTGGCAGCTACCACCTGTTTGGAACCCAGTTCTAAAAGTAATCAAGTCCCAAACAGCACACTACACTGTAAAACATAATGATACTGTGGCCTCCACGAGTGACGATATTTAATTGATCGTCCGGCGCACCCTGGGCAGTCAGCCCCGCTACCAACCTGCTGACTGGCTAATCTTTTCCCCACGACATGAGCTATTACCATTATGTAGCTCATGTCGATACGAAGAAGAAGAAGAACTGTGAATGACTTTGATTAATTAAAAATTGTACGGTAGATTAAAATAATGTTTGAAACATCTGAAAAGACGCTTGTCATCTTAGTTTACCTGCGACCATGAACGCTACAAAGCTTTTGAAATGTCCGGAAAACCTATATATACGCGATGTAATCCGGTTAAACTTGGTTTATTACAAAGTGAATTATTTTAAGAATAAGAGTAGTTTTGAAAACCTATACAATGTTCATCGAATTTTGCTGTTATTTGTACACTGTTTTTGTGGGAAAATTCTCGAGTACGCACTCCACCCGAAGAGAGTAGATACAGTGTTGGACTCTTACTGACTAAAACCACCACGGTGTTTCTCTATACCATTGGCCGGGAGCATTGGATACGTTCTGTATTCGCCAACCACCCCCGACAGGTCCTGACTCACCACTAGTAGGCAAGCCAGTGCTGCCAACAACAATTTTGTAAAAAATCCGTCAAAAAATAAAATTCCCCACGATAATCATCATCATCATCATTTCAGCCGAAAGACGTCCACTGCTGGACATAGGCCTCCCCC
The DNA here is from genome assembly GCA_949699075.1 of Asteroscopus sphinx. Lineage (NCBI taxonomy): Eukaryota > Metazoa > Arthropoda > Insecta > Lepidoptera > Noctuidae > Asteroscopus > Asteroscopus sphinx. Next base: position 5,308,252 of record OX453014.1, read on the forward strand.
AAGCATCGCCACAACGACCGGTCCTGTGCCTTCCGCATCCAGCGGATTCCCGCGACCTTCACCAGGTCGTCGGTCCACCTTGTGGGGGGTCTACCCACGCTGCGCCTTCCAGTACGCGGTCGCCACTCCAGAACTTTACTGCCCCATCGGCGATAATAGCCGTAAAATATTTTAAATGACATATTTAGACGGTTTAGTTATAATCTACGATGAAAATATCACCTATAGCTTGGCAATCCGTTTTCTACTCTTTTTGGCAAGACATTGATAACCATTGAGCACCGTGGACTGCATTTAGCAATAGTACGAGCCCCTTCTCGACGTGCGGCCTGAACATCGACAGCACCCTCCTCCTGACACACAACGCTCCACCGTCACGAAATATATAACTAAAGTAGTAATTAAACTACGTACAAACGCTCGAAACGACGCAATCACGCAGTCGCACGCCTCAACAAGATCCCAAAGCGGGGAGGTTTTTTGCACTGACTGTTTTTTGTTGTTTCTTTAGTGCTTTTGCCTTATGTTTACAGTGCTTTAACTGGTCAGACTGCGGGATACCTCGATACAGTGTGCTGTAACTTGAAGAAATGTCATTTCATGTTACATGATCGAGGTATACGTAATTTTTTTAACGACTGGACTTTTGCGCGCATTATAATCAGTTATTTTATTTGCAACGGCTCGTTTGAATTCTTCGGAATCGGTTTCTATTCTATGACTAGGTATGTTGTGACACATTTCAAATTATTAGCGATTGGGACCAGGTTTATTACTTTGACCAACTCCAACTAGCTATTATGAATAATATCTACATAAGTAAATAATTTATCAAATTATTCAATAAACATAATGTCTAGCCATTTTGTTTATTCGCTATTTCATCAAATATTCTGTGACATAAATAAAAAAATTGTAGAAATAAATTGTGTTTGAATAATAGATTCGAAATACTAAAAATTATATTGCTGTGCATCACTATTGACAATATAGTACGGCAATTGTTTCTTCATACGTAGCTGTCAATATTTACGGATCTTCATGAGCAGGCAAACGTCAAAACGCTATCATAGCGTGCCGCACCTAAAGACAATGGATATAATACTTATATACTTTTTTTGTTGTAAATACATACATATAATACATAAGAAACAACCATGTATGTTACCCATGTCCGTTTGTGTACATATATGTTTCCTTCATTCAAATATTCTTTATTTAAATAGCGATATCTTCGATGTTGACCATGTGTCACGCCAAGATTAAAATATTACTGTTACATTCAAGATAGAAGGTAAAGTTTGTTCAAAAAATTGATAAAAGTACAAAATAAATATTTTTAAGTAAATGTATGTTAAATAATGTCATGTTAAGGATAGGCCGTGATACTGGTGACAATGAATAAATAGGTCATTGTCAAATAAATCACGGGTTTTATTCATTGTCGACGACAATAGAAAAGAAGTGTCACTTGACAAAGAAAGTAAATCATTGTAAGTAGTTGTAAGTTTAGAGATAGTATATAACCTAGAGTAGTAGTTATAAGCTGAACTGCTCCCGCATTAAAGGAATATTTATTTTCCGTAACCGTCACAATGTGGTAGTAAAACACAAACATGTGTTGTTTGTACTGTCTTTAAGTGGAAAATAACGGAATGTAGCCATTAGATTTTCTTGATTCGTTCCATTTTCTATGGATTTTGTCACCAGCTTAGTGACTCATCATCATCATTCTTTTCCCAATTATATTGGAGTCGGCTTCCAGTCTAGCCAGATGCGGCTGAACATCAGTATTTTACACGGAGCGACTGCCATCAGACCCCCGCAACCCAGTTACTGGGTAATACTGACATTCGGAGGTTAGACCAGTTTAGGCCAGTCCTATTTCTATGGTTGTAAGTAAATTATTAGCTAATTTCTGAACGCATAGCCAGCTGTCAATTTAGTCACGTTCAGAAATTAGATTAATGATAACAATGGAATGATAAGTTATACGACAATTTTTTTATTGCGGGGTTTAGTTGTTATTTAGGTACCAATGATCAATAGTGAAACCACAGAAATAGATAGAATGGAAAAGTGAGCAGGACGCGCGTGCCAACGCTCTGCACGATTGTGCAGTGCATTTAAAAGCCTTTCTCATTACGCCTTATGACTTGTTTCTGTAAATACTGTAACTAAAACCCGCAGAAATGCCTTAATGTGCTGTTTCTAACTGCAGAAACAAAAGCTGTAAAGTACATTTGATCAAAGTTAATTTTTTTAAATGGTGACGTCAATATCGGAGGCGTAGTTTGTTCGAAAGTTGCCACGCATGAATCGCAAGTAAAATTGTGATTACAACCATTCTATCTCTATCTATTTCTGTGAGTAAAACTATTCTAATTACTCTCGCTACATCCGTCCGTCCATCCATCCGTCCGTCTGTCTGTCACAGGGCTGTATCTTTTGAACGGAAATAGGTAGTTGGTTGAAATTTTCTCTGATTATGCGTTAATATGACTCCTATCACGACAAATAGTACTCAAACTATATGCATTTTTTTCAACGTTTTTGTTCCTGCTCTATCTTCAAAATGGTAATATAAACCAGCGTCAAACTTGGTCTGATTATAGTGCATATTATGTAGTTTAGCAAAAAATACTAAAAATAGGACAAACATAGACATATGTGGTGGTACACACGGCTACACATCAAGCTGTACATTTCCAGAATAAGCTGACCTAGCATTGTATAGGCTTTCCGCTTTTTCTTTTTTTTGAGTTTAGCAAAAATACTAAAAATAGGGCAAACATGGACGCATAGACGTATTTATTTACCTGCGTAAGAAAGAGATGCAAAAATTCGTTTTTCGTGCACGTTGCCTTCATGTATTAGGATGAACAGAACTCTCGTAATTAAATCAGTTTCTATGGGGTATTAGGTCGATGGGTGGTACGGAACCCTTACTGCGTGAGTCCAACTCGCACTTAACCGGTTTTTTTATAGTATAGGATGGCGAATAAAGTACAAAGTCAGCCTTTATGTCTCAGTATTATAGCATCCTTAAAACAGAAAGCGATTGAGTTATTCGGGTCGTCTATGTTAATCGTGTTTCTGAAACTCGTTTTAAAAGATTAGCAACGAATTAAAATTGTGCAACATCGCCTTTGTAAAATGTATAGATATTAATTCATCAAAATATAAGAAATAAAATTTGGCAATCAAATTGATTGATATGAATAGGTGTTACGAAACCTGAATTTAGATATCTTTTGAAGAATGCCGTGTGAGTTAAATGCTAGGTTAATATGAGGAGAAACTACTAAACGTGAGATGTGATGCCTGCACAAAACAAATACAGGGTGTTTTTTTTGCTATCTGTAATATTTGATGGTGCTGCAGTTTTTTGGAGAATAAAAAACTAACGAAACTTCTTTTAAACTTAATTCAATAAAAAATATTGCAATAATGTAGATAAGTCCTTGACCAAAATGTAAGAGATACATATTATAATGTGTTACGCATCCTTACCAGGTCAATGTCCTTTAGCGTGTACGTACAGCTGATCGCTCACTTTCACAAAACATTTGAAAAACAAGAGTAAATTTTTAAAAAAATAACCCTACCCATTCTCTCATTCATTCGCTTTACACATTCATATACTAATTCGCCACAGCCGATACTATATCGTATACCAAAATTTCAAATCGATTGAGCGAATGAAAGTAGCCTAGAATCCTTCACCAATTTACCCTTATTTCTCTTTCCTGCTCCATTAACAGACCCTGATCACTACTGACCGCTTCTCAGAGTGAGATGGAGAACCCTAAATACCACAAAAACAAAAAAGATGTCGTAGAACCGTCGTTTGTCGTGTGGTAGTGTAACGGTGTTATTTCTACAAAATTTGAACTAGATTGATTGATTTGATTTTTGAAACTAGGAGTGCAGTAGTAGGCAATAGACTCCAATGATGATGAATGATGAAGGGCCTCCTGAGAGTCTAACTAATACAATTTCTATTGTGTCTAACTATTTGAAAGATTCAAATAAAATATGAAAAGCTTTTCACTGGCTTAGCGACGGTAGGGACTCGGGTCAGTGACCTAACAGCTGTTACAGGTCAAAGCCCTCTGACTTTGTTGAGATTCCTGTGTTTTTCATCACCGAGTCAGGACTTTAAAGTTGGTGAGTTTGGATGCTACTACACAACAAAATGGTCCGCTGGTCTTCTTGGACCTAAAGGATCTTGGGATCCGTTGTTATACTTAACTATTAGTTATATAATAATATATACACAGTGTCACTTTTCTCGTGGTCCAAACGAAAACTATTGATAAAGGACACCAAGGGCTATCTAAAATACCCCCCCCCCCCCCATGTATGAATTCCGCCAAAAACGCCAGTTTTCGAGAAAATCAAATTTCCGTATTTGTCTCATAGTACAAAAATTGAGTTTGCGCCCAAATTATTAACACAGGACGTGCAATTTTTTCATGAATTCAAACAACTAAAAGGCCTTTAAGAAATAAAATAAAATCGTGCATATTTCATGTGGATGATATTGCGATCCTAACTTCTAGGAGGCCTAACTCAAATTTTTCACTGATGAAAAAAAATTGGAATCCACGTTAAAAACTTCTCTACTTTATTGACTACTTACAAGCCAAATTTTATCCATATATTACATAAATGTTGCGAAAGGTGGCTCCGATGGAGAAAAATGGCAAAAAACTCCATGGATACAAAACATAGGGCCTACAGGGCAATAATCAAACATGTTTATAGACACAACAAAAGTACAGATAACAGTATTTATACCAGAAAAATGTAGCATCGACCTTCAACTGATTCATGTATTGTATACCACTTAGAAACCAGCTGTACAACTACTAACATTGTTATTCAAAACAGATTTGAGCGATGTATGTTGTATTTGTCGTAGGATAATTGGACAAATCGAATCTTTACGAAAATCCTAGGATGATTGCAAAAGACCGGATGATTAGTTTTTTTTATATACTTTATTGTACACACATATACACATATAATTTTTCAAACTTTCGCGAATTTCACTCATATTGAACTATATTTACGGGACTTGTCGCGCACAATAAAATCAAAACATAACGAACATTTTGACTAACCTCGACGTTTTGGCCAAGTTGCATTGGCCGTGGTCACGAGCAGACTCTTAAGACTCCAATGCAACTTGGCCGAAACGTCGAGGTTAGTCAAAATGTTTGTTATGTTTTGATTTTATTGTGCGCGACAAGTCCCGTAAATATAGTTCAATACTTATACACATTATTGTTTCAGAAGGAAAGCTTATGTACATCGGCGAGCTTAACTCTTAAATGAGTTTTCTTACAGCAAACGTTAGAGCGATAGAGAGATGTTGATATATTAATAGAGGATATAAACAAGTGTACAACAGAATAACAAAAATTAAGACTACATTACTTCTCTAGGAAAATATTTACATAACTCCGAAAGATTTTCGTTATCATACGAGCTATTATCAGGATCATTGCAAAAATCCCAGTTTAATGATTAGAAACTTGAACGCTGATTGGTTAATCTAAGAGTCGTTTTATAACATCTTCATTCAGGTTAGTCAAGACACGACTCGAAAGACGAAGGAATGTAGCCGTAAGCCAACCAGCGCATCCGTCAGTGCATAACGTTCGTATCAGACAATCAGCGCTCATTACGTGAGCGGTTATTCGCGACTAACCTATGATAAGCCGGGTTTTTGCAATGATCCCAAAAATAGCTCGGATGATAACGAAAAACTTTCATAGATTCCAAATAATTCTTTGCAATCGTCCTTTTTCGCAAAGCTCTGATTTTTTCGATTATCCTATGACATAATTATGTATTTTAAAAAACGTGTTACTTCAGTAAAACGGTTCGGTTCGTGTTACTTTTGAATTTATTCATAAATGCAAGTATTGAAAGTAGTTTGTTCAGAATCACTGCGAGAATTTATTGATATGGTTTCATACCGTGCATACATTTTTTTATATATATCGTAGCTAAGCAACAACTGCGCGGATTGTACGATCTGCAAGGTTAAGCTGCACTTGCTGCGGTCAGTCTATGGATGGGTGACCATTTCGTTATACCTCGAAACCCCTCCGTGCCTCGGAGAGCACGTTAAGCTGTCGGTCCCGGTTGTCATACGAATATCTATGGCAGTCGTTACGGGTAGTCAGAAGCCTGAAAGTCTGACAACTTGCCTAACCTCCGAATGTCAGTATTACCCAGTAACTGGGTTGCGGGTGTCTGATGGCAGTCGCTTCGTGTAAAATACTGATGTTCAGCCGCATCTGGCTAGACTGGAAGCCGACCCCAATATAATTGGGAAAAGGCTCGGAGGATGATGAAGTTGAACGCTACAGAGTTGTCCGCAAAATTCAAAATTTCTTACGTTTTTTTGCAAATTGTAGCTCTATTTCTCGTTGTACATCGGTTGATAAAAATAAAAATAAATATTTTTTTTTATTTCACATAAATGGTGTACAGTAAACGCTTAAAAATAATAGTTATACAATTTCTCGGTATGAAGTGTTTGTTTGAACTCTGGTACCCAATGTAAGATTTATCTTGTGTTCTTGTGATATATGATTCGTGGCAGTAATAATAATATATTTACTAAATAATACTCATGAAAAATATTAACCTAGCTCTATAAGCTGTACAAGCTCGATAATAATAATTTACGATCAAATTGGAATTTCATAAAACCTCTATGAATTCGAAAAGTCAGTATTGCAGGTTGAAGTCAAACTCAAATTCTCCTGCATGAAAGACAAAGTATTTAACCGCGACATTTAAACGTTTAACTGCTGGCTGCTACTGTAAAATAATTAAGTTCTAAATAAGTCAAAAAAACCTACCAATCAAGAAACAGAAAATCCTAATACTACATTCTAATACTATAAATGTGAAAGTATGGATATTTGTTTGGTTATTTGTCCTTCAATCATGGTAAAACGGCTGAAAGGATTTGGATAAAATTTGACATACAGACAGACTATAACCGAGATTTTTTTCGTTCTGAGAAGGGTTTTTTTCTCGAGATAATAAGCACTTTCCCAGGGAGGAGTGGTAACATATTTCTATGATAAACCAAATTATAAACAAGCGACGCCGCAGGCATAGACTTAGTAAGTCATAAGCATGAAAGTCATGACTAGACTGAATGATGATACCGTCTTGTTCAAATTTAGATATTATCAAAGTTGTTTACGACTCAATTTTAAATGACTCTCTAACATTTTTTTTTGTCGATTCAGCGATAGATCTATCTATACCTGATGACTCTAAGGTCATTGATATAAATATTATAATATCCCCTTGAAAATGAACTTTAATCCGTCGTCAGATATATTGTTTTATTTTTTCTATTAAATTAAAAAAGATAAGATAAGTTTTAGATAAATAATCGTTGTTTACATAATAATTATATATCACGTTTGGTATGGTTTCCGGCAGAAGAGGCCACACCCCCTATGACGTAATTGGTTAGGCGCTCCACGGGCAACTTTAGTTGAAGCAACTTTAAATTTTTTTAAAGTTTCCGTTAACGGTGAGAAAGAAAAAAAAACATTATTTCATTCACTGCCTCGTTGGTCTAGTGGTCGCAAGCGCGACTGCTGAGCGTGAGGTCCTGGGTTCGATTCCCGGGTCGGGCAAAGTGTTATTGGGTTTTTTCATTAGGAAATTCTCAGTAGCAGCCCGGAGTATGGATTTGTGCCCGGTAAATGGCAATAGGCTCGCCCCCTATTACATGGGACTATAACATAACTGGCGAAATGTGGGTGTACTATACACCTCTGCCTACCCCTTCGTGGAAATACAGGCGTGATGTTATGTTATGTAATGTTATTTCATTCAAGTCAGTAGTCAGTACATAGTATTTTTAAGAAATATCAGATACAACTACAACTGTTTATAAAATACTTAAAAAATATGTTCGTGCGTCTCAGGCGGCCGTTGACCCCGTGATCAGCTGACTGTAGTTGAAACATCAACATCAGGAAAGTCATTATTTATTATCATTAAATATCGAGAACCATCAAGCCTGTGTATTTTTGCCAACTATTTTGATTTGACGTTGTAAATCGTGTTACAGTAGTGTGTAATATAGGTGCGGCACGCTATGATGGCGTTTTTGACGATTGCCTGCTCATGAAGATCCGTAAATATTGACAGCTACGTATGATGAAGGAACAATTGCCGTACTTTATTGTCAATAGTGATGCACTGCTACATGAACATAATTTTTCGAATTTCGAATCTATTATTCAAATTCAAATTCTATTTATTTCTACTGTTTTTTTATGTATGTCACAGAAAATTCGATTAAATAGCGAAACAAAATGGCTAGACGTTATGTTTATTGAATAATTTGATAAATTATTTTCTTTATGTAGATATTGTTCATAATAGCTAGTTGGAGTTGGTCAAAGTAATAAACGTGGTCCCAATCGCTAATAATGTGAAATGTGTCACAACCATCAGTATACAAAGTCTTTGGTCACAACACTATTGGAAAATGTCAAAAAGCCATCATAGCGTGCCGTGGTTATAGTTACTTTAGAGAGGTATAGTTGCGTATGACAGGATCGCGAAAACCACGAGGTAATAAAAAAATGTACGACTCACCTATACAGTCCACACCAGCAATGAGGAACACTGCAAGTACAGTCGGCAACATGATGCGGTGGCGTGGTCAGACGTGGTGAGGCGTGGTCAAGACAGCGCGCACGCTACTGTCCAGATTGAAGCGTTCGAGACACTTTATAGTTAATTGATTAAACATACAAAGATAAAGATACAGATATTTTATTTTGCAAATACGGGTACATGGTACATAACATGGTGGTAAACATAATAAACAAAGTTCAGCCATATTTTACCAGTTGGCAAGCAAAAAAAAAAAATAACAAGTTAATTAATGTGAGCACGACATGAACATTGTATGTATTTCAAATATTATTAGGTATACTATATAAATCATTATTAAAAGACATTATGGTGTAATAAAAAGCAAAATAAAAAATGCCAAGTCAGTAAATTAAATTAAAATCAATAAATCAATAAGTCAAATAAATAAAATTATATATATATAAATTTTTTTTTTTTTTTTTTTTTTTACAGTCTGTTATGTTTACAAGCTATAGGCGATAAATACTTAAGCCATTTTTCTGTTTGGAAATCCTCATGGCACCCCGCCCGTGCACGGCGGAGCCATCGGTAAGCCGACTAAAACAGGAACGGTGTTCCTTTAACTACCTTTGGCCGGGTCGGTATCTTTTGGTCTCTATCTCGATATGTCTAGGTTGCACGTCGGCCGCATCCTCCCCGGCAGTGCACACGGAAAACTGCGCGCCACCTACCTCTCAGGTCGCCATGACGCAGCTAGCACGCGGATGTCACAGCTACGCCAGCCGCGCCTGCCTCGCAAGTGTCGCTAGTCACGCCAGCAACACCAGCCATGCCAGCTACGCCAGCCAGCAGACTACCCTGAGTCCGCCGCCCGCATTTCATCCTCCCGTAATATTCTTCCTCTTCCTTCATCATCCTCCAATGTGCCCTCTGCTAACTTCAGAGAGATACACGGAATCACGCCCCATTGGCTCAGATCGAGCCGCTCTCCCGCGCCAGTTTATTCGCCACCGGCAATAAGATCACAAAGGATATTTATTGCCCGTACCCAGGATGCACTGGCCTAACAACTGTCGTTCCCTCCAGACGTATTCAGAAGGACTAGCAGCCGACATGCACACGTGGAGGTTTTCTGGCCAGCACCCCTAACGAGTTAAGCCTAATTGATGTTCATACTCCGGTAATACAAAACGAGCCAAAATCTTCTATGGTCTGTATTCATGTCCTGCAACTGCTATATTATACCATCAACCCATCTAACAGCTGGTCTTCCAGCGATCAGAATAACTATTGTATTTAAAATTTCAACATTTCCTCATCGATACTGGGAAAAGTATACCCGTAAGTAGTTAACAACCAAGTGTTTTCATGAACACAGAGTCGATATCGGACTTTTGACGCAGCTTCTAGTGACTGACCTACTAATTTTAGTTTACAAAATCCAAAATCGTCATCGAAACGGCTATAATGTGTAGTTTGTATTTCACTGATACCGATGAAATATATTGTTACGACGGAGGATTAAGCAGAGTGGACTGAAATACTTCAACCTCGATTTTCCTGGACTTAGAGACGTTTTCAGCAGGCTGAAATGCATTTTCAGTCCATATCAGAGGAAGCTCTATCACATACCAAAGAATATAAATTTTGAGTAAGTTACCGTTGTTTTCAGGCACCTGAAACATGTTTTCAGGCCGTTTCAGGAGTTAACAAATCTGACGCCGACATTTCCTGAAAACCAGTTTTCAGGCGTTTTCAGGACCCCTTATGGCCATTTGACACCCACTTGTAAAATTGTTGAAGAGTGAGCGAGATAGAGCTAAATCTTAGACAAGGATTGCCGAAGAACCTTCTGGAGGAGAGTGAGCAAGATAGCACTAATATAAGACAAGGATAGACGAGATTCAACAAGCTTCGAGAACATTCCATTCTAGAAGTGAGTGAGCGAGATAAAGGATAGATGAGGTTCGACGAGGTTCGAGAACTTTCTATTGCGAGAATGTGCAAGTGAGAAAGAGTTATCTTATGACAAGGATAGGTGACGTTCGAGGACTTTCTAGTACCACGACTCGCGGCGTATATAAACGGCGCAGCTCAGCGCCAGAGAGTTACTACTTCGATTCCGCTCCCAAGCACCCCAATCCCTTGGTCGTGGCGGCCACCGTCTACCAGCCATCTGCTATTAGCAAGATCCGACGTCCCAGACACACACTGATTGAACCCGATGATGCTATTACACTCCTCCAGGAGTCAGATAAAAGCACAAGCACACTCCGACGCCGTCGTCCAAGATATCGTCCCTGCCGGCGAGGACCGACGCGACACACACACAGAATCCGAGAGTCCGACTCTCGAGAAACAGAAACACGCAGCACCGGCTGCTGGGGGGACCGGTGGCGGGGTCCCCCTGCTGCACCCTGAGTCGAGGTCCGAGCTCCCCCCTGGGGACGCCCTCACGGTGTAGCAACCGGAGATAATCTCGTCACGCGAGACCGGCCCTATGCTCTAGAGTAGTTCCTAGGAGCAGGCTATTGCGTTGCCACTGTTTAGGTTTTAGGTAGGTCTTAGCCTCGCCGGCGAGGCTTGCCGCATAACGGCGTTTTAGCGCGTCACCCGATAGACCGAAAGTCCGCCACTTTCGAGGAAACCAATTCGATGCAGCAACGGTTGCTAGGGGGACATAGGATCGGCGGGGTACCCCCTGCAATGCCCCAGCGAGGTTCGAGCCCCCCCCCTTGGGGGACGCCCGCTTGCGGTATTGAAATCGCGACTTTAGTTTTTAAGTGTAGGATTAGGGAAAAACTTTCGGCGAATGGAGTCCCACATGGGACTCTCCGCCAACTTAGCCCGGTTAAGCAGAAATGGTACTTCGGTCCCACCTGCGAGAATCCAGTCGAAAAAAAAAAAGCGCCAGAGAGTTCAGTTGGACTTCAGTTTGGATCAAGCGATACAAGCGATAACATCGAAGCGATACTCGGAGCGATTTAACTAGTAACTTTGTGTGTTAATTAGCGATTCAGTGTAATTTTCTGTAATAAAGTGTTCTCTACGCAGTTAATTGACTTTCTATCCATATACGAACCCTCAGCTCGTAACAACATAATTTATTCCAATTCCTTGATTCTTCTGTGTCTTCATCAGTCGATCATCTTTTCGTTTCTTTTTTTTACAACGTTTTAACACGCTTGATTAGCTTTTATTAACTCGCTTTATTTCCTGTCTGTCTGTTCGGTACAAATTATGCAATCGATTTTTAAACTAACTTCTCGATAGGCTAGGGACTGAAACTTTAAACATAGCTCAGAACTGAATGAAAATGCAATATTTTCTCACTTTTGTTTTATATACGTGGTATATAAAATATGTTTTTGATTAATTTATTTCTTATAAAAAAGGAGCTGTTTTGAGGGGCTCGTAGCGATGCAACGACTACGCGGATTGTACGATCTGCAAGGTTAAGCTGCACTTGCCGCGGTCCGTCTGTGGATGGGTGACCGTTTCGTTACACATTGAGACCCCTCCGTGCCTCGGAGAGCACGTTAAGCTGTCGGTCCCGGTTGTCATACGAATATCTATGGCAGTCGTTACGGGTAGTCAGAAGCCTGAAAGTCTGACAACTGGTCTAACCTCCGAATGTCACTATTACCCAGTAACTGGGTTTGTGGGGGTCTGATGGCAGTCGCTCCGTGTAAATACTGATGTTCAGCCGCATCTGGCTAGACTGGAAGCCGACCCCAATATAATTGGGAAAAGGCTCGGGGATCATCATTAATTTATTTCTTATCTGTTTTCAATTTTTTTTTGTTTTTCTTTTACTTTTTTTTTCTTTTGTTTTTGCTTTCTCATATATATTATTTTTCATACATGTATGTTATGTTATGTTATATTGATTAAATTGGAGAGTACAAAAATTATAAGGTAAGACTGGCTGTAAGACTTCTGGGCTTATGTCTACCTGAACAAATTATAACAACATAACATAACATCACGCTTGTATTTGCCCGAAGGGGAAAAAAAAATTATATAGATCAGATATTCGTTTAACAACCGGAGTGGTGGTTTTACGTGTTCTTCAAGGCATAATGTGTAAAGAACATTCAATCATTGACGGAATGAAGATGGAACGTGTAGACCAATACACACGGTTTCCTACTAACCAAGAATCTCATTTTTTTTTTGTGTGATACAATACTATACCATCCTATATAACGGCACCACGCTTGAACCCCGTGGATCTAAACTTTGTAAGCAATTCCGACGCATTTCTTATCAACATATTATATTTTCATTTTATCTTGTTGTTAAAGCAAATGTGTTTTTGAAGACACGCCAGCTGCCTAATTGCGTAACTCACTCGCGATCGCATTCATTTGGATTTCAATGTTCATTGCTCCGTGTGTTTTGACAATCCGTCATATTGACAACTACGTACCACGCAATGGCACGCAATGAATATTGCTGTAATTTCAAAATGAAAGCTGATGTCAATGTGAATGCATTACACAATTACCCCACGGGTCTTTTAAGATAATGCCGCTTATAGCTCAGTAGAGATGGGGATACTTTTGTGCTTCGGGTTGTGGGTTCTTGAGACAGAAAATAATAGAAAATGAGGTCTTTCTCAATTATTTTTGTTCATGTTTTATGTTGGTAATAGGCTAGCCCCCTATTACATGGGACTATAACATAACTGGCGAAATGTGGGTGTACTATACACCTCTGCCTACCCCTTCGGGGAAATACAGGCGTGATGTTATGTTATGTTATGGTATGTTTTATGTTGAACATGATGATGCAAATAATAATTTTGTTTAACTATAAACAAAATCATCACAAAGTTAGACTTGAGATTGTTATCTACTACCCTGTGCAGCGCGACTCCGCTCGCGTGAATGTCGTTTATCGCCCATCCTTCGGGAACTGTTCATCATCCCGGGATGAAAAGTGGTCTATATATTAATCCGGGTTATGTTCTATCCGTGTGCCAAATTTCATTAAAATCCATGTAGTACTTTTGGCGTGAAAGAGTTACAAACATCCATACAAAAATCACAATCACAATCGCACAATCTTTCACGTTTATAATATTAGTAGGAAGTAGGATTTGTATGACTATGTCATATATATAGAATAGGACAAATATTTTCTGTTTTACTAAAGGCAGTACTTATTATTTTATTGCAACTTTAAATTAAAAGTGATTTTAATTCTCCCTAGCCCATTCCAACATCGGATGAAAAGACGCACTACACATCACCAATGAGTTTTTGGACACGGCCTTACAAGGTTGTAAGGGCTCGCGTTTTACCGCTACCTCACCTTATTACGTATTACTATTTTCTATTATGTGACACGTTTTTCTAGAAAAAACCTATTCACTCGTGCCTTGAAAACCACCAGATTAAATCTATCGAGAAACACAAACGCCAGCAAAGAATTCGATTCCTTGATGTTACTCATAATAAAAGTATTACCAAAAAAAATACGCATTGCGTAAAAGTGGAATATCAACTATATTAACCATTACAATCACATGACACTTTCCATCTTCAAGTCTCAGTTTGGCGAACCGACTTGCGGTACCATGTAGGCAACAGCCTCGGTGGTATTGCAGTTTTTATGGGCAAAGGTAACCGCATAACATCAGGTGGGCCTTTAGCTCGTTTCGCCATCCTATACTATAAGTTTTTTTTATTTTATGTATGTATAAGAAAGCAAGCCACACAGATTTAAAATAAAACTGGGTATAGCTCAAGCACTCCGTGCGTATAAAAACATCATAAAATATTTTGGTATAATAAGTTAATACACTTGTAAAATTTAATCATCACAATTTATTTAAGACTAGGCTAATAATGATGAAACAAACATACGAACTTTCTTTATAGTATTATATTATCTGTGACAATACTGATCTCATTATACCGCAAGTTGAAACACCTTCATAAAGTAGCAAATTATTTGCTGAAAGCTTAAAAAGGAATGAATCTGTTTACCGTGTAAAACACTGCTTGCTTATCGTGTTGAGCGAATGGTTATATATTTTTGCAACATGTTTGGTGATAGGCTGTCTGCACTAATTGCGGCATATTTAGAATTCATCATCATCATTATTTCAGCCGAAAGACGTCCACTGCTGCAAATAGGCCTCCTCACGCATGTTGGGGGGACGTGCCATGATCGCCACGCATATCAAGCGGGTTTTTTTATAGTACAGGATGGCGAAACGAGCTAAAGGCCCACCTGATGTTAAGCGGTTACCTTTGCCCATAACAACTGCAGTACCACCTAGGTTGTTGCCTAGATAGTACCGCAAGTCGGTTCACCAAACTGAGACATGAACATGGAAAGTCTCATGTGATTATAATTTCACCGGCACCCGTACCTGAAGGGTCCGAAATACAGCAATGCAAGCATCACTATTTGGCAGAGAAGTACGTACGGTGGTAGTACTTCCCCGGACGAGCTCTTTCACAAAGGAGCTCTACTACTACAAAAAAAAATACAGTTAAATACTCAGAGAACGCTGCTGCCCATCCTCTGGTGAATCCCTTAGTCGCCTTTTCCGACACCCATGAGAAGAGATAGGATGGTGCAATTCTTGATGTCCGGCACCACAGGGATCTTGAGAATTACAGTGACTTAAATCATAATTCTGGGATTTTGAATGACAGTCATAAAACGACCTTTAAATACTACATCCACTAACGTAGACTTTTTAGTGTCGAAAAGGACAAACTAACACTTCAGTCTCTTTTATTCCACCCCCTACATAACACCTTGTCAGACTGATAGGTATTAGATGCATAACTTGTTATTTTGTAAGATCAGCTTTTGTAATTCTAGTTTTTGTTTCATACACAAACTTGGCAGCTTATCGCAGTCCACTGCCGGACATAAGCCTCTCCAAAATGGCGCCACAACACTCGGTCTTCTGCCTTCCGCATCCAGTCTATCGTAGTCTTCCCCTCAGCAACTTTCATTCGGTCGTCGGTTCACCTGGCTGGCGCCCCCTAAACTGCGTTTGCTGACTCACGGTCTCCACTCAAGGAATCGTCTGCTCCAGCGGCCATCGGTCCTACGACAGACATCATTAAATCATAATGCTCATCATCACTGAAGCATAACAACTAAGCCGAAACGGCATCATAAAAATTATACTGTCCGATGCACTTTAAGTAGTCAGCCCTGCTACCAACCTGCTCTGGACTACAAGAAGTTAAGAAGAGTGGTCTATTCGCGGATCTATAGAAAGTAAACAAGGTATCGTGAGTTGAGGTCACAGGCCAAAGGGTCAGGTACCTATTCAATATTCAAATGCAGTACAATATGAGCTGCTATTATAGTTATTACTCGTATCCTCTTTAAGAATGAATGGCGCCTACGCAATGTGCACGGACCGCAAATACGGTCACGTATTGTAAACGGGGCGCAGAAATCTTAGGTAGGTCAGACACCTTACAGCCTATATGTGTACGTCTTTTCTATTCGGGCTTGTGTTTGACCGCTACCTCAAGTGCAGTTAACTCCAAATAGATAATTACGCTGTGATAACATCAAATACATTTGTATACTCAGTATACTAACTTTTTTTTAAATTTATTCTTCAATAAGTTGTTGCATGAAGAAACGATCCCACAAGAATGGTGTAATAGTACGCTAGTGCCCATCTTCAAAAATAAGGGTGATGTACAAGACTGCAACAACTATCGAGGAATAAAGCTGATAGAGAAAAGATTGCGAGAGGAGAGTGAGATCACCCAAAACCAGATGGGATTTATGCCAGGTCGTGGGACAACGGATGCCATATTTGCACTCCGCCAAATATGCGAAAAGTATAGACGTGCGCATAAGAACTTGCACATGGTGTTCGTTGACCTAGAGAAGGCGTACGACAGAGTACCCCGCGAGGTCTTGTGGTGGGCGCTGAAAGAGAAAGGTGTGCCTGCAAAGTATGTGGAGTTAATTCGTGCTATGTACAGCCAATCTAGTACCCACGTTCGGTCGGCCGCTGGCAACACCGACGAGTTCAGTGTGGCTGTAGGCTTGCACCAAGGGTCGGCTCTAAGTCCTTACCTCTTCTTGCTGATAATGGATGCTTTGACATCAGAAATCCAGGAAGAGGCACCCTGGTGCATGCTGTTTGCTGACGACATTGTCCTTGTTGGTGAAGATGGACTTGAGGTCCAGAGTAGATTGGCAAAATGGCAACAAAATCTGGAGAACGTTGGCTTGAAAATCAGCAGAACTAAAACGGAATACATGTTCTGCGATTTCGGCGGTCTTTCCGGTTTTGTTGCTATTGCACTAAATGGCGTGCCCTTACCAGTCTGCTCCGACTTTCGGTACCTCGGTTCACTTGTGCAAAGCGATGGTGAAATTGACCGGACAGTCAAGCACCGAATTAACACAGGATGGTTGAAATGGCGGCAGGTCACGGGAACTACATGTGACTCCCGAATTCCTCTTAAACTGAAGGGGAAAATATATAAGACCATGATAAGACCTGCTGTCCTGTATGGATCGGAATGTTGGGCTACGAAAGGAATTAATGAAAGGCAAGTGCATACAGCTGAGATGAGAATGTTAAGAGGAATGTGTGGTGTAACGAGAATGGATAGGATAAGGAATGAATATGTAAGAGGGAGTCTGAAAGTAGCGCCAGTGACAGAGAAGTTAAGTAGCAACAGACTATCATGGTATGGACATGTGATGAGGAGGAATGAGGAGCATGTTACGAGGAAAGTTTTAAGTATGAATGTTGATGGCTATAAGAAAAGAGGGAGACCGAAGAAAATATGGATGGATTGTGTGAAAGATGATATGAATAGAAAGAAAGTAAACACAGAGATGACGGCTGATAGAGATGTATGGAAGAAAAAAACATGCTGCGCCGACCCCAAATAAATTGGGATAAGGGCAGGAGGATGATGACTCAGTATACTAACTTTATGGATGGTGTACGTTTGACAATCAAAAGTCACATGATCCATAGGTAAACATTATTACACTGAATGACGAAAAACAGAAAGACATCCCAACACTCATACCCGATGACTTGTTTTACCAATGCATCAAAAGCCCGAATGCTTAAAATCTCGAATTTTCATAAGCCCGAAAACCCAAAAGCCCGACCCACCAAAGTCCGAACTTTTTTCTATGGTCAGAACATTTGTTTGGCCTATCATAATTTGGTAGGCATTAAATATCTACATAGAATATATAACACCATGAAAATAGTAGTAAACAGGAATAACGTATAAATTATATTAGTCTGAGCACAGATAACCCGGATTAAAATTTGGCTAATTTTTAAACAGTTCCCGAGGTATGTGCAATGATGTTTTTCTATGATAAACTGAATTATACACAGGCGAGGCAGCGTAATATGTTATGACATATATAAATAGTAAATATTTGCGAGCGACATAACTAAACGTATGCGCTACTTAAATGGTTGACATTGAATCTCAAATAAATTAATTCTATTATATTTCTACAACACATCAGAAATGGCATTATTTCCTTTATTCGTTTAATCAAAGGCATGACTTTGACCGAGCGTACGTGAAAATACGTGAAATCATTTGTTTTTTCTTGTAATATCATACCTTGTACTAGAAAGGGCTTGATGGAGTACTCGTTTCAATATTTGTCACTGATTTGACGTGACGTTTGACCTAAATGGCGTCGGGGCAATGGCCGCTATCTATTCTCAAGGTTCTGTGACAAATTGGGACAAATATCTCTTTATAAAAGTACGGAACATATTATTTCACACCATTTTTTTTTCTTTCCGTGGGGAACGTCCTCATGGACGCACTCCGCCCGGGGAAGGTGGAGCCAGTGTCGGACTCTTACCGACTAAAAACCACCATGGTGTTCCTCTACCGACCCTTGGCCGGGTGCGTGGGAAATACTCCCGTATTCGCCCAACCATCCCCGGCAGGTCCCGGCTCGCCACTGGCAGGCAAGCCCCTTCTCCCCGTGCGGCAACCACAACGGCCTCACCCTCCTCTTGACTGGCATGTGCGGAACACTACGTGCCACCGTCACGGGCCTTGACTGGTCGGGCGGCGGGCCACACCTAGGGTGGCTGGAGGTCGGCGTACGCCGTCCTACGACGCCCAGGTCGTCTCCTGCGGATGAGAAGAGAGGTCATCGCCTCTCGAACCCTCTCCGCTGCCTCCTTAGCGAGCATCACCTCCTCGCAGAAGGAGACGACGCCTTCCCAAGCGCCCTCGCTCCCGACCATAGATAGAACCACGGCTGGAAGCGAGAGATCGCTGCCGCCTACTGCAGTGTTGAGGTCACGGCGCTGCGCAGCCCAAGCTGGACACTCCGCCATTGTGTGCTGCGCCGTGTCCTCTGGGATATTATTTCACGCCTAACTTTGTCAAGACATCCTATCCTACTAATATTATAAAGTAAACGTGAAAGTTTGTGAGGATGTATGTATGGATGTTTGTTACTCTTTCACGCAAAAACTATTGAATGGATTTTAATTAAATTTGGCATACAGATAGAACATAACCCGGACTAACATATAGGCTTTTTATCCCGGGAAGTAGAACAATTTCCGAGGTATGCGCGATAAACGACATTCAAGCGGACGAAGTCACAGGCATAGGCTACTGCAAAATAATTTTCGACATTTCTTTTTAGATTTTTTTAATAGGTAAGTGGTAGGTACAGGCGACTGCATAACAGTGGTAACACTTGAATTAGTAAACCAAACTGCCTACGAAATAAAGACATTGTCAATGTCAAACTGTTGTGCACGACGTGCGTTCGACCGTACTTCCCTGTTCCAAAACGATTTAATTGAAAAACAATAATTTTTGTTAAACAAGTTTTTGTTTAATGGTTACCAAGTTGTTTGTTGATATGTTGTTAATTGTTAACATAAAACTTAATTTGAATCTTGTTAACTTGCTATACAAAAGCCTAGTCTAGTTATTTAAGACTAGCGGCCCGTCCCGGCGTCGCACGGGTGGACATCAAAATATAGCCCGTAGCCTATAAAAATATAGCCTATGTTACTGAAGGTGAATGTCTAATGGTGAAAAAAAAATTGAAATCGGCACAGTACTTTTTGAGTTTATTCATTACAAACATACAAAAATACAAATCATTCCTCTTTATAATATTAGTATAGAAGACAATAAACAAGTTTGCACTTTTCACACTTTTTAAACGTTTTAGTTGCTATGTTTTGTTTTCTACGTTATTTAAAATGAAAAGCAATTTAATTTGTGTAATCGCACATTGAACTGATTACAAAAACATTTGCTAGATGATCTCTGCGGTTTATCATTAGCGAACGAAGACCACTATTGTATTCTTGTATTTACTTGTTTTTATTATCTGTGGCAAACATGGCGGCTCAGTGTTATGGCGGGAAACGAACGTGGAGTAAACGTGAAACTGCTTCAGTAAACAAAAGAAAAGTCTGTTTTGTTTTTTTTTTTTTTGCGACTGTTTGTTTTTTATTCAAAAGAACTTAATGTCAGTTTGCCGAGGCTGCAAAATTAATTCAACAAATGTCTTATTATTTGTTTATTCAACACGCATTGCAGACGTTTAACATTTTAAAAGTATACTTTGTATGCTTACTGTATATACAGCTTGTACAAGAAAACAAGTACTTACCTAAGATTGATTTTTGTCTTGATGTAAAAATTTGGCAATCAGTTGCGTCATTTTACGTGAAGAAAATTATTGTTGTAACTAAAAATTAAGTTATAACTATAGGATCTTAGGCTGTTTGCGTTGCAGTAGGTAAGGGTTTTTTTTTTTTTTTTTTTTTTTTTTTTTTATGATTTATAGATCTGCTCTTGACCACAATCTAGACAGCTTTGTCAGGATGTGGTCGACGATGGAGCGAGCAAACCTATTAGGTGCCGATTCACTCCAGCTTTAAAGGCGTTAGGGTTATAAGTGCCCGGAAATACAGATGCCGGCAGTGAATTCCACAACTTGGCTGTGCGCATTATGAAAGAGTTCTCAAAGCGCTTGGTCCTGATAGTAGGGATTTCCACCAAATGTGGATGATATCATGCAGTGCGGCGTGTAGTCCGATGAAAGAAAGGAGATGGCGGAATAAGCTCATGGAGCTCTTGCGCACACTCTCCAAAGTACAGCCTGTAGAACACCGACAAACAAGCAACTGTGCGTCTATGGGCTAAGCTTTGTAGCTTAGATTTTGCTAACAGTTCATCACCAATTAACCTCTCAGCTCTGCGTTGAATCGGTTATTTGTAATTTACCTACCAACAAAAATTTCACACTGCATCTTGGCTGTTTTTAATAACATAACATAACATCACGTATTTCCCCGAAGGGGTAGGCAGAGCTGTAATGGTACACCCACATTTCGCCAGTTATGTTATAGTCCCATGTAATAGGGGGCGAGCCTATTGTCATTGACCGGGCACAAATCCAGACTCCGGGCTGCTACTGAGTATTTCCTAATGAAAAAACCCAATAACATTTTGCCCGACCTGAATCGAACCCAGGACCTCACGCTCAGCAGTCGCGCTTGCAACCACTAGACCAACGAGGCAGTCAGTCAGTGTTTAGTAACTAATAGGTAATCTGTGATAATAGCGCACATAAAAGGTGTCCCAAAAGTGACCCTGTCTACGTTGGGCGGTGTCTAAAATATGTACGTAAGCTATACTTTGCGACGATGCAAAACTACCATTCTGTAAAACTAAGCTTGGAAAGTGATTCTTCTAGTGGTACCACTAGAAGAGTAACGAGTGACGTACATCATCAAATTGGGTACCTAATAAAGCGCAAATCACATACAAGGCGGAAAAAGTCAAACAATAAAACGCAAACCACACACAGAGCGGGTGCGGGACGGGCGCGGGTCGGGTCGGGAGTTTCAGTATATTAAAAAGTACTCTGTGGTCGGGAGTACGGCGAATTTAGACGACAT
This sequence comes from Asteroscopus sphinx, assembly GCA_949699075.1. NCBI lineage: Eukaryota > Metazoa > Arthropoda > Insecta > Lepidoptera > Noctuidae > Asteroscopus > Asteroscopus sphinx. The sequence goes on from OX453014.1 coordinate 5,329,856, forward strand.
CACATGAAATGCGGGCGCGGCTCGGGCGCGTGTCGGGCCCGCGGCAGTCGGAGCGCGGGAGCCGCGCATGTCTTCCGTCAGTACAGACAGAGCGTGGGCCGCGCTCCACACAATGCGGGTCCGACCCACGCCCATCCCGCACCCGCTCTGTGTGTGGTTTGCGCTTTATTGTTTGTCTTTTATATTATTATAAGGTCTTACTTTAATAATGGCAAATATTTAAATTGGCGAATCTACTCATCATACCCAACAACATTTATTATGCGATCAATCTTGAAATCGCGAAAAAAATATCAGATGTTCAGTATATTTGTGAACACTAATGTAGGGATCAGCTGATATTTTTTTCGCGATTTCAGGGTTGTTCCCATAGTAAAGTTGTTGGGTATGATGAGGAAATTCGCCACTTTAAATATTTTTCAATGTACCCTTATTTTACATGTTAGTCCTAAGTTTAATAATGTTATTGGTGTACAATAAAGAATATTCTATCTATCTATCTATCTATCCATTGTTAAAGCAAGACCTTATACAGGGTAATTGAAAAAAATACGCGAAATCTCTTAACACTAACATTGTATTATGTATATGATCCTGAACCATGTTTTTTCTACGACTTTTCATAATTCAAAACGTTTTTTGCTACAATATATGAAAATACTCTACTCTTTATAAAAATAATTACTCTGTACCGTGCATATTCTAGACGGCCGGGGTCGCGTCGGTGGGGGCTTCGCGGCTAGTACAAGCCGAGGGCAGCGGACGTCTTGCGGCTGAAATGATGGTGATGAGGTATCGTAACAGACAGTACCAGGCTTGCGGCATAATATGCTATAGTATACGCAAATTTTACACAACACAATTTTTTTTCAATTACTCTGTATAACAAACAATGAATACCCAAAAAAGTACCCAATCTGATGAAGATTTTTCTTGATTATAAGTCTGCTTACCATTGAGAGTTAATAGGCATAAATAATTTAATTGTAATTAATGTGTATTTTAATGATTATTGTAATCTTTATCCGTTGTAAACTTGTGTAAACATTACAACAATGATTTGAAATAATTATCGGTCATATAGATAAACTGTATTGCTGTACGGCGGAGATAACAAAATAATCTAGTTATCATTGTAATTAATTTATCCAGTAGTTATTTTATACTGTTAAGTAAGAAAGGGTATTTAGGTAAATAACGTAGTGGTGTAATGTTCCTCTGTTTATACCTGCAACTTGTAATTTAAATAACTGAAAACCCCTTAAGGGGTCATTGTACTGATCAGTATGAACAACTTTTAATAATGGACCAATCCACAAATCGCGAAAAAATATATCAGTTGTTCCCTTCATTTTATCGAGTTATGCGAACATAAATGAAACGGGCAGCAGATTTTTTTTCGCTATTTCAGGGTTGGTCTCATAGTAAAAGTTGTTCATAATGACGAGTACATAAGCCCTTGGTTCGATTCACGGAAAATCACGACATATCTGCTAGGCCAGGATGCTTACGGAAAAGTTCATCGATAAGACATCTATAAGATTTTCGCATTAGTAACTTACACCACAATTAAATTCAAGTGAAGCAGGCGAATGCACGCCACTGGGTGTACTATCACACCTCTGCCTACCCCTTCGGGGAAATACAGGCGTGATGTTATGTTATGTGTTATGTTAATACAAAAGAAACACCCAGACCAATACATACACTTAGGTTCATCACATAAATATTTGTGTCCTGTGGAAATCAAACCCCCTCGTGATTAGCAGTCTGACACAAATGTACAAGCAGAAAGTATTATTTTATTTTATTATATATATATACAAATCTTGTTTACATTAAGAGACTATTTGCTATTTTGACTTGGTAGAGACAGTTTACATACGACATTAATTTGTTATCATTCGAACAAATTATTTTTTTGGGGCGTAAACGTGTCGCGGAGATTTCAACCGTTTGAATAGTATGGAGTAGGTTCCAAATTACTGTTGAGTTTCTAAAAATAAATCCTAAAAATCTTTTAAATAAAAATTAATTATGAATTGTAACTTGCCCCGTTGCCACGTCCTCACAGAAGCTGAGAGTCTGACTCTCGATAAATCCATCCATCTCATTAGTTATGGCCGACGCGGAAATCGAACCCAGGACCTCACGATCTGCGGTTGAACTGAACACGTCACCGCTAGACCTAGTTAAAAAGCTAGTTAGCTAGTTGAAAACCTAGTTCTTTTATGAGACTCCTGTACTCCGACGTTATTCAAGATTTAGGCCGTATTACAGAAAGTTCCTTAAGCGTTGATCACTGTTTAAAACTAGTTTTGAGTTGGGATTTAATTTTAGAACATGCCTCAAGCAGAGATTTATTGATCACAGTTAAGCCGAGTTTAGCTTTATTTTATACTGTCACCTGTTTCGGTATCTGAGCAGAGATTTGATCTGTAATCACTAGTGTGGTCCAGACTACGCTTAAGTAGAGATTTGTGTGCTATTTCAGGTCAAATTCGTGTGTTATATTGTTGAATTAAAGTTTATAATTACCGTATTGGACTAAGACCAATACTCAAGTAAAGATTGTATCCTTAAGTAGTGATCAGATGATTGAAGTTTAAACTGTACTTGAGGAACGTTCTGTAATACGGGCCTAAGTGCTTCAATCTAGATAATAAGGTCCACTATTTTTTTATTTTTTTATTGTAATTCACAAAACTGATGTACAATCTTATGATCTAATGGAGTTATCTGGGTAGCAGGACGACAACAAGCAGCACTTTATTTGAATCTGGTATCAAACTAGTTAAAACTTATCTAATAAGCGTTAATTAATTTGTCAGTTTACGGCGAAGAAAGTAGGTCTGCCCCCCTAGCCAAGTTGACAATCTACAATCGTCAACGCTAATAGAAAACAATCAAAATGTATGGGAATGACGTATCTCAACGAAAAAGTCATTCGTTGTCAATTTGGTTAGGGGGGCTGTGCTCTGTACCAACCAAAAAGCAACAACTTTTTAATAAAATTATATTTGAATAGAAGCCGTGTCCACTAATAGTGTGCTCCACTCAAGCTACTCAGGCGCATGTGCGTGATGCGTGTGTCGTAGAAGGGGCGTGCGTGTGGCACGTGCGTGCAAGCACAGAGCCGTATTCGTTTCATAATCTTTGAAATAATTCGAATCACTCTAATGTTATAAGTGCGAGTCCTACTGGCTTTCCTTTAGGAATTGCTTAAATACAGATCAACGACATATCTATGCTAATTTATTGTTCTAAACTACAAAAAAATAAAGTAAATTAAGTTAAAAGTTGTTAAATTGTTTTATTTTATTAACGTGCGATCTCAGCTATTTTAAGATTTTTAGGTACTTACGGCTTCCCTTCTGAAAATATTCACCTTTCGCTACTGGTACCTCCTATAATTGGTCGCTGCACACTAGATAAATACTCGATATTATACCTAAAAGATGTTGATCTGTAATCGTGCCATATTTCTAGATCTGATGAAAAATAATGTGCAAGGTCACCCAAAAATACTTACTAAATTTTCTACGATTATTTAATACCTACATTTTCACTTAGAAACATAGCGAAGGTTCGAGAATAAATCCCGAACGACTCGGAAAATAAGTCATCGGCGGCATTGTCAAAGGGTGGAAATACCTGCAAATTGTTTTGGTGGTAACGCACGCATCGTTTTTGTGTCGCACGCGACACACGGCGGGAATTTGTTTGTTTACACATAGATATTTACAAAAAAATATTTTTTTTTGGTTTTGATCATTTTACTGATTCGTGTTCAGTATCAGTGGTATAGTCACCTCCTTAAATATGGCACGAATACAGATCAACATGTTGTATAGGACGACATACGAGGAAGCAGCCTCAGAAATTTTATGATAAATGGTTTAAGAGATGGGCGTTCAATATTTCTTGTTAGACTTCCAATTAAACGTAGTTATTTAAGTTCTCTGTGCGTTCCATTTGAACTCAAATTGGAATAATAATGACGAATTGCTTGGTTATTAAAAAATGCCTTCCTAATTCGTCTCTGTACAAATCTCTATTATAAACAGCTGATAGCGATGATTTTACTTTGACAGACGGGTGTGGCCGTGTGGTGTGGTTCTTGTTTTTTATTACTATTACTACTCGTATTATCACTTTGTCAAATTACTGATTGCATAAATGTGTCTAATTACATATAATTTGTTTAACTCTGATGGATGACGCAACTTTTGATAAGGCTATAAGAGAGATGTTATTAATATACTTGTGTTCGATTTGTTTACATTTGATATTGCAATATTACACCCCATACACGTCCGTGTGGTGCCGGACGTAAAGAATTGCACCACCCTCCCTCATCTCATGGGTGTCGTAAAAGGCGACTAAGGGATTCACCAGAGGATGGGCAGCAGCGTTCTCTGAGTATTTAAACAACCAACTGCGATCGCCAACCCGCCTGCCAAGCGTGGCATATGGCATTATGTCATATGGGAGAGGCCTTTGTCCAGCAGTGGACGTTTTTCGGCTGGAATGATGATGATGACACCCCATTAACATAAGTTTAAATTCCAATATTACATTTCTAAAAACATAACATGGTGGCCATGGTAGCCGGGGCTGTCAAAAATAGAGATTTAAATTCTACATTAAACAAATTCGTTTGAGTTCTTATTTTAACAATATTTGAAGTGGGAACTTTCAAATTATATTTTTATTTGGATCGTAGTTTCTATGGCTGATAAGAAGCAAAAACGTTAGCTAGGGCTGACGCTTCACTGCACGCACGGCAGTGCAGTTACGGTACCAAGAATTTGCACCTTTCTGCGTAAGTACGGTCACGTCACGATCCTTCCCGGTGGTACATTTTGTCGAAAAAATCCCTTGAACGAATCCTACTACATTATACGTAGCTAAGGCCGCTGCCATTGAACATTAAAGTGCATGCGATTTTAACCTTAGTGGTGGTTGACCGGAAATATTTCTGACCGTACCTACTGTGACAGAGTAAGGATGTTAATATTTACTTTATACTGAGCTACTGTAAAATCAAGGGAGCGCGCGCACTGTGGATAAAAATTCACATTCAATTCTGTGCGTCACTAGCTACAGAGATATTGCGGTGAAAATCACACGAGAATGCAGTGCTAGTACAACAAACCGCGTATCAATCACTGTGGAGTGGTATCAATGGTTACAAAACCGTTGTAAGAGGAACTGGCTTCATTTGCAAGTTTCATAGTAGATAAGCTCTTCTTATACTGGTTAAGTTACCACCGATATTTATGCGCTACACTGTACAAAGAGACAAAACGTTACAGTTTTGATGACACGGTTGTCACCATCTCAATCAATCAACCAATCAACTCAGCCTATCGCAGTCCACTGCTGGACATAGGCCTCATTATACACAAATGGGAAAGTATTGAAAATGTTCAAATAAAGAAACCAATTTCACATACCAATTTTATTAAAATCCTTCTTTTTCATACGAAGCTTGTATATTGATCTAATTACATCGAATTTCTAACTTGCATATACATAACTTTTATACATTTATTATGATTTTTACATATAGGTATTTTTTATTTGACTGGCTCCGACCCAGTTAGTTGAATATCAGGGTCTCTATTTTGATAAAACATATTTTATTAGGCTTGAAACATAATGAAAAAAAACTGAAATTTATATAACTAATTTATATAACTAACATGTAATTTCCATTAAACTAAATCGACAACCCTAAGGTGAAAAATACAAAATAAGACTAAATTTAAAAAAATATGTAAGGGGTACCTTTATACAATAATTTTAATCTATACATTAATGGCGTAGCATTTTTAAATACCTAGCTTTATTAAATTATGTATAGTCTTATTTCACATGAGTATGTGTCAGCCCCTTAAGTTTTCTGTATAATTATGATTGTTTTGGAACACTATTATTTATTATACTATTGACTTCTACACTGGCTTACAATATTATTATGGTAATACTATTGAAAATACAATACCAAATCTACCCATTTCTATTAGATGCATAATATACATGGCATAAATACATTATTATTATTACATAATAATATGATAGATTTCATAATCATAACATGACATAAAATATTGAATAATTTTCTCATCACATAAAAACTTGTTGAATTTAATTCAATATTTTTTTATTAATTGATAAATAATTTTGTACTATTATTACAATTTCAAAATATTTAGGTATGTAATTATGTAATAAATAAAATTATTTTTGTTTATCTTTTAAATATAATAAATATACTTTGGTTTTAAAATATTATGTTCTCAATAAGTTAAAATTGACCTTTTCAAAATGATTATTATTTTATTGTCATAAAATGGTTTTAAGATAAAATATACACTTAAATAAATATATACTTTAGATTATTTCTAGGTTTTTTTTTATGATTTTAGAACTTAGTTACCTATAACATCTGACTGAGTAAAAACAAAGCAATTTTTTTTTTATAGTATCGATGTTTAATAAAAAATATACTTTGTTGTACATAAAGTCAAATACTTGCTTACTTAATGATAAAAAGAAACCATTACTTATATATTTTTGTTTTTATAAGTAAGGTTTACAAAATAGGAGGTTTGTAAATCGAAACACAAAAAAAAAAAAATTTATTTACGCAAAACGACAGACAGATTTATTGATTTCAGTAACACCTTCGCCACAAATAAAGTAAAATGATCTTTCAACGTTTTAGTATGAAAATTTATATTTTGAATGTATATCTGTCAGTTATGCAACATATTTGAAGAGCTTATTCAAGGGATGCTATCGAACAACTTTTACTATGGGACAACCCTTAAATCGCGAAAAAATAAACACCTGATATGATGACATTTTGTCGAGCGATATCGCTGATTTAGTCCCAGGGTTGGTCCCAGTCGTTTTTAGTAAAAGTTATTCTTTCCATGAATGAGCTCTTCAAATATGACCACGCATTTCTGATACACGTTGTATAACTAATATTAAATCATTCTCTTTTCCATTTTTTTTTACCCCAAAATAAACCAATTTATCAGTTTTTGTCATAAATTTTTAAGTGATTTTAATTAGACTTATAAGAATTATATAATGTACCTAAATTATAACTTGGCCTACTGTACGACAACAACTGGGCAAGTAAGTACAGTAAGTAAGTACAGTAGGCAGCTGTTAAATGAATAAATAAATAAATAAATATCTAAATAATAATTTTGGATACGGCTACGATGATCTTAAAATCTTAATTTTTTTTTTCTTTAAAATGTTGTCATAGTCTTTAAGAGCTTAGCAAAATGTAGAAATTTACTATTTCGTTATTATTATAATAAGTACCCTTTTCGCTTGATTTTGGTAAAATTTCTCTATTTAATTAATTTTACAATTAAATAAAATCACCTTAGCAATTACTTGTCTAGTTCTATAAATATTTTTTCTTCGATTCCTCATAACATTAATGAACTCGGTTATCATTTGGCTCATCGTTTTATTCAGTCAATCTCCACTTTTTGGAAGACTAACGGAAACCATTCAGTAGACATTACACATTCATTTTTTTTCTCTAAATCTACCTACACAAATTCAAACAACGTGTATACGTATGATTCTAGAATTTTCGATTTATTTAACTGTTTTTACAAAAAATATTGACACAACCGAATATTTGTTATTAACTACACTTGAGAGCAATTAATACGGGTCACAAACATGAACCATAATAATATCTCGCAATTAAGAATAATAAATAAAATTAAGATCAATTATATAAAACTAAATTTAAAAAATAAATAATTTAATTATATAATTATAATAATTATAATTATATTTATTTATTTAATTTTTTTTTTAATTTATTAAAAAAATTTTTGACTGCCTCGTTGGTCTAGTGGTTGCAAGCGCGACTGCTGAGCGTGGGGTTCTGGATTCGATTCCCGGGTCGGGCAAAGTGTTATTGGGTTTTTTCATTAGGAAAATTCTCAGTAGCAGCCCGGAGTCTGGATTTGTGCCCGGTCAATGGCAATAGGCTCGCCCCCTATTACATGGGACTATAACATAACTGGCGAAATGTGGGTGTACTAATACACCTCTGCCTACCCCTTCGGGGAAATACAGGCGTGATGTTATGTTGTTTAAATTTAAAAATTTCGTAGTAAATAGGTATATTAAATAATGAATAAATAGTATATTGTTGTTAATAGTCTATAAAATAATTTTAATTTGAATAAGCTATCATTCTTAGTTTCAGAGATAATAAAGTTTATGTTGATGACCCAGATTCATTGCACCCCCAGTGTATTAGATTTTGTTTGTTGTTTATGTAGATACTTAGTCGATATATTTCATCTATTTGCTTCTAAAACGTAATTTTACGGATTGCAAACACATTTAAAGACTTTTTACACTATCTTTAATCACAAAAGCATAACACTGACACGACACGTGACGTACTATATTATTTGAAGTGTGTAATAAATCTTTATAACTTTATTTTTTTCAATTGATATTAATTTATTTATTTTATTTGGGAAGTTTGGGTCTTTCCATATTTTAATAGTAATTAGGAACCTAATTAGTGGCCCAATAAAAATAATATTTGACAAATAGAATTACCGCAGTCAACCCTGCTTCCCGTAAGGCGAAAAACAAATGAAAAAAACATAAAAAACGTTATTATTATTTTTATGTATCTATTAAGCGTTTATTATTATTTTATTTTCTTCAGTAAGTAAAATATTACTTAGACATAGTTAACATGTTTGAACGGAAATTGCACAAGTCTTTGTTTGATAAAATAATCGACACTTTAAGAACTTTTATGCCTTGTTGTAGGGCCACCCATACAATAAGTTTGACACTATTAAAATTAGTAAAACAAAAATTTGTTATTTTCTCTCAACTCTTATTTTAAAAAGCACATATATGGAGTTTTTTGCCGGCTATTCTTTATAAGATCTACCTTTTGGAAACGTGTACCTAGTTTTGACGTTTCATAAAAACAAGGATCTAAAAAAAATATTTAAAAAAAAACCCCGAATTTTGTAATGGATTATATTATTGAACTAGGTATTTAAAGACGGGTTGCCATTGCCAACCTGTCGTCAAAGTTTCAATTCATAATCATAATCATAAACTTTATTTATAAACGTATGAGTACTGACTGCCTCGTTGGTCTAGTGGTTGCAAGCGCGACTGCTGAGCGTGAGGTCCTGGGTTCAATTCCCGGGTCGGGCAAAGTGTTATTGGGTTTTTTCATTAGGAAATTCTCAGTAGCAGCTCAGAGTCTGGATTTGTGCCCGGTTAATGGCAATAGGCTCGCCCCCTATTACATGGGACTTACAACATAACTGGCGAAATGTGGGTGTACTATACTCCTCTGCCTATCCCTTCGGGGAAATACAGGCGTGATGTTATGTTATGTTATGTTGTATGAGTACGTAATTGTACCAAGTTTCAAGATAAGTTTGCGAGTGAAATCGTGTGAAACTTACCAATAACAATATTTTTTGTGTCAATATAAGAGCAATGTATTTTATTTTAAAACAGTTACAGACGTAGAAAAATAAATTATTTCTGAGTCAGTTGTATTGTGTTAATTTTAATTTGCTGTTTTTTCTTACTGTACAGTAATAAAATAATGATAATATTGCATAATTATTATTATCATGTTTGTATTTTTTCTAGTAGGAATAAATCATTAATTTAAAAATAAATTTATTATTATTTTACTATTAAATAAATTAAAATTAAAAGCGGTTAATCTTGTTATCTTAACATACAACACGAAATGTAATCTTAAGGCCTTATTCACATGTAGCCATAAATAACAAAAAATAGCTATGACACACACCGAAATTACAAATCAGTAGGTACTACACATTTAAATATCGTAACCATTTTCAACATTACTTGCGAAAAAAGAATCGCAAAACGCGACAATTTAATCGCAACTAACCAGTATGCAGCAACACCGACAAATCATAATAATATAATAATTATAAGATTAAGTAAAATTAGCTGGCGAAACTTTGCTGTCGCATTTGATTTCTGTTACTAATTATATTTGTGTGATCCTATTACATGTTGGAACGAAGTTCCTTAAGGAGCTTGCGGTAGGTGTGATTCGGGAGAAAATGTAGCGTCACGTCACGCTAAGATTTGCGTTATACCCATAAAGTACATTGAATATACGGACATAGAGTTGTCAGCTGACCTCACCTTTAAGCGTCATTTGGTGGGTAGCGTCAAATTTACAGCTAACCATGGTATAATAAGATGTTTCACCATGTATTCTTTTCCCGCAATGACAGCGTGATGCCTCCAAGCTACGTCACGATCAGTGCTGCCATTGATTGATATCTTCAATATGCTTAAGAAGATTTTTGTTCATAATGAACATAAAATAAATTCCTAACTAGCCTAACTATTTGATATCTCGTGTTATTCATCTAATTAGTGAATAAAGGACACTATATTAAATTACTAGTTAAAAAGTGATTCTTTATTGAAGAAAGTAAATGAAAAAATGCATTTTGCTCGGGTAATTTATTTTCACAAAGTGGCAGCACATCAAACTGACAAGTGTCACGCTAACAGCCCGCTATTGGCTCCACGGCCGATGACGTAGTACGGAGGCAATCACGTGACCTAGCTGTCACGGGAAGAGACTACCTGGTGTTATTATACCATGCAGCTAACTATTAAATAAAGTATACAAAAGACACATGTTTTAACTGGAGATTGAACCTGGGCTCTGTGGTTTCTCGGTCTGACGCATTATGTTTCCTGCCATCATCTATGCTTGTATTGTAGTTGCGAAATTTAGCATTATAAGGAACCGGTCGAAAAATATGAATTTTAAGGATAACTTCGTCGCACGTTTTTTTAGGAATTGAAAAATTTTAATAACCATAAAACGTGCGTCCACCGCCCACTGCGCTATGCGAGTTAGTAATATTTTAATTCCGAAATAAATTATAACAAAAATTAATCATGCATTTCATTAAACCTAACAATTATTACTTATCGTAGTAAAGTTTTGACAACTGATTTAATAACCCTTTACAATAATAGTTTATCTTAACCATAAACCTGAAACCCCCTGTAAATAAAATAACGAATATTAGCATTTGGCTCAACGATACATACTGGGTGTAAGGGGAACGCTTCCGAAAACGAAGATAGGTGCTGGTGATTACTGATACGAAACCACGAAAAAAAAAATGCGATTCTTTTTTTAGATTTTTTCATATATATTTTTTTGCATTTTTCATACATAACCAGCTTTGGGCAGTTAAATAACACTCATACATAATGAAAACTGTAAACAAATAATTAAAAAATCTAAAACAAGAATCGCATTTTTTTTCGTGGTTTCGTATCAGTTACCGCCAGAACTATCACCTATCTTCGTTTTCGGAAGCGTTTCCCTGACACCCTGTATAGTTGACCGTACTTATCATTATAAAGGACTTTCACTATAGGACCACCGCTGAAAACGCCAAAAATAAAACTTAACAAAAAATTTAACCGACGAAAACAGAAAGTCAAAAGCGAAAAATAAAATGAAGCTTTTAGTCTTAATTACTATTTTCCAAATTAAACTAATGTAAATAACTAATAATGAGTCGGCGCCAAACAAACAAGCAAAGTGAGTGCGAGTTGCAAGTGGTCGAGCGGAGAACGCATATTTGGAAAGTTATTGTTTATCGTTGAAAATTTCACGTTGTATTTCATGTTATGTTGTTTTTATTATTTATTTAAAGTAATTTAATGATCTTAGTTGATTGTTCGTTTGGCGCCGACTCATAATTAGTTATTTACATTAGTTTAGTTAGGAAAAGACTATAAAAGCTTAATTTTATTTTTCGCTTTTCACTTTCTGTTTTCGTCGGTTCAATTTTTTTGTTAAAAAGTAGAATTTTTTAATTTTTTTTTGTGGCTAAAATCTAACTCCTGGTCTCCATTATGTTGTAGTGTCTAGAAGTACATTTAAGTGTGCCAAGTTTCAACAGAATCGATTAACAGGTAAGAATCAGTGGGTGAACAAGCACTCATCCCCTGTTTTCCTACCCTTAGGGGTGAATTTTGATTTTGAAATTTAAATGGGACCAACTTTGAGATATACCCTAACCATTTAAAAAAGAATCATTAAAATCGGACTACTCTGTAAAAAGTTATGCGTGGTCATACAAAAAAAAAAGATACGCGATTTGTGTTCATACAAATCGACAAAATGTAGGGATCGGCTGATTTCTTGTCGAAAAATTTCAGGGTTGGTCCCATTATAAAGTAGTTTATAATGATGACCCCATCACAGGTTTATGTTAAAGAAAAACTAATGTTGTATAATGCGATAAATTAAGCGGTAATTTAATCGCAAATGCGATAAAATAATCGCACTTTGTCTTTTATCAAAATGTGTGCGGGAAACTGAAATAAGGGTACGTATACACTGCCACCAAGCGCGTTCTATAAAATAATCCACTTTAGCAACACGTCTGTTCGTTTAGGACTAGATCAGAGTTTCTTTCCCCCCGTACCGTTGGAGGTACGAGTATGGGCACTGGCTTCCGGGAGGTTCTCTCTTCGGCCGGTGGTCTGCATACTAGTTTTTCGATGTCAGTATTGTCACGAACTCTGTAAAACAAAAGTTTAAATATTAGTACTAGACACTATCAGATACCGAAGAACCGGAGTGACCGACTTAGCTTGTAGGATGGGTCGATTTCACATAAAATTGGGTACCACGAATGATTTTACACTAATGAGATCATGACAAATGAAATCTAAATCACGCTAATGGTATGCATATTTTTACTGGTTTACAAAGTATGTTTAGCCATATTTATATTGATGAAGATTACTGTTAACAAATTGTGATAATTTTATTAATTTGTTATTGCGATGTCAAAGGTTTTAATATTGGTCATAAGAAGAAACTTGCATTTTTAACTAATAAATATAAGCATATAATTAGTGTGATTTGGATATCATTGGTGTCACGATCACATTAGTGTAACTTCATTCGTAGGCTATGAAACTGCCCCATTAGTAAGCTGAAGTGGCAGTGGGCTGGCCATGTCTGTCGAAGGACCGATGGCCACTGGAGCAGACGAGTCCTTGAGTGGAGACCACGAATCGGCAAACGCAGTGTAGGACACCCCCCAGCCAGGTGGACTGACGACCTGATGAAAGTAGCTGGGGGGGACTGGATGCGGAAGGCAGAGGATCGAGTGTGGTGGCGCAATTTGAGAGAGGCCTATGTCCAGCAGTGGACTGCGATAGGCTGAGTTGATTGATTGATTGACTATCAGATTGCCTTTGTTTTTTATACTATTTTGTTCCAGAGAGAAAATACCCGTGAATACAATGTGTGATTGAAATTGGCAACCTCTTAAGGAGTCATTGTACTCATCAGTATAAACAACTTTTATTATGGGACCAATCCAGAAATAGCGAAAAAATATCAACCGTTGCCTACATTTTGTCAAGTTATGCGAACATATGGAACAAATGGTTTATTCTACTATGTTCACCTGGGTGAAATCACCTGGATGAACAAAGTGGAATTTATGGTTTCTTTATTTCACCTCGGAATCATTGCACCTAGGTGTTATCACCTAGGTGAACAGAGGCAACTATTTTTATTATTCTTGTGGACTTTAATCACCCACATACAATATGCTAAAACAACTATCAAATCAAAGCGAACTTAAAATATCACTCGTCGAATTTTGGTTTGTAAGGAATGATATTTCACACCAACAAATAACATTTATAAAGAAACTAAAATAATGAACATCATTCAGTTATATACTTATAACACATGTATTTTAATCCGAAAGGCTCTAAACAAAAGTATCCGTACTAACATATCTTTCACCAAACTAAAACAGATTACCCAACGTAGCACTCGCCGAGCTAGTTTCTTGGTTTTACCAAAAATTAGAACCAACTATGGCAAAAAAACTATAACTTATGAAGGAGCAAATAATAATAATAATAATAACAAATCTATAATAAAATACCCTCACGTATTAAAAATCTAAGCTCATTTAATGCATTCAAAACTGAGCTAGCACTATATGTAATTTCAGACAACTCTTTTGTAATTTGTATTGAATGCACTGAATGGGTATACCACAATTCTTGAAAAAATTAAAACATTTTTATATTCGACGAACTAAACCATCATAGCTTAAGTTAATATTGTTCTCAAGTAAGTGACTTTGTGTTTTTATTGAGAATAAATTTCTTTAAACCTAATTCAACACCTAATTAACCAATTGGTTATATCCGGAATTCCGGACCCCCTCGCCAAATATTGTTTCAATAAATTGATACTTTGATTAAATTATATTCTATGAAAAGTAAGTTCGGTGTAACTTTATTTTATGAACTGAGACAAAATCGAATCGTTTTTTCGATGAAACGTTTTTCGATTAACAGGTGATGAATTGAAAATTATCCTATTTTATACAATATTTTTTTAATAGTTTTCTGCCAAATGAAATTCGATATAAAAAGTTTCAGTAAAATGATCGCTAACCGTCTAATTTACATTAAATTGAATTAAATAATAAATTGGCATTGATTTGAATGTTGTTTTGCCATGTTTTATGTGGGTGATTAAAGTTCACAAGAATAATAAAAATAGTTGCCCCTGTTCACCTGGGTGATTTAGTTCCAAGGTGAACAAATGACACCAATTATGTTGAATCACTTCACCTAGGTGATATCACCTAGGTGCAATGATTCCGAGGTGAAATAAAGAAACCATAAATTCCACTTTGTTCACCCAGGTGAACATAGTGGAATAAACCTTAGCAATGTTGTCTTTCTTTGGCCAACTGCCAGGTATTTTTTATTTTTTTATTTATCTAATAAGTAGTATGCCATGTAACTCACCATCGTAATTGACCATGCCGTCTCCATCGAGGTCCGCCTCACGGATCATATCGTCGACCTCCTCCTCGCTGAGCCGCTCGCCCAGGTTGGTCATCACGTGACGGAGTTCCACCGATGATATCAGACCGTCGTTGTTCTTATCAAATACCCTGGAATTGAAAATGGTGGTGTTTTAGGTTCAAAGAAAAGGCCATTCAATCCAAGTAGGTTGAAGACGACCAAAATGATTATGTCAAGAAACTGTAAACATCTATGAAATACATCTGCTAAGGTCTGAGTCAATGACTTTTTCCTCGCTTTGTTACTTCTTCATTATATCTATTTCTTGTTCATGTATACCTATCCTTTCTTTTGTATGTGTCTCAGTTGTATCAAATAGATAATTTTCTTTCTTTCTTTTTTCTTTGAGTATGCAATTTCTTCTTTATCAATCAATCATATTTTAAAAGTACAGAATTGTTACCAGGCGCGATATCTAGTCTCGAAAACGTCCTAATTGGGACGTTTTGCTATTAGTCCGCATCAAGCAACCGGCAAGACAAGGCGCCGAGCTTGACCAGTGACATAAAAAAACAATGTCGTCGTGTGTGTAATGTCATAAAGTGTACTTATTATGACGCGAAAGTAAAAAAAACAAAAGGGGATCTCATACCATACCGTAATGTGTGCTGCCGCTGCGTACGGAACATTTTTTTCGTTTGTTTTGTTAGGGTATAACAAATCTATACTATTTAATATCATTGTCATCAATTCTATATTTATTTGTTTTTTTTCATCGTTATTTCTGTTTTGTTTTTATGCTATACGATCTGTGCAAGCCAAAATAATTATTTTTCTTTCTTTATTTCTTTCATGGACTAGTTTACAGAGTAATATTGCAGAGATGATAAGGTGGATTTGTGCATTATTTATAATCAGTTACGTTATCTACTTTTCATTTACCTACTGAGATTAATATCCCTTGCTAAATGATGTAGGTACAGACGGAATTACAAGTTACACAAAATGTATAGTAAATAAATGCATGTTTCTTAATACAACTCCCGTTTTCACCCAACACCTCGAGAATTTTAAAAGTCACTCCACTCACATCATCATCATCATCATTTCAGCCAAAAGACGTCCACTGCTGGACATAGGCCTCCCCCAAGCATATGTTGGGGGGATATGCCATAATCGCCACGCTTGGCAGGCGGGTTGGCGATCGCAGTAGGTGGGGTAAATACTCAGAGAACGCTGCTACCCATCCTCTGGTGAATTCCTTAGTCGCCTTTTACGACACCAATGAGAAGATATAGGGTGGTGCAATTCTTTACGTCCGGTAACACACGGAACAAGATTAATATCCCTTGCTAAATGATGTACGGAATTATAAGTTACACAAAATGGATAGTAAATAAATGCATGTTTCTTAATACGACTCCCGTTATCACCCAACACCTCAAAAATTTTAAAAGCCACTCCACTCACATATGTAGCCATATTTACTGCACTACAACCGAACTATCTCTGACGTACTGGATGACATCCAAACCTGAATCACGCTATCAAAGTTTAGGGTGCAGTTAGCATACCAGGCCCCTCAGAAAGTATTGCGAAAAAAAGTTTTTATATATGGGAGACTGGCCAGTTATAATGTTTTTCGAAAATATGATTATTTATAAGTAAAAATAAGTAAGTTCCAATTTCAAAATTTCCCTCCACATTTTTTGCGAGTTAATTCAAAGTATTGTGTCTCACTGAAATATGGATCTGCGCCGGGAACATTTTAGAGCTATGATTTTATACGATTTCAAGTGTCGCCTGAAACCGGATGAATCGTACGATAGACTTCAAATGGCATTCATGGATGAAGGCCCTTCCAAGGCAACCGTGTATCGTTGGTATAACGAATTCAAGCGCGGTCGACCAACTTTGGGGGATGACGAAAGAAGCGGTCGCCCTTTGACGGCTGTTACCGAAGAAAACGTGCTAGCAGTGAAAAATTTAATCCAAGACAATAGGCGAATTACATATCAGGAGATTCAACACATATTGAAGATTGGATCGGGAAGCGTTCACGAGATTCTACACAGCCATCTTCGCGTGAGGAGGATAGTATCACGCTGGGTGCCGCACAACCTCACCGATGCTCAGAAGCAGGCCCGGGTGGAATGGTGCCGTGATATGCTTAACAAATTTGAAGCAGGCTCGTCTCGGCGTGTTTACGACATCGTTACAGGTGATGAGTCCTGGATTTATCAATACGACCCAGAAACCAAGCGCCAGTCGACTGTTTGGGTGTTTCAAAATGAGCCAACGCCTACCAAAGTGAAGCGATCTAGAAGCGGGGGTAAGATTTTGATCGCTAGCTTTTTTAATTTGACTGGCCACTTGGTATCAATTCCCTTACGGGATCAAAGAAGCATTAATGCCGAATGGTATACTACCAAATGTTTGCCAGAAGTTTTCTCTGTTATAAGCAACAAGCGACCAAACACAGGGCTCCGCGGGCTACTGCTCCACCACGACAATGCACCTGCGCACACCGCACTCAAAACGAGGGACTTCCTGGACAGCACGCCAGTCAAACTCCTGGGTCACCCTCCTTACAGCCCTGATCTAGCACCGTGTGACTTCTTTTTATTCCCAAAAATAAAAAATCAGCTCAAAGGGATACAATTTTCGTCGCCGGAAGATGCGCTGGCTGCGTTCGAGCAGGCTGTAAACGAGGTGTCTGCGGCGGACTGGAAAAAGTGTTTTGAAAACTGGTTTAGGCGCATGAATCTTTGTATAGAGGCTGGTGGAAAGTACTTTGAAAAGATTTGATAAAAATATATGTACGTATAGAACAATTTTTTTTAGTTTCGCAAAACTTTCTGAGTGTCCCACGTATTACGAACGCTCGACATCAACCGTTGGGCCGCAGCCCGCCAGGCAAAAAGACTCAGCCTGGTTGGACGATCCTCCCTTTGTATTAAAGGGTACCTTATTCCTCCACAAGAATAAAAAAAAAACACTAATAGAGAAAGAAACAGTGGTATACCTGAAAGCCTCTCTAAGCTCGTCCTCTCCATCAGACCCACGCATCTTCTTGGACATCATTTGGAGAAATTCATTGAACTCGATGGTACCATTGCCGTCTTGATCCACTTCCTTCACCATGTCTCGAAGCTCTGTCTCTGAAATACACAGAGTTTCATTTGAACGAAATGGCTAAAACATTATGAGTTAAAGGTCGCTCTTGTAATCATCCCGAATCGAAAGGAATGGCGCAAACACTAATGCTGCTATGAGCCTATGAAATCGTAAAAATGTTGTTTTTGCGTTACGTAAGCCGTTTGCGGGGGCCGTGGACGTGGGCTGTGATGATCACCCCAGCATACACTTTCGGGGCACAACCGTTGCATCTGGACCAAAACATGGACGATAAAAGAACGCTTGTGTAAAAATATCCCTAAGAATGAATTTTGAGTATATTGCTAGTACTTCGCCATGCAAGTAACGTTAAATACACTGAGGTAACCACTGAAAATATTGCGGAAATTATTGACGGCTGTGAGACTCCGGTCAGGCCATGTCCCAGTCCCACTAAACAGTTTTGGATTTATGATGGGCAAAGTTGAATCTCTTAACTGTGTTATCTCTTAAACATTTTGGCTGAATGCCGGCCTGTTAAAGCTCAAAAACGTCACACTTTCATTATAATAGTATTCTGATTTCACACAACGACATTTCATCATCATCATTTCAGCTGAAATACGTCCACTGCTGGACATAGACCTCCCCAAAAAGGGGGGTTTATGAAAAAATCGCCACGCTTAGCGAACGTAGATATACTATAAAAATATACCCATATTATCCTTGACACTGTGTTTTATCTGACAAAGTGAAAGTAATATCGTCGTAAATTATATTAGTCGCCTATACGTGGGAAGTTTTCTGAGAGATAACTCTTACCTAAATCCTAAATGTATAGGGTAAGCTAAGAATTGAGGTATTTTGTAATTAGGTTTTTTTGCACATGATGCCAAAAAATTGGCGAAATAGCATGTATTTTTCTTCCAAAAAAAATATTATCTAATTTATACGTAACTGCAGCGGCCGGCAATAAAGGCAGGACGTACGTGAAAATACATACATTACGTGAGTCAATCAATGCCTGGTCGCGGCTAAGGCTTGTATAGTACTTTTCTCAAATAATGCGCGGAAATTCAAACTCAATAGTACGGTCGACCGCACGTCGGTGGTTACACTTTGACAATAGCAGCATCTTTATTTTGTAAGCAGTAAGGGCGGTTTTCAAATTGATGTGTTACCACTGTCATGCAGTCGACTGTACCAACTCATTTCGTCTAATTAAATTAAAAATAGGGTCCCGTTTGGCACCCTTCGGGTACGGAACCCTAATTAAACAGCTCTGTTTGCAAGCCGGTTCGAAATTTAAATAGAATCTTAATAAGTTACCTCCTTGGTTACCATATTTTGGAGAAAAAAGTTCGTTCCATTTTTAAATTACACGATAGATATGAGTTTTTATTTTTTATTATTTGGCCGGTAAACAGGACAGATATGGATTTTCATACTAACATTTCCGGCTGACTGTTCACAGTTTTTCTTAGTGTAAAACTATTAAAACCTTTTTCAAATGCGAGTCGATTAACACCCATAATTTCGACCTCCCGGTTCATCGGCGCCGTGGCTTAGTTGGTTAAAGCGCCTGTCTAGTAAACAGGAGATCGTGAGTTCGAATCTCGCCGGGGCCTGATGTGACTTTTTGCATTGTGTACAGCGTAAATAGTAATCAAACTTGCATCAAAAGTTATTGTTTTCATTTAAAGAACATAGGTAGGTAATAAAATGTATAATTTACGTGGGCCATTGACTCACACTTACACATTTGGCAAAGTTTCTGTGATAGCATATAGCATCAACCGTGTAAACAACAAGATTATCAACATTATACATAGTACAGAAATACATACAACAAAGTAATTAATTACCATTTAAAATAGAATAACACTTTCACATGTTTGGCAAAGTTTCCGTGAAAACATTAATATTATAAACAAGAAGGGGTCATTGTACCTACTTATAATTACGAACAACGTTTACCATGGGACCAATCCTAAAATCACGAAATAAAAATCAGCTGATCCTTACATTTTGTCGATTTATGTGAACACAAATGTAGAGATCAGCTGAGTTTTGTCAGATACTACTGTTGGGTAATGTCAATTAATCGCTATTTCCACCCTCTCTACCTTTAGAACTAATCAGCAAACCCCTACACCATTGGTTCCCAACAAGTGCAGCACGCCCCTCGTTTGGGGCTTAGACTGACCCAGGCTTCAAAAATACACACATATTATCACGCCTGTTTCCCATTGGGGTAGGCAGAGACAATGGATTGGATTCTGACAAACCTCAAAAATAAAGTGTATATTTATAATAATTCATGTTTTTATTTATTTATTCACAATTTTTGTAATACCATAACAGAACTCATTCCAAGGGGATGTTACAAAACTTGGTATTAGAAAAAAAATCTTCATGCCCACAACTCTGAGGTAGCACTCTGTATGTAACCAAATCAAGCAAGCAAAAGGGGGCGTATAATTTGGAGCAGGCATGCATAGTAAAAGGTTGGGAATCCCTGCCCTAGATTGTTAGAGTGAAATTTTACAACTGAGCTCGTGATTAACGTGGAATAATTTTGTAATTTTTTTTTTTCATTATATGTACACTCCAAAGAAATAAAAAATAATTATGTTATTGAAGTGGAAAAGGCGCGTGAACTTGTCGCCACGTACAGGTGTCTCGTAGGACACCAGTGTGCGAATCGTTTGCTTGAAAATCAGTTCTGTTTTGGACGCAGAGTCACTAAAATTGTATTTTGCAGCATATCTAACAGCGGTTTGTTTTTAGGCTTAATTTATTTTGCATTGAATGCTAGAAACATGGTGGCGTAATAGATGACATTTCGATAACCTCATTTGACGAATTCTGTGGTCTAGTGGTTCGATTCCCACAGGACACAAATATATTTGAAATTGCAGCTCTCCAAATCCACAAAGACTCTATTAACAAGGGCTAATTTCCAAATTCGACCGGATCTGACCTAATTTCGAACTCCCGGGGTCCGAGTATCGGAGCCGGTCAGGTAATCCGCTTTTTAAAACTTCGCCGATCCCCCAATAAAATGTTATGATGGTATTGGGGAATATGGCAATAAAGTGAAGTATTAAAATGGATTTACGATTGACATAAGCGATCGTTAGCGCATTTGAATGCAAAGCATTTGATGTGTTAGTTTGGACTCCATGATAATTCTATATACGGGGACAGCATTTAAAAATTTCGCAATCATCAGATGTAAAGAAACAATGAATAAGGAGGCCTTGAACTTTTGGCATTGGCAAGTAATTAAACCTTTTTAAGAACATACCTGAAGGTCTTTGTCCAAGTGACCGCATGACGACTCCAAGCTCAGCCATCGTGATTGTTCCATCTTCATCCTTGTCAAACAGCATGAACGCTTCCTTGAATTCTGTTGTAAAATTTAAACAAGAAAATATTAGTTATTCAGGCGGCCTGGCCCGCACTACTGTGACAAGTCTATGTGTCATGAATTTTGAATTTGTGAAATGTATCAAGTGTGACACTTGATACATTTTGCAAATTCAAAATTGCATATCTCACAAATACATTGTTGTGTGACTGTGATCATTTCAGCCGAAAGAAGTTCACTGCTGGACATAGGCTTCCCCCAAAAGGGGGGGACCTATATGCGATAATCGCCACGCCTGGCAGGTGCGTTGACGCGGGTTGGGGTTGGGTTGGGTTGTGACGCCCAGTGCCGGTTTTTGGACTGTGGGGGCTATCCAGCCGATCCTTGAGGAATGGGTACGGAGGCGACATGGAACATTGTCCTTCCGTCTGGTGCAGGTTTTGTCGGGGCATGGTTGCTTCGGCAAATAACTGCATAAAGTGGCGAGACGGGAGGCAACTCCCATGTGCCACCAGTGCGACTGTAGTGAGGACACGGCCCTTCATACCCTTGCATACTGTCCTGCTTGGGTGGTGCGGCGCCGTGCTCTCACTACAGTAATCGGGGGAGACCTCTCGCTGCCAGCGGTGGTTAAGGCCATGGCTGACAGTGTGGAGGCGTGGGAGGCGGTCGCATCCTTCTGTGAGGAGGTTATCTCACAGAAGGAAGCGGCGGAGCGGGTCAGAGAAGAAGACTCCTTCGCTGATCCAATCCGCCGCAAGAGGACGGGTCGGCGTAGGCGGCTTTACGCCGGACTGATACCGCCCTAACAGAGGCCAGCGGACGATAGACTGGGGAGTCAGTCATCCGCATTGCACGGCCTTTGAGTTGTGGTGATGTCCCAAGTGTGCCCGGACATCGCCTCAAGAGCGTCATTATAGGAAGAGGGACCCGAAAAAGGGCTACGCTGGATGGGTCGCAAATGCCATGCATTGCAGTTCTCGCGGCTCATCCACCAAGGCGAGAGTAGGTACACGGCGGAGTTTTTAGTGGGTGCGAGCCCCACATAACCACGCTACCTCCCCGGGTGGCGTGACATGCGATAGGCATTTTCTCCGCCTCAAAAAAAAAAAAATAAAAATGGGTTAGGTTGTGATTGTCATAGAGGTGACAGACTTATAGAGTGATGCAGTTATATCGATGTAGATAGGACATTGTAGAAGTATGTTTCAATCACATGGGAGTTTTTTAAGAGTCATGCTGATCTTTAGGTAAACATAATAATTGTCACAGTCAAGTGTTTTGAGATTCTTTGATTCAAATATTTGGCAAAAATAATACGACGTAGAATGTAAAACTTTTTACCTAAGTATCTGTAACAAGCTCTTTTGGAACATTTTTTATATGGTTACGTCTTCCATTAAGTATGAAAATAAATATGTTTGTTTACCTGCTACTTGTTCTTCGGTGAGGCCATATTCTGACTGAAATTATAAAAAATAATCTAATTAGGTTCATATACAAGGTGTGGTTTGCAATAAAGTGAATGTAAGAAAAATGTCCGACCAAATTTGGATCACAGCGGCCAATCTCAACGGAGACTGGCCATGTGCGAGGAATATTATAGTACACAAGTGTGTGCAAACACAG
Organism: Asteroscopus sphinx; assembly: GCA_949699075.1. NCBI lineage: Eukaryota > Metazoa > Arthropoda > Insecta > Lepidoptera > Noctuidae > Asteroscopus > Asteroscopus sphinx. Next base: position 5,352,897 of record OX453014.1, read on the forward strand.
ATGCACTACTCATTCTAATAATCCGATGGGACGGCAATCCGACACGACCGGAGAGAGATCAGGCTTAGGACCGACCCCGTCGGCTTTACGTGCTCTCCGAGGCACGAAGGCAGCTGTCCTCCATTCTTTATATCTCCAATAGCAAGTCACTGACTGATTCTCGGCCACTATGATCCAGCTAGCAGCCCCTTGCGAAGAACGTCACTCTACCTGAGTTTGTCAAAGCCTACGTGGTAATTCAGCTTGTAATCTATTATTTGGCGTAGGTTTCTTGTGAGAATACAGTCATCATCATCATCATTTCAGCCGAAAGGCGTCCACTGCTGGACATAGGCCTCTCCCAAGCATCGCCACAACGACCGGTCCCGCGCCTTCTGCATCCAGCGGATTCCCGCGACCTTCACCAGGTCGTCGGTCCACCTTGTGAAGGGCCTACCCACGCAGCGCCTTCCAGTACGCGGTCGCCACTCCAGAGCTTTACTGCCCCATCAGCCATCTGTTCTGCGAGCAATGTGCCCCGCCCACTGCCACTTAAGTTTGGCAATTCTTCGGACACACGCAGTTATACAGTAATTTTAACAAATCGTGACCTAGGTAATCTAGTCTGAGCTAGGCCTTCTCCAAAATTTACAAAACGTGCCGTAGGAATCATGGTTCTATTAAGGCCTTTGGCCATTACAGAGAAGACCTTGTTATATTTGGCCATGACCGTGTGCAGGTTATGTTGACATGGGAGCAAACTGGATGTTATATGGTTTTGTATAATATCAGAAGTTATTAGGTACGTACAGACACTTGACGTATCGCCAGATCACTGGTGAGTCTCCTCAGTCTTCTGTATTCTTTGTTATAAATATCTTCAGTGGGTTTTGGTTTCATTGCCGCCATTTTTTTATTGTTTCACCTATATATTTGACTACCTATTTAGATTACAGATATTATATTCTAAGAGGATGCGAGACCTGCAAATATTAGACGAATCTTGTTCAGGAGAACTGCCTATTCTGCTGATGATGCTGACAAGCACCTGAATTTAGACGGTGGAATGCAATAAATATAATAATTTTGAGGAATTTTGACGCGAAATTTTGTAATCCTTATTCTTAATAATGTATTAATATTAATTTTGTATAGGTATTTTTAATTACGTTCTCATTACATCATACTTTAATATGATAAGAATGCAATGCTAATAATTATTCATTATCATAATTTCAGCCGAAAGACGTCCACTGCTGGACATGGCCTTCCCTAATAGGGCCCCCCAATATGCCATAATCGCCACGCTTAGCAGGCGGGTTTGCGATCGCAGTGGTTCAGAGAACACTGCTGCCCATCCTCTGGTGAATCCCTTAGTCGCCTTTTACGACACCGATGAGAAGAGATAAGGGTGGTGCAATTCTTTACGTCCGGCACGACTCGGAACCGAAACGGAATGTGCTAATACTAGTCCAATATTCAACTAACTAGACAATTCATGACTATTTTGAAAATTTCATCGATATGTAAAAACTTTTTAGTTTTTACAAAACTCTAGCAACGGCAGCCTTTTCTTTTGTTTAACGTGCTCTACAAAATAGTTATACTTTTTTTTAAGCAATGCTATCGATTCTCGTGTACATCGCACTTAAACACTGAAGAAAAATATATGCAACGAAAGTATTTGCTTACATCAACTGCCAAGTTTAATTTATCAGACATTTCCAAAGTACAAACTCATGAAAAGATGGGATCTACTTATTCTAGTGGAACAGAAGCACGAGGATACTTCTCTAAATTATTTTTGAACATCATTGACGCTTTTTATCAAACAGTGTCATTTTTATTCAAGGTTTTGTCGCGTGTTCTACATTCAACTTATATTATTTTTCTTTATTTGTTATGAGTTAACAACTTTCAAGACAAAAAAGAAATACGAAATATTTTCTTAAAATTGTGCAAATTAAAAAAAATGTGGTCGCGTCATGTTTTCATGTTAAATTACATTAAACTATTTCTCTAAATAAGACCATGTTATAGGGCTTCTTTTTGCACTAATTTTAACGTCAGTGTTTGAGATTCTGTTCAATCTAGAGAAATATTTTTTTAAACGTTTTTCACGGTTTTTTTAAAGTTTGCTCATTATGCCTTGAGTAATTTTTGTGAACTTCAAAGAATTAAAAATATTTAAAAAGTCTACTTCAAATAGTACAAACGGCTACTTAGCAAGCTATAAATTTCCAGCATAAACTGACCTCTCATTGTACGAAAAGCCTATATAATGCGAGGTCAGCTTGTACCTTTCTAATAGAAATAAAATGAACAGTACTGTCACAAAACTAAAAATCTAACGAAAAAGATCATCTATTCCTGCTCATAGTACCTATAAAATAATTGTTGATGGACAATCCACGCTACACGTGGCGTGTGTACATTGCCCATCTACAGAACCTATGCATATTTTGTATAGCTCGTGTGGGATTTGGGATAGCATAAACAAAAAACAAACAAAAAAATAATAATAATAAATATGGCAATAACAGAACTTGACCCGCTTCGCTACATATAGGTAGGTATGTACTAACCTATCGTTATTATCATAATACTTAATATATCAATACATGGGTGGTTTTGCAACGACCGTTCTATCAACGTACCTACTACCATGATACGAGAAGACTATGATTATTTCACACATTTCGCGAAACAATAATAACAATAATTGCATGCGTGGTTATCGTTGACATGACATGGTAGAATGTTTTGGTAGAGTTCAACGTCCACTATTGCTTTGTTGTCCTGTAGGAACGATACTGGTAGTTTTATAGTTTAGGACTTAGGCACATTTTGAGGGTTTGGCACACGACAGATTTAATTTTTAATCATACATACATTCTATTACTGTTTCAAACGAGATTTGATGGGAGGAATTGCGTAAAGATTGCAATCTAAATCTGGAGATGGATTATTGGCCTGCTTCGATTATTAATTTCGTTGGTAAAAATCCGTATTGTAGGAACTCAGCTATTTTATGAAAGAAAGTTAAAGAAACAGAACGTGCAAGCACTTGCAACAGTTTTTTGGTCTAAATACTTGCAGTTGCAATTAATCAGTTTTACCAAAATATTCTACACAATGAGAAAGATTGACCTAGCAGAAATACAAAACTCGCGTTGTGACGCGAATCCACATTGAATATCTGATCCACACTATATTAACTAAAAGTTTTGTTCGCACATCACATTTCACAAATTCAAAAGTTTTTGCACACACAAACACGACTGCTCTTCAAAAACTGCACGTAAACAAAGCAAGATGGCGCCAAAACCACATTTTTGTTTTTAAATTAGGTAGGTAAGTAGTTTTTTTTTATCACGCGACAAGGTCTTTTTTTAGTTCGACGTTTGAAATAACAAATTGGCACAGACACGTATTTATTTTTAATTCGAATAGTTGGTTATTTTTACATACTTTTTAATTATTTATTTTTTAAACGATTAGTATGTTATCGAACGCACGACGCTACATTTACATTGTCAGCTAAGATATTAGTAGGTAGAATTCTATATTTAAATTATTTTTACTTATTGCTCTAGGTCTGTTCTATAATGACGCAAAATTTTACATGTGTATTACCTGTCTATTTATAAAATTAAATACTTTAGACGACATTACATTTATTTTATTTATGCCAACAAGATGAAAGTGCACCACATACTGCCCCCATCTATTTTTCACGTCTTCCTTGTCCATCCAAAGGTTGTCTGGAAGATATCGTGTAATATGTTGGTAGAGGATGTCTTGATGTTCAGAGAAACTCAGTAAAATACATGTAGAACAAGTTTATATTATCCAAGTCTCCATAGTAATGCCTTAAGTCTAATACATTCAATTATATTTATATTATGCTAATGACCCAAATCCGTGCGTCACTATGTTACTGTAGATTAGTAAATGTAGCGGTGCAACTGTCAATTAAGGCAGTATGCCACACCTCCCCCGAAAAGGTGCCATTACACCCCCGGATTTTAAAATGAAAAATGTTTGACGCACGCAGTTGTGTCTTACATTTTTTTAATTTTTATATAATAGAATAATAATAAAATGTTGATACAAAAATTCTATAATTCATGGTTACAATACAATTTCGTATTATTTTTGTGAACAACATATGGTTTATTATTTTTTAATATTTCAACGTTAGGCGACAGATCTTTGAGGACTTCATAGGGTCCTAAATAAATATTGTCTAATTTATTTCCAGTTTGATTTTTTAAGAGTACAAAATCACCGGGTTTGTAATTTACAGAATTTATTTTCTTATCATACAACGACTTTCTATTATTTTTACTAATTATAAGATTATTTCTAGCATCTATAATAGCACGTTGTAATCTATATTTTAATTCTAATGGATAACTATCAAAATTATACAGAGGCTCTACTTTGTCTAAGCTATGGTTAAGATTATTAGGTAAATTACATAATTTGCCAAATACAAGTTCATGCGGCGTATATTTTGTCTCTGAGTTCACAGCAGTATTAAAGGAGAAACACCAATAATTTAACCAGCTGCTCCAATCACTTTTGTTTTGGCTACACTGTATTCTCAGATAAGCACCTAGACTCTTATGAGTGTTTTCTAATGCGCCTATTGTCTCATGGTGATATGCAGTCGAATGTATCTTTTTTATTCCTAACAGGCTACAAATTTCTGACATAACACTTGACATGAACTCAGTTCCCTGATCGGTTATGATTTCTTTGGGAATTCCATATCTTAAAATAAAATTATTAACAAATGATCTACTTACTGAGTTAGTATCCTTATTTGTTAGGGGGTAAGCCTCAACAAATTTTGTTAAATGACATTGAAGAGTTAAAATATATTTATAATTATAATTGTCTATATCTAAAGGCCCAACTATATCTAAGCTAATTCTTTCAAAACCACTACTAGGAGTCGTCGTTAAAGACATTGGCTCTCTAGTCTTTTTATTAGTGTGTTTTTGAGTTTGACACTCTTTGCACTTTTTCACATACTCAGTGACGTCATAACTTATGCCTGGCCAGAAATAATATTTTTTTATATTATTTAACATTCTATTTACACCTGCATGCCCACTTGTAGGTAAAAGGTGGAAATCATTTAAGATAACTGTCTTTTCATCCTTATCATTTATTCTTATTAAGTCTTTCATTATTAACAATCGCGGGAAGTTATCTTTCAAATTATTCATTTCTCTCAGAAACTCTTTAATGATATGCGAATTGTCTTTATTTTTCATCAAAACTATTTCTTCAGCATTAAGTCTTTTGCAAAATGTTTCTAAGTCCCTCGCTAACACGCTTACGGTAGGAAACGATCGGGATTTTAGATAAATTGCTGACTCTAATTTAACGAACTGAAAGTGACCACTATCACTAAGAATGTTTGATTCACTCGAAGTATTGCTACCTACACTTCTTGGACTTAAAATTAATTCTATACTTTCAATAGGTCTTTTGAGAATTCCTACAACTTTAGGATGAGGGGACCTTGAAGTTGAAAGTAAATCAGGTGTCAAGTCTGTGTTATTAATGTTCGTTTGTTGCCGTAGTTTACGTGACTGAGCTCTCGTCATGACAGATACTACGTTTTCATTAATTTTTTTCAAATCCGTAATATTTAAAGAAAGACGACTTAGCGCATCTGCAGCGGCATTTTGCCGACCTGGAAGATATTCAACAGTAAAATCGTATTCTTCTAAAAATAATCTAAATTTTGTTAACCTACTCGATGGATCTGTCATTCCAAATAAATACACCAACGGTTTATGATCTGTAATAACTTTGAATTGTTTCCCATACAAATATGGTTTAAAATGCCTAATTGCCCACACCATGGCTAATAATTCTAACTCTATCACTGGGTACCGAGTTTCTGCGGGTTTCAAATTACGACTCGCGTATGCTACTACTTGTCCGTTACTGTTAGACAGCACGGCGCCTAAACCAACTTTAGATGCGTCTGTGTGTAATATAAATTTATTGTCTTCCGAAAAATCTGGATATCCTAACACAGGTGGATTACAGAGCGCATGTTTTAAAGTATTAAATGCTGATTCACATTCCTGCAACCATTCAAAAGTTGCGTTCTTCTTGCATAATTTATTAAGAGGGTATGCAATGTCGGCGAAATTTTTAATAAAGCGCCTGTAATAATTTGCAAATGCAACAAATCTTTTTACTTCATCTACATTTGTAGGTTTCGGATAATTTTCTAACACGATAGCTTTAGTAGGATCCGGATAAATGCCTTCTGGAGTAATTTTATGACCTAGATAAATAATTTCCCTACGTAAAAATTCACATTTTAGTGGGTTTAATTTTAAATTAACTTTTCTCAGCCGTTCTAAAACACTAGTGAGATTCTTGTTATGATGAATTAATGATTTCCCCAAAACTACACAGTCATCTAAATAAATAAAACATTTATCGTAATTTAATCCTGCCATAGCAATAGTCATAAGTCTAGAAAAAACACTTGGACTTGTCTTAAGTCCCATTGGACAACGCTTCATTTGGTACATCTTATCAGTCGTGAATGCTGTATATTTCCGTGAGTCTTTTTGTAATGATAATTGATACATGCGGTCAAGATTGAAAGCCGTATATTTTCTAGAATTTTCTGAAAGGTTAATTTGATAGTAACTTTGAGATAAATCCAGTTTAGAATAATATACACTACCAGAAAGTGAATCTAGAATTTCCGTGATATTTGGCAACGGAAACTTGTCATCAATAATTCTGTTATTTAATTGACGATAATCAATAACCAGCCTCCATTTCTTCTCGCCTGACTTATCTGATTTCTTTGGCACAAGTAAAACAGGGCTGGACCACTCTGATGTAGTCTCTTCAATAATATCGTTATCAAGCATTTGTTGTATTTGTTTTTGTAATTCGCTACGCAAAGCATGCGGAATCCTATAAGGCTTGTTATACACCGGGCTAACCTCTTTTTTTAATGTAATATTATGTTCTAATAAATTTGTTGTGCTAAGTTTATCTCCTGGTAATTGGAAAACATCGGAGTATTTTGCACAAATTTTCTCAATGCTTATTTGTTCTTCTTCGTTTAAATACTGATTTAACTGGAGTAAATTAAACAAGGTTTTTACTCTATCAGATTTTTTATATGATGATTCCTCAAAATTAAGGATATCGAATCTATTCGCTATGTTTATTTCTAATCCTGATAAGTCTGCCTCAACCTCACTATTTGTCGTATTCAGGATTCGTACTGGGATCTGCCCATTTTTGGGTTTCGTAATCAAACCAGCAATAAAAACACCTTTACATATTTCTTGTGCTAATGTAACGCAATCCTCGTGTATATCAGTAGGTATGTACCGGATAATTTCACATCGCGGCGGAATCGTAAACAAATACCTATTATAATTATTACCCAGTATATGTATCGATATTAGAGTTCCATTATTTTCTAATATCAATGAACTATTTTTATAACTTATTACAGCATTGTATTTTTTGAAAAAATTATGGCCCAAAATTCCATCAGCTGCACAAGATAAGTTTTGGAAGACATAAAATTTTGCTTCAAATATTTCCTTATTAAAATGTAAATTCAAATAAATATATCCTTCAGAAATCAAGTTACCACTTATTCCCTTAATCGTTACCTTATGTGGAACTATACGATTAATTAAATTAGTCTTAGATTGTAACCATTCGTACTTTAAAACGCATAAACTAGCTCCGCTATCTACAAGAAAAGCTATGGGGTAGGTAGAATCTGCAGTACATTTCACTATGCTAGTATTATTATAACTAAATATGCTGCATTCTAATTTAGGAACGAAAAAACTGGTTTTTTGAATTATCCATATCATTGATACTGTTATTATTCACATAATTAGTGTCATTGACACTATTGTCTACACATTCCGCGTCATTTTGCTGAGTGTGCTGTACGTATGGAGCGCGTTTTGCATTCTGTGAATTTCTATAGTTTGCCTGAGGATATTTACCTCTTTGACCTGAGTTTACAAAAGTACGTGATTGCGAATAATAATTATTAGGGAAATCATGTTTCTGATCATTTTTATAATTACGACCGTTAAAGTTATTGCGACGGACAGACCAGTTTTTCGCATTGTTCGGCATATAAGAATCTGAACGCCTAAAATTCATAACTTCATTATCTCTCGATGATGAGGATTCCTCATCTAAAGCACTTCTAATAGCTTCTGGAAGGGACGTGAATTGCCTGGCAGCTATAATGGTACTAATCTTCTCATCTGACAAACCATCCGCAAAGCGTTTGATGGCTGTCTTTTCATTGATAGGACGTAACAATTCATATTTGGCGGAATCATCATCCGATTGAGTAATAGTGAGATTGACAAAGAGTTCCTCTATCTCATTACCAAAGGATTCTATAGAGCGACGTCCTTGCTTAGCACGATATAATTGCGATTGGATCGCTTCAGCAGACCTTTTAGGAAGTAAATACTTTCGCATATCATCGACTAACAACTGTATGCTATCGTAAGATAACTTCAAACGCAGTTTCGCACTAGGAGACAATCTAGTTTTGAGAACGAAATTGATTAAGGGTTTCTGAGAGACATCACTTATCATACTGCTATATAATAAAATCGCATCTATTAGCTGTTTTGTTGTTTGCTCTTGTCCTGACATTACAGGTAACAAGGCTATTGCAGTTTTTAAATCGAATTCCGACATTTTAATATCTGTTTGAGCTTGTGTCTGAGTACTCGAATCAACAAATTTCACTAAACTTTGTATTTTGTCATAAATACTCTTAATTTGATCTACTATGCTACTGATGGATTCTCTATTTTGACTACTTAAGTTTGACTGTTCAATCTGAGACAAAATATATTTAGCTTGGGAAAATATTGCATTGGCTTCTTCAATTTTTTTACAAATACTAAATTTTTGCCTGCGTTCTGGCCCTATTTTTACTAAATATTCTTTAATATATTGTAATTTATTGCGACATTCTATTAAATTATCGGTCATAATAAACTATCATAAAAGAAACAACATAAAAAGTAGGTATCGTACAGAAAATAATTAAATAATTTTGCACTTAGCTATGAAAGTGGGTCAGTTGATCGCTGTTCATTTTGCTGACGGGCCGGACGATGACTGGGTGACGCGACGATGAAGTTACGTGGCGCTACGTGGTTATCACGTTGGTCGCTGCCGATGCCACGTGCTGTTATGGGGTACGATGATTGGACCGGGCTACACCCTGGATTACGTGGGCCGGGATTACCCTGGACACCGCTCGTTCTGGCCGGGCTATACCCTGGACTCGTCTCCGTCTTCTCTCAGGAACCAGTGAAACATCTTCTAAAACGTTACAGGAGCTCTTCTGTAATGTTACGGGAACTCTTCTATACGGGTACAGGAATCTTCGTTCTTGCGAATGTTATCTTCTTAGTTGTGGTCTTCTTTCTTCATTATTACAACTTCCTAACGCCATTCCAATTCTTCTGGTAAAGGGTCGCCATGTAATATGTTGGTAGAGGATGTCTTGATGTTCAGAGAAACTCAGTAAAATACATGTAGAACAAGTTTATATTATCCAAGTCTCCATAGTAATGCCTTAAGTCTAATACATTCAATTATATTTATATTATGCTAATGACCCAAATCCGTGCGTCACTATGTTACTGTAGATTAGTAAATGTAGCGGTGCAACTGTCAATTAAGGCAGTATGCCACAATCGCTATTAGCGATAAGACCGCCAATGTACCCTTATTTTACATGTTAGTCCTAAGTTTAATAATGTTATTGGTGTACAATAAAGAATATTCTATCTTCTATCTATCTAAGATGACAAAAGGTGGATTAAGCCATGGATTTGTACGTAAATGAAGGCATTTTTAAAAGTCAGAAAATCGTATAACATTTATAGAGCCTACTAAAAACAATCAAGAATTCAAAAAAATACAACACTAAATAGATCCATATTTAAACATGATTAATACACAAAATTTATAAAAAAAAAATCTTTAAATGAAATACTACTTATAAGTATTTTTTTTTTTTATAATTTATAAATTCATCATTATCATTATTTCAGCCGAAAGACGTCTACTGCTGGACATAGGCCTCCCCCAAGCATCGCCACAATGACCGGTTCTTCGCTTTCCGCATCCAGAAGGTTCCCGCGACCTTCACCATCTCATCGGTCCACTTTGTGACGTGTAATTTATCAATTAAAAAATCTGAAATTTACTTTTTATTAAAAATTACTTTTTATCATAATAATAATTATTATCATGTAAATCTTTTTTAATTGTTATATTCGTCCAAGAGTATTTATTATAAATATTTTCCTATTGGTATTAGTGACCAGGTTAGTTTAAAAACTCGAGAAATAAAGTCTTATTCGTGGTCATTGTAGAACAAATATAATAATAGTCCGTCGTCTTGGCACGGAGCGTATCATTTGGAACGAAGCAGTTTTGGCGGGAAAATTAGACTCATCAAGGTGTGACGTACCTAAAGACCGAGATATACTCTCGTTCAAAAATAATCCATACATCTTTGAGATAAGTGCTATTTTATAGCACGAACTTATAACACCACCTGTGCCAAACTAATAACAATATTGACATGACTTTCTTGATATAACGCTGTCATGTTGTGATCATGATAATAGGGATAGTAGTGACATCTTGTATGAATCATTGAAAACGTTTCAAGCTTTGAATAATATTAGGTTTCAAGATAAATGATCATTGAGCGTTTCGATAATAGCCAAGTAGGTCATTCAGTCATCAGTTTGAGCACATGAACTTTTATTTGTAACAAATATGGGCAATAATGGGCATCATAAGCACCGCTACAATGTATTGTATCAAAGGGGAAATAGCCATAAACACCAACCACATTTCTGGTAGACGGGATGGGAAGGTCTGATGATGGCACTGATGGCAGTTTGTTATTAGTGGAGGACGCTGCGCTGTAGTATCCATTTTCTTATTCTCCATTTCAATATATATAATTACTCTAAGTTATGTGGATAATAATATAACATAGAAGCACAACCAAAGAGCCAAGAAGTCATGGGAAAAGACATGTGAATGTAGTTTGTATGCACGAATTCTAAACAGTAATAATGTTAGTGTTGTCGCCTACACAAAACAATTGAGCAAAATCTCTCAAACATGATTTACGGAAAGGTCAAGCTTAGGCGTTCGCCTAAGTAAAAAAAAACAAAACAAAATTAAAAGTTATGCCAACCTAATTAATTGAATTTGGAACAGCAGAACGCGGTTTTTTTTTTCAAATCAGTAATTGACCAAAAGTTGACCAACTATTTGCACGTGGTTCCCTTACCTTTCTTGTTAAATTAGTACGTTGTTACCGTAAAACCGTAATAAAGATAGGGTACTTAGCCTATCGTTTTATTTCTCAAAATGAATGTGTCAGTTTATATATATTCTGTTAATTAACACCCCTCATATTGGCTCTATGTTCTTGTCATAATAAAATGCGAGATAAAAGAACGAACAGACATTTTACTAAATAAATGTTAGAACACGTTTTTATTTGAATCGTAAAAGTTCCGAAGTAGACGCGACATTTAGACATATTATTATTATTTAACTGATTTATTTTTAATGTGGTACCTATGCTAATAAAATTTGATACTGTTAATAATGCCTAGCGAGAGTAGTAAAGTCCACTTCACAAAAATTACGGCAAACGATAAGGAATAGCATGTTATGAAAACGTAAAGGTTTATTTATAGGTATACATTCTATACTCCATTTAAGTGCTGTGTAGGATTTGAAAGGCGATTCCTGTTTAAAAAAAAAAAATTTTAGGTAAATTTTTACACATCACCATCTAGTCCCAAACTAAGCAGAGCTTGTACTATGGGTACTAGACAATGGATATAATACTTATATACTTTTAAATACATACTTAAAATACTTAAGTAACACCCAGACCAACACAAACACTTATGTTCATCACACAAATATTTGTGTCCTGTGGAAATCGAACCCACGACCTCGTGATCAGCAGTCCGATCCTCGAACCACTAGACCACAGACGTCGTCAAATATAAGCAGGTACATAGAGTACCTGTGGTACCGGTACATAGTTTCAATGTAATCTCAATCTTATAAAATGTCAGTTTTATGACATGTTGATGTTTGACGTTGTTTTGTGACATTTAAGAGCAAAAAAGAGCGAAGTCTTAGTGTTTAAAGCACCTAAACAACGGCTCCGTCGTGTACCTCCGGTATATCTCAACGGCGTAGAACTCAATGTGGTCAACAATTTTAAGTACCTGGGTCATGTTGTCACCAGTGACTTAAGAGATGATAGCGACATAGATTGGGAGCGCAGGGCGTTGGCGGTGAGGAGCAATATGCTCACCCGCAGGTTCGCTCGCTGCACGGCAGACGTCAAAGTAAGTTTATTTAAGGCGTTCTGTCAGTCCTTCTACTCAAGCGGCCTGTGGGTGTCATATACGAGCCGAGCCTACAACGTCCTGCGCGTACAATACAACAACGCCTTCAGGATGCTGTTGCGGCTGCCGTGGCGTTGCAGTGCATCGGGAATGTTTGCTGAAGCTCACACAGATGGCTTTCACGCCATCATGCGTAAGAAAGCGGCTTCCTTACTGCAGCGCATGCGTAACACTCGGAACGGCATCCTGAAAATGATTGTTGACAGACCAGATTGTCCCATCCAGAGACATTGGGTGGAGGTCGCTATGGGTTTAAATAAATAATTTGTTCAGTAATTGAAGTACTAATAACACTAATCTAGCATATTAAGCACAATCTGTTACTAACTCATCACTAACAACTTATGGGCTAATGCCTGAAATAAAGACATTTTATTATTTATTTATTTATTTAAAACATCGGAATTTTGTACATTACAAGGGAATTCTAATTCTCAGATTGCATAAAGACTACGCCATAGCATGCCATAGTATAGTACGAATCAGCAGGGCTTAGCGGAAAAGAAATGAAATTATTAATTCTGCAAATGGAATATTAGAATCACTTTTACGAGTCTGTTATTTTGTGGTTTAAAACTAGATGGCGTGGCGTCGGCAGTTCCTGAAAAGGAATGCCGAAACAAACTCAGGTACAAAAGTCTCTTTTAGTCCAGACAATTTTATCTTGAAAGTATTTATTAAGAATTTATGTGAGAACAATGCAGGGCAACGCCTGGACTAGCCTTTAAAATAAAGTACCAGGTCAAATTGAGTGGACCAACACTCGGTCCTCTGCCTTCCGCATCCAGGCCCCTCCAGCTACTTTCATCAGGTCGTCGGTCCACCTGGCTGGGGGCGCCCTACACTGCGTTTGAGGATTCGCGGTCTACATTCTAGGACTCGTCTGCTCCAGCGGCCATCGGTGCTTCAAAAGACAGCCCACTGCCACTGCAGCTTACTAATCCTACAAGCTATGTCGGTCACTCCGGTTCTTCTCCGGATAATCTCGCTACGGATTTGTTTAGTCTCACACACAACTAACTCGATTCATTAAGTCTCTCCGTTTACTTAAGGCGCATGTAGCAGCCAAGTGGCGCCCCCATCAGTAAAACTATTATTACTCGCTGAATACCTACATCATTTATCGTTTTTTTTTTTTTAATTTAGAAGTAATTGTTTTAATGATGGGGGCGCCATTTGGCTGCTACATGCGCCTTAAAGACAAAGACAGCAAATGTCAATTGAATTTCTTTAAAGCCTGATTTAACAATGAGTTGTGTTGTCAACTACAGTTGTTATGAATTTTATACGTAGATTATGTATTTTCACAAAATCTGTGACGTGTAAAACGTACTCAAATTATAGTATTGAAGTAAATATGGCCTGAAGTGACATTTTAATTGACTCTATTTGATAAAGTACTGCGGAACATCAAAATAACAGCTCGTCAAATTATTCTTGTTAGTTGTAGGTACTTGGCTAAAATATCTAGCCTCTGTGTGCTCTTTATTTTTAATAGATACCTATAATAGCACAGTCTAATCACTCCAAACAGTCATCCAACGTGAGAGTTAAGTGTCCCAAGCTGCCTTCAAAACTGTCAAATAAGGTCCCGAGTTGCCTTAAAAAACTGTCAATGTAAATTTTCGTTGAACCACTGTATGGAACAGATAATTTTATTACACTGTGCCTATAGTATGCACCAATCTTTATGGCGGCTGTGAAAACGAGTAGTATACCTGTGAGGTCTTTATTGTCGACGTTCAATAAGCGGAAATGGACTTTAGCCTATATTGAATAAATGCCATTTCAATTCTGATTTTATGCATTGCTCCGTGTTTTGATACTGCGTTTTATCGGCAACTATGCGACACGCAATGAATATTGCTGTACTATCAAAATGAAAGCTACAATAATTGTGCAGTTTGGCCTAAATCAGTAGTTACACAAAATGGGGTTGCCACTAGTCATACACTGAAAATGTCAAACTTTTAAACTAACATTTTTGGTAGAACTTTGGATAGTCTTTTTTTATTATATCATTTATTTCAGGCTATATGGTCCATAATTGTTAGTACATACAACTTAAAAACTATGTTAGTATAGAGATACAATTTTAAATAATGTGGAGATCGATGTATTCAGCAATATGTATCTAAAACTATATTGCTGACTACACTCATCTCTCTGTATGAAGCCGAATAGCCCGCAACAGAATTGGACAATCCATTCGACCTGCCACAACGCTGAGAATACTGTTGGCGCTGCCACGTACCCTGCTTAGCATCGAGGCCGCTCGTTTTCTAAGGATGGCATGAAAGCCATCGGTACGAGTCTCAGCAAACATGCCTGACGCGCTGCAGTACCTTGGCAGCCCCAACAATATCCTAAAAGCGTTATTATACTGCACGCGCAGGGCATTGATTGTCTTCTGCGTATAGTTGACCCACAGACTGCACGTGTAAAAAGACTGGCAAAATGCCTTGAAAAGATGAATTTTAACATCCTTATCACATCGTGCGAATCTACGAGCCAACATATTGCTTCTGACAGCCAATGCCCTACGCTCCCTCTCAATATCCGCCCCATCCGTGAGGTTCTCCGAGACCCAATGACCCAGGTACTTGAACTGCGACACTCTGGCTAAAGCTATTCCGTTTATAAAGACAGGTGGGACTGTACAGACTTTAAAACCAACTGATGGCTGGAATACCATGAGTTCACTTTTCTCATGGTATTCCAGCCATCAGGTGGTTTTAAAGTCTGTACAGTCCCACCTGTCTTTATAAACGGAATAGCTTTAACAAAGAGTGTCGCAGTTCAAGTACCTGGGTCATTGGGTCTCGGAGAACCTCTTTTTAATATAAATTAAATTTATGTGCTAACAGGCAGATTTTTTTGCGTGATAAAACACAGATTGACAAAACAACAAATAACAACAATACTGACAAATTTCGACATAGTAAAAAATATAGACGAAGTACTGCGAATAATCATAGTGAAGCCAACAAAACTATGCTCCGTCGTGTACCTACAACCAGCTCTCACGCCCACACCATACACCTGAAGGATATTTTGCTTTCGCGATGCTTACTGGACGATGCCACGACATGTGTACTGAGAGGGGTGAGTGAGCACTGTTTGAGGTGCATGTGTGTGCGTGAGCGCTGGTTGCCTACCCCACAGAACTTGATTTTATCTTGCGTTAATGATGAAAAAAACATTGTAAGACAATTGGAATGCATTAAAAGGCTCCAAAAAATTGGTATTTGTGAAAAAAAGGTGTTTATGTATGAAAATATCACAATTCACATTTTTATTAATAGAATTGCCACTAAAATATAATTTTCGTGAATTTACTATTACTTCCTTAAGCTTATGTGACTTTTTTTTTTAATAGAAAAAAGTTACACGAATTCATGAATTTGACATTTACGATCTCCAGCCAAAACTATGGCAGTGCGAAAGTCATAAAATGTTTGTCAATTTATTTATAAGAGTAGCTACTTAAAATTGAATCAATAAACTACATTTTTAATGGAATTAATGACGTCACAAGAACATTTTAAATGCTTTGATGGTATTGACACGATACAGAAAAAGACAGAAAATCCACCATAGAGCCCTCAAGATCAGATACAGTTAAAGTTGAGGTAAAAAGGAACAAAATACCACCAATAGTTAAATGACTAGATATTTAGTGAAAGTACTTCAGTAGCTAGCACAAACCATTTTGAGATATCGAAACGTAAATGTAAGTGAACTTTGGATCTGAAATACACGAGTTTTTTTTTTTTTTTTTGAGACTTACTATTCTTTTCACTAGAAGATTTTAGCTATATCTCTTTAAGAACAAAGTGCGTATTATGCATAAAATTCAATGAAAAGTAATAGAACTGTTGTAGTTTTGATTAAAAAAAACACTTACATTAACGTTTCGATACGTCAAAATTGTTCGTGTTAGGGCTACTACAGTTCTTTTTCTGTAATCTCAAAATTTAATAATTATTAATAGGCTACATGGCAGCTAAGTAACTGCTAATCATGGGGTCTTGAGTAAGGTTCCTTGGTTAGGGAAGTGTTATTGGGTTCTTTCATTAGGAAATTCTCAGTAGCAACCCGGAGTCTAGATTTGTGCCGGGTTTAATGGCAATAGGCTCGCCCTCTGTTACATGGGACTTGTTATAGCCTAACTGGTGAAATGTGGGTGTACTACATCACATGTATCTCTACATCTCTGCCTACCCCTTCGGGAAATGCAAGCAAGATGTTATGTACATTTTAATTATACGTGGATTCTTCAGTACATTGTTCAAAATAAACCTTCTTTATCAAACTTTTTTGTGGTTTTAGGGAAATAATACGCCAGTTCATCGTGAGAGACAAATGATGTAATAACAATTATTGGCAAGTCTGAATCATGTTTTTATTTTTAGTTTATTTGTGAAAATAAGAAATATTTTTACGTGAGAGAATTTAAATTGGATTTAAAATGCGTGACATTTTTTGGTACGAGTCATAGAACTGTGTAGTCTGGTTAAATTAGACAAAATTTATGGATATATAGTGCGTCAGTGTAAAAGCTTTGTGAAGAGTTTCCCTATTATCTAACCAGGTGGTCTATTACATCGTGTATCAGAAATGCGTCCGCTATTTGGCTCTGTGTTACACATTAATTGTATGACCCCTTGAGACTGCCGCCTGAAACTGGTTGCCGGTCTTAGTTTTCCCTAAATCCTGAACTAGTTGGATAGTGTAGGTTCGATTAATCGAACTGTGCGATCGAACCACGCGGCCGGAAGGTACTTTATTATGAAAATCTGACTAGTTTTTACCCGCAGCTTCACTCCCGCGGTTCTGTATTCCACAGGGAACGTAATTTTTTTCGTGATAAGAAGTATAGCTATGTGTATCTAATGCAAAAAAATCACTTCGATGCGTTGCTGTGTGAAAGAAAAACAAACCAACAAACACACTTTTTCATTCATAATAAACAACGTGTATCGGAAATTCGTGGTCATAATATTTTAAGAGCTCATTCAGAGAATGCTATCAAATAACATTTAACGACGGGGTCAATCATGAAATCGCAAAAAAAAATCACGAATAATTATAAATAAACTGCCTCGTTAGTCTAGTGGTTGTAAGCGCGACTGCTGAGCGTGGGGTCCTGGGTTCGATTCCCGGGTCGGGCAGTGTTATTGGGTTTTTTCATTAGGAAATTCTCAGTAGCTGCCCGGAGTCTGGATTTGTGCCCGGTCAATGGCAATAGGCTCGCCCCCTATTACATGGGACTATAATATAACTGGCGAAATGTGGGTGTACTATTACACCTCTGCCTACTTCTTCGGGGAAATACAGGCGTGATGTTATGTTAGGTACGTTATGTTAAAAAAAAAAATAATAATAATAAGACCGTTGCTCAAGTAACGATTCTATGCTTAAGTTGTGAACAGATAATTAAAGATCAAACTGAATGTACTTGAGGAACTTTCTATAACTGACCTTAGAGGAGGAACTAATCTCGCCACGAACTTAATCTGTTTGATAAAATCTTCAGAAATGTAATAAAAACTAAAACTTTTTATTCGTATAAATTATCGTTGTTTAAACTAATAACATGTTATACACCCGTAGTATTAAACATAATACAGAAAAAGAGGAAGAAAACATCAAAACATGAAGGTAATTTAAATAAAAATGGTTGTCCGATATTTTCTGTCACAGATAGTGATAGTTTAAAACCAATAAAATTGTAGCACAACAATTTTACTGTGAAAAGAAACACGTGATTTGATATCCTATATACAACGTGTATCCACAGTCTAGCCACTCCAGACAGTCGTCCAACGCGAGAGTTGAGTGTCCCAAGCTGCCTGCAAAATTGTCGATCAATGTCTCGAGTTGCCTTTAAAAACTATCAAATTAAATTTTCCTTGAACCACTGCATGGAAAAGATAATTACACTGTGGTGTATCAGAAAAGCGTGATCATATTTTAAGAGCTCACTCAGGGCTCAGCATAGAACAACTTTTACTATGGGACCAACCCTGAAATCGCGAAAAAAATATCAGCTGTTCCCTATAAAATCATCGATATCACTCGACAAAATGTATGGATCACATTTTTTTTGACCCCGTATTAATAGTTGTTCGATAGCATTAATTGAATAAGCTCTTAAAATATAATCACGCATTTCTGACACACGTTGTATATTAACATAACATAACATAACATCACGCCTGTATTTCCCTGAAGGGGTAAGCAGAGGTGTATAGCACACCCACATTTCGCCAGTTATGTTATAGTCCCATCTAATAGGGGGCGAGCCTATTGCCATTAACCGGGCACAAATCCAGACTCCGGGCTGCTACTGTACTGTTGTATATTATTAATGCGAAAATGTGTTTGTTGGTTTGCATTTCTTTTACGCGGCAACAGATAGATGTGATTTTTTGCATAGATATGGTATATAAGCTGCAGAGAGACAAAGGCTAAAAAAAAAAAAGGATAAAAATAATCAAGTCCCAAACAGCACGCAACACTGTAAAAGATAATGATATTGTGAGTGATTACTGCGTGCATCGAAACGATTTTAATTAATAATATTGTACGGTAGATTAAAATATTTTTTTAGAAATATCTGTAAAGACGATTGTCATCTTACTCTACCTGCGACCACGAAATGCTGCAAAGCTTTCGAAACGTCAGGGAAACCAATTTAAATAATATACGCGATTTAATCCGGTTAAACTTTGTTTTATTATAATGTGTAGTGATCGCGAAAACCTAAGAAGTTATTAGACAAAGGCTACTTTTTATTATTATGCACGGTTCATGTGGAATACAGGAACACGAGAGCGAAATTGCGGGTAACATTTAGTCTGATTTTCATCATGAAGTAGACTATCCCACTAGCTCAGGATGTAGGGAAAGTCAAAACCGGCAACCAGTTCGAGGCGGCAGTCTGCAGTCTCAAGGGGTCATACAATAATAAGGGGTCTCTGTGTTACAATTAATGTGTAACACAGAGAGCCAAAATAGCGGACGTTTTTCTCAAACAAGTAAACGTCCAATTATAATATTATTATGACGACCTCTATGGTCTAGTGGTTCGAGTGTAGGACTGCTGATCACGAGGTCGTGGGTTCGATTCCCACAGGACACAAATATTTGTGTGGTGAACATGAATGTTTGTGTTTGTCTGGTTGTTTCTTATGTATTATAAGTATGTATATACAAAAAAAGGTATAAAGTATTATATCCATTGTCTAGTACCCATAGCACAAGCTCTGCTTAGTTTGAGACTAGATGGTGATGTGTAAAAATGTCCCAAAAATATTTATTTATTTATTAGTAGAATAGGATTATGAATGTTAATAATAATCTTTCTTCTTATTACAAAAATTTTATGAAAGTATTTTTATTTTATTTTTATTATACCAGGCCCCTCAGAAAGTATTGCGAAAAAAAGTTTTTATATATGGGAGACTGGCCAGTTATAATGTTTTTCGAAAATATGATTATTTATAAGTAAAAATAAGTAAGTTCCAATTTCAAAATTTCCCTCCACATTTTTTGCGAGTTAATTCAAAGTATTGTGTCTCACTGAAATATGGATCTGCGCCGGGAACATTTTAGAGCTATGATTTTATACGATTTCAAGTGTCGCCTGAAACCGGATTAATCGTACGATAGACTTCAAATGGCATTCATGGATGAAGGCCCTTCCAAGGCAACCGTGTATCGTTGGTATAACGAATTCAAGCGCGGTCGACCAACTTTGGGGGATGACGAAAGAAGCGGTCGCCCTTTGACGGCTGTTACCGAAGAAAACGTGCTAGCAGTGAAAAATTTAATCCAAGACAATAGGCGAATTACATATCAGGAGATTCAACACATATTGAAGATTGGATCGGGAAGCGTTCACGAGATTCTACACAGCCATCTTCGCGTGAGGAGGATAGTATCACGCTGGGTGCCGCACAACCTCACCGATGCTCAGAAGCAGGCCCGGGTGGAATGGTGCCGTGATATGCTTAACAAATTTGAAGCAGGCTCGTCTCGGCGTGTTTACGACATCGTTACAGGTGATGAGTCCTGGATTTATCAATACAACCCAGAAACCAAGCGCCAGTCGACTGTTTGGGTGTTTCAAAATGAGCCAACGCCTACCAAAGTGAAGCGATCTAGAAGCGGGGGTAAGATTTTGATCGCTAGCTTTTTTAATTTGACTGGCCACTTGGTATCAATTCCCTTACGGGATCAAAGAAGCATTAATGCCGAATGGTATACTACCAAATGTTTGCCAGAAGTTTTCTCTGTTATAAGCAACAAGCGACCAAACACAGGGCTCCGCGGGCTACTGCTCCACCACGACAATGCACCTGCGCACACCGCACTCAAAACGAGGGACTTCCTGGACAGCACGCCAGTCAAACTCCTGGGTCACCCTCCTTACAGCCCTGATCTAGCATCGTGTGACTTCTTTTTATTCCCAAAAATAAAAAATCAGCTCAAAGGGATACAATTTTCGTCGCCGGAAGATGCGCTGGCTGCGTTCGAGCAGGCTGTAAACGAGGTGTCTGCGGCGGACTGGAAAAAGTGTTTTGAAAACTGGTTTAGGCGCATGAATCTTTGTATAGAGGCTGGTGGAAAGTACTTTGAAAAGATTTGATAAAAATATATGTACGTATAGAACAATTTTTTTTAGTTTCGCAAAACTTTCTGAGTGTCCCACGTATATGAGGGCAAATGAGCATGTGGGCCACCTGATGGTAAGCAATCAAACAAAAGCGAAAAAGTAAAAGTTACTTATGTTATGTGAAATTGGACAAAAAAGTCAACCTGCGAAAAAGATACCGCTTTACATTCTAATCCACAAAGAAAACTCTCAACGAAAAAAAAAACAAAATCTGTTTAGTACCTACTCACTTTTTCTTGTTTTACTAATGGATTCGTCATTTTCCAAATTAAAAATCTGTTTTTGTACAGTCAGCTCACTCAGGCGTAATACGAAAGTGTTTCTGACAAAATCAAAATTCAATTCGAATAAGAAAAACAAAAAACAAACGACAAAATACGGTATAAACAACATTCGATAATCCAATCACAGATGCGATTACGTGTGCTGGATTGCGGAAACACGGGTTAGAGCGAGGCAGCAAATACAAAAATTCTAAAGTAAGAAGAAGACAGTGTAAAAGTTTCTCGCGATAAGGCTGATTTTATTTTATGAGGCGGTTGGTTTGTTCGGGGAGGAAGCTGTGTTTTTACGTAAATTTTTTTACGTAAAGAACATTATGGCATACTTATGGTGGACAATATAGCTGAACACTATAGCCGCAGCTTCTAGCGTTTGTGAGCTTTCCTAAAAAACGAATAATTTTATTATATTTAACCCATTTACGCACGCGAAGTGAAATCTAAAGATATAAATTGTGGAAAGAAAAAATCACAGTAGGTACGTGTTCACGGTAGCTTAGTGGCTAAAGCACTGGCGTACTAAGCTAAGAGTCGCAGGTTCTAATCCTGCTGACGATTTTTTCTTTCCACAATATACACCGTGTCACTTTTCTCGTGGTCCAAACGAAAACCATTGATAAAGGGCACCAAGGGCTATCGAAAATACCCCCATAAAATTTGGCATGCGGGTAGTCAATAAAGTGAAGAAGTTTTTAATGTGGATTCTATTTTTTTTTATCAGTGATAGTTTTGAGTTAGGCCTCCTAGAAGTTAAGATCGCAATATCGTCCACATAAAATATGCACGTTTTTTGCTTTTTTAAAGTAAAATGAAGAAACCAAACCAATTTAAATAATATACGCGATTTAATCCGGCTAAAAGAAGTCACAGTTTCAGCCTTTATTTTATTTCTTAAAGGCCTTTCAGTTGCTTGTATTCATAAGTTGTTTATGTCCTGCGCCTGATCTCTCTCCGGTCGTGTCGAATTGCCGTCCCATCGGATTATCAGAGTGAGGGAATAGAGAGTGCACCTGTGTTTGCGCACACACTTGTGCACTATAATATGTCCCGCGCAGATGGCTAGTCTCCATTGAGATTGGCCGCCGTGACCGAAATTCGGCCGGGAGGACATTATTCATGAAAAAATTGCACGTCCTGCGATAATAGTTTTTGCGCAAAACCAATTTTTGTAGGCCTTGTGAGACAAATACGGAAATTACGATTTTCTCGAAAACTGGCGATTTTCGCGGAACACACATGGGGGGGGGGTATTTTAGATAGCCCTTGGTGCCCTTTATCAATGGTTTTCGTTTGGACTACGAGAAAAGTGACACGGTGTATAGATATAATCAAATAATGTTTTCTTTTACAGAAAAAATTACGGACATATTCCACTCTCATACTTTTTTTTTCGAGACTTTATGCTCGGTAAATTGAAAAGGAAAACGAACTCTTGAGCACGTTTTTTTATTAGATGAAGAGAAAAGTTATGACACATTATTCTGTACTAGGCTTCACCCGTGTATAATGCAGTTTATCACAGAAAAACTTATCGCGCATCCCTCGTGAACTATTTATTTTTCCGGGATAAAAGAAACTTATATTCTAATCCGGGTTATGGTTTATCCGTGTGCCAAATTTCATCCAAATCCCTTCAGCCATTTCAGCGTGATTGAGTAACAAACATCCAAACATCTTTACAAACATTCACATTTATTATTTATTATTTTTAACGCATTTTACGCAGGCGAAACGAAATCTAACGATTTCACGCAGGTTCAAATCCTACTCGTGAGCGATTTTTTCTTTCCACAGTTTAAATCTTTATTCACATTTATAATATTAGTTGTATTGTACTTGGTACTTTACCTTTTTTTTATAGTTTAGGATGGCGAAACGAGCTAAAGGCCCACCTGATGTTAAGCGGTTACCTTTGCCCATAACAACTGCAATACCACCCAGGCTGTTGCCTAAATGGTACCGCGAGTCGGTTCGCCAAACTGAGACATGAAGATGGAAAGTCTCATGTGATTGTAATTTCACCGGCACCCGTACCCTTTACACCGAAACACAGCAATGCAAGCATCACTATTTGGCCGAGAAGTAGATACGGTGGTAGTACATCCCCGGACGAGCTCTTTTACAAAGGAGCTCTACTACTACCTAGATATTAATACATCTGTTGTCATGTATATTGCCGGTCAGCTGCCGTATAAAGTATTATTTTCAACATCCAACTACATCCAACTTACTAAAATGTCAACGTAACCTGTAAATGCTGCATTCTGCCACATACAAACGAAAGGTCTTAATAGACAGCAGATAGGACTGAATTTCTCTATTATGTACTACTTGGCAGGAAGCAGTATGACCATAACAATGCTCGAGTAACATAGAATATTGCCCCATTAGACTTTCTATCCTTTACAAGTTTTATCAACCCACTGCAAAGAATAAAAGCGTCCTCCATTTTACGGAATTACTGCCGGTTTTGCGCCAATCTCGTCCAGAGTGCCGATTAAGAGTTTGGCGTTTGAAACTTATGCAAATGCTTTCGAATGCTCGATCGAATGCGTCGACTTTCATTCTTAATCAGTAATTTCTTCTCGGTTTCGCCAGAGGGCTACTTATTTATGAATGAAAGTTGACGCATTCGATCGCGTATGCATATCTATCCCACTGAGGTAATATGTACTACGTACTAGAGTAAACATTACGAAAAAAAAATATTGCGCAAGTTGCTGGCCGCGAGGTACGCGCGGCGCGAGCGTGGCTAAGTGAGTGAGAGTGCAGGAGCTCTAAAACATGTTACAAACATTCGATTCGAGGTGTCTTCTCTAGTACCTACGTAGAACATATTGCTTCAGTGATCTATCCACGATAATTTTTTATATTTTTATATTATAGAAGGATAGGGAAATGAGGTAGAATACCACTCACAAGGTTGATGGTGACGATCAGCTCATACTGTTGGTGCTTGTGTCCTTTCTTCTTCTTGCCTTGTGGAGCTTTGACTGCCGCTGCCGCCGCCGCCGCCTGCTTTGGAGGTGCAGTCTTTGCTGATCCTTTCTGCGCTGAAGGCTTCACCGGGGTTTTGGGGCCACCTTTTGTAAATAAAATTTAAGATTAAATGATTTTATGAAAGATAAAAGATAGCAAAAGCAGTCAATGATTTTACTTAATGTTGTGCTAACTGGCTGGCACCTAAACTAGATCGAACTTGCTGGACATATGGCGGCAAGGAACCACTTCGTGGCACCAAGCCACGAAGTGGTTCCTTGCCGCCATATGCTTTTGCATCGGAATGGTGTTCAGGGAGACAAATTTCTCCACTGGGACGCGCATTACAAGCGTCGCACAGGGAAAGCACCGGTAGCATAACCCATTCCCGGAGTCCTCGCTATATTGTGCTGAAGATACCAGGAAGCTACCAGGAAGGTTTTAGTGCGGTTAAAGTACCATATATCCAGCCTCTCCCCCATGAGGCCGGTAGCTTTTTGAAGGTTTTCTCCTCAATAACAAAAAATAAAGGTCAAACTTATTCTTTTCGGAAGCATCAGATTAAATTTGTCTGAAATGTGTTTTTTTTATGCGCGTTGGTGGTTAGGCATCATAACGGCCAATTTTTTAAGCCCCCCTCATTGACGAGCTTCATGTGTAAGACGAATATATACCGTTATAGCAATAGTATTTTGGTTTTAGGACATAAAATGTTTCCTCAGTTATAAGTAAATGTCGTATAGTAAGAATATTGTGTATATTCTGTGATCACATGAGGTGTCATTCTACTAATGATGTTTGTTTGTCCTTTAATCACTCCAAAACAGCTGAACGAATTTTAATGACATTTGCAACATAGGTAACACATTGCATACTTTTTATTCATATACTACAGTATCGAAGCCGCACAAAAAAGATGGGTAGCCTCTCTTTACCTTTTTGACAAGACTGCGTCGATTTTTGTCCTGCTGCGTTCTTCTGATTGACGTGACCACTACCATCAGCTGGCTTGTTTCGAGCCTGTAAACAACAAAATAATTATAAATACAAATATACCAAAAAAGTTGATAAAGATGACTGTTATCATGGTCCATATGAAGCCGATATTCTAATCATTCTATAAACTAAAGGACGCAGCAGGCGAGATGAATTTGAAGCCGCCAATAGAAGCCATCAAGCTATTTACAGATGAATCGGGGAAATCTCAACTTGGTTTAACAGATCGGACTGAAAATAAAATAGGTGTAAGTACAGAATTACAGATATATGCACAAACTGGGGAAACATTGTTCTTTCTCCGGGACGTGCCAAAGGCGTAGCACCAACGCGGTCCACTGGAGTCCCCGGAGCTCCTCTATTTGAGCTGATGAATGGATGGTTGGACATACCTCTCCGTCTTCCACCAACGGTTACACGGTTCCAAATGGTGGGTCTTATGGAGAAGAACAGTGAAGAAACTCCATGCTTGTACTTATATTTTTCGTTTTAATAGAAAGACTAGCATAACGACACTGACGAGATATGGTCAAAAAAAGTAAAAACAAAAAAGATAAAAATACCTAATTTCAAACTAAACAAATCTCAAACTACGTAATGATTAACAATTTCAGCACACACATACAAGTAGGTATTAGATACTCAAACATGTAATAATGTTGTCATAGTAACTCTACCCGTGATGTAGCCTATGTCATCCCAGTGTTGCCAGAAGTGACGGATGAGCTTCCTGCGACAGCTGTCCGGAAGCGGCCGACAACTGTATCTTTCGCTGGCAACCCCGGCTAACGACATTTTTATGATCCTGTGTAGTATGTTATGGACATTACGTCGTTTAAGACGTCCGCTACGATAAGTTATGTAAGTACATATTTTTCTTCCTTATTTTTTTCCTTACGGGAGATAAAACTACTATTTCTCTTGTCTTGGGTTCAATTACCCTTTTGACATTAAAATTTGTATGGACGCCTGGAAGTTGTTTATCACTCATTCCTCTGGAATTGTTCATCTTCCCGGAATAAAAAGTAGCCTTTATGTTAATCCGGATTAAGTTCTATCCATATAATATACTGCCTCGTTGGTCTAGTGGTCGCAAGCGCGACTGCTGAGCGTGGGGTCCTGGGTTCGATTCCCGGGTCGGGTAGTGTTATTGGGTTTTTTCATTAGGAAATTCTCAGTAGCAGCCCGGAGTATGGATTTTTGCCCGGTTAATGGCAATCGGCTCGCCCCCTATTACATGGGAGTACAACATAACTAACCCTAACGCCTTCGGGGAAATACAGGCGTGATGTTATGTGTGTGTGTTATATAATAATTTCTTAGGTTTTCGCGATCACTACACATTATAATAAAACAAGTTTAACCGGATTACATCGCGTATATGGTTTAAATTGGCTTTCCTGACGTTTTGAAAGCTTTGCAGCGTTTGTGGTCGCAGGAAGACTAAGATGACAAGTGTCTTTACAGATATTTCTAAAAAAAAAAATGTAATCTACCGTAGATTTTTTTTTTTCATAATTTTTTTCCATCTATATGCCAAATTTCATTCAAATCAATCCAGTTCTTACAGCGTGATTGAGTAACAAACATCCAAATATCCAAACGTCAAAACATCTTCACAAACTTTCACATTTATGATATTAGTAGGATTTATTTTAATGAAAATTTAAATTGAAACACCATCCACCGTTTAAATCTTTTCATTTAAAATGGAATTCACGCAAAGAATTTCTGGAAAGGCGTTAAAAGTTTCTACACTAAAAGCGGTCTAATTAAAAATAATTCCCAGCGTTTAAAGTCGTGAAGAATTTTAGCAAATGAACGTCATTATAGGCTGAACTAAAAACCTGATGGCTCATAGTTAAAGCTTTTACTAGAGAAATAAAAATGGGAAGAGGGAATGTCACTTTTTGGTGCAATTTTTCCCGATTTGGATTGAAATTTTGACACGTTTGACTTAGGGCACTTTACATCAAACGTATGGTCAGCAGCTGACTCTGCTGTAGCATACAAAAAGGAGCATACTCGAGTTTGACATAATACTCCATTCACACCGCATACACCACACATTTTTTGCAGGATAAATCTTACGGAAAACGTAGTGGCGCATACATTGAATATAGAACCGTTCACACGTTGTTTGTACTACAAAAAACGAACACAGCTTTGTACGTGTGAACGGATCTATACTTTATGTTTGCACCCCGCTACATATTTGCAAAAAACGTTTGGTGTAACTTGCCGCGTGATCGGGGTCTTACACCGGTGAATACGTAGAGGCGAGCATAACAGTGCAAAGACATAGAATGTTACAACTTCGAACATTGCAGTAGTGAGTACGTTAAGGTAAATGCTACAGGGTAGCCCGCGAAATTCAAAATTGTTGGCGTTTTTTGCTAATTGTAGCTTTATTTCGCATTGTATATCGGTCAAAATATGATTGGCGGAAATAATAACAATGTATCTACTGAATAATACTCATGAAAAATATTAATCTAGTGCTACAAGCTGTACTAGCTCGATAATATTAATTTACGATCAAATTATCGGTTTTCGAGCTTGTACAGCTTACAGAGCTAGGTTTATATTTTTTATGAGTATTGTTTCTTAGATATATTGTTACTATTTCCGCCAATCATATTTTGACTGATATACAACGCGAAATAAAGCTACAATTTGCAAAAATCGCCAAAAAATTTGAATTTCACGGGCTACCCTGTAGCATTCACCTTAAGGGGAACGTAGCAGCCAAGTGGCGCCTCATCGGTAAAATAAATATTATACTCACTGAATACATCATTTATCGAAAATTCGATTTTAAAGATTGAAGTACAGGTACTGTAGTTTAATCAAAAACTATTATACTCCGTAAAATATAGTTTGCTGTAGTTGTTGTGTTGTTGTTGTTGTGTAAAAAATGCTAAAAGTGGCAGTTTTTCGCACTTTTTTTATTTATACATACATACATACATATTATCACGCCTGTTTCTCATTGGGGTAGGCAGAGACTATGGATTTCCACCTGCTACGATCCTGACACACCTCTTTCGCTTCATCTACGTCCATTAACCTCGTCATACACGCTCGTCGGTTTAGAGAACTCTTAACCTGGCATTTTTTGAGAACGTCCGCGATTTGATAGCGATACGTTCGCCGAGGTCGTCCCCTTCCAACTCTTCCATCCACACTCGCTTCGTATACTTGTTTCGTCAATCTCCTCTCGTCCATCCTCTCTATATGTCCAAACCATCTTAAAATACCTTTCTCAATCTTTGTCACTACATCTTCTTTCACTTCACAACGCTCCCTTATCACGTTATTCCTTACTATATCTCTCAAAGTAACACCACACATTCTACTCAAAGCTCTCATTTCTACTGCATTTATTCTGCTTTAATTTTTCTTCTACCATAGCGAACTTTTATTTATTTACCTATTTATTATATTCTTTATTGTACATCACACCAAACGAAAACAAAGACAATAGTTTACAGAAAGATTAAGTAAGTACAATGGGCGGTCTTATCGCACAAGGCAATCTCTTCCAGACAACCTTTGGATGGACTAGAAGAATGGGAACCGATCGTGGGTAGGTACGGTGTAAAAGTAGGTACGTTTCGTACATAATATACCTACTTAAATATAATAATATAAAGTACATGGAATTTACTTAAGTAAGTATGAGAAATATTTATCATATAATATACTAATAAATACAAATATAAAGTGTAGTAGTTGAGCAATTTCAAGAAGTAGTGAAACAGATTGACAAGTAGTGTTCCTTTACTAATTTTTTAAAAAGCGGTAGTGATACCACACGTAAGTGTAGGCACTAACACTCCCCCATGAACAGCCAGCCGTGCCTTTTCCGACACTTTGCGGCTGTTCATGGAGGTGTGTAGCGCCCCATTCACCTGATTACCAGCACTCACTCTTCTTTCAATGTACTTCACACGCTTGCCATCTATCGTAAACATGGAAAGGTATACAAACTCTTTCACTTGTTCCACCTTTTCGTCACCTATATAGTTTTATTTATAACTACAGCGAAGTATAATTTACGGAGTTAATAGGTCTAAGACCGAATGTTAAGTACGCAAGAAGACATCAATTCGATTTAGTTCTAATAGTCTTCTGGCAACAGGCACTGAAACATCGAACAGAGTAAAACTTTTCATTCAATAATTTATCCATAGTGAAGGTCACTTTTTCAAAAAAAAATGGAACAGCCACGTGCTAGCCCCAGACTTCCTTATTGTGAGCTCATAAAATTAAAAATGTCACAAATATATAATATTATTTTCCCGTGACAAAAGTAGACGCAATGATAGTTTTTCGGGTTCCGTACCCAAAGGGTGCCAAACGGGACCCTATTACTCTCGCTACGCTGTCTGTCCGTCCGTCTGTCTGTCACAAGGCTCTCTATCTTTGTAAAAGTAACAGATAAAGAGGTTAAATTTTCACAGAATATGTGTTACTTATAGCGGCAGCGCCTATCACGACAAATACTAAAAATAATAAAAATAAGACCCCATACAAGAAACTAATTTTTTTCAACATTTTTGTTCCCGCTCTATCTTCAAAACAGTAATTCATACCGGTTTCAAACCTGGTTTGATTATAGTGCATACTTATGCAGTTTAGCAACAAATACTAAAAATAGGGCAAATATAGACATGTGGTGATACCTGCGTAAGAATTAGATGCAAAAATTCATATTTCGCGCACGGTGCGTTGGTGTCTTTTGATGAACTATCGTAAATTAAATCAATTTCTATAGGGTATCAGGTCGATAGGTAGTACGGAACCCTTACTGCGCGAGTCCGACTCACACTTAGCCAGTTTTATAAAAAAAAGCTCGTAATCCATTTAATTTGTGGTGTCATAAATGTTTCGGTGACAATTGTTTGTAGGCGAGACAAACCTACTCGAAACTGACTATAAACTTCGGCAAAAATTATAAATCTGGACGCTGTGACTTTGTTCCAGCGTTTTTAAGTGTGAATGTGATATTATTTATTAAAGGTGTTTTTGAAATAAAATTTTACAGATAATTCAAAAAACATTAATTTATTGGATTTTAAAAATAACATGTTAACATAAAATTATTTTTGAATAGGAATTGGATAATAGAATTACTTATTTATCAGCCCGATTTCATTTTATAAATGAATTCATACTTTTGAAGACGCAATTTCAATTTCCACAAATTCAAAATCGCTCATCGAGCTATGGAGCGAGCCATGCTTGGAGTTTATTTTAAGGATAAAATCCGTAATGAGATTATCCGGAAAAGATCCGGAGTGACCGTAATAGCTTGTATATAGATAAGATAGATAGATAAAACGTTTATTGTAATCCTACAATAAGCTGTTGTTGGTTACAGTAAGCTGGAATGCCAGTGATGAGTTAAAGGGCCAATGGACGCTAGAGCAGATGAGTACGTAACTGGAGACCAAGAATCGTCAAACGCAGCGCAGGACGCCCCCCAGTCAGGTGGACCGACGCGGCGACGACCTGAATAAGGTGGCTGGGTGACTGGATATGGAAGGCAAAGGACCGAGAGTTGTGGTGCAACTCGGGAGAGGCATAATATGTCCAGAAGTGAACTGTGTTAAGCTGAGTTGATGATTGACGAATTACAATTTGAAATTAGTGATGTTTTAAAATATTGCTTAAATAGTATATTACTGTCGAGGCCTGAAATGAAGCAATTGACGGCCGAGTAATATTGGAAGTACGAGGCGAAGCCGAGTGCCCCCGAAGTGTAATGGAGTGACGTAGGTGCAATAAAAGAGTACTGCTCGGGTCAATGATTAATGTAATAATCCTATTAAAATGAGTGTGCAGTTATATATATAGGGCTAAGTGAGCTGCACACTACAGAAGTGATTTTAACTAAACGGGGCTGTTAATTGCTATTTCGGCTGAGACTTATATAGTACTTTTCTCTGATTTGCGAGGAAACAATACACAAATTAATTCATTAGTATGTAATTTTCATTCGCGCCAATTCGTCCGCGCGCGGTTCTCATTGTATTTTCAAAGTTTTGAAAAAAAAAATGCGCGTTCAGCCTTTATAATTATATATATTTTGTACCTAAAAACACCTAATTTATGTAAGTGTGTAGCAAGGTTTTTACTTAGAAAGGTAATTTAAAAAAAAAACTGTCCAGTTTCTATTATTGTCGTGTTGGATATTACTGGCCTGTTAAATAACGAAATCGTTGCGTACGGAAAAGAGCCGATTGAGGTTTTTTTTTTTAAATAATGAACTAATTTCCGAGCAAGTGGGACAAAATAATATTTATATCAAAATATACACCGTCGTAACTATCATCCATTTAAAACGTCTAGCAACAAATTACATGAACATTGTTAATTCTAGGGATCATAACATCCCAAGGGATGAAAATTTCGAATATGCTAATGAAAGTTACATAGACAAGTCAAACGATTCCAAACTGAGCATCGGGGGATCATGGATAGGACAGTCAAGTCTATGCATAAATTAAACGGCTTACATCAAGCCTGTCACCCTTATCATTTTGGCAATGATTTAAACCGGTTATGCGTTGAATATTAAAGTTATGAAAGTCAGTTATTTGGATAAAGATTAATGATGATAATATCAAAGAACAATGGCAGATCCACATAGATGATTTAAGTTGAGGTAAACGTGTAGCGTTTAGAAGTAAAAACAAAATAAACAACTCAGCATTACTTCCTAAACAACCTTTGTACTAATATTATCAGTTGGAGAAAGTCTGAAAAATGAGACGTAATTTGATTTTAGTTTAACATTTTATGTAACCACATTTCGCACGATACATGAAACAAAAAGTACCTTTATTATGTGTAACTATGAATGTATAGACTATAATAATATAAGTATACGTTATTTATGTATAAGTAGTACTTTGATTTTATAAAGATCAGTATTGTAGGCCTCTCAATCCGCTAGACGTTCTAAATGGTGAATATCTAATGTCTTGCAGCATAACCCCGCAATTTATGCAACAATTTATCATTAACTATTGTTAATAAAAAACTTGTATTCAAAACCGTTTCTAGAACGAAGTCTTATCATAAGCTCTGATTTTTAGCTACTCATAGGCCTTATCTATACGTTGATGTAGCTAATTTAGAACAAAAAAATATAACTAGGATCAATCTTTAAGTCCCCATAGTCAGTTAATTGTATGTATCTGGGTTGTGGGGGTCCGATGACAGTCGCTCCATGTAAAATACTGATGTTCAGCCACATCTAGTAAGACTGGAAGCCGACCCCAGCATGGGGCAAGGCGAGGAGAATGATGCTCAATCTTTAAGTCTTCAAAGATTATAAATGTGAAAGTATATTTGGTTATTCATTTATTTGTATTTCAATCGCCCTGTGGGCTGTGACTGATTACGAATGGCCCAACAGGTTTGGATGAAACACACAGATTGATGCACACAGACCATGTTCTGTATTAACACATATGATATTTTTATAGTCATAGCAAAGCCGCGGGCCACAGTTGGTACTTTCTCATCAACTCGGGCTATTGCAGTCCACTGCTGGACATAGGCCTCTCCCAAGTTGCGCCAAAACACTCGGTCCTCTGCCTTCCGCATTCAGTCCCCCCCAGCCACCTTCTTCAGGTCATCGGTCTAACTGGCTGGGCCCTACGCTGCGTTTGCCGATTCACAGTCTCCACTCAAGGACTCGTCTGCTCCTGAGGCTATCGGTCATTTGACAGACATGGCAGCTCACTGCAACTTCAGCTTACTGATCCTACAAGCTATGTCGGTCACTTCGGTTCATCTCCGGTACTTTCTGTAATCTTGTATTCCAAAGTAACAATGAGAAATTTATCTTATAGAAATTTTCAAGTCGGTCATCGTTTTGCATGATTCAGTCTATTATTTAGACAGTCTCAAGGTGGTTTCAAACCGTCGAGTCAAGGATTGGATGGGATGGGCGTGAATTGAAATCTCGCTGACCCATTCACACCGAAAGATGTACGCAAGACATCACGCCGACAAGGCGCCGGCACGCGCTATCTCGCGATGTTCCATTTTGCAATGTAATAAACACTAATAATAATAATAAATACGTAATAAATACTGTAATAAATTCTCAGTAGCAACCCGGAGTATGGATTTGTGCCCGGTTAGTGGCAATAGGCTCGCCCCCTATTACATGGGACTATAACATAACTGGCGAAATGTGGGTGTACTATTACACCTCTGCCTACCCCTTCGGGGAAATACAGGCGTGATGTTATGTTATGTTATAAATACTCTATTCATGCAGCAATAAAGTTTAATGTTGTACCAACAAGTATTTCAATTCTCGCCTCGCACATCCTCGCCTATCCAGACCTTTCACACCAGAGATGGGCGTAACGTGAATTGAAATTTTGCTATAAAAAATTCAATTCTCGCTCGGCCCCTCCACGCCACGCCTTGCCGGTGTGAAACCACCTTCAGACTGTTCCCACATTATTTCCAGGTTAATATTATACTTGAAGACAATTAAATGGTACATATCTTTTAATAATTTATATTTCTGAAAGGATTTTTATTTTTAGTTTTTGTATGTATCTCTCTTGGCGTAGGTACATTAAAGTATACTCTAGTCTTCCTATTATTTCCAAGTGTTATTTTAAGCAGAGAATCGTGTTTAATCTCAAGGGGAATTGACTTATGTTTCGTTGTAAAAGCGATGATTGGCTTGCGTCCCTTTTATTTTCGCGCAAATTTTTCCTAAATCCCTGTTGTAATAATGGGCGTTCATCTTTCTCCAAAAGGTATTATCCTTGGAATTTCGCTTGCGAGAGTAAAATTTTACATTACCGATATATTGTTGCTTTGTTATTTTTCTCGCAACGTAAAAGCCAGTGTGCTGTAAAAAGCTAACGGATTGTTTTCTTTTGAAAACATTGTTCGAATAAATCTTAGCATTCCGAGCAGGGCTCAGATACTGGTAAAAATTTGAAACCGTTATTACGTACCTGAAGCAAAACCTTTAAATTTCGGTTTCGTTCCAATAAACCGGTTTTAAACCAGTATTTTGAGGAATCTTTACATAAAGGTTTTTTTCTGATTATCCGGTTCAGAACAATGAAAACCGGTTAATACAAACAATCGCCGTTTATTAAACATCCAAAAATGGGTAAGTATTTACTTTTCTTTTCATTCTTACTTGGCCCTCGTCGATTAAACCGGTTAGTTTAGGTTGAGATAAATTTCTTTAAATGTTCACATTCTCAAGAAAAGTTCGGAGCTAAATATACCGCAATAAACCGGTACTAACCGGTATTTTTCAATCCGGTTCCGAGCCTTGATTCCGAGATTTTGTAGTAAGTCTAAGCGAGATAGTAAATTGTGCAAAATGCAAATGTAACAATGAAAAAACTGGACCAGTACCAACGTAAATATTGTTACTGCAACCTGATTTATGCATCTAATTGCAATTATATAATACAACAGATGTTGCACCAGTGCCATATTTTTATGTAGCTAAGTCCTTTTTGCTTTCGATCTAGATAAATTCACATACGTGCGAAAGCAGAAAGCAAAAAATATAGTGGGCACCATGACAGGCATAAAAAAAAAAAGGGGAGTAGTTATTTTTGTTTTTTACGACATATGAAATGTGGTACGTAAGTTGCAGAAAAAAAAGCTAATTTTGACTTAATTAAGAGAACAAACGGTAGGAATTACACGTCAAGTGTGGACTAAATTAAAAACATATTTCTGGAGGCCTTTTTATTCAACAGTGTTATTTCCTCAAGAGCATTTTTTACTTTAAACAAAACCATCCAGGTGTGAGTCGGACTCGCGCAGTACGGGTTCTACCCATCGTCCTGATACCTACCCCATAGAAACAGATTTAATTTACGAGAGTTCATCAAAAAGACATTAACGCACCGTGCGCGAAATATAATTTTTTGCATCTCGTTCATAAGCAGGTACCACCACATATGTCTATGTTTTCACGCTGGAATGTATTAACGTTTTGAAGATAGAGTAGGAACAAATACGTTGAAAAAAATGCATGTTTTTCGACGTTTCTTGTATGGGGCTCCCTCTGGTTTCAGACTTTTTTTAATTTTTATTATGTGTCGTGATAGGGGTTATAGCAATACGTATATTGAGAAAAATTCAACCAGCTACCTATTACCTTTCAAAAGATACAGTTCTGTGACAGACAGACGGATGGACGGGCGGACAGACGTACAGCGTAGCGAGAGTAAATGGGTCCCGTGAGGCGCCCTTTGGGTACGGAACCCAAAAAATGCCTTTATCTCTCTAAACGTTTTACTTGAAGACTGCAATTTTTATTCGATGAAAGCTATACAAATATTCAAATACTTATTAAACCAACTTAGTAAGTACTTTTATAAATTATAAGACATAATTTATCAATAAATATGTATCAGTGATATATGCGTTAAGTAAGATAAATGGTATTACCTAGATTGAAGACGTAAAGCATTTTGCTGAAACACATTTGCTTGATAATATTTTGATGACATACCGTCCTTTCTGTTCTCCATGCAATTATTTCGCATATCTTAATAAATACTTTATATCCATTGATGTTTAGCATTTTGTCTAAAATACCATAAGCAGTTGCAGAACTCCCCTTTTTGCTAATAGGTACCTCTTCCAAATGTTTCTACAAGAGAACTCCTCTTTTTACTAATACCTCTTCTAAATAATAACTTCTTAGGTTTTCGCGATCACTACACATTATAATAAAACAACCGGATTAAATCGCGTATATTATTTAAATTGGTTTCGCTGACGTTTCGAAAGCTTTGCAGCATTTCGTGGTCGCAGGTAGACTAAGATGACAAGCGTCTTTACAAATATTTCTAAAAAAATATTTTAATCTACCGTACAATATTATTAATTAAAATCGTTTCGATGCACGCAGTAATCACTCACAATATCATTATCTTTTACAGTGTTGCGTGCTGTTTGGGACTTGATTATTTTTAGGACTGGGTTCCAAACAGGTGGTAGCTGC
Organism: Asteroscopus sphinx; assembly: GCA_949699075.1. Taxonomy (NCBI): domain Eukaryota; kingdom Metazoa; phylum Arthropoda; class Insecta; order Lepidoptera; family Noctuidae; genus Asteroscopus; species Asteroscopus sphinx. The sequence continues at coordinate 5,389,371 of OX453014.1, forward strand.
CAACCATCTTCTCTATTAAAATTAGGATGTTTTTTAATTTCAAAACGACCACGAAATGCTGCAAAGCTTTCGAAACGTCAGGGAAACCAATTTAAATAATATACGCGATTTAATCCGGTTAAACTTTGTTTTATTACCTCTTCTAAATGGGCAAAGTGTTATTGGGTTTTTTCATTAGGAAATTCTCAGTAGCAGCCCGGAGTCTGGATTTGTGCCCGGTTAATGGCAATAGGCTCGCCCCCTATTACATGGGACTTACAACATAACTGGCGAAAGGTGGGTGTACTATACACCTCTGCCTACCCCTTCGGGGAAATACAGGCGTGATGTTATGTTATGTTATGTTCTAATTGTTTGAACAAGTAATTTTATTGTTTATAATTAGGTATATATTATTACATAATATTTTTGAACATATTTGAATGGTCTTTTACAACAACTCTGTTTTCGTAAAACATAATAACAACAAACAAATAACATAAGGATTTCATTTACCTGGGAACTGGGGAGAACGAATACACAGATTTTAAACATCTAGGGAAATTTCGTCTAAATGGAGTTTATTCACAGTCTGTTTGCAGATTATAGAATCAGAGTGGTAAATGCGATTACCTTCGAGTAATCTTGTTCGCTCTCATATAGTGTATTTGGAAATTACATAATATTATGTTTATAGAAGATTTTTGATGTATTTTTAACATCCCGGGTTTATTACTGTTGCTAGGAGGCATTGTGTTGATAGAAAGTGCTGTTTTAGTTAAAATTATAGATAAAATTAGATTAGTACCTTACCTTTAAACTTAATTTGATTATTGTTAGACTTATTTGTATTAAAATTAAACGTTAAATTAATTAGTTAAATCGCACTATTTGATGCCTCAGAGATTACTCCGTTAATATTTGTCGCCCGAACATAACGAATAGGTATTAAAAATCCCAACTATTTAAAAATAACCAGGAACTTGAAAACTGAACCAAAAATACAAAAGTATAGAATATTATATTAAAATTAAAGTCCTATAAAAATATATTGTCCCAAAAATAAATTCTCGGCCGCCGCTACAAGACTGCGTCAACAAAGTAAAATTGTCCCAAACAAGCATTGTGCCCGTAACACCTCGTTTGAATTTCGAACGTGATTCTAACCGGCCAGTTTAGTGCACATGCCGCGCGCGTCCTGGCCAGAGCCCGCTTATTTTTGAATTTTGAATATTTCCATTTGACATTTAGTAATTACAAAATGGTGTGTTTTCCTATTTTATGTAACGAGTTTTTCTTTTGTTAATTTCTAAACTGTGTTTTTCTTTTTATGAAAGTTAATTGGTAATTTTAGTTAATATTATGCATTACAGAGTCGAAGAAAAGATCAAAGGGATGATGGACAAATCATAAGTAAGTATTTAGTTTAATTGCATAATTTCATCTGATATTAAAATAATCAAATTTAAATTTACCTATAATATAAATAAGTACGTCATATTGCCAATGCATAAGTACCTTAAGCTTGAATCGACTCAAATGATAAAACTCATAAAAACTTTATCAAAGTAAAACAAAACTAACTTTTTTTTTATCTTACATGAAAACGCACCAAAATAAATGGAAGAACAGCAGAGATAACTGGGTAGAAAGTATACAATATACTAGATATATCCATAAAAATATTCCACCTAAATTGTTCATTCCTGAACGCACATCAAATACAATACTGGAAGCAGGAAGTCAATTGCAAAGCCGCATACTAAGCGTTTCAACTAAGAATAACACCACAGACTCAGACAAATAAGAGAAAATAGGACTATCAAGACGCCATCTTGTTTCGCATTGCTTGTCAGTTTCAATTAATCAAATAGTAATTACTGCGCTCAAGTGCCGGTTTTTATTAATTATTCATTTGACTTTGCCCGTGGCGTCGCCTACGTATGATTCGGCTTATCACAGAAAGACTTAACGCGCATCCCTCGGGAACTATTTATTTCCCCGGGATAAAAAGAAGCCCACATGTTAATCCGAGTTATGGTCTATCTGTGTGCCAAGTTTCATCTAAATCCATTCAGCTGTTTCAGCGATATTGAGTAACAAACATCCAAACATCTTTACAAACTTTCACATCAATTTTGACGAGAGACTATTAATAATATAAGACTAATAAAAAAGAATAATAAAGACTATTAATTAATAACTATTTAAACAACAAAAAACAATTGACAAACAAATGAGAAAATGGTACACAACCGTTTTTAAATCTCATCAATAGCTACAAAAAAAAATCGGTTGAGAAGCCGAGGATAAAATGGTACTGAACTGCTTTTTCTTTGCCTATTTATATATAGATATTGTAGTAAGATTTTAATGCTAATTTATTTATTTTTGATAGATTAATCATACAAAAAGAATGTAATATGAAACAAGATGCCGTCTTGACAGTTCTATTCATAGTTGTAACGCATAGTACTGCACTCGATGCCAATAAAGAATTAAGGTCAATGGAGGCTATTGCAACTAAAAAAATATGTTGAAATTATAACCTTTGGCATGTGCACTCGAGTTTAAAGGTTAATCTGTTCGATCTATACAGGGTGATTTAATTAAATCAATAAATAATTAATCTTAAACCAAAAGAGATACAGGAAATCTTTCTTTTTTAATAACGATGACATTGCCATAATTAGATTTGTGATCAATCTCGAACGTTCCTTGAAAATCAATAAAGTTTCGCAAATTTTATTTTAAACGAATAGACCCAGTTTTTTATGAGGATTTTGTATTGTATTGGAGGAAAAAACATTAGTCTCAGAAGTTAGTCAAAGGACATTGATAAAAATAGCCTTAAACTGTTACAAAGATGAACAATATACGAAAATTACATGCGAATTTTTTCGTTTCATAATATATATTGTATTTAATGCGGACAGTACTAGAACTATTTTTTAGGGTTCCGTACCCGAAGGGTTCCAAACGGGACCCTATTACTCTCGCTACGCTGTCCGTCCGTCTGTCTGTCACAGGGCTGTATCTTTATAACGGTAATAGATAACCAGTCGAAATTTTCACAGAATATGTGTTGCTATGAGATGTATCACGACAAATACTAAAAACAAAAAAAAAGTTAAAAATCAAAAGGGGTCCCCATACAAGAAACCTCAAAAACATGCATTTTTTCAACGTTTTTGTTCCTGTTCTATCTTCAAAACGGTAATACATACTAGATTCAAACTTGGTCTGATTATAGTGCATACTATGTAGTTTTGCAACAAATACTAAAAACATGACAAACATAGACATATATGGTGGTACCTACGGAATAAAGATGCAAAAATTCACATTTCACGTACGTCGTTGATGTCTTTTTGATAAACTCTCGTAAATTAAATAAGTTTCTATGGGCTATTAGGTCGATGGGTTGTACGGAACCCTTACTGCGTGAGTCTGACTCACACTTGTTACATTATTATACTTTAAGGAGTATCAATACATTAATGACGTAACCGGATAAAATTGTATCATCTATGTTATCTGTGTATCATCCATATTTTTATTTCGATACTCTATAGTCTATGATTTAATATTATAGACTCCTTTTCACACAAGAAATTCCAAAAAATTGGCATCGACTGACAACTTAACGACAATGTAGGTTGTTTGACATAACAAAAAAAGCAAAACATGACATCAAAATAGCACAGATATCTGTGATATATGTGGTAAAATAGTAAATATTTTAAAAATCTAAAATTTTATTTAGTACTGTCCGTGTTTATGAATGTATTGCAATACATTGGCTTCATTGAGTTGTATATGGTGAGCATCAACTTTAATTTGTAACGCCTTAAGGCGGAGTCACTAAGGATCTTTAGCAATGTCCTTTGACAATGACAATAACTATTTTAACACAAAATGTTCTCCATTCATCTAAGTAAATTTGACATAAAATGTCAAATTTCAAAAGCTTATGTCAAATTTCTAACTCTAGTAAGGATATTAAAAACGGCAGAAAAACAACCAAAAAGGTGAATTGGTAAATAGGTTTGCTGAATTGGTTAATATCTTTTGTGGGTACACTCAAACTTAAAAAAACTTTTTTATTGTTATTAAAAAGAAAGCCTGAAAGAAAATACATTTTATTAACAGACCACGTTACGCAATATTATCTTAATATTATAATAACAAAGTTATAGACATGCTCCGATATTCTAGATACATACAAAACTATTTTGTCTATAATCCTAGCCTCAGATCAGAGACATGATATTTACTCAGACTTAGAAAACATACTAAAGCATAGAGGAATAATAAACTAAAACACTAACTTATATGGCAGATATCAATTTTCTTATGTCAAATTGTATTTGGTAGAAAAATACATCAATACCATTATCAATACGTTTCCCGATTTTTTTTAACGCGTACCTGACTGCCGATAGACAACTAGATTTAGAAATTTCAGTGATGTGTCTTTTCGATAAAGTGTTTTTATCAATAATTGTCTATGCTATGGTAAAAAAATTATAACTAAGAGTACTGATTGTTCTAAACCCACAAAAAAGATAAACTTGGTGTGATTTTGGTGTTCAACCGTATAGGTCAAACTATTATTTTGACATTCGCTAACTAACGCTAAATTATCATTAAAAAAACATTGAAGAACCTTAGGCAGTACAGGTCAAAGACTTTGTATAACTGTACAGGCTCTATATAATGAGCTTCATGTTGATTTTGACTGAAATTCCGGTCAAAAGTAATTTTGACTTTGACCCTAAATATTTTTACTATGTCTGTGTGCCAGAGATAGAAATTTGACATAAGCTCCGTGCATTTTATTTCAAATTGCTATCTTTAGTACGGCAAATCGTGGATAGATAGGATATACATTTTAGCCCTTAGATTCCTTTCAACAAACATCATGTGATAACTAACCGCCGGTGAAGACATACAACATATAGTTACATAACACGTCGACGTCATTACATACCTACTTAAATTGTTACTGAAATAAACCGTACAATCAAAATATAATACATCTGTCTAATAATAGTTCACCGCAACACTATTGATGTCACAGGTACGCGTTGGGCCTATATTATTCCCTGAATTACAACTACAGTGCGGCTGCCTAGAAAATGCGTTTCAAACACCACAAAGAATCATGGCGAATTTTTTACAAAAAAAAAAAAATTTTTTTGAGAAGTTGGATTAGTTTCGGCACTTAAAATATTTTTAATTTAATTTATTTATTTATAAGATAACAGAGATCCAGTCGTTTTAGTAAATACATTATTAAATGGTTAGTACATATACATTTTAAAAATTATACATTAAATCACATTAAATAAAATTACATTCAATTATTCATTATTACATGTAATCTAATAACATTATTCATGTATGGGCGGTCCACCCTATTTGCTATCATTTTCAGGATACCGTTAGATTTTTGGAACCCCGGAAAATATTTAATATTTCAAAAGAAATAATTTGAAATTGAGCTAATTCCTGAACTCCTCATAAACTCAGCTGTCAATTTAGTCATGTTCAGAAATGATCTCAATGAAAACAATGGTTTTTTTTTTTTTGTTTTAAAAATATCTTAAATGCCTAATGTGTTATCGGGTTTTTTCATTAGGAAATTCTCAGTAGCAGCCTGGAGTCTGGATTTGTGCCCGGTCAGTGGCAATAGGCTCGCCCCCTATTACATGGGACTTTAACATAACTGGCGAAATGTGGGTGTACTATTACATACACCTCTGCCTACCCCTTCGCGGAAATACAGGCGTGATGTTATGTTATGTTAAATGCCGAAAATTATTATTTAGAGTTCAAGGATCAATAGTTTTTTTTTTTAAATATAGTATAGGATGGCGGCCCCTTAATTGGGGAAGGCCTATGTCCAGCAGTAGACGTCTTTCGGCTGAATTGATTGATAGGATGGCGAAACGAGCTAAAGGCCCACCTGATGTTAAGCGGTTACCTTTGCCCATAACAACTGCAATACCATCTAGGCTGTTGCCTAAATGGTACCGCAAGTCGGTCCGCCACACTGATACATGAAGATGGAAAGTCTCAAGTGATTGTAATAAAGTATTCCAATTTCTCAATATTTTTTTTTTTTTTGTACAAATCCATGTATGAATTTCGCCATGATTCTTTAGCTCTAAACTGTTTTAGTTTATTGTAGGTTGATGTTATAATTAATATTAATATTAATTAAATTTCGTTTTTTGTTAAAAAAATAAACATAAATTGTTTGCCACGTCAAAAACGCATTCTCTCGGCGGACGCACTGAAGATAAATATACCTTAGAATACTTATCAAAATGTAATATGTATGTATTGGAAAGATCTCCAAACTCTTTCTATGAAACTTACGAAAACTTTAAAAGAAGATCCAAGATAGTAAAAACTTTAGCAATTTTATATTTTTCTTTTTGAAACAAAAAGTGTTTTTCTCCTCTATTTGTCTCCCTTGTTACGCGCCAGCTGTCGGTGAAACGTTTCTAAGTGTGCGAAGTAAAAGTATTTGTATAAGTTAGAAGCAGTTTAGTATCTGTGGACATGTTGAAATAATACCAAAATCTGGTATGAAATACGCTCTAAGAAATATTAAAAACTAGAAATCAATAAAATGAGGGGGCCGTAAAAACCAAATGTTCGAGCACTGAAATATCGAGTTAGTAAGAATTAATCTTGCTTGCACTGATACAAGAAGTAACTGTTAACAAGACAAGTTTCTCCACCATTCTTCTTCTGTCGTATCGTATTGTCGCCAGTTATGTTATAGTCCCATGTAATAGGGGGCGAGCCTATTGGCATTAACCGGGCACAAATCCAGAATCCGGGCTGCTACTGAGAATTTCCTAATGAAAAAACCAAATAAACTTTGCCCGACCCGGGCATCGAACCCAGGACCCCATGCTCAGCAGTCGCGCTTGCAACCACTAGACCAACGAGGCATGAGCTAAATAATGATAATAGGACATGTCGTGGTGTAAATATTAGCCAATCAGAATCAATTCACCATTTATAACATATATTTAAGGTGAATCCTACAGGGTAGGATACACAATTTTTTTGCGTGTTTTGCAAATATCTGTCTATCTAAGTTTCATTCACACCAATTCGTTTATTGTTCTATTTTCAAAGTTTTGAAAAAAAATGTGCATTCGGCCTTTATAATGATCAATATTTTGTACCTAAAAAACATTTATGTAAGTTGTATGTACTTAAAAACCTCGGTAGCATCATTTAAAAAATAAAAACTCCAGCAATTTCTATTATAGTCGTGTTGGATATTATTACTGGCCTGTTATTTCGTTTAGTACGGAAAAGAGCCGATTGATGTATTTTTTTTTTTTAATAATGAACCAATTTCCGAGCAAGTGGGAGAAAAAAATATTTTAGTCTACAGGTAAAAATAACATGCCTGTAAAAGACTAAATAAAAATGGCCCCCATCTCAGCATAGCAGACTGTATGTTTGTTACCCTTTCACTCAAAAACTACAGTATGGATTTTAATGAAATTTGGCATACAGATAGAACATATAAGCTACTTTTTATCCTGGGAAGATGAACAGTTCCCGAGGAATGCGCGATAAACAAAATTCACGCGGGCGAAGTCGCGGCTAGTAAAAAATAAAATAGAAAATTCACAAGATCATTAAGTACACATCAAATAAATAAAGAGCCCCCATTTTCGTTCATTTCAATAGAAAATATGTCACTTTCTTAGTCTTTCTTTTATAATATCTGAACAATAAATGTTAAGCTGAATGGGACAATATCTTGCAAGCCTTTTCAACGTGGCAGCTGTATTCAATAACGTCGGATTACAGAACTGTCCCCATCTTTAGAATATTAAATTGAAATACTTTCTTTGTTCATTGTGAAGGAATAATCTTGTGGCTTTAAGGGCGCGTTTGCTAATTTAAACGTGATCTATTTTCTTCATATTTTCTTTAAGATATGTAGTAAAATGCGCTAGTTCGTCTCAGTATTTTCTTAACACATTGAGACCCCTTTGATTGGCCTTGGCCATAGTACCTAACTAATAGGTAATCTGTGCCCTGGCTATCATTATCTAGTTTTTGTAGGTAGAATTTTATGTCCTTAATACCGTACGCAAAATACACGCTTGATCGTGGAGTTGTGGAAACCAGCCCGTTATACTATACTATGTCCTTAATTATCATCATCAACTTATCCTATTGCAGTCCACTGCTGGATATAGGCCTCTCCCAAGTTGCGCCACAACACTTGTTCCACCTGGCTGAGGGCGCCACGTTGCAATGCGTTTACCGAATCGCGGTCTCCACTCAAGGACTTGTCTGCTCCAACGGCCATTGGTCCTTCGAAAGACATAGCCAGCCCACTGCCACTTCAGTTTACAGATCCTTCAAGCTATGTTGGTCACTCCCTTTCTTCTCCGGATAATCTCGTTACGGATTTTATACTTCAAAGAAACTACAAGCCTAGCTTGCTCCACAACTCGCTGAGCGACTTTGAATTTATGGGACTAGCACAACTGTCAGTGTCCACGTCTCGCTACCGTAAGTCATGACATAATAATCATAAATAGGTCTATTAAAAAAAAAAAAAAAAAGCTTGGCACTGGTCTGGCAAATGGCACTCGTCAAATTGTTCGATGTGAATTTGATCAAAGAAATTGGATGATTTTCATCAAAATAATGTATTTTAACCACAGAACAAGAATTTTAACACTGATCATCACAGAAATCCAACTGGACAAAGAGATTGGACAAAGAAATGTGACCAGTGACATACCACCCTTAAACCTTTTTCCACCCTCGTCTGTCATAAAAAGTGTAACATAATCGTAATCACCAATTAAGCCAAAGACTATACATCATTTAATGCCTGATACTATAAATAACTTCATAACTTGTTGTATCATAAACAGAGTTCATGAGCTAGCCATCAATTTGCGACCCCTGATCGACTTCTGATTACTAAAGGTTTGATAAGGGCAGGGGTGCCGCATTAGGGGTTGTAAAGTTGATAATGATGATAGCTTGCGGCATATCGCTGATGGAAGTAATTTAAAACGGTAACTGATAAAAAGTTTGGTAATGTTGTTTATGACGCGAAGTCATAGGCGTAAGATTAGGTAATACAGGGAGAGATAATTAAATTCTTCAAACCAATATGATTCAAAGAGATTCAAGGAGGTTTCTTGTATTACAATCATTATATTAAATAAGTAGCAATAAGTAAATTTTATCAGTTTCATCATAAAAGAGCGAACGATAAGCGAATCAACGTAATTTTTTTTTGTTTTTAACCATAAATCTCAGTATAAAAAACTGTCAAAAAAGTATGGCCGACATACAAAAAGGCATTTTTTTATAGTGTAGGATGGCGAAACGAGCTAAAGGCCCACCTGATGTTAAGCGGTTACCTTTGCCCATAACAAATTCAATACGCTGTTACGGTACCGCAAGTCAGTTCGCCAAACTGAGACATGAAAATGTTAAGTCTCATGTGATTGTAATTTCACCGGCACCCGTACCGCTTTTTGTTAATGTTTTCTAAAACATATTTTTTTTTAGTATTTAAACTAGATTTTCGAACCACAAACAATCAATTTTAATCTGCCGCCCGATATTACTCATTCGTTCTACACCGGCGGCCAATTTAACGTATAAACAAGATTTTCAATTTATTTTTCCACTGTTTTTGATATATCGTGTTTTAGCGGCATTAAGTTAACTGTTAATATATTTTATTTTTATAAAGTTGTTAGCAATCGTCAGAGCAATACTTGTCACATTAGCGGTGATAAATTGATTATAGTTATAGTCATAAATGATAGATTAATTATTTTATTATTTTTAACGCATTTACGCATGCGAAGCGAAATGTGAAGATAATTAGTAAGGGTAGGCATATCTATACGACTTTGAATTAACTGCAAAGTTAGTCGAGTCGGTTAAGAAACACTGTTTCTTAATAAGATATCGCTGACGTCACCCAAAGACGTACCATAGTGGAGGATAATTTCGATACCACGAGCAGTGTTCACGGTAGCTTAGTGGCTAAAGCACTGGCGTACTGAGCCAGGAGTCGCAGGTTCGAATCCTGCTCGTGAGCGATTTTTTCTTTCCACAATTTTAATCTGATAGTTTTATCTCTATATTCATAGCCACCTATAAATACATAAAAGTATTTAGCATTGGTGAAATTTTCCATTGAGAATATACGAGTATAAACAAGAAAAATGTTTTAACTCACAAGTCTCAAGTGTGTTAAAATAAAAATAAATTAAAATATTCCTAAGTAATTTGTATGTTTAATGATGATTTTAATTTAATGTAAACTAATTTACTGACGTCCATTTTAAATAATTCAAAAATCACATTTCATTTACATTTCAGTTCTCAATGGTGTGTGTAGTCCGCCAACTTGCACTAGGCCAGCGTGGCCTTCCCCAGACGGAGGATATCCATGAGGATTTTCAATCGAAAAAAAAAAAAAAGTCCAGCATGGTGGACTAAGGCCTTAGCCTTCTCGTACTGAGAAGAGGCCCGTGCCCAGTAGTGTGACAGTAATGGGCTGGTTATGATGAGACTAAACTTTAAGTTTCAGTTTCGCGAACGCAATTTGCGGTACCATTTAGACTACAACCTATAGAGGCTGACAACACCTAAAAAATCAGACCTCTACGGTCACTGTCGTTTCGTACAGAACTGAAAGGGAGGCAACGAGCCGAGGGACGTCGGATACGCCGCTCAACTTGAATGAAAATAAACATATTATTTTTTAAATAAAAAACTAAAAGCTTATTTGAAAAACAGAAACAACAAATGTTTAGATTATTGTCTTTCTCAAATGTTTTCTTAATTTTATTTATAATATTTAGTAAATAATAGAGATTTTTTGCTTTAAAGCATGTTTTAAGAGGTTAGTTTACAATTATTTTCTATCGAGAAAACTTCAAGAAAACGTGTTTTGGGCACAATACAGTTTCAGAAAATACGATCAAGATTAACATATATTTTTTTCACTGCCACAAACTGAATAGATACAGCTAAAAAGGTTTTTAAAAGAAGCCTATTTGGGGTATTTGGCTGTTGGGCCTTTTAACTCGTATCCCCATCATATGCCATAAAAAATCAAATTCAATCCCACTAATATTTAAAATAACACGATACTTTAGTGCATACTTTTGTACGGCCAACAGCATAAAGCCAAAATAAGTTTCGCACAAATTGTTTCAGCTTTCGAAAACTGAAACCGAACATGCAAGTTATGTTCGCTAAAGGTTTAAAGCTGACAGAATATTTTGTTCAATTTAAAACTTGTTTTAATGTTAGGCTGCAGGAAAAAAAAAAGCTTATAAAGTGCTTCATAAGCTTTTTTTTCCTTAAACTGAATAGTATTTTAATTTTAAATTTATGGGTACGAAACCAAAGGGATACAGGGGATACGGGGGATAGGGGGGTATTAGTATGCTCATTCCATCTATCCGTCCTTTCGTCCGTCCGTCTGTCCGTCACAGAGCTGTTTCTTTTTTAACTGTAATAGGCAGCCAGTTGAATTTTCAACAGAATATAATGTTACTATGGCCTATGGCCTCTATCATGAAACAAAAAAAGAAAAAAAATATATATAGAAAAAGTCGAAGCCCAAAGGGCTCTCCGTACAAAAAATATGAAAAAAATGCATTTATCCAACGTTTTTGTTCCTGCTCTAACCTAAAAGGAGAATAGCCATGCCATATGAAAGAGCTGTTATTAGTAAGTAACTTTTGTTAAGACCTTAGGTAAAAATTGTATTTCAGAAAAAAAGTTGTACACTAAAAACTAAAAATACACAACCATTTGCATTTTTTTTATTGTTCTTATTTTTTATATCTGGCATGATCCCTATTCAATGTACTATTCTATAATTATCATTATAACAATAAACTATAAAACAAACATATTGTTTAAAATAATTTTCATTGATAAAGTTAGTTCGCAATAAATAAACACACACAAGCGTCAAACTTGATCTGATTTTACTGCATACTCTTTGATTAAACAACAAATAACAAAACGAACGTATTCACAGAAATGAAAAATGAAATTAAAAAAAAAAAAACGGAAATGTGTGGTGGTATGGAAACCGTAGTGCACGAGTCCGACTCACACTTGGCCGTTTTTTTTTCGTTTTTGCTTTCACTAGGAATATTTGAATGAATGAATGAATGAAAAATTTATTTGCTTAAAACATGAGTATACAATACAATGCGAAAGAACATGCATGTAAGGTGTTTAAATAGTAGTTATAGCAGCTACAATGTTTTGCCACTGGGGGCGTACAAATACTTTTGATTCTAAGTTACATTGACACTTTCAAAAATATGCAATTCTTCTTGTTCTACATTATATAAAATAAATTACCTATTGCAGAAGGACACAATAAGTATAAAAAGATATGAAAATCGAATATAATGTCAATGTAATAAAATTAGGCTAACAAATGAATGAAAAAAATGAATGAATGAAATCAAAAAAATGAATGAATGTATCACACAAATCTTCTCAAGCACATTCACATATATCACAAATTGATTTTAATAAATTTAATTGATTGAAATTATCTGGTTGCAATGAGCTTTAATAATCACTTTGCCTCCACGTATAAATCGGAACAGTTTCTGCAAAACCAACCCCACGACACAGGGAATCCTAGTGTGAGGTTTCTTCACTTCACTAGGGCTTCAACCAATGTTATGTATATTTTTTGGCACATTAAATATTTTTTTTAATTTATATTTAAAAATAGGTTTCTTACTTTGTTTCATAGCTTAGTACCTATTACCTTTCAGTTCAAAGTAAAGGGTTTGTTTAAATTCAGAGACCCTTGTTTGAAATTTAGATGCTTCCGATACGGTTACTTTTATCGCTGAACTTTAGAGGAATGGAATCAATAACTAATTTGAGGTTGTTTTTAAAGTGACAGTTTCAGAAACTATCTAATTTATTATCTTTTTTGTTTTAAGTAAATAACTATAAAGGCAAAGCGAGTTGCTTCTTAATAATATGATGTATATTTTACCTCTGTTTTTAGGGTTCCGAAGTCCTACAAGGAACCCTTATAGTTTCGTCATGTCCGTCCGTCTGTCCGTCTGTCCGTCTGTCCTAATCCTTTACAGCTTAATAACTTCTACAGTTATAAACATAAGTAAATGAAATTTTGTTAAAAAAATAGTCTACATATAGATCTCAATTTTAAAAGAATAAAAAAATAGTTTTTACGTATTTTAGGGGTGGCGTCCATACATGTGAAATGGGGATGAAACAATTTTTTTCGCTGCACCCCCTGTGTGTGGGGTATCATTGAATAGGTCTACTAAAATGAAGGTAATGTTTCATACACCACTTTTTTATCAGGTGTACCATCTGCGAAATATAGTCCGCCAAAGTGGCTTGCAATGTGTCCCCCCCCTGCCATTTCTAAACTATGCAACGTAGAAAGTTATAATCTTCCACATTGATAGACCTTTATGAAAACTCTCTTTTAAAATTATTTCGAGTATAATGTGATTATAATTTTTTGAGTTATAGAGAGAAAACTGAAAAATACTTAAAACGTCCTAGTTCAAAGGTCATTTGACCTTAGAGAAAAATGATCATAGCAAATAATGCTCCTTTAGCTACTTTCTATTTGAAATAATCACAAAAAGTAACTTTGATATGACACACTTCTTAAATTTGGCTTCTTGAATTTATCGCTAGATGGCGCTACTAACAACACGCTCTGAGTCGCGAATGCTGCCGATTATTGCAAAAACTAAAATTGCCATGATTAATATTCGATTTGATTCGTTTGTAATTACACCTACTTAAGGAACCCTATAATACTGAGCATGGCCCGACATGCTCTTGGCCGGTTTTTTTTCTTAATATAGCTTGTAAGATTTCGTTGGTGAACTTATAAAATCTTCTATCTGCCTACAAAGTTGCTTTCCAAAACGAATTTTGTGTATATTATAAGAACAAAACAATTTTGTAAAAATTTTCAGTACGGAGATTTCAAAAGTTCACGATTTTAGTGTGATGATCATTTTGAATACAAATTGTATTGAACTTTTTAAAGTTTTTTTAAGCAGGAGCTTTAAGCTCCTGGCCAAGTTAAAAGTTAAAACAATTTTTTTATTTTTTATTTTTTTTATAATATAGGATGGTGAAACGAGCTAAAGGCCCACCTGATGTTAAGCGGTTACCTTTGCCCCTAACAACTGCAATACCACCTAGGCTGTTGCCTAAATGGTACCGCAAGTCGGTTCGCCAAACTGAGATATGAAGATGGAAAGTCTCATGTGATTGTAATTTCACCGGCACCCGTACCCTTCAGACCGAAACACAGCAATGCAAGCATCACTATTTGGCGGAGAAGTAGGCACGGTGGTAGTACTTCCCCGGACGAGCTCTTTCACAAAGGAGCTCTACTACTACTAATTTGATTTAATACCTAGCCAATTATTTTTTCTCCATAGTGCTCAGGAAGGCGTTCAGCATGTTTGACTCGGAAAAGCAGGGCCGCATCGAGAAGGAGAAGATCAAAACGATATTAAACACGATGGTACACAACTACGATGACCTTGAACTTGACCAGATGCTTGACTGTGAAGATGCTGAAGGTAAAATTATAATTTGACTTAAGTTCCTTAAGGTTTTGCATTGAATTTGCAACCGTCCCTTACTAACATACGGAAAATTGCGCGTGCGAGAACAGAGCGGAATCGCGCTTTTTTGATGTTTTTTTACATTATTGTAATATCTCAGCGAATAAACATGTAAATAAAAATCTGGTACACCATAATCTAGTTATGCACAAGATGTATCTTATTCGCAAAAAACAATAGTAAAAACCATTGGGATTTCCAAATGCAATGCAAAATAGTGGTAAAACGGACCTTAATTTGGAAAATAAATCTATCGAGAAAATTTTATTGAATCGTGTTTTCCCTACACCAAAATCTAATAAATATAATGAAAAATCTGATGTATAAAAATTAGATCTACGTCGTATCCACAAATAAAATTATTTTGATAAGAAAATCCCTATTTTTCTCTATGCCGCCCCTTAAGGGGAATGTAGCCAGTAGCCAAGAGGCGCCCCCATCAGTAAAAAAAATATTACTCGCTGAATACATCATTTATCGAAAATTCCTTTTTAACGATTTAAGCACAGGTACTGTAGTTTAATCAGAAACTGTTACCTCCGAAAATTATAGTTCGCTGTAGTTGTAGATACAAAAAGTGCCAAAAGTGGCCGTTTTTCGCTCTTTTTTATCTATAAATACAGAAAACTATAATTTACAGAGTTTATCATTTTTAATTAAACTAAAGTACCTGTACTTCAATTGTTAAAAACGAATTTTCGATAAATCATGTATTCATCATGTATTGGTCCGTGTGGTGTCGGACTTAAAGAATAGCACCACCCTTATCTCTTCTCATGGGTGTCGTAAAAGGCGACTAAGGGATTCACCAGAGGATGGGCAGCAGCATTCTCTGAGTATTTAACCAACCAACTGCGATCGCCAACCCGCCTGCCAAGCGTGGCGATTATGGCATATCCCCCCCATAATTGGGGGAGGCCTATGTCCAGTAGTGGACGTCTTTCGGCTGTAATGATGATGTATTCATCGAGTAATATTTTTTTATTGATGGGGGCGTCACTTGGCTGCTACATTTGCCTTAAGATATCTATTAGACTTTTAAGTTTGAATACCAAGTGTTTCCTAGACAAGAAAGGCTATTTCCTAATAAGAGCGGATGTCGCAACAGTCTTTTTTGGCGTTATGGGTATAGGTTATCCCTTAACATGCCTAGGTAGGTACGATCACGATACTTCCCGGTGATACATTTTATCGACAAAATCGCTTGAACGAATCATACCACATTACACGCACCTACCACTGCCATCGGACATTACACGCGATTTTAGCCTTAGCGGTGGTTCACCGGAAAAAATACTGACCGTACCGAGGCCTTTAGCCATCCGTCACTTTAAGTCATAAAAAACCATAGATCTATCTTTGTTTTTGAAGAAATCTATAATAATAATAATCTCCTCCCGGCCGAATTTCGGTCAAGGTGGCCAATCTCAATGGAGACTAGCCATCTGCGCGGGACATATTATAGTGCACAAGTGTGTGCGCAAACACAGGTGCACTCTCTATTCCCTCACTTTCATAATCCGATGGGACGGCAATTCGATACGACCGGAGGGAGATCAGGCGCAGGACCGACGGCTTTGCGTGCTCTCCGAGGCACGAAGGGGTCTCGATGTGTAACGAAACGGTCACCCATCTACAGACTGACCGCGGCTAGTGCAGCTTAACCTTACAGATCGTACAATCCACACGCTTGCTACTTAGCCACGAGCCCCTTGAAGAAATCTATACGCTTAGTATAATAGTAACCTTGAAGATAATCGAAAATCGACATTTAAATTCTCTGTCTACATAAAATCGGCTAATTTTGGCAAGAGTAACATAAAACAGAATCCACAATGACAAATTTAACAGAAATAACACCATTTAATCTCGCTTTAACGTGTCTAAAGAGCTAACTTTATGTGTTTGCGACGATGTGTCCAGAAAACAGTTCTGTTTTTCTTCAAAAGCTAACGCACTCAGTTTATCCACCTTGCTGACATATTTATTTCCTGTTGACAATCGCCTGTTTATCTGCACTACACTGTATAACATAAAGAACACTTTAATAGTGTAAAATTAACGTATGCTCATAACATTTCATCACTCCAACGTGTTGATCTTCATAAATTCCAATTTCATTTTATAATAGATTAAGTTTTTTTTTGAAGAGATTATTCTATCATTTTAAATCCTATCGTAAAGCGAGAGTGGGCTGTTTTTCATATTTTTATTATTTATTGATGGTGATGATATTTTTATTGGGCCTCCAGTGCAATTGGTAAATGGGTTGGTATGACATGAAATAGATAAATATTATACAGAACTGAATGTTTGGTTATTTTTTTTATTTAAAAGCTACAGAAGTATAATCAAAGATGTCCGAGTAAATATAATTAATACACCATCTAACTATTGTTATTATTATCGGTATAGTTTTTCCAAAAGATTTATTATTGGGTTGATTGGATTATTATAGCCATCGTCTCAATCCGTATTCACCCCCTTTCTAGCCATATCATCTTTTACAAAATCCGCCTATTGTCCATTTACGACGTCTGTGGTCTGGTGGTTCGAGTGTCGGACTGCTGATCACGAGGTCGTGGGTTAAATTTCCACAAGACACAAATATTTGTGTGATGAACATAAGTGTTTGTGTTGGTCTGGGTGTTTCTTATATATTATAAGCATGTATTTACAACAACAAAAAAACATATAAGAATTATATCCATTGTCTAGTACCCATGGCACATTGACAAGCTTACATGTTTTTATGTTTATTAAATTTAAATAATACTACGACAAATTAATAAATTATTTGATTTGATTATCACTGAAAGACGTATGTGGAAGTTAAATTAGATACCTCGAGCAGTGTTCACGGTAGCTTAGTGGCTAAAGCATTGGTGTACTGAACCAGGAGTCGCAGGTTCGAATTCTGCTCGTTAGCGAATTTTTATTTCCACAGTTTATATCTTTATCTAAATAAATAATTCGGTATTTCAAAAAGATGGTCAGTGACGTTTTTTTGTTTGTTTTATATATAAAAACATAGTGCATAGGTAATATGGATTATATGGCTATTGCCATAACTAGACATCGGATTATATGCACTAATAAAATGGCAAAATATGCATGCAAATGTGCTCTAAAAAAAGGTCAAATAAGCAGAAAATATGCACTATGAAAATGCCAATATTCGATTTATTTTTGCTTACTTTTCAATTCAATTCAATTCAAATATTTATTTGCTTTTAAATATGGTTACAGTAGGTGTTACAAATTTATTTAGTAGGTAGTTCAGCATATTTTGTCATAACATAATGACATGCAAATGTTACTAATTTTACTAATTAACATCAATTAAACAATTAAGTTACATGTAGCTTTTAATGTGAGAAATTAATATTAAAATAACGTATAATTCTGGTGACAATATACACTATGACGGATTTTTTTAGATATTCTAGGGCACAATAGTTTAAATAATAGGGTTTTTATACAGAACAGTATTTATTTGACCATAGACCCAACGACTACATATTATTATATCGATGCCGCAGACCTTTTCCAATGATAAATTAGGCAGAGAGTCATTCTTAAAAAAAAATATGTTTTAGTATTCTATGGACTGGAACAGGTAGTTTTTTGGTTTTCTATATACGCCTCGCTACCGAAATAAGCACGATTGGCAAGAAATTAATAAAATATGCAATAAGGCTATAAATATCGAGTTATATGCGTTTGCATATGCAACATAATCCGATGTATTGCATCATTGCGTATACAACGTGTATCAGAAATGCGTGGTCATATTTGAAGAGCTTATTCAGGGGATGCTATCAAACAACTTTTATTATGGCACCAACCCTGAAATCGAAAAAAAATATAGGGAGGGACATAGATGATTTAGTAAGGATCAGCTGATATTTTTTTCGCGATTTCAGGGTTGGTCCCATAGTAAAAGTTGTTCTTCCACACTTCTTGTCTCTGTACCTGTATTTGTTCTGTGTTCTTGAATTTTTTGGTAATTTTGTGCGTCACTTTTGAAGCAAATATTTTTTTTCTTTCTTTCTTTTATTTCTTTCTTTTCTTTACGGTGCCTTGAATGAGCTCTTAAAATATGACCACGCATTTCTGATACACGTTGTATAATCCGATGTTTAGCCATAACTCCTGAATCCTAGTTTGGTTATAAACTTATGTCAATATTCCAATGTTTTCTGGCAATAATATGACCTTTAATGTAGCTATCATTGATACAGTGGAAAATTGACAGAGCCCGTCAAAATTCGAAACACATTTTCGAAACATTGTAATGAGGTTACTTTCGCGACTTACGGCGCGTCACCTGTCTCGGGTTTAAAATAACGGAGTCATGGCAATTTGCTCGGAGACGAGATAGACTTCAATTAGAGGTAGACGCCATGTGCTCTGACGGAAATAGCAGTCAGGTGCTGCGTGCCATTCGGGATCGCGTTGACGACCCACTGCTAAAGTTTAAACTACTAAATCGATACAAATAAAATAGAGAAGTGTACTTAGAATAATTAGGTGTAGAACGGCAGAAATCGCGCGCGGAGTGAAGTAAATTTAAGTTGGCCTTAAAAGGGTACGTTCAGTACAGCTTACACGCGTGCCTTGGTGTGTGTCGGCGAACATTTTACGTGCCGCTTGCGGGCACATCGATTGTTTTTGTGCTTTAACTTTGAGCTGAAATTTGAATGAAATTATCAATCTGTCTTAATTACTTCAAAGCCGAGTCCTTACAAAATAAAGACTCGTTAACACGAAGAGATTTTCTCGGAGTGAAAGGCAGAACGGGTCTCGCTCCGAGGAACTATCTTCGTATAAATGAGCATTAATAGAGTTCAATCAACTCAGCCTATCGCAGTCCACTGCTGGACATAGGTCGCTCCCAAGTTGCGCCGCAATACTCGGTCCTCCACCTTCCGCATCCAGTCCCCCCCAGCTACCTTCTTCAGGTCGTCGGTTCTCCTGGCTGGATGGCGCCCTACGCTGTGTTTGCGAATTCGCCGTCTCCACTCAAGGATTCGTATACTCCAACAGCCATCTGTCGTTCGATAGTCATGGCCAGCTCACTGCATCTTCAGCTTGCTGATTCTACAAGCTATGTCGGTCACTCCGGTCCTTCTCCGGATAATTTTGTTACCGAATGTATCCTTCAAAGAAACTCCAAGCAAAGCTCGCTGAGCGACTTTGAATTTGTGGACTAGTTCAACTGTCAGTGTCCACGTCTCGGCACCGTAAGTTATAACAGGCAGGATGCTGCCGTCCTCAAACATTGTGGTATAAGCGGTTAATAAAGTTACGACGTCTTATCTAGGGTTTATACAACGTGTGTCAGAAATGCGTGGTCATATTTGGAAAGCTCACTCAGGGCATAGCATAGCACAACTTTTACTATAGGACCAACCCTGAAATCGCAAAATCAGTTGTTCCCTTCAAATCATCGAGGTCGCTTGATGAATTTTATGGAACAGATGATATAATAACTTCTTAGGTTTTCGCGATCTAGGTAGACTAAGATGACAAGCGTCTTTACAAAAATTTCTAAAAAAAATATTTAATCTACTGTACAATATAAAAAAAAAAAAAATACCGTACAATATAAATATTTGTAAAGACGCTTGTCATCTTAGTCTACCTGCGACCACGAAATGCTGTAAAGCTTTCGAAACGTCAGGGAAACCAATTTAAATAATATACGCGATTTAATCCGGTTAAACTTTGTTTTATTATAACAGATGATATACTTAGTGATTTCAGGGTTGACCCAAGTTAATAGAAGTGGTAGAGTTGCGAGAACTTATCGCCGCGTACAGGTGTCTCATAGGACACTAGTTCGCGAATCATTTGCTTGATCATCAGTGTTTTTTTGGACGCAGAGTCACTAAAACTAACTATACTTTTCTTATATTTTGTATCGACTGTCCTTTCTTAATTTTTTACCTATGTGTCTTTTGTTTTTACTTTCTATGTAACCCCACCTATAAGTTGCCTGCTTGTGTTTATCACTGTGTTTTAAATGTTGCGCGTCGTTAACTGTGACAATAAACTATTTTTATTTCTTTTTCTTTCTTTCTTTTTTCTTTAAAATCGTATTTTGCAGCATATCTAACAGCGGTTTTTTTTGTAGATTTATTTATTTTACATTGAATGCTAGAAACATCGTGGGCGTAATTGCGTATTGATGCGTTGGTATCGGAAAACCGGCGACATGCGTGCCGGTAGGAAAAGGCAGTAAATAACCTATATATTTTTTAGATTTCTATACTAGACCCTGTAGTAAAAGTTGTGCTATGCTATGCTATGTTGTGCTATGCTATGATCTATATCTTCTCATGGGTGTCGTAAAAGGCGACTAAGGGATTCTCCAGAGGATGGGCAGCAGCGTTCTCTGAGTATTTAATCAACCAACTGCGATCGCCAACCCGCCTGTCAAGCGTGGGGATTATGGCATATTCCCCCTTTTGGGGGAGGCCTATGTCCAGAATTGGACGTCTTTTGGCTGAAACGATGGTGATGATGATACCCTCAATGAACTTTCTAAATAAGACCACGAATTTCTATTAAACGTTGTATATAATATGAACGTATACACTCGACATACTAAACAAATACTACTACATATTTCCAATAAAATTCAGAGATAATAACAAGTATGGACATTGTTATTTTAATTAACTAAACATAGATGTCATATGACTATATTAATTAAAACCAAAAATAACCTACAGACAAAAACCAAAATACTTTTAAGAAACGGATCGCCGCCCGTCTTAACAAGGTCAAACGTCGGTTTTGTTCATCAAATACGTACTTGTAAAAAGATTACAGGAGATCTTGAAAACTCTCGGCTTTATTAAAGATATCGTGTCTGTTTTCGGGGCAGGGACTGAGGACTGACCCTTGACTTTATCCTCTTTGGTACTTAAACCTTCAATTTTACTCAACTTTGGAGGAGAAAAAAGTATAGGTACATACCTATTTATTTTGGTTTTTTTTTTAGGGCTTATCGATTTGTATCAACGTTTCTTTTTGTTTACGCAATTTGAGAAACAAGTTTGTTCAGAATTACGAGTTTATCAATTAGGATAGTTTTTTTTTTCTAAATCAAAAAATTACATCCTTGTGCAGTCACTGTAAGTTCCCCAGTTCCGTGTGGTGCTATACGTAATTAATTGCACCACACTATATCTTCTCATGGGTGTTGTAAAAGGCGACTAAGGGATTCATCAGAGGATGGGCAGCAGCGTTCTCTGAGTATTTAGCTAACCAACTGCGATAGCCAACCCGCCTGCCAAGCGTGGAAATTATGACATATCCCCCCAAACATGACCAGTACAACAACAAACCGGCCCCTAGCGCAGGACCGGTAGTTGTAGCGATGGTTGGAGAGGCCTATGTCCAGCAGTGGACGTCTTTCGGCTGAAATGATGATTAAGTTCCCCAGTTGGTAGAGGAAAAAGTGAAGAATGTCGTGCAGGGACTACCTGATTCACGGAAACTAAACGAGCTGAACTTCTTGGACCATGAGGACCTATTTGCGATCAGCTGATGTACTGAATGTAGCCATAACAACCAAATATAGTTTAAAAAAATACCTATTTGGTTAAAATGTAACATGGTATATAAATGATGCTAATCTATTGTCCTGGTGATTATGAAAAAACTAGCTTCTCAAATTGCGTAAACAAAAAGTACCGTTGTGTATGTAGCAATTAGATTTATTGTTCTGTGTGCGGTTCTGGTTTCGGTGTTAAAGATAAGTTTTTCAGAAAACTGTTACGTTACATAACAGCCCAGGTACTCCAGATAGGTTACAATGGTAATTAAAACGCTAGTAGACTAACAAACTATTAGTCAAAGGCCTATTAAATAGTACTTTAACAGAGTTAGTAGTTATAAGTTAATCTACAGTCCATGTGGCTGAGAAATGCAAAAAAACTAATCTGCTTTAGAGCACACGACTGAAGTAAAACTTCACAAACTTATATCTCCCTCAATACTATTTCAATGAGAACAAAGGAATGGCGGCGCGGCGCGCGTACATCTGCCGGCGCTGTGTCGTGGTCGGCAGTCGCGCGCGCCTCGTTCCGCGCGTCCCGCACTACCCCCTCCGATCGCCTCGTCCGATCACACTTTTCGTAACGCTCTCGCCAGCTTACTCCCCAAGTCAAGCGTGTGTAAAGAAGTTTTACTTCAATAAACTGTTTTTTTTTACTCTCTCCCATAACGCAAGTAATTGGCGTGCACACAACACAGAAGTTATAAGTAGCTCGCATGATTGAAACATTAATTTACGAGTCACCATTTCAATGCGTAAATGTGAATATGCTTGACTAGACTACACACAGCAAGTGTCAAGTGATATTGAGGGCAAGCTACTAGCACAGTTCAAACGTGTCAAAACTCAAAATCTTGACACATGTCATGTACGTTGTAAGTAATTACAAAGCAAAGGCTTGTCTACTCAACAAAAGTATAATTAACCCTGTATGACAGCGAATAACATTTCAAATGACACGAATAGCAATTAGGAAAGTAATTAGAGAGGCTCCCAGATGTTCTTGGTTTGTAATGTTAGGTGCTACTGTGAGCGGGGCTGTTTTAAAATAAAATGTTCATTCTTTAAATACACTCTGTTCAACATATATCAAGTACTATTCTGAAGATTTTTTTATAAGAGATTGCAGAGCTAAAATCGAAAATAAACATTAATTTACAGATTTCATAAAAAAACGCTTTGCAAAAAAAATTGCCCCGTATTATTACACCAGTATCAAAAATGCTGTTAGTAAGATAACAATTAATAATGAAAATTAAAAAATTAAAAAAATTCAATGTCTATAGCAGGTTTTTTTTTGTATAGTTTCTCTTTCATAATTTTCAAGACAACATTCATAAAATCTTAATATATATAAATCTCGTGTCACAATGTTTGTCCTCAATGGACTCCTAAACCACTTAACCGATTATAATAAAATTCGCACACCATGTGGAGTTCGATCCAACTTGAGAGATAGGATAGTTTAAATCTCAAATTATAGTCGCAATTTTAAATTATTGCTAATTATTTGTCTGTTATTATTTGACAGTCACAATTATCTGTTAACTCCAAATGATTCTAACAGATGTCGATACCTTTCGACTGGGTTGAGTAAGTAATGAATAGATGGCGCTGCTATGGTAAATCTACGAACGTGTCATATAAGCTACATTTATTTATTTACCCGGTAGGTGGCGCTGCAGTCGTTGTGTCACCAAATTTGATTTGCTGAACAATTGATAACATGGGACGGGACATGGGACGGACGGGACAGGACATGTGACATGGGGGACGGGATATGGGACGGGACGGGACGGGACATGTGACATGGGGGACGGGACATGTGACATGGGGGACGGGACATGTGACATGGGGGACGGGACATGGGACGGGACGGGACATGGGAAGGGACATGGGCCGGGACGGGACATGGGACATGAGACGGGACGGGACGGGACATGTGACATGGGGGACGGGACATGGGACGAGACGGGACTTGAGAAGGGACATGGGCCGGGACGGGACATGGTACATGAGACGGGACATTGGACATGGGACGGGATGGGACATTTAACATGGGACGGGACGGGACATGGGACGGGACTGGACATGGGGTGAGATAGTGGGATAGTGGGATAGTGACTGGACTGGACTGGACTGGACGGTCCGAATAAAAGGATGGATGGATGGATGGATGGATGGAACTGGACTGGACTGGACTGAATTAACAGGATCCGTCACGTGGGTTAGCAGAATTTAACGCGTATGAAGCCGCGAATATTTATTTCTTCTGTACATCTGATTGTCGCCTAACTCCTCCTAAACAGCTGAACCGATTTGGATGAATTTTTTTGTGAATATTTCAATGGTTTCCTGGATGGTGTGAAAACACAATTGGATCCGGTAGGTGGCCCTTCTGTCTGTATGTCACTGATCTTCTCCTAAATGGCAGGGACGATTTTAATTATATGTGGCGCTGCTTTTCCGGGCAGGACGACGTCTGCCGGGTCCGCTAGTAAAATATGTGTTATGATATGACCTTACCGATACCCCACCCTGTTTTATACTTCAGAGTAATTATCATAGAAATCTGAATTATAAGGTAATAGAAATGTTGTCTATGTCTTTTAATACCGGAACGCGTGTCGCCAGTTTTCTGCAACCAAGACATAAATACAAAATTACACCCACCATGTTTCTAGCATTCAATGCAAAATAAATTAAGCCTAAAAAACAAACCGCTGTTAGATATGCTGAAAAAAACAATTTTAGTGACTCTGCGTCCAAGACAGCACTGATGATCAAGCAAAAGGTTCATGCCCTGGTATCCTACAAGACACTTGAACGCGGCGACAAGTTCACGCGCCGTTGCCTCTTCTACCTTATTATTTAGGTTTCTGTGGTAACCATAGATTTGTGCTGTCAAGCTCGTTGAGTTTGCAAGTATTGCAAGTTTTTAGATTTCTAGCAGTTTCAGACGCGCCTTTAAAATTCACAATTTAACCCAAAAGACTACTTCAGTATTTATATTCACGACATAGAAAATCCGATGCGTGTCTAAGTAGGTTCCAATTACTTAAACCAAAACTAAGCCTCATCTAAAACAATGCGAATGCACTAACAGCTGTTTAATGACGTCATTAAGATCTTAATGGCCTGGATCAAGTGCGATGTATCGATTATCAGGGATCACTCCTCAATTCTTTGTCTGTCCATCGTAAAATAGAATAGTACAGCAGATATTAAAGTATTGTTCATCGAGGTAATTAAACTGAACTAAGATCCGACTGAGGTCTTGGTCTCAATCTGAAAGCCGATTCTCGTAGTTAAAAACATTTAAAATATAGTTCCAAACTAAACTCAATGCTAAAGCATTTAAAAATCTCAATCTCCTGACAACAGATGTTTCTGATTGCCATTTGTTGTTAAGTGGTTTTCAGTTATTTCAATATCACATTGTACGTATGTGGCGCGGAGTCTTAATTTTTTTTCTCGTGCGTGTGTTTAACTTTGATTTTCGGCTAGTTTCGGTACAAAAAAATATATATGGAATTTTCGGATTTCTATGTCCATTTTCCCAATTTTTTAAATACTTTTCGATCTCAGCCGAGAATTTATATTATTCTAAGACAGAAAAACCAGTCTCGGTCTGAGCTTACCACAGAGATGGGGAAAAGGGGCCTATTCTTCATCATCATCATCATTTCAGGCAAAAGACGTCCACTGCTGGACATAGGCCTTCCTGATCGGAAATAACTCTAATCTCTGATAGTGCCCGAGAATTCACCAATGATCTTTTATTGTTTCCAGCATGTGGAAAGCTGAATTTCGACTCCTTCGTCCGCGTCGCAACCCATTTCTTAGAAGAAGATGCCGAAGCTTTACAGAAAGAACTGAAAGAAGCCTTCAGACTTTACGACAAAGAGGGTAAGTTAATCTGAAGCCATTTGTTAGTTGAAGTGGTCCAGTAGAAGAGCCTCATTAACTTGGGAGTACCGACATTAAGTAATCAGTCTTTATGGTGACCTGATGCCGCCCTAAGAGAGGCCAGCGTGCCTAAGTTTGGGCAGTCTCGTCTGCATTGCACGGCCCATGAGCTGTGGTGATGTCTCAGCTTTGCCCGAACATCTTCCCCCGGCCAGGTACCTGAAGAAGCTGGGAGGGCTAGATGCGGAAGGCAGAGGACTGAGTGTTGTTGCGCAACTTGGGAGAGGTTTGTATGCAGGCTGAGTTGATGAGCTGATTATTTTTTCCCAATTTCAGGGTTGTCGCCGTATTAAAAGTTGTTCTATACTTTGCCCTGAATGAGATTTCAAAATATGACCACGCAATTCTGATACACGTTGTATAAAAAATCCAACTAAATTTAAGACTTGGAGTCCTGCGACGTCTGTCAACGAGAATAGCGTGAGGATTTACAGTAATTTATTATTACAAATTCCTCTTTAGGTTGAGAGCTCTCACCATCAACATTTAATTAAAAAATTTCCGCGTCTACTTCCTAATTTATATCTGGTTTATGTATTTTAACCCAGTAATTACTTTAAGGATTTTTTCTACTGTTTAGAAATTTTTGGTAGTGTACAGTGATTAAATAAATTACTTTAAAATTAGTAGATTCTATTCAAATTGAACATTCTCTCACGTTTTTCTTGATTTTGATTATTTAATTTTCTTTGTCTCAATCGCAAGACGAAATTCATTGACCAGTGTGTGTTGCCCGTAATTGCTTACGACACTGAAACGTGGTATCTCAGAATCAAACGGCATTTGAGAGGGCTAATGCGTGATTGAATCAGAAATGAGAAGATTCACAAGAAAACGAAGGTGACCGGTACAGCCCGTAGAATTGCCAAAATTAAGTGGTAGTTGGCGGGGCACATAGCTCGCAGAACGGATGACCAATAGGGCCGAAAATTTCTGGAAAGGCGACCGCGTACTGGAAGGCATAGTGTGGGAAGGGCCCCCACAAGGTGGACCGACGACCTGGTTAAGGTCGCGGGAATACGCTGGATGCGGGAATCGTAGGACCGGTCGTTGTAGCGATGCTTGGGGGAAGTCTATGTCCAGCAGTGAACGTCTTTCGGCTGAAATGATGATGATGATGATGATGAAGAAAAAGCCAAGACCACTATTTTCAGATGACTTTTTGATTTATATTCCAAATAAATTGTATAGTTTTATTGATTAAAAATTATATTTAATATTATTGGCCTACACACTTTACCACAGTAAAAAAATTCATTGTTGTTGTCTTACAACAATGTCTTAATTTTTTTACTGGGCAAGAAAATCAGGAAAAATCATCTTTAAAAATACGCAACAATTATGTAAAACAGGTAGTTTAGGAAACAAAATCAACTGCCGTTTATCGCTTTTGTCTGCAAAAACCAGATCTAACTGGATTAAACTAGTTAAAACTTAAAACGTTGCCCGTTTAAAAAACAAATACTTGTTCCATATGGAAATTGAACCGAAAGTTTTCGACTTCGTAACTAATATACATCCTAAAGGTGTATAAATGTGATCCAATTTCGAGCCTTATTGCTTAGAAGTTTAAGGCTATTTTCGTATACACACTTAAATTATTCGTTTGAGTTTGTGGGAGGCTGTCGTAAAGAGCTAGGTATTGAGCTACAGATTTGTGTCAAATGGAACTTTGCTGTTTTGTATTTAACATTTGCATCTTTAGGGAGCTTCCAAGTTAAAAAAAGTTATTAAAACCGCATTCAAGGTAATGGCACTATTGAAATCGGGTTTTTGAAAACAAATTATTAGTTACGGGTGTCCCACATTCAACTGTTAACCTACGGCCACACTGTCGGGCTTCGGCGAAGGTTTGTGTTATCGCGATAAGTGTGGCTTTGTAACATGAGTTCTTAAATAAACATCATCATCATCATTTCAGCCAAAAGACGTCCACTGCTGGACATAGACCACCGCCAAAAAGGGGGGATATGCCATAATCGCCACGCTTGGCAGGCGGGTTGGCGATCGCAGTTGAATAAACATGGTCACTGATATTTGTATAATTGTTATGCCAAAATATCGGGAACCCACAGAAAAGGATTTATATGTTATAATAATAATATGTGGCTAACAAATTCGTCAGAAATTGCATATATATCTTGTCTTCGGCTTGTTGCGATAAGACAAACATTCCCCAAACTCCTTTATGTGAAATTGAATCCTGGTAGCAGTATGACATACGATATAAAAGAAAGAAAGAAAAGGTGTTCGGAGGTGATGCACTAAAAGCACCAACAATAGTGATCTATAACAGATAAAACACAAAAACTAAAGTTTGGGAAGATAATAATTATGCGTCACACCCACGCAAAACGGCCATCGCTTAGCATATATTTGCTCTGACACATATAATTAAAATGAGGTGATCCGACAGAGAACCAAAGTTGTCGGCATAGCCCACAGGATAAGCAGGCTGAAGTGGCAGTGGGCCGGTCATATTAGCCAAACAACCGATGACCGTTGGAGTAGAAGTGTGGATGTCTAGAGTGGAGACGTGAATCGGAAAACGTAGCGTAGGACACCCTCAGGCTCGGTGGAGTGACTGTCTACGCAAAGTGGCTGGTGGAAACTGGAAGAGAGTGGCCGAGGATAGAAGTCAGTGGCGTGCTATTGGAGAGTACTATGTCCAGCAGTAGCCTGCGATAGGCTGATGGTGATAAAATTATACCTCTTGAAGAGCATTCACAGTAAAAAAGCAGTGCTAGCCTAGCGGTTGAACGCTTGCCTTCCATGCAGGAGGGTCTGAGTTCAAACCCAGCCTGCACGTCTGACTTTTCTAACTCATGTGTGGATCAGAATTTGATTATTCCTGTGAAGGAAAACATCGTGAGGAAACCTGCACACCGAAGAGTGTTCCATAGTTCACGATGGTATGTGTAGTCGGCCAACCTGCACTAGGCTTGCGTGGTGGACTAAGGCCTTAACCTTCTCGAACTGAGAAGTTGTCCGTGCCAAGCAGTGGGGCATAAATAAATAAAATAAATATAAATATTCATGGGACATCTTACACAGCACCATCTAGTCCCAAACTAAGCAGAGCTTAATGGTAATGAGTAATGGACTGTTTTTCTTTCAGAATTTGCCATATTAGACCTTGAATGGATGACGAGTGCACCCTTCTTATTCTGAGGGGCCCGTACCCAGCAGTGAGACTATAAGGGGTTGATTATGTGTGAATGACGAGTCGATAAATCAACCAACCATACAGTTGTACCTAGATTAGATAGAAAGATCAATAGTGTGAAAATATAATTTCAATAAATCAGCACAAACTCACGTGAGAAATGGAAACTTTAAATATTAAATACTCCCATTTATCACCAGAAAAATCACCAAGTTCTCTCATAAATCGGGTTGGATCCAATTTACGGTGTTCGCTGTGTGTTTTCAGCGATAATTGTTCGCAATAAATGTCGATCGATTAGTTGGATCTTCGCCAAAACCCCCTACTATTTGTCGACGATAGAAATACGATGCGAAAACGAAAAAAAAAAACAAATCCCGTGACAACTGTGAGGGAAATAAAAATATGAATTTATGTACCAACTAGTTGAATTTGAAAGTAAATTATGGCGACTTTTATATAATAGCTGCGGTATGTGTATAAAATTGGTGATTTATAGTTTTGTAGCTTCCTTGTTTTTGAATGTCGAGAAATGAAAATTGTATTATACGATTTTTTATTTATTAATCACGATGAATATAATACTATAACATTATAATAATAAAATAATAATGAATTTTACAAAATTATAAATTGTTTCGTGAAGTACAAATAGCAGACATATTTTCCATTTTTACAAATGGCAAATCTGATACCTTTAAACCTTTTTTATCGAAATAGATTTGATTGAAAGCCAAATCCTGATCTTAAAAACCAATAACTTTAAAGTTTTTATAAAAAAATAAACGTAACTTTATTATAATTGCCATGTCATTTTTTTATTATTAATTTACCTAATGTTGTAAACCAATTCCTTTTTTAAATGAATCAAGACGTTGAATTCGGACCGCTTGATTTCATTCCTTTTTCAAAATGACACTCATCATAATACAAGGTATTAAAAAGATATTTATACTCGAAATAATCACGGCGGAAGCCGGGCTTGTTCGAGCCTTTAGATTTAATACGTGTCATTTCTGTACGAAGCAGAAAATTAATATTTGTATATAAATATCAGGTAAAGAGGCTGGGTAATTCTCTTTATAAATGTAGGTGTTACATAATTTTGTTATATTATCGGACAAATTACGTAGACTTGAAAACTGGAATGAGTGTGTCATAAATTCACAGTAGGTGCCTACTTCTTTATTATTGCACGTATTTTTGGAGTATCTTTATTTAAGTTTATTAGGATGATATATTTTGAGGGATCGAACTTTAGTCACAAGCTTGAAAAAGGATTGATTATCAGGATAGGTATATAAATATAATATATGTCTAATAAATATTTTAGACGATCCTTGGATACACTGTAATATATATTTTCCAAAAAAATCAATACCTACCCCACGCTAGGATTTGTCCTGTATCCTAATTAACAAAAATTAAACAAACTGCTACTGTTAGAAATGTTAATTACGCGAAACACAAAAGCGAAAATAAAATGCTCCAACTTTACCCACTTACATAGCCCTACTTTGCCTAAGCTATTAAACTACAAAGTTAGTGTTCTCACAGTAAAAAAAAATCCCCAAGTACTGAAATCATAGATATTCCAGTTTACTAAAAAAGTAGGCAAAGTATGTGGGCAAAGTTGGAGCATTTTGTGGTGATTATAAAGTAGAAAATATTTCTTTAAATATTTTTTTTGTTTCTGAATATCGTATTGTGGTTCCAAATACAAAGCTCACGTTGAAAGTTCTAAACACACATTATAATAAAACAAAGTTTAACCGGATTAAATCGCGTCATCATCATCATCATTTCAGCCTAAAGTCGTCCACTGCTGGACGTAGGCCTAAAAGCCTATGGGATCAAATCGCGTATATTATTTAAATTGGTTTTCCTGACGTTTCGAAAGCTAAACGGTTTTCGAAACGATTTTAATTAATAATATTGTACGGTAGATTACATTTTTTTTTTTTATAAATATCTGTAAAGACGCTTGACATCTTAGTCTACCTGCGACCACGAAATGCTGCAAAGCTTTAATCCGGTTAAACTTCGTTTTATTATAATGTGTAGTGATCGCGAAAACCTAAGAAATTATTTTCTAAACACACGTAAAATTTGGGAACAACCTAGATCTAGCTAAACAATTTTGAACAAACTCTCTTAAACTATTCGATATTGTCAAACCAATGGTAGCGGCTTTTCCACGCTTGATCGAGTGAAAGCTGAAAATATTCACTCCTGCTATCAAATTAGAGCCATTTCGTCAATATCACTCCCGGTTCATTGAAAACCATTTGATCTGCACTAACACCTACATTTGATAAATGATTTATATACAAGATATCCCAAAACTCAACATCACGCTGGGAACAAAATATAGGCTAGTTTATGACTGATAAAAAAAATAGTTTTCGAGATTTGGGTAAAATTATATGAGTTGTGAAAATCGCTACCCTGCGTCTGATTTATGGATTTTATGGTTGAGAAGATTGCATCTTTTTTCATAGCAATGCTTGTTTTATAATACTGAATAATACTGAATAATCCTGAAACACGATCAATTAACTTTCTTTTTCTGATCAGTCTTGTACATACCTATCTACTGTTTTTATCTTGACGTTGAGTTTTAGACCACCCTGTATAGTAGTAGGTAAACAAATATATCAGGTATTTTATGAACTGACTGTACTACTTTACGTTGCCAAAACTTGCGTGTTCAGAATACTTGAGGTAATTGGTTCATTTGAGAAATGTTTTAATTTGGTTGAATAAAGGTGATTCTGTATTGTACAAACAAAGTGAATCAGCAACTACAAAAACAGTGAATCAGCTTTTGTTTGGTACACTAATTTGAATTATTTCAATGTATCAGCGAGGAGAAATCTTAAATTATGAAAGCTACAGAAGTTTATTCTAAGAAACCACGTCGTCGATTTTAATCATCATCATCATTTCAGCCGAAAGACGTCCACTGCTGGACACAGGGAAGCATCACCAAGCATCGTCGTCTATTTTAGAGTAATGAAAACTGCATTCAAGGATTTCCAAAAAAATGCCAGTGCAAGTATCAAACCTACTAATTTCTTTAAAAAATTTCAATTCATTTTTATATGATGGTTAATGTATAAAAAACGCACTATCGTTTCATCAACTCAGCCTATCGCAGTCCACTGCTGGACATAGGCTTCTTCCAAGTTGCGCCACAACACTCGGTCCTCTGCCTTTCGCATCCAATCCCCCCCAGCTACTTTAATCAGGTCGTCGGTCACCTGGCTGGGGGGCGCCCTACGTTGCGTTTGTCAATTCGCGGTCTCCGTTCAAGGACTCGTTTGCTCCAACAGCCATCGGTCCTTGGATAGACATGGCCTGCCAGTCTTTCTTCTATTTTTGTATAAGAAATTTATAGGAGGATGAAGATATAATATTAACCTCCTATTCAATGTTGCTTAAAGTCTTGGTTAAAGGGGGCTGGTCGTGTCGACCAGCCCCCTGCCGCTTCAGTTTACTGATCCTATAAGCTATGTCGGTCACTGGTTCTTCTCCGGATAATATAAAAAAAAAAAAAAAAAAAAATATCATTACGGATTCTATCCTTCAAGGAAACTCCAAGCATAGCTCGCTCCATAGCTCGCTGACTGACTTTGAATTTGTGTACCAGCCCAACTGTCAGTGTCCACGTCTCGGCACTGTAAGTCATGACAGACAAGACGCACTGGTTGAAGACCTCCGTCTTCAAACTTTGCGGTATAGGTGACGAAAAGACTCGGCGAAGTTTACCAAATGCTGCCCAGCCCAACTGGATCATTATCTTGGCTTCTTTCTCGAAGTTATGTCTAGCAAGCTGAATGACCTGCCCTGTATTCCGTTACAACTTCGAGTGCCGACCCTTCGACGAATATTAGCCTCGGCATTACATGCATATTGAACATGACTTTAGTCTTGTCCAGATTCATGCCGAGACAGACACGCCAAGAGGCTCGGTTTAGGCTGTGCAGCATCTCGCCTAGTTGTTCCAGTAACTAAGCCAGTACAAGGATGTCATCGGCAAAACGGAGGTGTGAGATATTCTAGCCGTAAACGTTGATATCCCGTCCAGTCCAGTCCAGCGTCTAGAAGACGTCCTCCAAAGCGTTAGTAACAATTTCGGGGATATTACATCCCGTGGTCTCACTCTTCTGCGCAGTTGGACCCATAGAAGCTCATGTAACCTTATTGTAGCCTTTATTCTTTGTCAGAAACCACATAAAAAATTATTTAAAAAAAAACCTAGCAACAAGGTGGCATATCATTAAACTGAGATGAAGAGTCAAAAAAAAGAAAATAAACTAGAAAGAAAACCTAATGACAGCACTAAATAACAGCAAATCTCAGCATTAAATTTTGTGACAAAATTCTTCAGTGATCACACATAATACAAATGTCAAAACAATCGTTCTTTATGTATTTCATTTTATTCTAGCTGACGTAAGCGGCTCATTTCGCGTGATATGTCGATAAAAAGTATCATAAGGCACTCTTATGGTCTCAGACTATTTCTGTATCAAAGTTTCATCAAAATTAGTTTAGTAGTTAAGGCGTGATTAAGCTACAAACATCCAAACATACAAACTTTCATATTCAAATTATTAAAAAAAAAATTGACGCCCGTAGCAAAGCTTTACTCCCATCTTAATATGAAAATGAAGACTATGCTTTGTGTAACGGTGGATATGGTCTATCAGTGTACCAAATTTCATCCAAATCGGTTCAGCTGTTTTAGCGTGATTGAAGTGCAAACAAAGAAAAATTCGTACTTTCACATTTATTAAATTATTAGGATTTTTTTTCTTTA
Organism: Asteroscopus sphinx; assembly: GCA_949699075.1. NCBI lineage: Eukaryota > Metazoa > Arthropoda > Insecta > Lepidoptera > Noctuidae > Asteroscopus > Asteroscopus sphinx. The sequence goes on from OX453014.1 coordinate 5,423,588, forward strand.
ACTATAAAAACTACCCGCCGCTGTCGCCCGTGGCTTTCCTCGCGAAGTGTGTAACTAAAAGACCTTCTTCTTTAACCTTCTTGGACTCTGATGTCGGCTTCGCTCACGTTATTATTATTAATAATGGGCCCAGAATTAGTATTTTTCTTTTTTGGCATTAAACCAACAATGTGAATATGAGCCGTTTTGGTCCATAAATATAGAATTTGTTAATAACTTGACTACAGTGCCACCTATTGAATATAAGCAATATAAGCATAGTTACGAACTGATGCATTGACAAAACAAATACATTTTGTGAATATGACTTTAATCGGTCAAGTCCTTCAGAAGTTACACGATTACTATTAGACAACAATTTTGTTTATTATGTAGTGTATAGCTCCTTGTGGAAGAGCTCATCCGGGGAAGTACTACCACCGTACCTACCTATTTCTGCCGCCATAGTGATGCTTGCATAGCTGTGTTCCGGTGCTAAGTCGTACACTGGTGCTGGTGAAATTACAATCACATGAGACTTTCCATTTTCATGTCTCAGTTTGGCGAACCGACTTGCGGTACCATTTAGGTAACAGTGCAGTTGTTGTGGGCAAAGGTAATCGCTTAGCATCAGATGGGCATTTTGGCCGTTTCACCATCAATAAATAAAGACTAGCTGACACCCGCTGCTTTGCTCCCGGGGCATGTCAGTAAAAGGTATCCTATGTGTTAATTTAGAAAACGGTCTATCTGAATCCACTTAGCCATTTCAGCGGACAAACAAACAAACATTCATACTTTCGCATTTACAATATATGTATTAGGATTAAATCAACCCAGCTTATCGCAGTCATAGGCTTCTCTCAAGTAGTGCTATAACACTCGCTCCTTGGCCTTCCACATCCAGTCCCACTAGCTACCTTCTTTAGGTAAAATAGTAGGCTTGTACACAATCACTCTTTGTGGATATCTTTCAATATTTACGTGGTCCCGTCACGCAAATGTCACCAGTTACCTACAAGGTTTCTGTGACATAAATAATAACACTTTGATGATTTTATAACTAGTCAGCGCAATGAGGATTGGACAGACCAGACATGTTTACAAGATTCGGTGCCAAAAAAAAGAAAACAATTTTTATATAAAAGATTGAGAGGAGACTAGACGAAGTGCTGCAAACAATCATAGTAAAGCAAAAAAAAAAAACCGTGCTCCTTCGTGCACAACCAGCGCTCACGCACACACATACACCTCAAACCGTGCTAACCGTTCTCAGTACACCATGTCGCGGCATCGTCCAGCTCAAATGGCAATAAGCCTTGCGAAAGTAATTATCCTTCAGGTGCATGGTGTGTGCGTCAGCGCTGGTTGTACACAAAGCAGCACGGTTTTATTGGCTTCACTATGATTTTCTTTATTTCCACAACTCGTTTTGGTCGTTTTATCGTTTCGACCGAGCGTTGTGGCGCAACTTGGGAGAGGCCTATGTCCAGCAGTGGACTGCGATAGGCTGAGTTGATTGATTGATTGTTTTGGTCGAATGGTATGATAGTCACGACACGAATTTCACTATCCACTCTTTCTGTGTTTGCCACAACGCGTCATACGCGTCTAACAAATGTTCAATGTTGGGGTGCATCAATAGAGCCTCCACGAGTAAGGATATTTGATTGATCGTCCGGCGTACACTGGGCAGTTAGCCCTGCTAGCAACCTGCTGACTGGCCAATCTTTTTCCCACGGCATGAGCTGTTATCATTATGTAGCTCATGTCAACACGATAAAAGTAGAACGCGTCATAGGTGTTTTTTGCTCAATTATCGTTTTCGTTCTTTGAGCCAAACGTATACACAGTATAAAAAATAAATTATTGCCTATGAAATACTCAAAATTCCAGGTAATGGCTACATCCCGACTTCGAGTCTTCGAGAAATTCTAGCTGCCTTAGACGAACATCTGACTCCTGACCAGCTCAACGAGATGATCGCCGAGATTGACACTGATGCCTCTGGTACCGTGGACTTTGAAGGTATGTTTTTTACTAGGCTACTTGGTCATCGATATCAAAGGACATTATGCCGGCCCAGTGCTTGAATGGCCGATCGACCCACTGGTCGATAGCACACTAGCTTACATGAGAACCTTTTTTAAATTATTATTGATTTATTAGGATTTTTTTTAATTCTATGATGATTAGGGAATATTAATATAATTTTCATTATATTAATTCATCATCATCATTTCAGCCAAAAGTCGTCCACTGCTGGACATAGGCCTCCCCCAAAAAGGGGGGATATGCCATAATCACCACGCTTGGGAGGCGGGTGGGCAATCGCAGTTGGTTGGTTAAATACTCAGAGAACACTGCTGCGCACCCTCTGGTGAATTCCTCATTACATTAATTAATATAATTAAAATATTGATTTTATATTGCGTTTTTGCTTTTTGTTTAAATTACAATCATAAAGTATTTTTTCGTAGTACCTAATGGTCGGTTGGCTATTCAAGCAATAATAGGTTGGCAATTAATCAACTTGCATGGGCCGAGGAAAATTCTCGAGTTGTAACTGAACAAAACGTAGGTTAATTTAAAGTATAAAATTATGACGTACCTACATAAATTACTTCAAACTACTTTGATAACAATGAACTCCGGAAATGATTGAATCGATAAATTACTTCAGACTACTTTGATAACAATGAACTCCGGAAATGATTGAATCGAAATCAGCGTCATCTATCGAATCTTTGTAGAAAATTATAATAATCCTCTATTATTACCAACTTGGTTTTGAGTGGTTTTCATGAGTCACTAGCAAAGGTACGTTAAGCTAGGGTCCCACGGCCCGTTAACTAATAGGCCACGCCAGACGTTGCCACGCCTGCCGAGGCCTGACGCGGCCCGTTTCGAGCTGTTCCCACGGGCGGCGTGTCGGCCTGTTGGCTGCCATTCCAATATGTCATGTGATATGGAGCGCATGGCTGCGTGTGCAGCCGCTTTAGTTTTATTCAGTTGTCAGCAATTCATTAATCAAGAAAAGCGAATACGCCCTGACAGGCCATTATAGGCCCAATCACGCCACGCCGAGCTGTGCCTTTGAACTTACCGAGTCGCGATGGATTGGACGGGCGAGGACAGGCCACGACTGGCGACAATGGACGAGACCGTTTCCACGGTGTATCGGCCCGGCATGGCGTGGCCTGATCCGTCAAGAAACAGGTCGTGGGACTGCAGCTTTAGCAGTTTTTGAGATCTTAGGTTAGTATTGCAGTTGTTATGGGCAAAGGTAACCGTTTAATCAGTAGGATCTTTTGCTCATTTTGCCATCTTATACTAAAAAAAAAACGGGAGTGGATTGGGATCAGGGGCCTTACTCCCGACTGGATTGATTGCTGTATCAATCAAAGAACAATGTCCATTCCCCATACATGCGTGGACCTGTCACTCAATTTTTTATTTTGCTGGGTTCTTCCGATTGTTGGTGTTGTATTAGTACCATTCATGTCTACTACATGCAATGAACTCATTATTTTTTTTTCTAGGAAGCCAAGGAAAGTTGTTATAATAAAATAATTTTATGAGGTTAAGTATGAAATTTTTTTAAGTAGGTTTTGTCGGGGTTACCTGCGCATATTTTATGAATATTATGCTAGGGCCACACTTGCATATATCGTAACGAACCTTCTTCAAGCGAATATAATCACTAGGTACGTTATAGACGCAACTACAAGCTAGCGACGGGAGATTATCTCTAAATTAATAATGTTTCTTTTTGATAATTTATTGGGTGCGTTCAGTTATGTCACCCGATGACGTACAGAGTTTACTTTGAACGTTCACTTACTCAGCTGATCGTATAGAAATAATGAGTATCAGAAGTAGATATTTTCAAAATTCAATTTAAGTTTTTCTAGGCTTCTATTTAAAATTCTAGTAAGTGTTTTGAAATCAACTCAAAATTAGCAATTTTTTAAGATATATCATATCACTAGAACCGCAAATTGCCTAGCAGTTCAAAACTGGACATTGTTCTTTGAACTCGAGTTAGTGTCAAATCGTACTGAATTTTTCTAGGAATTGACTTTAGCTCGATTTGGTTCAGAGCTCGAACCAGTCGGGAGAAAGGCCCCTGAATTGATTTCAAACCACAATTGACAAAATAAATGTTTTTTTTATGACTGTTTCAGAATTCATGGCGATGATGACTGGTGATTAGTGGTGATAAGTGGGGCAGCGCCCCCTGTTGCTGAGTTATGTTATAAATAATATTCTAGTTTTATTCCTTTTTTATTTTCACCTACTGGCCCAAAAAGATTAATTTTTAGTTAAATACTATATACTGTCAGTAGAGTGTTAACGCCCAGCCGGGTGGGGTGCAGGAGGCGTCGTCCATCTCCCTACCCCAGAACCCTCGAGTTTATAAAAGCGAGTGTGCCGTGTAAATCAGTCTCATTATAATTATATTCCTATTGTATTTAAACAACAATCATTGTAAGAAAGTACCTACAAGTAATAAATGTATAATCGTCAATCCAGAGTTATATTTCAGCTCCACACACTTACCTTAAACACCACAAACAGTCTAGCCTAGACAGTAAATTGCCGTCGATCAAATATACTATAGATGCACGATCGTCGCTCAAAACACGGCGCGGCGCCATCAAAACTGTGCAAATATCAGTAGCGCGCATCATTTCGCTCTCAGCCGCTTCACGACTGCGCTAGCGGTGAGACGATTCACGATGCTAAAATGTGTAGAACAAAAAATATAAAAACTATACTCCAACTGTGCTTACAAAGGATGGAGACGATGGAGTGACGTTTTTGTCGTTATCGTAAATATAATATATATACCTAGTACATTTCATCGCAGAGACGTTTTATGGGTCTGATTTTGTCATATTTGTAGACCGTATATCTATAGTAGGTATAGGTATTTGATCGAAATAGATTGCACCCTGAGCCTATTTATATTTATGTCTTCAACATTGCTAGACGTTTTTTAGCTCCACAACCCATTTTATTGGTTTTGGAATAACGTTTTCTAAATCCAGCTATCACCACCCGGTATTTGTACAGAGTCCATAATTTATCGTCTGTCTGGAATCACTATGCGACGCGTAGCTTTTCGTGGAGGGGGGGGGGTCAACAATTAGGTACCCCTCAAGTGTTAGCGCTCCAGACCCGGGTCTCACGGGCCTTGCGGAAATCCGCCCCTGGCTATCGTGTATGATCCAGATTACTTATGCCCCATAAGTCATGAGTATCTTAGTGAATTTCTCAATTGAGAAATATTATGATGAGGATCTCAGGAAGACTTTCCACCTTCATGTCTCAGTTTGGCGAACCGACTTGCAGTACCATCTAGGCAACAGACTAGATGGTATTGAAGTTGTTATTGGCAAAGGTAACTGCTTAACATCAGGTGGGCCTTTAGCTCGTTTTGCCATACTGTATTTAAAAAAAAAAGAATTTGGTTTTTCAGGGTTCCGTACCCAATGGGTGCCAACGGGACCCCATTACTCTATTTACGCCGTCTATCCGACCGTCCATCCGAACGTATGGTCAGAGCAGAATACAGAGCGTATTCAACATGTCCAGCCAGAAGAAAAAGAAGAAACATTTTGGTGGTTTTATTAGGTAAGAGGCTGGGGATCTTAATAACAAAAGTAAAGGAAATATGTGATGGAGATTTTTTATATGGAAAGCTGTTATTTTTAGACCTTTAATTATTTATTATTTTATTTTTAGAATAGAATAGAATATATTTATTTGCATAAAACATGGTATGGGCAGTTCAGTTGCTAACATAATCACAAAAAACATAAACATGAATGATCTCATATTTAAGTTTATAACACAAAAGGTGTAATAAACTTAAATATGAGATTTTTGTGTTTATGGCAGCAACTGAACTGTCATCGGCAGTAGACATGGGTAACTCAACAAAAATGCGTGAGCTGCAGCTCAGCTCAAGGTTCACATGTATGAACCGGAGACGTGAACCGACTCACAGATCAGCTCCATTTGTACCTCTGTTAACTTCGAGTGATCTGTAATGCGAGTCACTGAGCTTACAGAGCGTTCGATCTATTTGAGCTGTGCTCGCTCGCTTACTCTGCGACTCGCATCTGCATCTTGAAATCTGTCCCGATTCCCGCTCACCGGTTCAAACAGGTTTTTAATTATATGGACATCTTTTATCTCTCGTGCAAAGAACGATGACGCACATATTGATACTGTTATTGGAGCCGTGAGCTGCGTATTTTGTCATCGAGCTGCAGCTCAATCAATCAATAGATATGAATATTTGAGCCGGTTCTGAGCTTAGTTACACACCACTAATCAGCAGAATTATACTAAAATAAAAATAAAAAACCCAAGTAACAACAGTATAAACTTATCAGCAATACCAATAACAATCACGAAGAGACTCCCAAACTCTCACAGAGCGACGCATTAATTCTTTTCCTTGCAAATCGGACAAAGGCCCTTTCGAACCAACAGAAAAGAGGGTCTTAATTAACACATGAAACGATCCGCCTGCGCTCACAAAGAAGAGCTGCTTTGTGGTGTTCTTAAAGGAACTTAGAACTGTTTTCAAGAAATGTATGAAAAAAACTGAGAGATTTCATAGTGTTTGTTTTTTTAGTTTGATCTTAAATCACTTGGGGTCCTCCCGACTGGATCGAGTTTTGTATCAATCGAATCTGAATAAGAGTCGGTGTCAATTCATACTGCAATCCTCTAGAAATTGACATTAGCTCGATTTGGTTCAGAGCTCGAACCAGTCGCGAGTAAGGCCCCAGATCACTACTTAAACATAGAATCGTTACTCAAGCGTCAGTCTTATTTCAATACGGTAATTATGCACTTCAATTCAACAACATAACACAAGAATCAATCAACAATCAATCAACTCAGCCTATCGCAGTCCACTGCTGGACATAGGCCTCTCCCAAGTTGCGCCACAACGCTCGGTCCTCTGCCTTCCGCATCCAGTCCCCCCCAGCCACGTTCTTTAGGTCGTCGGTCCACCTAGCAGGGGGGCGCCCTACGCTGCGTTTGCCGATACGCGGTCTCCACTCAAGGACTCGTCTGCTCCAACGGCCATCGGTCCTTCGACAGACATGGCCAGCCCACTGCCACTTCAGCTTACTGATCCTACAAGCTATGTCGGTCACTCCGGTTCTTCTCCGGATAATCTCGTTACACACGAATATAACCTGAAATAGCTAAGATCTCGACTACACTTGAGTGATTACAGATCAAATATCTGCTCATACACCTAAGTAAGCACAACGTATGACAGTTTAGAATAAAGATAAGCTCAGCTTAACTGTGGTCAATGATTCTACAATCAACTCAGCCTCCTCAATCCACTGTTGGACATAGGCCTCTTCCAAATTGCGCCACAACACTCGGTCCTTTGCCTTCCGCATCCAGTTCCCCCCAGCTACTTTCATGAGGTCGTCGGTCCACCTGGCTGAGGGGCGCCCTACACTGCGTTTGCCGATTCGCGGTCTCCACTCAAGGACTCGTCTGCTCCAGCGGCCATCGGTCCTTCGACAGACACGGCCACTTCAGCTTACTAATCTTACAAACTCTCTCAGTCACTCCGGTTTTTCTCCTGATAATCTCGTTACGGATTTGAATGAATCTACGCTTGAGGAATATTCTAAAATAAAAGCTCAACTCAAAACTAGTTTTAAACAGTGATCTAAGTTTGAGTTTCAAGTTTGAGGCATGCGTTTGACAGCTACCTTACCTGATATTAAGCGACAGTGCGGTCGACAATGGTACACTTGCCCAGCAAAATCCTTTTCACTCGAGCCTTGAAGACCACCAGATTATTCCATTCTAGCGGTACGCATGATAAAGCTGTTAGCAAATCGCTTCTTGCGTGAGGGTGGAATGTCTACACTATAATGGTGGCGCATCACCGAGCGTCTGGTTGTCCGATGATGGAAAAAGCTTGAGGGAATTAGATCATGGGATACCAACGCACATTCGCCGAAATGCTTCCGGTAAAAAACTAACGTCAACTATTGCCTTGTTGTCCCGCAAAAACTGTAGATTTCAATAGCTGCCTTCGGTTCCCACCCATAATTGTATATTTGCACATGTATCAATTTAGGTCGTAGGTACATACATACATACAATGTTCCTTTTACTTCGTTGACATACAATGTCTCTTTAACTTGTTCAAGTTCAATGAAATGCCTTGTATAATATTCATATCCTATAGCTTTTTATGATCCCTAACATATTTAACGTTCCAATATTTTAGCGAAACTCGGGTGGGACATGTTTTATGAAGCGAAACATTCGTGCAGCGAATAGCTTGCACCTGTGCCAGTCATTTCTTATTTAGTCTTTTTTTTTATAGTATAGGATGGCGAAACGAGCTAAAGGCCCACCTGATGTTAAGCGGTTACCTTTGCCCATATACAATACCACCTAGGCTGTTGCCTAAATGGTACCGCAAGTCGGTTCGCCAAACTGAGACATGAAGATGGAAAGTCTCATGTGATTGTAATTTCAGTCTATGATATAAATTGTTTCGTACTTATAGTATTTAGTTTATTTAGTTGAGGAAATATTTCCGTGAAAACAATTTAGCAGATTCAGCTCGACTTTGAATTATCTTGATGTTATATATTTATAGTTATATATGTAGGTATGTATAATATGTATATTTTATTATATGTATAATTTACTTAGGTATTTATCTATTTTTATTATATGTAATTATAAGTCCGTAGTACGAAACATATTTTACTACTTTACTGGTGCATCTACCTTATTCTTTCTCTCTGCATTACCCTAAGGTTGTCTGGTAGAGAACGCCTATGGCGTTAAGACCGCCTTTGTACCCTGTTGTGCATAAAGAATTAAATAAATAAATTTAACAAAAACCCTGTTGTTCCTGTGAGCTACGTTATCAGAATCGATACACATACGTAAAGACACAACTCATTTGGAAAAGTCTTCAATATAAATAATCAAATTAAATATTTATTTACTCTAAATTGAATATGAATATCACTTTAATTTAACATTGAATATTTAATTTGATTATTTTATTTATATAATGACTGAGTGAGTGAGTTTTGAGTGATATAATCACTTTCAATTTACAATAAATAAATAAATAAAATAAATATTTTTGGGACATTTTTACACAGCACCATCTAGTCCCAAACTAAGCAGAGCTTGTGCTATGGGTACTAGACAATGGATATAATACTTATATACTTTTTTTTTTGTAAATACATATAATGCATAAGCAACACCCAGACCAACACAAAGACTTATGTTCATCACACAAATATTTGTGTCCTGTGGGAATCGAACCCACGACCTCCAATACAATAATACTGATTTAATATTTAATTTGATTATTTTTATTGAAGTTTTTTTCCAAATGAGTTGTGTCCTTACGTATGAATATCGATTTTGATAACGTAGCTCACAGGAACAACAAGGTTTTTGTTACATACTGTAGAGATGTATTTTAAAAATTAAAAGTTCGGACTGTATTTTTTTATTTTTTCTGAAATTACTTCAATTCTATAATTCCCTGATCATTTAAATTGTTGTGTTTAAATGGCGTTCATGTTTTATTGCTAATGAATTAATAGATTATTTTGAATAACAGTAAATTCACTGGCTCCATATCATTTAAATTCACTGGTTCTTGGCGTCAGAAAAACCATTTTTAAACTTGTTTTATTATAATGTGTAATGGGCTCTTGTTTATATTATCATAAGAAAAAAAGGTTATGTGTAAACGAAAACAAATATTATAGGAAATATTTAAAAAAAGTTTGATATTGTTTAGCTATAAAGCAAAGATGAAACCTATAGATAAACCCTAATTAGTATTTTGGATTAATATATAGGACCTTATTTAAAGACAACGGTTTCATGTAAGTATTTTTGTTACTCAATCACATCAAAGGAATAAAAGAACTAAGCTGAAAATTCGAAATACCATGTATGTTAGTCTGACACTGGGTACTATTAATCCCAAAAAAACAGGTAGAACCGTATTAAGAAACAAAATAAAGTAGGCACTAGAAAAGGTACTTTCTCCGTGAAATGAAGGTGTAAGAAATACGCCTTGAGCGCCGGCGACGCTTTCAAGAAAATGTTTTCTTTGTCAACCCTAAGGTTAAGGGCTTGGCTACACGCAACGTTTGAGCACCTCTTATTTGTATGCACATAGGAACGAAGCCTTAGGCTTACGGTAAGCACTTCTCGTACAAAAGGCCTGGAACGTCCCATTTTGCTTGAAAAAACACTACAAATGAAAGAATTATTTGCACAACGTGAGCTACATTTTTTTAGTCTTGGATTGTAGGCTAGGTAGACTAAGTACATATCACACTCACGGAGTTCCCCTAACTGTGTTCAAGATGACCACCAAAGAGGTTTTAGTGCGGTTAAAATCCCACACCCGGCCACCGTACCTCGTGAGATCGGTAGCCTTTTGAAGGTTTCGTCCTCGCAAAAACGGTACATGACATACGAGTACTTAAGGGTCAAAACACAAAGCTGCAACCGACCCTTCGCAAAAACTTGCGACATGATTCGCGTCGTGCATTCCTGCGATATATGAATGGTTACCATGGTTACCCGAACTATGGCCAGCAAGACGCCTTGCCACATGAAATCTCCACGCATTGCAGATATTCGCATTGCAGTTTCCTGCTTTGCAAATTCGCATCTTGCCGATTCGCAGTTTTGTGTTTTGGCCATAAAGCTTCAACCCGACATGACTGTGGATTTCTTGGATTTGCTTGTGACTACGGTTTCCCCCTAGCCAAGTTGACAATCTACACAATCGTCAATCGTCAACGCTAATAGAAAACGATCAAAATGTATGGGAATGAGATATCTCAACGAAAAAATCATTCGTTCAGATATGTCATTCCCATACATTTCGATTATTTTCTATTAGCGTTGACGATTGTAGATTGTGTAGATTGTCAACTTGGCTAGGGGGGCAGTTATACCTATTCCCTATGTTTACTGACCGTTATTACAAAACTGCACCAATAAAGAGTAAGTGTTTATAGCTTGGCAGTGGGCGGGGTACATTGCTCGCAGAACGGATGGCCGATGGGGCCGTAAAGTTCTGGAATGGCGACCGCGTACTGGAGCACAGCGTGGGTAGACCTGGTGAATATCCCGGGAATTCGCTGGATGCGGAAAGCGCAGGACCGATCGTTGTAGCGATGCTTGGGGAGGTCTATGTCCAGCAATGGACGTCTTTCGGCTGAAATTATGATGATTTATAACTTCGAATAGAAAATCATTTCATGGTTTAGAAGAATTTATACGTAAAATGCCTTTAGAATATTTTCCAAGGACCGGTAAGGCATTACTAAATCCTACATTGGAAAAAAAAATTATCTGTTTTTCGACATAGTAACAGCGTAACAGCCTTAATTTAAACCTATCTACACATGTACATATATCGTTTGTCTGTACCTACATTTGTATGCTCCAATTTATCTCCAAGACACTGCTAACAATCTTGTTGAAACAGTCCCCTAATCTGTTAGAAGACCTTCATAAATATCGTAGGGGACACTTGCAGAAACTGATCCTAAGTATACGTTGTGAAATAAAGTTTTTTATTACATGTATAACACGTAACTTTAATCAAGAATTATTTAGACATTGTAAGGACCAATTTAGACATTATTCTATGAGAAACTCTGATTTTGATATACGGCCTTGGGTAGGCCTCCTCTTAATGCCTAGGTGAGACTGCATTATTGTTTTATATATTTTTAACATGGACGAATAAAAAAAGGGGGACGGAATCTCGCTAAACAATAAGTGAAGTACGGGCTGACACACACACATTCACAACAATAGTAAGTGTAACTAACGCCATTACGCAAAAAATCTTGTGTGATGGAAGTCGCTGTCGTAATGTCACAAATAAAATAAAAATATGCCGAAATGTCAATCTTTTCTTGGCGAGATTACGTCCACCTTGCCGTCGTCTGTGATTTTTAAAATGTTTTAAGTAAAAAAAGGCACCTTAACACGCATGTTCAGGAAACCTTATTTTTACCCGACTGCCCCAGTAGGAGAGTAATGTTTTTGCAACTTGTAAAGTTAGCTCCTAAATTATTTCAGATTAAAAATGTAGACGCATGTAGTTCTGCTGTCTAATCACATAGATCACTACAAGTTAATTATAATAAGTAATGAACAACTCAAAATCATATAAAAAGTCGTTCCTAATTAGTTAATGTCTCAGTTTTGAAACCAAGATATCTCCCGTTAAAATATAGAAATGTCGTTCCAGCGCTTGATTCCTGCAATCAAACTTACTCAAATTTAATTCAAGATAATTATCATAGTTCTGTCGCTCCCACAGCTGGGTATTTCACACTTGGAGGGAGTGAAAATAGGTTTGTAGGTCAGAGGACTTCGTCTCAATTCGTTTGGGAGACGCTATTTGTAACTCGTGTATGATTAGATAGTTTCCCGGGCTGGGTTATTGAGCCTTGAATAATTACTAAAAATGTGATTTTAGTCACATGCCATTTTGAAACTGTTAACAAAATCGTATAATGTACGTAATTGTTTTCTTTGACTTATACATAACTACAGTGAACAAAATAAAGTGTTGTGTTTTACACATAGTACCTACTGAAAATGATAAATTTTCGATGTTATTTCAAGTACAGATAAAATTATTATTTCTATTAAGTTAGTAAGTACTTACAAGGGGTCATTATCATCAGTGGTGCCAACTGAAAATCAGTGCTGATTGTTTTATGCTCAGCACATGCTGTGTTGGTTACCCTTCCGTCTAGGCATGTTCGACAGGACATTATATTGCTTTTTAACCGACTTCAAAACAAGAAGGAGGTTATGTATTCGGCGGGTTTTTTTTTTTAACCGACTTCAAAAAAAGGAGGAGGTTTTGTATTCTGTGGTTTTTTTTTTTTTTTTTCATGTATGTACACCGATTAATCCGATATTTCTAAGCCGATTTAGGTGGCTGTTTTTTTATTTGGTAGAGGAAGCCCGCGCGGTGGTCCCATATAAATTGTATTGACTTAGGTTAAGTAGTTTTTTAACCAGCTTCAATAAATCAGTTTATTTTAGCTTCGCCTATCTAGATGATCTGCTCATAGGTTCGTTTTTCTGAGAATTCTTGGCCGATTTGCGTGTTTTTTTTTACGATAGTGATTGGACGTTTGGAAGAACATGGGTGACACCTTTGCCCAGTAGTGGGATAGCATAGGTTAATAAAAAAAAACCCCATATTGGTTCTATAAACATTTATGAATCATTCTTGGCAAAAAACAACTAAAAAGTGTGAAATTAAAACTTTAACAAAAAAAAAAACCGACTTCAAAAACCTTAACTAAAAAGTAAAAAAATCATCCTTGTATGTATTACAAAATCTTTTCATAAACCAACATTTTGAAGGCGGCGCGTGATTTTCATGTACGTTCACTTATACTGTTTTTTTACTATAGATATGCACTCGACTGTACATTTTATTTACATGATGCTCACGATGATTGAACGTGAAATACATGTACATACATAAAGAAAGGGTCAATCACGCGCCGCCACCATTTTTAAGCCTAAGGCAAAGGACATTGCTAAAGATCCTTAGTGACTCCGCCTTAAGGCGTTACAAATTAAAGTTGATTCTCACCATATACAACTCAATAAAGCCAATGTATTGAAATACATTCATAAACACGGACAGTACAAAATTAAATTTTAGATTTTTAAAATATTTTCTATTTTGACACATATATCACAGATATCTGTGCTATTTTGATGTCATGTTTTGCTTTTTTGTTATGTCAAACAACCTACATTGTCGTCAAGTTGTCAGTCGAAGCCAATTTTTTGGAATTTCTTGTGTGAAAAGGAGTCTATAATATGAAATCATAGACTATAGAGTATCGAAATAAAGATGTGGATGATAGACAGATAACATAGATGATACAATTTTATCCGGTTACGTCATTAATGTATTGATACTCCTTAAAATTAAAAAAATGGTTCTTGTACTGTCCGCATTAAATACAATATATATTATGAAACGAAAAAATTCGCATGTAATTTTCGTATATTGTTCATCTTTGTAACAGTTTAAGGCTATTTTTATCAATGTCCTTTAAAAATGTATTCTATAAACATCCTTCAATGTCATCACAATATTTAAACAATGTTCATATCCATACATGATATAATATGTAGAAACAAGAACAAAGAAATATATTTTTTCTCTCTCCTCCTCCTTCTAAAAAACAAAAGACGAAAATATTATGTTTCAAATATTCGTAATGTTATCTTGAAGGATTTTTACTGAATTTATTTTCCAAAGTCGCCTAAAATCTCTTGAAATCTTTAAAAAAGTGCCAAATTAGAGAGAGACGCCTGTGAAACGTAAAAGGCCTCTTAACAGAAATCTAAACAAAAATATTCCTTAAAAAAAAATACGTTGCTTGCGTCAAAATAATATACAGCCTATATAACACCACAATTTTGCTGACTGAAAGTTGGTATTAGGCCCTTATTGTAATGGCAAAGGTAAAGTAGAAAATTTACATAATAACGTTAACGTTTCTACCTCACTTGAAAAAAGGAGCATTTTATGCGTGGTAAAATTATACTTTCAAAAAATGCTTAAAAAAATGTATATTGCTTTTGAAAATTATGTTCTCAATTATTATTTCGGCATTTCTTAAGACCTAAGACGTTCCATGTGGTGCTGGACGTAAAGAATTGCAACACCCTATATCTTCTCATGGGTGTCGTAAAATGCGACTAAGGGATTCCCCAGAGGATGGCCAGCGTTCTTCGAGTATTTAACCAACCAACTGCGATCGCCAACCCGCCTGCCAAGCGATTATGGCATATCCCCCTTTTTTGGGGAGGCCTATGTCCAGCAGTGGACGTCTTTCGGCTGAAATGATGGAAATGATTAAGACCTTAGATAACCAGCCTATTACTGTACCACTGGGCACGAGCCTTTTCTCACAATGAGAAGAGGCCCGGGACTACCATAGTCCGCCAACACACAGTAGGCCAGCGCGTTGGACTATGGCCTAAATCTTTCACACACCTACCTACCATCACACACACCTCCCATTACACACCATCAATAACTTTATGAAGCACTCTCAGGTGTGAAAGTTTTCTCACGATATTTTCCTTCACCTTTAAAGCAAGTAATAATCAAATTTTGATCCGCACATCAACTCTACAAGATCTAAGGTGTTGGCTGGTTTCGAACCCAGACCCTGCTGCCTGTAAGGCAAGCGTTCAACCACTAAGCCATCACTACTTACGAGAAATGATACTGCTGATCGCGAGGTCGTGGGTTCGATTCCCACAGGACACAAATATTTATGTGATGAACAAGTGTTCGTTTTGGTCTGGGTGTTTATTATGTATTATAAGTATGTATTTACAACAACAAAAAATATGTAAGTATTATATCCATTGTCTAGCACCCATAGTATAAGCTCTGCTTAGTTTGGGACTCGATGGTGCTATGTAAAAAAGTCCCAAAATATTTTAATTACTTACGAGAAACAGAAAATAAAGTCATATTTTCAATGGTTTTTTCAGTCGAGACCACTCGTGGCAAAACCTTTCGCTTTTGGTAAACCAATGGCTTTCGAATGGGTTTCTTTGCTTCTACCTTACATAAAGGTTCAGGATTATTCACGAACCTTTCGGCCTCAAAACTTTTGGGTCCCGAGCTCCCTGGATTACAAGGAACCTTTAAAGGTTACGTTTTGCGTTATTAAAACTAAACGGACTCTGTGGAAAACAGTATATAATACCATTTGAGGAAATATTTAAAAGTAATTTTTAGTGTTCCGATCCGTAACCGAAAAGGTATATTTTTAATTAATCGGTTATTATGGAAAACAGTATTTCCTTAGAAGGAAAAAGTTAGAAGTAATTTTTAGGAATACTTGCCCACAGGGTGCAAATGGAAACCAAATACTTAGCTAACCTACTCCCGCGCATCCATCCATTCGTCTGTCACAGGGCTGTCTCTTTTTAATCTTAATAGTTAGCCAGTAGTTACAGAATATGAGTTAATTTAAAGTTTTATACATATTAAAAATTCAATTAAATAATTGTATCTATACTTTTCCGTACTTTTACTTTTTCTTTTTAAGAGGACGCTCCCAAAACGTAATTCCCACCCTCGCACTCCCCTTACACACCGTAACTGCGGGCCGCTCTCGTCAATTTTATGCGAATTGCAATAGAACTCATTATTGAGAAAATCATACTCGCTTGTTTTACCACGGAAGTAAATGTCGTAAATCTCAAAACAGTTTTCTTTTTATTACCAGAATACTAAACAATCTATACAAATTTCCTCTAGCTAGTATTTAATAAACGTTATTATCTTCCTATTTGCATATATTTTATATAGCTAAGTTAAATAATAAAGGATAAATATTCGAAAAATCTCTAAAAACGCATGATTTTCAAAAAATAAAAGTATCGAACATAAATCAACTAATTATGAAACTGTCTAGTCAAACGATGGACAAAGGTTCAAAAAACATGTATCTAAATTTGACATTCATCAAGCATGTGTTCGACTAAACATATGTTTTCAAAAAGTTACCTCGTTTTGGGAGCCTAGGCTTAACTTCTTTTTTACAATATATTCCGTGTGGTGCCAGACGTAAAGCATAGCACTACCCTTATCTCTTCTCATGGATGTCGTAAAAGGTGACTAAGAGATTCTCCAGAGGATGGGCAGCAGCGTTCTTTGAGTATTTTACCAACCAACTGCGATCGCCAACCCGCCTGCCAAGCGTGGCGATTATGGCATATCCTTCCCTATATTTGGGGGAGGCCTATGTCCAACAGTGGACGTCTTTCGGCTGAAATGATGATGATGATGATATATACTTTTGCATGAAAAAAAAGTATTGAATTTATTAAAAATGAAATGTAATTTAATGTATTGGTGAAATAAATGGCTAAATAATAAACACTGCGAGTTTTTTTAATAATCAACACAAAACTTATAGATGACTTGGCACACGAGGTTTTCGACATGTAGAATGTTGACTCAGCAGTCATCGTGCCGATTGTCGTTAAGCCCAACGTGAATCATTGCAAAGAGTCTCGACCAATATCTGCAGAGGCTCTCATAAGTCAGCTGGGTCAAGGGCTTGATACAGAAAGCGGTACTTCTGTACAGGCTGTCTGTCATTAGGAGGTTCCTCTCTCTGAAGCCCTGACTGCCGGTAGCTTGGACCCTGTTCCTGATGCCGGCGGGCTACTATTTTTATATATCTTTAAATGTTTGTATTTCTTTTGGTTTCTAAAAATACTTAAAAATGTAAAAAGTATGTACTTTAATAAATAAATGGAATAATAATAATAATGTTGTTGTACTGGGATCGATCTATCATCACTGATAGGACTATTTTACACAATAAGCCTGATATAGTGGTGATAGATCGATTCGAGCGCCGCACAATGATTATTGATATCGCCGTTCCGCATGACGGGAATCTCGTGAAAGCTGAGACAGATAAACAAATGAGATATTTTGACTTAGCACACGAGGTTGTCGACATGTGGGACGTGGATTCAGCAATCATTGTGCCGATAGTCGTAACGGCCAATGGTCTCATAGCCAAGAGCCTCGACCAACATCATAAGAGGCTCTCGTTAGGTGGCTGGGTCAAGGGCCAGATTCAGAAGGCGGTTCTCCTCGACACGGCACGTATTGTGAGGAGGTTCCTGTCTCTGGGGCCCTAACCGCCGGTAGCTTGGACCCTGCTCCCGATGCCAGTGGAACACTATTTTTTATATTTTTAAATGTTTTTTTTTATTTTCTTAATATAAAAAAAATATTTAAAAATGTATTTAATAAGTTGATAACTGAATAAAGAAGAATAATAATGTTAAGTTTTGCAATTTTCTAGTGATGTTTTCCTTCACCATACATAAACAAAATTCCTTCTAAATATGGAAATAAGAGTTCTTCATTTAAGATATTCCTTTGGCAGGAATTTTGCTATGTTAAGGCTCATAATATTATTAGTACCATGTGGTTTTGGCCGTCTATTTTCGTCACTTACCACGGAATATGGCTAAGAATTTACGGGTTGGTTCTATTTATACTAAGGATAATAGGACCATCAAATAACTAGCCTTTTCCAAAATTGCGACGGCCGGTCGGTCGCGTCTGAATTCCAATATTGTAGTGAACTATTAAGGTTGGTTTTTTATTTCTACAATTTATAACTTTTCGTATAGATGCGAGAGTATGAATGTTTGTTTGTATATCCTTCAATCATGCTGAAACGGCTAAACGGATTCAGTTGACATTTGGTACACAAATAGACCATGTCCAGGATTAATACATAGAACTTTTTATCGACATACTGTGAGTTACCACGGGGACGAAGCTGCGGGCATCAGCTACAAAAATTTATTTATTCCTCCCGTTAAAAAAAACCTAGCAAAAATAATAAAAAAAGACGTGTGGCACTCGGAGACTGCCGCGGTCAAGCTATTGCATAGCATTTTTTATGTAAATACAAAGAGGAGGTGCCCTAACGCCGAAACTCTAAGCAGGCATGAGTCAGATTGCGGGGCGAAGAGGGGGATTACGCATGCGCAGTAACGCCGATACAACCAATGCCACCTAGAGGCGATTTGCAGAACTAAAGAGACAAGCGTGATATTTCAAAAAGTCATTAAAAGTTCTGCTATTCATCGATAGATGGCAAAACTAAAAAGTATCACAGCTGTGCCGGTCGGAGTGGGGGGTGTTAGGTTATTTTCGTTACGGAATTTCTGGATTCGGTCTCCACGCTCAAGGCCCGCGATAGAGCATAGCTTCTAAATAGCTAGCTTAAAAACAAAGAACTCTCAATTTTCTAACAAGACTGGTAAGATAAAGATTGATTACATTTCATTTCCAGTATGGAATTTCTTTGTAATTCTTGGATTTCAGCAAACCTTTCTTTCACTGTGACCCAAATTGTTTTTTGATTGGTTTATTAACAAGCTTAATCGAAACGTAGCTATGATTGATTTCACCTTTTATTTAGAACATACCTAGTCTTTTAGTACAATCATTCATGAAGTCTGACTGCTGAAAGAAATTAGACTAATATTGTTTTTTCATTCATTTAGGTCGAATGATAATGGTGCCGATTCTCTTGTTCACGAACGTAACTTATTTTAAACTATCGTTGTCTTTTACTAATAGTAGATACAAGAAAGTGATGGTAACAATTTTAGTGCTGTCAAATTAGTTTAGGTGTTGCATTTCTTTGTATTTTAGTGGGCACGTTCCGAGATCACGACTAAACTTGTATGGAAATTTTTAATCCGACTAATTTGACAGCCCTTAAATAGTTGTCATCCCATTCTTGTATCTCCTATTAGTAAAAGAGAGAGATAGTTTAAAATAAGTTAAGTTTGTGAACAACCGAATCGACACCATTGTGGTCAAGTCTTAGCCTAAATATTTAGAATAATTGTTAGTGCTTCACGTTATAATTGATTATATTATTATTGATTGTTTTATGAGGTTATGTTTATGATTTTTTTTATGTTTCAGTATCTTCAAATTCATGTCTGACAATTTTGTTTTATTTATAATCACCTTTCTGTCTTCCATTCTTACCTTGCCAGAGATTGGCAGCATTCTTCAACTGAATCTTCTGGTGATATTTTTCGTTGATTCTATAAATATTATTGATAATATGTAATAAAAATTCTACAATGATGTCTGTGTAGTGATGTGTTGCCACTTACCGTTCGCAGTTGTCTGAATCTACGCAGATGAAGATGGGCTACAGCTAAAACAAACTACAATTTATAACGCAAATGACTCATGACAAAAGTACTTTGGCAATGATTTTTATCGAAGAGATCAAAATTTTAAAATATTTCGTAATCATACCTATTGTAAGACTTAAGAGTGAAATTTGTGAAAAAAGAAAAAAAATGATAAGGGTAAAATATTTGCCCCTAAAGTAGATTTGGAAGCTAATAAAAATTGAATTGAATAATATTAGTTACTTTTAAGATTTCAAACTTAGCTTTTGGTTTATCTAAAAATAGGATTGTCTCTTAATTAACCTGTAGAAAAAGGGGACTGGAGGGGTTCATAAAGTCCCATAAAATTTACCTAATACTATTAATGTGGGCTAAGTAGTAAAGTTCTTTTTTATTACTTTTGATTTTAGAACCTAAAGTCATGGAAACTTTAGTAATAGTGGTAGTACTAATGAGAGCAAAACTGAATCGAGAAAGTTATCACATCAGAGGCAAGTCTTAGAAGAATTAGTTCAAGTTCAAAAGTAGGAGCAAAAATTGTTAGAATATTTAGACACTTGTTATAAAACTTTAAATACAAAAGACATAGTTTTTCTTCAAAATCTTAAAATCAACATAAAAATCATTGCCTACGAAAACGAACGAAATCAAAGACTCGTATGTAGAATGGACAGGCGTGATCAAGCATTTACGTTTCATTACCTGACTTACACTCCTAAAGCTACTGGTGCTAGCGCTCCGAGCCTGCAAGAAGAAACATTCGTTCCTATACACTAGCACACACAGCTTTTGTCACAACGACCAAAAAGATTGACATGCTGAATGAACAAGCTGTTAGAGAGACTGTAAAACGGCCAACAATAGCAGTAATAGCAACATTCATTAACTATCGTTTTCAAATCTCTGTATTGTTGTGTTGATAAATTGCTGTTCATTTATTTCTTTTTTATTTATGAATAAGTTTGTGACGACAAAATGTATTTCAGCATCAATCTTTTCCGATATTGGTAATTATTTTTCCGAGTTTGCGTCCGTTGGGTTTAAATGACTGATGTTGTGAAATTTTTTAGACAAATCTCATTCATCAATATTCGTTTGATATTGACTTTCGGAAAAGTAATGAACAAAAGCACAATAGAATCCACGTCAATTGTCTATTGTAAATTGTTTCTTGATTTTGTTTTGTTTTATTCTTATGTAGGTATCATAAAGATTAATTATAATAATATGTCATAAGTTTTATTTTCATCAAAATTTTATCTTTTAACATTAATTAATTGTGTCGACCAAAAGTAAATTATGCGTCTCACTAATTTTATATGTATAACAAATTCTTTGTTGTTTGTTTTACGGCCTTTTATTAGGTCATTAATGTCTTCACGAGACATTGTGATTGTCACATTGCTATTATGTAGTGCACAAAAAGATTCATTTTCCTTTTTATTTTGTTTTCTAAAGTACTATAAAGTATCTAATCATAATTTTTCTCCATTACAGAAAATATAACTTTTAATCTGTTTTATACATTATTTCATCATTGCAAAGCAAGCGCTTTGAAATATAATTTGTATGAATACCTCAGTACTTAGTTTAAGCTATGTTACTTTTAAGAGCTAGACACAATTCCACAAACATTTAAAGATCATTAAAAAAAAATTATCATTTATCAGAGTCTGTTTCACATTTTGCAATTTTATCGTCTTCAGAGATTTTGTCACATTCATTTTAATACCCAAATATTGCTTTTGAGATACCTACTTATTGTTGGGAATACCCATTTATTCCCAACTACAACTTTCAAACCTTTTTTTTTTTCACTTAAATATCCAAAAATATCTAATTCTCTGAACAGCATTTTATCGTCATAATTTTTTTTTATAATCATGTTTTTTTAAACCAGTTTTCCATCTAAACAGCTTGTAGGTGCATCTATGTGCATAGCATCAGAAGGAAGAGATAGATCGTGCAGCATTTCTAATCTTATTGGTCGAACACACAAGAAACAGTCAAAAATTATTTTGTAGGCACAAATATAGGAGCTAAACTTGAAATTTTGAAAACATTTCAAGAAATTGTAGATTTTGATACAAAAATCATGTTTTTTTTTCGTTTAATTTTAAAGGGGAAGATAAAAATCATAACATTTTTTTTCAAGTACTGCATGAGTACACTTGAAGGTGTAGGATTCCTGTACTGGTTATGGTCCAGAAGCCCAGAATGCTTTATAGTTATCATACTGGAACTCACATAGAGGTCAGTATTTATTGTTCAGTTCCTCATGAGTTTTTCTTTTTCTCTTTAGATTTTACTCAGTTTTCAAAAAACCAAATTAAGCTCCAAACACACATAACACTCCAATGCAAGCAATTTTGTTCATTTGTGTAAATATAAAAATCGAAAAAACAGTGAGTTTGTTGTCATATTGCCAACGGGAAGCAAGATAGATAGTTCGCAATAAACACTGAAGTGACTCTTTACAATTATTTGTGAGAAAAATCAAGAAAAATTTAGAAAAACATTCGTGCGTTTTGTTTGACAAAAATAGTGCTGTGCTGAAGACTTTTAATTATATTTAGGTATACTACTGAAAGAAGTTCAAAATTAGCTTTAGTTTTAACAGTTTTACTTGCAGTCAAAGATCTGGCTCCTAAAGACGATAAGCTGAAAGGTTTTCTTGGATTTCAATTCAAGCAATATTTGTCAAAAATAACGCACATAGGGTTAGATTTCCAATTGTTGTCGTATCATTGAATGAAACACAAATTATATTAGATTTAATTGTTGCAATCACAAGTAGTATGGGTCAAACCGATACTTATGATCATTATGATGTAAAGAGCACTATAACCAACATTTAAAGCATTTGCCAAGACGTTCAGCAACATGTAGTTTGTAACTAGAGACATATATTTCTGCGTTTAACGGTAATGGCAGATGTCAGTGTACAAGTTAGAGTTTAGTCATTTGTGGTTTTATTGTAATACAGGAACATCTGAAACAGAAATGGTAAATACGAAAAAAAAAACATTTTACTTGAAATAAATTTCAGCAAAACGAAAGTCCACTTTGCTGAAGTCTCTATGAAGAATGTTGTTATCTACTCTAACATGTTTAAATGTGTATTTAGTTGTCATTATTAAACACATCCTATAAAAATAAAACATTAAAAAATCTAAGAAAAATACCTAATCCACAGTTTTTAATCCTCTCGTATGACGCAGTTCTTGACTCAATTAAATTCCATGATGTCTCGCGTGGACCTGCGTTCGACATACGAGAGGTTAAATAAGAATATTTGCAGATTCTTTCAATTTAAAACTTATACGTAGGTATCTAATATAAAATATAAGTATCTTTTCCTATGAAATATTGCCATAACGTAGGCACGTCCTATAAAATATGCATCTGTAGGCACTATATCATTTTCCAATATGCGAATCATCATAAAGTTAGCAGAGTAAATCCAGTATGATCCACCCTAAATCGGTTCAAATCTTCAATTTTCCAAGAATATTCCTTTGATGCAAAGAGTTTTCGCGTCTTCCCACACATTTTTTTCCCGTTGAATAATAATTTATTCATATTTGGGGTCCTTTCGCATAAACATTGTAAAAGGAAATGATTTTTTTCTTTCGCCTTCTAATTCGTATAAAAGCGTTATTACAAAAAATTAAGGCATTTTCCTGGTTGGAGTAATGTATCTTTTCAAAATTGTGTGGTAATTTATTGATAGAAGATGTACAGTCTACCGAACATCATTTTTAACACTTGAATACAACTTATGAAATAAAAACGCTGTCAAGGTTGAACTGTTCCCACTGACATGCGGTCGAGTGTAGATACAACAATAAATAGTACACTCCTTGCTGAAAAATTCCTTATTTCTAAACTTAAACGCTACTTTTTCAATATTTTGACAGATAATATAACTTGACATTTATTTTAGTATTTTTATGGGTCGAAACGAAACACAAAACTACGTTTAAATGTCGCATTGCAGAAATCTGCGAGCTCGCACGACGCTTCGCAAAATCTTGCTACATGATTCGCGTCGCGCAATCCTGCGATATATGAATGGTTACCATAGCTACCAAATAAACCTAATTACAGGAACTTTTGAAACGTCAGGCTCTAGTAGCATGGTTTCAAATTGTGGGACCTATGGAGAAGAACCGGCAAGAAACTCCATGGATATACTCTTTTTAAAATAGGTTATTGTTTATTACACCAAATTCATTCAAATAATGTGAGTATAATGTAGGTTAATGACAGAAATAAACAAGAGCTTAAAAGTGAGAATATTGCCTTTAGAATAAACGTAAAAAGAGTTGCCATAGTATGTAGGAGCTGACCTGTCACAACAGACGGCACCCGCTCACGAGCATGATGCAAGCATCAGCCATCGCTTACATAACCAGCCCATTACTGTCCCACTGCGGGGCACAGGCCTCTTCTCAGTACGAGAAAGCTAAGGCCTTAGTCCACCACGCTGGCCTAGTGCGGGTTGGCGGACTACACACACCATTGAGAACTGTATTGAGCACTCTCAGATGTGCAGGTTTCCTCACGATGTTTTCCTTCACCGTTATAGCAAGTGATAATCGTATATAAAGCCATCGCTTAACTCAACCATATTGAATAATATAATGGACGTTCCTTGTCTTTGTTTCCGAGTTTAATTTTCGCTGATGATAGTACCATATTGTTTACTGGTGATGATTGGATTGACTTAAAATTTGACATAACTAATACTTTGACTTCAATTGAAAAATGGCTTATCGAAAATGACTTGAAAATGAATCTTAATAAAACAAAAATTATGAATTTCAAGCAACGAGTAAAATCTGAAATTAATTTAAATATTTATTACTCTCAAACAGACATTGAAGAAATCGCGGTTAACAAATTTTTAGGACTTTATATAGACAATAAAATGAACTGGAAATCACATATTGACCATGTATGCAAAAAACTTAGCCAGAGCTCTTATGCTCTTTATAGATTGAAAAATATTGTTAATAAGTCGGTTTTGTTAACTGCCTATCACGGTTACGCTGCGTCAACTATACGTTACGGAATCATTTTCTGGGGCAACTCGGTAGAAAAAGAACGTGCATTTAGAGCCCAAAAACGTTGCATTCGATCTATTTGCGATCTACAACAAACGGATTCATGTAAGCCACATTTTATTGATCTAAAAATTTTAACCCTTCCATGTATATACATTTATGAAACAGCATCTACTACTATTATAAAATTGTTAAATGTCAGTTGTCTGTTTGTTTGTTTGTTTGTTTGTTTGTTCCAGCATCACTATAAAACTACTAGACCGATTTTGTTGAAAGGGTTTGTGACTAAAAACTTATGATTTGACTTAAAAACTGGTATGTATTTTACCTCGCTACGATGACGGGAACCGGTGATTTTTAATTATATTTTTCTACAACATTTTGCATACATCAAGGTGAAATAAGGCGCTCATATCCAGCTGTCATTCACACGCATGCGCTCTGGCGCGCGCCTCCATAGTGAAAATACGGCTGCTAAAGAAATTGCATTAAAAACTTTTTGGTCGGGCCGAATTTTATAGAGTAGAAAAAAAAATCCTGTCGTATGTGGGTGGTGCCATCTTGGAAATGCAGTCTTTTGAGCCAACCGAAAATCAGAATCTTTCGACTTACAGACAAGGACCGGAAGCTACCTCTAAATTGCGATTTCTCTAATTTTTTGTATGAAAGCAATAAAATTTAGAAGTACCTAAACGTTGTTATATTGTATCCATCTTAATATACGAATAAGCATAAAGTTATCTTGGTGTAACTAAAAAAATACAATTTTCAGTCTACAATTTTTAATTACCTTTTTCTTCAAGTATATTATCTTATCTTCTTAATCTTAACAATTATAAAATTATAAACGTCTGTTTGTTTGTTTGTTTGTTTGTTCCAGCATCACGCTAAAACTACTGGACCGATTTTGATGATTTTTTTTTTGTTTGAAAGCTGATGATCTGACTTAAAAACTGGTATGAGTTTTGAGAAAGAAAGAAAGAAAGAAAAAAAGAAAAAAAAAAATCGTGGGTTGCGTACTCACCCGACAGATCGAAGCTTCTATGCATTTGCACGAGCGGATAGTAATGTACGATGGAGTGGAGTGGACAGGGGATGGGACTGGGGATGGGACTGGGGACGGGACAGGGGACGGGACTGGGGACGGGACAGTGGACGGGACAGGGGACGGGAAATGGGACGGGACATGGGACAGGACAGTGGGACGGCACATGGGACTGGACATAGGATGGGACATGGGACAGGATATGGGACATGGGACGGGACGATAGTGATTTAGTGATATAAAGAGACAGTGGGACAGTGGGACAGTGGGCCGTGGGACAGTGGGATAGTGGGACAGTGGGAAAGTAGGACAGTGGCAGCGGGACGGTGGGACGGTGGGACAGTGGGGCAGTCGGGTAGTGGGGCAGCGGTGCACCGGGGCAGAGGGCCAGTGGGATAGTGGGGCAATGGGGTAGCGGGGCAGTGGGGCAGTGGGGTTGTGGGGCAGCGGGACAGCGAGGCAGCGGGACGGTGGGGCAGCGGGGCAGTGGGGCAGCGGGGCAGCGGTGCCGCGAGGCAGTGGGGCAGCGGGGCAGCGGTGCCGCGTGACAGTCGGGCAGCGGGGCCGTGGGGTACTGGGGCAGCGGGGCAGTGGGGCATTGGGATAGTGGGGCAGCGGGGCAGTGGGTCAGTGGGGCAGTGGGGGCGGGGCAGCGGGGCAGCGAGGCAATGGTGCAGCGGGGCAGCGTGCCAGCGGAGCAGCGCGGCTGTGGGGTACCGGGGCAGCGGGGCTGTGGGGCAGTGGGATAGTGGGTCAGCGGGGCAGTGGTGTAGCGGGGCAGCGGGTCATTGGGGTAGTGGGGCAGCGGGGCAGTGGGGCAACGGGGCAGTAGGGGAGTGGGGCAGCGGGGCAGGCAGTGGGATAGTGGGGCAGTGGGTTAGCGGGGCAGCGGGGCTGTGGGGCAGCGGAGCAGTGGGTTACCGGGGCAGTGGGGCAGTGGTATAGTGGGGCCGCGTGGCAATGGGGCAGCGGGGCAGTGGGGCAGCGGGGCAGCCGGACAGAGTGGCAGCGGGGAAGCGGGTCTGTGGGGCAGCGGGGCAGGCTGTGGGGCAGTGGGACAGTGGGGCAGTGGGGTAGCGTGTCAGTGGGGCAGTGGGGTAGCGGGGCAGCGGGTAGTGGGGGGCAGCGGGGCAGGCTGTGGGGCAGTGGGATAGTGGGGCAGCGGGGCAGTGGAGCAGTGGGGTAACGGGTCAGTGGGGCAGTGTGGTAGCGGGGCCGTGGGGCAGCGGGGCAGCTGGGCAGCGGGGCAGTGGGGCAGTGGGGCAGCGGGGCAGTGGGGCAGCGGGGCAGCTGGGCAGCGGGGAAGTGGGGCAGCGGGGCTGTGGGCAGTGGGGCAGTGGGGCAGCGGGGCAGTGGGGCAGTGGGATAGTGGGGCAGCGGGGCAGTGGTGCAGCGGGGCAGTGGGGTAGCGGGGCATTGGGGCAGTGGGGCAGCGGGGCAGTGGGGCAGTGGGGCAGCGGGGCAGCGGGACAGCGGGACAGTGGCACAGTGGTCTGGACTGGAATGGACTGGACTGGACTGGACTGACGTGGGTTAGCAGAATTTAACGCGAGCGGAGCCGCGGGTAAAAGCTAGTTATTCATAAAATCATACTCACAATTATTTGAATTTTACACTAGAGCCCGGCTAGTGACAAGTTGTGCATCGTATTCAGTAAAACGCAACTATTACATGAGAGCATTTTTTGTATGGGTCCGCGTATTGTGAATGGTCTTCCACTTTCGTTGCGAAATATTACCGATATAAAAAAAATCAAAAAGAAACTTTACGAGATGCTTGTTGAAAAGTGCTACTACTCGATTAGTGATTTTTTAAATGATAAGACACTGAATCCTCCGAAGTATGAGGACAGGCCAGCATAATTAAATAGTAAATTGGAGTGTAAATTGTGACTAAACGGTATTTGTTGTTATAATAATTTGCTTATAATTTTATTATTTATTAACTAAAAATTGTTGTTTAGTTATTACTGTAGGTATAATGTTATGTTATTTAATTAAATTATGATTGTATGCCTCAATGGCGGGACATGGCTGATCCTATTAATAATTTGAACACATCTTATGAACCTGTGATCCACAATAAATGAATTTGAATTTGAATTTAAATATAGTTCAATACTCCGCAATCTACACTCAAATAAAGCAAATAAAATCCTCAGCATATGAACATCGTCAAAAACCTATTCGTTTTTATGTTACTTTCAAACGTAACTTTTTATTACATTTCAAAGTCGGCAACTCATATAAATCCCGTTACAATGGCGGCTGATTCCCGGGGGCGTTCCCGCGGGCATTGCTTGTAACATCCGTCATGTTCCCGGTGGATGACAGTTGTCAGTGGATGTGATGACACTCACAAAGTTAAGTTGTTGACATCCAGTTATTTCGTTTGTTTGTTACTTGTTTTGTATTATAATAATTGTTTTAGAAGTTAACTTTTATTACGTTTGCATGCTCATTTACCGATACTCTCTACTACGAGTATCATCATCATCATTTCAGCCGAAAGACATCCACTGCTGGTCATAGGCCTCCCCCATCATATCGGGGGAGGCACCTACATTATATGCCATAATCGCCGAGCTTGGCAGGCGGGTTGGCGATCGCAGTTGGTTGGCTAAATACTCAGAGAACGCTGCTGCCCATCCTCTGGTGAATCCCTTAGTCGCCTTTTACGACACCCATGAGGAGAGATAAGGGTGGTGCAATTCTTTATGTCCGATACCACACGGAACCCTAACTACTACGGAACGGAACACGGAACCCTAAAACTACGAGTATAATCTAAGTAAAATAAAATCGTTCTTGACTACTTGGAGATGCTGATTCGATAGTATTTTGTATGTTTGAGCTACTTTTTACCCGACTGCGACAGAAGGAGGGTTATGTTTTTCGAGTGTATGTATGTATGTATATTTCTTTGGCACGCTCTGTGGCCTAAACGGCTTGATGGATTTTAGCTTGAGAGGTGTCGTTACATTTGTCTTAATTGTGAGAGTGACACTGGGTATATCAAAATTATAAATATCAAAATGGCCGCTTTTTGGAGCCATATAACGTAATAAAAAAAAAATTTTTTTCCTTAAAACCTATCGAGTGGGGTATCAAAATAAAGGGTTTTATATATGCTTTACAAAAATATATACAACTTATGTTTAAATGTAATTTTGAATGAGTATTGCTAAAAAACAACAAATTATTCAACGTTGAAAATGAATTGGGTACCTATATATTTATGTGTTACTTTAAAAAAATTACATTAATAGCGCGATAAAACTAGACAGAACTAAAAATTTTGAAATAAAAAAGTTAATTAACAAAACCAAAAAACCCGACTGCGTGTAAATATAACTGAAAAGATGTAAACAAGACTTGTGTAGGTATATCTGAAAGTATCAAATCAACACGCAGGCGGAGGCTACCTATGAACTACTTATGTAATTCATGACCAAAACATACGTAGCCTCCGACTGCGTGTTGATTTGATACTTTCAGATATACATACACAAGTCTTGTTTACATCTTTTCAGTTATATTTACACGCAGTCGGGTTTTTTGGTTTTGTTAATTAATTTCATAGACTACCTGATTTTCTGACACAAATTTAAAATAATACAAACTGGTTATGCGACATACAACATGTAATTGAAATAACTGAAAACCTCTTGGGCTCATTGTACTCATCGTTATGGTCAATTTTACTATGGGGCCAACCTCAGGGTTCGTTAGTTCCGTGTGGTGCCGGACATAAATAATTGCACCACCCTATCTCTTCACATGGGTGTCGTAAAAGGCGACCAAGGGATTCACCAGAGGATGGGCAACAGCGTTCTCTGAGTATTTAACCAACCAACTGCGCCAACCCGCCTGCCAAGCGTGGTGATTATGGAGTATCCCCTCCCCCCTTTTGGGGGAGGCCTATGTCCAGTAGTTGGCATTTTTCGGCTGAAATGATGATGATGATGATATAATAAAATAAATGTTATGTTGTTAATGTTATGGTTTTCTGTAATCATATAATGATAAAACAATAACTTCATAATAATAGGATAATAAGTACAATAATAAATTTATATTTTATGTAAAACAGTGTACAATAATGTTAATCGGAATTGATCTTGTTAATTAGCACTGTTAATTTTGATTTCTTTTGGGAAATAAAGGCTTGTTACTATTACTATTAGTAAGAGAGTCCTGCTTACACCTTCAGAAGAAACAAGCTTCATATTGGTACCAAGATTTAAACTTACCAAAAATCAAAGTTTAAATGCCAGGTGTCGGCGATAACTTTGGAGAGTAGTTGAGAACTTCATTCTTCCGAAACAAAGTCACTAGTTGCCAGATGTCAGCGAATCTCAACTGTCAGTTTCATGACAACCCAAGTTTTTGACGGCAAAGATTATTATAATCAAGAAAATCAGAGCTTTTTCGTTGTTTTATATATCTTATATAATAGATAGATAAAACGTTTATTAAGTACAAAACAAGACAAGAGCTACAAGTAAAACGACAATTCAAAGACAAAGAAACATGTAAAAATTGGTACAAAAAAAAAACAGAAATGCTGAAACAGTCCCCACAGACAGTCAGTGGAGAGTTTACGCGATTGGAAAAGCTTTACGAAGTCTTTCTTCTGTTTTTGTATAAGAAATTTATAGGAGGATTTTATGATGAAAATATAATCTTAATATCCTATTCAGTGTTACATAAAGTATTGGTCTTGCAGTCTTACGGTCTTGCATTTTTGCAAGACCTATGAAAGATCACAAGAGTTATTACAAAAAAAAAGTGTTTGGCAACCACATAGCATGTCCTGTCACCTCTTTGGTTCTTTTTTGAATCACAAACATTGATAGCTGTTATTAGGGTAAGGATAGATTATTAGTAGTGGTGCCAAAGTATTGGTATTGTGGTCTTGTATCAGGTCTTGCAAAAAAGCAAGACCGCAAGACTGCAAGACCAAGACTTTAAGCAACACTGAATAGGAGGTGTGTATGGTGTATGTGTGTGTTATGTTATGTGTGAATAGGAGGTTAAGATTATATCTTCATCATAAATCCTCTTATAAATTTATAACCCAAAAATAGAAGAAATAATTCGTAATTTTTTAACCGACAAAAAAAAGGAGGAGGTTCTCAATTCAACGCGTATATATTTTTTTTTTTTTTTTTTTTTTTTTTATGTATGACCACGCATAACTTTTTACAGAGTTGTCCGATTTTGATGATTCTTTTTTTAATGGATAGGGTATATCTCGAAGTTGGTCCCATTTAAATTTCAAAATCAAAATCCACCCCTAAGGGTAGTAAAACAGGGGACGAGTGTTTGTTCACCCACTGAATTCTTACCTGTTAACCGATTCTGTTGAAACTTGACACACATAAATTTAGTTCTAGACACTACGACATAATGGAGACCTGGAGTTAGATTAGAACCACAAAAAAATGTAAAATAAAACCTTTTAGCAAAAAATTGAACCGACGAAAACGGAAACTGAAAAGCGAAAAATAACTAATTATGAGTCGGCGCCAAACAACCAATCAACGAAGATCATTAAATTACTTTAAATAAATAATAAAAACAACGTCACATCAAATACAACGTGAAATTTTCAACGATAAACAATAACTTTCCAAAAATGCGTTCTCCGCTCGGC
Organism: Asteroscopus sphinx; assembly: GCA_949699075.1. Taxonomy (NCBI): domain Eukaryota; kingdom Metazoa; phylum Arthropoda; class Insecta; order Lepidoptera; family Noctuidae; genus Asteroscopus; species Asteroscopus sphinx. Next base: position 5,455,184 of record OX453014.1, read on the forward strand.
CACTTGCAACTTGCACGCACTTTGCTTATTAAAAGTTCGTTTGGCGCCGACTCATAATTAGTTATTTTTTGCTTTTCAGTTTCCGTTTTCGTCGGTTCAATTTTTTGTTAAAAAGTTTTATATTTTATTTCTTGATTGCTTCCTAATGGCTGCCCATGTCTGTCGAAGGACCGATGGCTCTGGAGCAGACGAGTCCTTGAGTGAAGACCGTGAATCGGCAAACGCAGTTCCCGCCAGTTGGACCGACGACGACCTGAAGAATGTGGCTGGGGGGGATTGGATGCAGAAGGCAGAGGACCGAGTGTTGTGGCACAACTTGGGAGAGGCCTATGTCCAGCAGTGGACTGCGATAGGCTGAGTTGATAAATGCAAGACCGCAAGACTGCAAGACCAAAACTTTGAGCAACATTACACTACTATCCCTGAGAGTTATAAAATTTGTCGGAATTGTACGCAGGTTTGTAAATGTCATAGTTATTCTACATACCCAATCTTCTTTGTTTCTATAATTCCGTGTCTACGACCAATGGGAAAATGCTAAATAAAACAAAAAGAGAATTTTGCGGATACCTTCAAACTGGATCTGATGTAAGACTACCTTTTATTTTCATTTTTCTTTTCGTGCAGGATTTTTGAGGATTGTGATGTTCTACGCATAGGACACCAAGAAAATTTGGGGATTCAATTAAAACCAAGAATAAACAAAACTTTGTTACCCAAAATAAAGAACGGTTATCAATCAAATGATAATCCATCCGATACTGTTTACTATCGCCACCAGAAATTCACAAATCCCCACTAATTACTGTGATATATCACCCAATCCCTTGATCCCCGAATTGGGTCACGATCAGGGGACATCCCCGTTATAAATAAATCTTCAAACTTGGTTCTAAGGAAATAGATACGAGGTAGGTATGTTCGACGAACAACAATATTGTCTATATTGGAAGGCAGTATATAATGTGCCCACTTTCCAAAGAAATTACAATAATAATGACACAACACGGAACACACATGTATGCGTGTAAAATGGAGCAGTAGCTGGTATGCAAGGTAAATGCATAAGCAAGTAACTGGCACACTGTGGATACATTTGCATGTAGACTTATATGCAATTTGCTTACTGGCATGCCTGTAACTTGGAAGAAGTATACACGAGCCAGTACGCCACGCTACCAACGTCTTGACAGCACATTTTCTAGTTTTTGCATCAACGGAAAGCATTTGAAGTGAATTAAATAGTGTCATATTGTTACTAGCAGTAGAATGTGTAGCTAAATTAATGAGACAAAAAAAGAGAAGAAGATGGATTTGGGTGACACTGGCATGCCTGTAGCTGCCGCGTACGTTCACACGTGCCGGTACACAGCCCCCCGCGGGTCCTCCCTCATATTGCATGCCATTAAATAAAATGTTGTGCAATCAACTTGTATTCTTGGTACAGGCATGCCCGTTAACGTATACATATGAAAGTAGCTGGGATGTGCAAGAAGCAAGCTGGTATGCTAGCGTGTAAGTTACAGGCATGTGTATCAGAGGCTTAATGTGACAGATTTTCAACTTTAAGAAGCTTAGTTCAGTAGCAGCAGATCTATTTATGAAAGACATCTTCTGGGGATGTACTACCACCGTACTTATTTCTGCTCCCTGATAGTAACGCTTGCATTGCTGCATTGGGCAGGGGTCCAACCAGACCGGCCGCTTTCGCAACCCTGCGTTTTACTCAGCTCATCGACGCGCTGGGCCGCAGACATCTCTTTGTTTCTAGTACAAATTGTTATACGGCAATAAAAGCCATTTTTTTATCTGTATTAGCCTACAAAATCTGTGATAGCGGTTGAGCGCTTGCCTTCTATGCTGGGTATGAGTTGGAACCCGGCCCGCACCACTGACTTTTAGAATTCATGTGTGGATCAAAATTTGATTAACACTTGCTTTAACGATGAAGGAAAACATCGTGAGGAAACCAGCACAGTTGCACACCTGAGAATGCTTTATACAGTTTTCGATGGAATGTGTAGTCTGCCAACCCACACTAGGCCAGCGTGGTGGACTAAGACTTTAACCTTCTCATTCTGAGAAGTTGTCCGTTCCCAGCAGTAGGACGGTATTGGGCTGATGATGATAATGATGATGATGATAATACCCATAGCACAAGCTCTGCTTAGTTTGGGACTAGATGGTGCTGTGTAAAAATGTCCCAAATATAAACATATATGATGATTTTATTTAATCTATGAAGACCCGTTGACGCCTAAGCAAGCCTAGCTGGTAATACACTTAGCAATTAATTTCTTGTGATGCATTCGATGTAACGTAGGTACCATCGATATTGTAATCATTCGATGCAGTAGCATTTCAATGCACCGTATTCGATGTTGAGACATTCGATGTACTGACATTCGATATAACTTCGGGAACGCCAAAATCATACACCACGCACTGTTAGTTCGTAGAGTGCGCGGCCGTCAGTTCGGAAGTACGGCCTCCACTGCCGGATATTGGCCGGACGCGGCACGGAACTTCCAATAAGTGAACATGCAATAAACGAAGTTTTATGCTTACACACTGTGACTTGTGAGTTTAGGGTTAAGCATATGGATGGCTAGACGTGTGTTGTACCATTATTGATGCAAAGAACAGTATGTAAAAAAATTATATTATAATTATAATTAATAAATTTCCGCGATGCGACGTCGCTTCGCGGAAATCTACGAGCACGACGCTTCGCAAAAACTTGCGACCTATGTTAATACATAGTTAATTAGCATAGTTTATAATTTGTACGCCGTTTGGGCAAAACATGAAAGAAAGAAAGAAAGAATCATTTATTTGAATTGGTGGTTTTGGACTGATATTTGTAATGAATTTTACTATCTTGCATGCCCTGTGTGTGTATAGGAACTCATGTTTTGAACAATTAAATGATCTTGTATCTTGTATGTCCAGCAGAAGACTATTATAGGCTGAGTAGATTTTGCTGGCCGCATCGACCATGCAACCCAATAGACGCCTATTGAATATAATGCGTACGATAGATTCTGTCAACTAGCTGAGGCGGGGTTCTGTAATCTGATTGGCCCTGCAAGGTGGCTATTGGCTAATCAATAACGCGGAAATTTTGACGGCTCACATAAGTGGTCGAAACTGATTTGAAGTTTGAAAATGACGAACAGTGGCGACCTAAATCAGTCCTATTGTCCTATTAGACTGATGTGTTGATAGACATCGGCCGCTAGCTATGAGGTGTCTATGGGCTGTATTATTGATGACTGGCCGATTTAAGAAAACAATATTTCCCAAATAATAAATACCACACATGTAAAATTCCAAAAAACGGTTTATTTCAGACCAACTCCATAAAAACGATTGCAAATGAAATAACGGGAAAACTACCAAGGTTGGGCCCTTATCTCAAGGCTTTTGTTTGTCCCTGAAGGGATTTGATATGTGTTTGTATTCTCCACACCTTTCCTATACGTAGGTGGCGGTACTGGTATACTAGCATTTAACATAAGATAAGTCGAATGGGGGGAGATACTTGAACGCAAAATTATAATAACAATACGACGGTTGGTTGTTGTTAGTACTATCTGGTTATTTCTGATATTAGCCTACATTTCATAATTCTCATATTGCTTGAATGCAACCTACTTGTATTATACAAGAATTTTGAAAAGAGTTTGTTGAGTTTCTTGTCGTTTCCTCTCTACAATCAATCATCGTAGGTTCTTCTCCATAGGACCAAGTATTTGGAACCGTGCAACTAGAGTTGACCTTTTGTAAGTGCCTGCTTAACTGGTCTAATCTATACATGGTAATGAAAAAATACCCGAAACGTCCAAGTACTAACTTCGTATCATGATCCTGAACAACGTTTGTTCTATGACTGGCCAAAAGTAAACAGGTTACCAAAAAAAAACTTTTTGCTTATTTTTGTTGTGTAAAATTTGCGTACACTATAGCATATTATACCGCAAACCCGAGCTCTGCAGTTGTTTAGGGAAGATAAATAAAAAATAATAATTTTAACAACATAACATAACATAACATCACGCCTGTATATCCCAGAAGGGGTAGGCAGAGTTGTAATAGTACACACACATTTCGCCAGTTATGTTATAGTGCCATGTAATAGGGGGCGAGCCTATTGCCATTGACCGGGCACAAATCCAGACTCCGGGCTGCTACTGAGAATTTCCTAATGAAAAAACCCAATAACACTCCATTTTAACTCTCTGTTAAAATTATTTTCCCCACCTACTTGTTGTCATTAGCTTACAAATAAGCAAGTAGGTAGCTACATTAACCCCTGTGTATATTGACCCCGGTCTCCCGTCGGTCGTCTAGAATATGCAAGGTACAGAGTATTTTCATATTATTGTATGAAAAAAAAAGTTTTGAATTATGAAATTATTTTTTCAATTACCCTGTATCATCACGTGTCGTGTGGTCTGTTTAACTTATGACTTCGACTGAATTCCAGAATCGAATGTCACTAATACGTTTGGTACCTACTAAGTTGTATTATTATTATACTGCAATGCAATTAAAACTTATAATGTACGAATTAAAGTACCTATCTTTATATAGAGTTAACATCCTACTCCTACAAATATTATAAACGCGAAAGTTTGTATGTATGGATATATACAACGTGTAACGGAAAGGGTATATACATATCAAGTGCTCGGCTTCTTTGGATGATAACAAATTATACGGCAAGGGTTTTAAACCCTATATCTACACATTAGGAATATAGGAGAAACTCCAATATAAGAAACCAAACACTTCAAACTGAAATTTACCACCACTAGCAACTATATCTTAATATTAGCAACTGGCGTGAAAAGATAATGACCTTCGTAGTGCAGTGACACGTTTTGTATGATTTGAATTATAATTTTTTCGAGTAATTTATTCTGTGCTGAAATTTTGCATAGATATTCTATACCACATGTTCTCATCACCCTTTCGGATAGATATACCCTTTCGGTTACAAGTTGTAGATGTTTGTTACTCTTTCACGCAAAAACTACTGTATGGATTTTAATGAAATTTGGCATACAGATAAAACATAACCTTGATTAACATAAAGGCTACTCATTTCGGGAATTCCTATAATTCCGGGAAGAGTAACAGTTCCCGAGGGATGTGCGATAAACAACGATCATGCGGGCGATCGCGGGCATAGGCTAGATTATTCATAAAAGCGACACCATTTCAAAACAATTCAAGAAAATCAATTTCTACCCAGACAACTTCTTAGAAACAATAAATAGTTATTTGTAAATAAGACATGGTATTGTCAATATTGCGAACTTACTTACAAAGTGGGTCACATCCGTGATAGGAAGCAATAAAATATACGTAATATGTACAATATACATACTCATATACGGAAACTGATACAACTTTAGCATCCAATAAGTTTTACTGCTCAGGAAAGATGGCAGTGTCGCGTTCGCGGGTTCAGTACGGTCAGTGCCCAAGCGTTTTTATAAGTTATGGAACAAACAATGTGATGCTTTTACCTCAGACGAATAAAAAAGGTGGACGGAATCTCGCTAAACAAAGATGGAAGCACTTATTTTTTTCCTAAACCCACTATAATTTCGAAAGCATTTTAATATACCTGATTTATACTATTTTATTATTTTTAACGCATTTTCGCATGCTAAGCGAAATCTATAGATTTAAATTGTGGAAAGAAAAAATCACTCACGAGCAGGATTCGAAACTGCGACTCCTGGCTCAGTACCCCAGTGCTTTAGCCACTAAGCTACCGTGAACACTGATTTTTTCTTTCCACAATTTAAATCTTCAGATTTATATTGTTATATTATTTGTGCCACTATAACAATAACTACCATCACACTAGATTTTTTGCGTAATCGCGGCTTTTTGGCATACTATGGATGTGAACGTGTGCATGCCAGCCCGTACTTTTAAGCGAGCCGTCTTATTATGGATGCTTCACTTATTCTTTAGCGAGATTATTATTATTATTTATTCTGATCTACATTATTGCATTGTGAATTTGTGTCGACGCCGGCTGTCGCTGAAAACCAGCGCTGTGTCTTTGCTCCGTGCATGAGGCACAGCAATATGCTGAGCGGTGGCCGTTTTGCGCGGATGTGACGCATATCTTACCACACTTTTTGGCTCTGTACCTGTATTTGTTGTGTTCTTAAATTTTTTGGTAATTTTGTGCGTCACTTTTAAAGCAAATAAATATTTTTTCTTTCTTTCTTTCTTCTTTCTTAGATTACGTCCGCCTTTTTTATTCGTCCAAGACTATGACAATATTATTTCCTATATTCGATCGGTCGTTGTGGCGATGCTTGGTGGAGGTCTATATCCAGCAGTGGACGTCTTTCGGCTGAAATAATGATGATGATGATATTTCGGACATACATTACTCCAAACTACATACGAGTAAATAGTATACGTACAGTCAGAAATCTTTCCGATGAACCACCACTAAAGCTAAAATTGCTTGCTCTCAATGATCGATGGCAGCGGTAGGTACGGTCGACCGCACGTCGGTGGTAACACTTTGACATTAGCAGCATCCTTATTTCGTAAGCAGTAAGCGCGGTTTTCGAATTGAAGTGTTACCACTGTCCTGCAATCGACTGTACGTGTAAGGGTTAGGTAAGGCCATTCAAGGGATTTTGTCGACAAAATATATCACCGTGAAATATCGTGACCGTACATTTAATTATTATGCCAGTTTTAAACGACAAGCCAAAGTTGGTGAACTCGGAGGGCTATGTATAGCAAAGGATAACACACATAACCGTGTAGTCATCATCATCATCATTTCAGCCGAAAGACGTCCACTGCTAGACATAGGCCTCCCCCAAGCATCGCCACAACGACCGGTCCTGCGCCTTCTGCATCCAGCAGGTTCCCGCGACCTTCACCAGGTCGTCAGTCCACCTTGTGGGGGGCCTACCCACGCTGCGCCTACCAGTACGCCGTAACCGTGTAGTGTCTTCTATAAATAAATAATAAATAAAATACAGGAAAAAATTTAAGAACAAGCTTTTTCCGTCCATCTCCATCATCAAACCAGCGCTATGGTACCATAATATTGCAATTTCAACACAATCAAATGCCAGAAAGTGGTCAAAAAATTTATTACAAATGTTAAACCGGAAAGACACCATACATACAAACGAAGCAAGCTAAATAAGAGCTTGCAAAATTCCACCACAGAGTAAGCTCACTAAAACAAACAAACAAGGTATAAAAACTATTAGGTAAAAACGACAAAACTTTGCCCAACTTTAAAAGTACTCAAACTGCCGCGTCCAATCTTCTCCTCTCGCCGCAATCGATACCGCTGAACCAAAGCGTCGGACCGGCGATCCGGCCGTTCGTCCGGTTCAGTTGCGATTCATCCGGACGACTTTTCAATTCCCCAAAGGCTTAAAGTTCGACAAAATATTTAGAGATCCATTCTCTTCTTGGACGTTTGATTTGAATATAAATCTGTTGAGAGTAGGAGTCAAAGGTTGGTTCTGAATGAAGTTGTTTGTAATTATGGGCTTAATATAAAAGTAATTTAAGTTGCAATTTATCTGAGGGCTGTGCTCGAAATTTCTCTGAGGGATCAGATCTGTAACAAGGTGATCCGACAGAGAACCAAAGTTATCGTATTAGCCCACAGGATAAGCAAGCTGAAGTGGCAGTGGGCCGACCATATTAGCCGAAGACCGATGAATCCGGCTTTTCACTACTGGATATAATATAACATATATTACATCCTGAGATATAATTTAATATCGCTCACCGTACTTGCAAATGGAACCCTTTACACTTAGATGTATTATATACCGTAATGAAAAGCCGGCTTGACCGTTGGGGTAGACGTGTTCTAGAGTGCAGACCGCGATTCGAAAACGTAGCGTAGAACTTCCTCAGGCTACGTGGAGTGACCATCTACGGAAGGTGGCTGTTGGAAACTGGATGAGAGTGCCCGAGGATAGAATTCAGTGGTGTGCTATTGGAGAGGAGTATGTCCAGTAGTGGACTGCGACAGGCTGATGATAGTAATTGTATGCTCCGATAATCCATACAATGATTCTCAGGTAGGAATGATGAGATTTGTATACTAAAACCACAGAACTGTTCATGAGTGAACATTGAGAAAACCTTTCGTAATCAAAAGTATAATAAACATGTGTTTCTAAAAGAAAGAAGGAAAGAAAGAAAGGAATTTTTTTTTGAACTAACACGAACTCAACAACACTGGATTCCAACTACTCACTTTTCTCACTCTCTCTAATTGATAAGTCGACTAACGTACATACATACATACATATTATCACGCCTGTTTCCCATTAGGGTAAGCAGAGACTATGGATTTCCACCTGCTACGATCCTGTCACACCTCTTTCGCTTCATCTACGTCCATTAACCTCGTCATGCATGCTCGTCGGTTTAGAGAACACTTAACCTGGCATTTTTTGAGAACATCCGCGAGTTGATTGCTATACGTAATTCTTAGTACGTCCAAAATCAAGGGCCGTGTAAGGACTATAGAATAATTAAAGTTTCGTTACAAGGGAAAACCATTAAAGGTGAAAACTCATTAAAGTTTTAATGATTTCGTATTCTAGGTAGAGATTGGGAACAAGCGAGTTAGCGGTGCTCGGGCAAGCGTCACACCGACGTGTAACTTACATACATAGGTACTTCATTTTTAATCGATTTCAAAAAAGAAGGAGGTAATATATTCGATGCTTTTTTTACTGGAAGCTGACCCGTAAAAGAGGCTAGTAGAAAGTAGTAAACTATTGTAAATATTTGCCCTTTTATTGCCAAGCTGATCACGATATATTGGTTGTGTTCTGCTTAAGGTGATTGCAACGTAGTAGCCCGCAAAAATCAAAATTCCTTACGTTTTTTGCAAATTGTAGCTCTATATCACATAAATATATGCCTCGCCTTTTTTTCAAGATATCGAGATTTTAAAGATACTAATCGATTGAGATTTAACTCAATTTCGTCATTTTGGCGGTTACATTATGGTTCGGTGGTTGTTGGTCTGGGTGTTTCTTATGTATCACAAGTATGTATTTACAAAATAAAAGTATATTAGTATTATATTATATCCATTGTCTAGTACCCATAGTATAAGCTCTGCTTAGTTTGGGACTAGATGGTGTTGTGTAAAAATGTCCCAAAAGTATTTATTTATTAATACAACATCTGACGATATTATATTAATTTACTATCAAATTATCGATTATCGAGCAAATATAGCTTATAAAGCTAGGTTAATATTTTCTATGAGTATTATTCAGTAGATATATTGTATTGTATTGTAGTTTTATATTTAATGTCGCGAAACGTATTTTAATCAACATACAACGTGAAATTGAGCTATTATTTAAAAAAACGCAGTAGATTTCGAATTTCGCCATCATCTTGAATGAACAACAGTGTTCAAGACGCAAAATTATTCTCATCAATACACTTAGTTAATGTCTAAATGTATTGTGATTGAAATAAGTATTGGATGTTGTTAGTTGACTATAAACACTAATGTTACGGCTAAAATAAGATACCACATAATGGAAATGTTAAGATTCTGTAATAATTGAATTTCGAACAACATTTCAAGTAAAGATCGAGACCCATTTCTTTAAAAATGGAAATTGTTTCTTGAAAGCCACACAACAACGACAACGGTGTGAAAGCCGTCCTATTTATCCGTGAAGTTCGACGCGGCCTAATGAGCAATTTCCGAACTCGCCGTACTAATGAACCGATCTGAAATTATACACTGCGCCACGTTGACTCATTCTATTGAAAACGCCCACACATTGTTATCGAAAAATCTTTTATGTAAAGTCCCCAGAAAAACTCACAATATGTTTATTAAATTATCGCGACACCGAAGGCCAAAATCAAAACGATATCACTTTCAAAAGACATCAAATTATGATAATATTCACAAATGATTGTGAAATTTTAAATGAGAAACAGACTTGAATGGAGAGGGTAGCGGCGTTCTTGGTGTGGGCGTAAAAGATGCTCTGCTGTTAATATTCACAAATGATTGTGAAATTTTAAATGAGAAACAGACTTGAATGGAGAGGGTAGCGGCGTTCTTGGTGTGGGCGTAAAAGATGCTCTGCTTTTTCCTACAGATAATTATTATCAAAGAACCATTCGAGAAAAATATAGTTATTTCTATTTGGAAAAATACTAAAATGTCAAGTTATATGTGTAATAATAATTACATATATCTGTCAAAGTACGTTATTGGTGCGGGCGTAAAAGTTTTTCGGGCGTAAGAAATCTTCCTGCAAATAGTTTTATGAACCATACGAGGAAAAAATATAGTGTGTAGTGATGCGACTCGAGTCCGATTTTGCCACTCGAGTCATTCGAGTCATTTTACAATTTTACTCGAGTACCACTCGAGTGGCCGAGTCACTCGAGTGGTTCACGAGTCACTCAAACACTCGAGTGGTCGAGTCACTCGAGTGGTTCACGAGTCACTCGGTCACTCACCTCACTCACTCATAAACGTCGATAACTCATTCAACACAACAGTTCACTTGAGTTCACTACACGCAACAAGTTCAAACAAGTGTGACAACAACGCACTTTAACTTATCTCTTTTAAAAAGCAGGTTTAAACCTGTTTGTCTCGGAGAATGGTTGGCGAGTGACTCGAGTGGTGGGCGAGTGACTCGAGTCCGAGTGAACTCGAGTCAATATTTTTTTCACTCGAGTACGTTTTTTTACGATGTCACTCGAGTCACTCGAGTAAAATTGGACTCGAGTCGCATCACTATAGTGTAGTTATTTTTATTTGGAACAATACTTAAATGTCAAGTTATATATGTATATCTGTCAAAGTATTTTATTCCTTAGCTTATTAAAATTCACATAATATTCAATCTGGAAAAATGAAATAACATTTACCTAAGTTTCGGTCAAGTAAGTACTGTACAGGTGCTCAACACTTTACGGAACGTATTTGTAACACAAGTCATATAAATCTCAAGCGCATAGTATGTACGCCTTCGTCACAATAGATCTTATCAGGTCACAGGGGCGTTCAAGACCCCTACCTCTTTCCTCAAAATGACAATGTACGCCTAAATAGTGGCGCCCTGTGATTCCAATAACACTTTCTAAGCAATTAATTATTTAGCTGTCACTTGATTGGACGAACCATTCGCAAACGCACCTGATGCACTTAATTAGGTGATAAATTAACTGACGTTCGCACTAGTGAGTTTAATTTTAGGAATTGTATTTTGAAACTTTGCTTTTATTTGCCGTAAAATGCTCCAACTTTGCCTCATGGCATTAACCGAATTTTTAATACCACTGACACTTTATAACTTCAGTTATAAAATCTGACCAAGTACGGAAATCGTAGTTATTATAGTTTATTAATCTAATAAAAAAATAGGCAAAGTAGGTATATGTAAGCAAAGTTGGAGAATTTTAAGATGCTTACTTTACTCGTAGAAAAAGTGACTTTACGAGTGATTTTATTAAGTCCACCGTCTCTACTATTAGTAAAATAACTTGGGATTTTTTTTACTTGCTTATTAAAGAATTTTTATTAAAAAAAAAACATAACTTAGTACTGTCAACCACATATCAATGGCATCAAAACCATTATAAGCAAAACTGGCTAAGTACGTAAGTTTCATACAAAACAGGTTCTACAAATACTGGTTTTGTAACCATCGATGTACGCTTGACTGTACATAAAATAATTTAATACAAAATATCAGCATTTTTTTTTAGCTAAGACTTCTAATATGATAGTAGGTTTATCTTAATATTCATGGTAATTAATTCTTTTCTGGTATTTAAAATATAAAAATATCTTTAATAATTGAAATACCTTGCTTCTGTTTCTCGGGTCCCTGAAGTCTTCTTTGGACGCCTTCCGCCGCTTGTCCTTCAGAATCATACGAGCTGCCGCAAACGCCATTTTGATTTGTAGTAAATGCCTTTTCTTTTGGAATGCCACTCTTCACTTTAGTAAAAACCACTTTAGCAGTCCCCAAAGTTTAGGAAACCACAACACTTTAACAGTCCCCAGACTTAAGGCGTCCCAAACACTTGACGTTAACACTTCCCAACACTTCACGTATTTAACACTTTATTTTAAGGATTAATAGAACTCAATCACAGACTTTTAATTTGCAATTGACAAATTTATAATTGCTTTTTAATCATTATTAATTCTATTCTAATTAGGTCGACTTATGTTCGATTAAATTTTTATTTGATATTTATTTATTTATTCAAAACTTAACAGTTATTGCATTTTTCGTTGTTATAGTCAACGATAACAATTATTGATGTTAACGTTTATTAAACACTATAATTGAATTTAATTGAAAATCTCACTTGACCTGAAATCGTAAAAATATGGTTCCTCATTATTGTTGTTAGGTATGTCTAATAGTACATTATGATACAGATGAGCTAAGGTGACTATTATACTCGAGGCTGAATTGCAGCCCGAGCTGAACACGCGTGTCATACGACTTTTTTCAACACACTTGCGAGGAAAAAAACATACATTTTAGAAAATTATTGAATTTGTGAAAAATGGCGCGCGGATTACTGTAATGTAATCGCACGGTGACATTAAAGCTATGCGCGCGCAGGTGGTCGAAGGAAACCGCCATACAGCCTAATATTCAAAATATTATAAATGGTTTTTTTTAAACACAAATTAATATTAATTTGTTGACAAAAATAAATAATTTGATGAAATGAAATGTTTATTTAGCATATTTTAATTAATACAGTTGATTTATTCCAAAAAATTATTAATTTTGTTAAGGCATAAAAACTCTTTGCTGCGATTTAGAAATAAACTGTAAAGTAAAAAGCACTAGTGCAATAATATAATGAAAAAACCGGCCAAGTGCGAGTCGGACTCGCGCAGTAAGGGTTCCGTACCTCTCAACGACATGATACCCCATAAAAACTAATTTAATTTACGAGAGTTTACCAAAAGACATCAACGCACAGTGTACGAAATATGCATTTTTGCATGTGTTTCTTACGCTGGTACCACCACATATATCTATGTTTGTCTTATTTTTAGTATTTGTTGCTAAACTACATAATATGCACTATAATATGACCAAGTTTGACGCCGGTATATATTACCGTTTTGTAGATAGAGCAGGAACAAAAACGTTGAAAAAAATGCATGTTTTTTGAGGTTTCTTGTATGGGGACCCCCTTTGGTTTTAGATTTTTTTTTGTTTTTAGTATTTGTCGTGATACACCTCATAGCAACACATATTCTGAGAAAAATTCAACCAGTTACCTATTACCGTTCAAAAGATACAGCCCTGTGACAGACAGACGGACGGACGGACGGACGGACAGCATAGCGAGAGTAATAGGGTCCCGTTTGGAACCCTTCGGGTACGGAACCCTAAAAAGCACGCGTGCGTTATAAGCTACATTATGAACCTAAAATCGGTGCAATAAGAGCCACTTTACGAGCAAGTGTGTTGAAAATTATATTATTAAAGGCATCGATATATATGTACTACGATTAAAGACAAGTTTCTATTTAACAGTATTTGACGACCTCTGTGGTCTAGTGGTTCGAGTGTCGGACTGCTGATAACGAGGTCGTGTGTTCGATTCCCACAGGACATAAATATTTGTATGATGAACATAAGTGTTTTTGTTGGTCTGGGTGTTGCTTATGTATTATAAGTATGTATTTACAAAAAAATAAAATATAAGTATTATATCCATTGTCTAGTACCCATAGCACAAGCTCTGCTTAGTTTGGGACTAGATAGTGCTGTGTAATAATGTCCCAAAGATATTTATTTATTTACTTAAGCCTACGATACGGGTCAAAAACAAAACTGCTATGCGAAGTCACATAACTTTAAATAAATTTAACCATTTAAAATTTTATCTAGCACCCTAACGAGTCCCAGCTATTAGTCTTAATTCAAAAAGATATAATAAAACTTTCAAGCGAATATCTTTTAGAAATCTTATCTTTTGATCAAAGATTTTGTTACCTAGATTTTCTAGGCTTTTGTTCAGTTTTTCCGTCAAAAAGACGGTCATAATAGCCTTTTAAGACATTGTTCGATAAAAAGGGAAGAATTATATGAATGAAGGTATCCGTTGGATTCTTCTATTGTTAAATGGTTTCTTTATATCGCTGACAACTATTATGAGGATTTTTATGAAATGTTGTAAGGTAGTATATTATTGTTATTGTGTGCCTCTGATTGTAGTAAATAAACCATTTTTCTTTCTTTCTTTCTTTTAGTAGATTGGGTGGACACAAGCAGTAAACAAAGCTAATTTTAAACATTTATTTTTAAACCATCCAGTATTTAAAAGAAAAACTTGTGTTAGATGTAATGACATTTAAAAGTATAGACATGGCGTACCCAAAACAAACGAATAAAATGTTCCTTACGCAGCGGCAGCACAATACACATAAAATAGTACAAATAAGTAAAGTAGATATTTTAAGTTACTTTCGTGCCATAATTGGAACACTTTCTGTACACACACGACGGCATTTTAGTTTTTATTTGTCACCGGTTTCGCTTGATGCCTTACACGCGGACTAATAGAAAAACGTCCCAAATAGGACGTCTTCAGATTGCGCGCTAGTGACATAATATCTGTACTTTTAAATATCATTGGATAGTCGTAAATCCTTGTATTATCTACCCAGTACCTTTGTTACTTAATTTGAATCATCGTTAGTTTTTGGAAAGTTTTTTATTAATACGTATTTACTTACATAAATAAAATAATGTGTGTACGACTAGTATATACACGTGGCTTTGCTCGCGTGTAATTTGGTTTATCACAAACATACGGTATTGCGCCTCCCTCGTGAACTATTTATCTTTCCGGTATGAAAGCGCTTAGTGAGATACTACGTCTATATATTATTTATAATTATTATTTGACAACGTCTGTGGTCTAGTGGTTCGAGCGTTGGACTGCTGATCAAGAGGTCGTGGGTTCGATTCGCACAGGACACAAATATTTTTGTGATGAACATAAGTGTTTATGTTGGTCTGGGTGTTTCTTATGAATTATAAGTATGTATTTACAAAAAAAAAAATATTAGTATTATATCCATTGTCTAGTGCAGAGCTTGTACTATACAAGCTCTGCTTAGTTTAAGACTAGATAGTGCTGTGTAAAAATAACCCAAAAATATTTATTTATTTATTATCAAACTCTTAATAAAGGGCTCATATATGTTCCATATTACAATTTTTTATTGCCATGCCTTCAACTATTTTGTGCGCCTTTTAAAGGGACCCTTTATAAGGTGCTATCCAAATAATTGTGACCATATTTATTGAAAGAAATAGTACATTACTGTCGAGGCCTGAAATGAAGCAATTTACGGCCGAGTAATATTGGAAGTACGAGGCGAAGCCGAGTACTTCCCAAGTGATTTTGAAAGGACGAGGCGCAAGCCGAGTCCTTTTCAACTAAACGAGGCCGTTAATTGCTATTTCGGCCCAGACTTGTATAGTACTTTTCTCTCATTTGCGAGGAAACACAACACAAATAAATTCAACAGTATCTCATTTTCAGTCACACCAATTCGCCCGCGCGCGGTTCTTGTTCTATTTTCAAAGCTTTGAAAAAAAAAATGCGCATTCAGCTTGTATAGTGATAAATATTTTGTACCTAAAAACACCTAATTTATTTAAGTGTGTACTTAAAAACCTCGATAGCATAATTAAAAAAATAAAAAGTGTCCAGCAATTTATATTATTGTCCTGTTGGATATTTCCGGCCTGTTATTTCGTTGCGTACGGAAAAGAGCCGATTGTAGTATTTTTTTTTTTTAATAATGAACCAATTTCCGAGCAAGTGGGAGAAAAAATACAAATTCTCAATAAATGGCTCCTACATGTCCATATCCCTAATTTGTATTTTCATTGTATCAGTGGTATAGTCACCTCCTTAAATATGGCACGAATATAGATCAACATGTTGTATATTTCCTTTTTTATTTTCAATTTTATGGAATAAATATGTAATGAACTGAAAGGATCGCTATCTGAGTACTTCAGTGATCGTTAAACTTGCTAAAAAAGAAAAATGTAGCAAGGACTTGTTTCACTACTTCTGGTCATGAACGAAGTACTTCAGCAGCTGTTCATTTTAGTTACGAGCGCTCCCAAGTCTCCTAACAACAATAGAAATTGTTTTCACAAAAATGACGTAACACTAGAAAAATAACAATATGTTACAAGTTGAACATCAATTGTGTTTTAAGGACCCTTACAAATGAGATCTAACCCTACATTTGCTAAGTTGGATGTAACAATGTCCCCGAGACTCCTCATGTCAAGTACTTGCTCTCGCATCAAAGTCCTCGCATGAATGACGAGACTCGCGACTACGGAAAATATACTTTATACCTTTGGAAGACGGTTGAAATTCGTGTGTGACTAAGAGTAATAAAGTTATGCTATATAACGCGCTGTTAAGTTTAAATTATTGAGTTTATTCGCGGTTCAGGCTGTCGCTTCCGACTTAAGGGTTGGTTTTGTGAGAATATTGTATTTTTTTGCTAGTAGAAGGTGTTCAGGGTTGCGGGATTTTAGGACCGTTACGGGACAGATATTTGTATTGACTTTATGTTATGCTGAGTTTGATTTTGTGTTCGAAGTTTGAATTTATATGTTTGGTCACACACAAAAAAAAAATACAGAAACAAATTAAGTACCTATTTAGGTACCTGACATTGTTTGTCTGACTAATTTGTTTTTATTATTAGGTTAACAGTACAATCCACTTAACTGAGATCCGATAATTGTGCATTTCTCAACATTGACTCTCAATTCAGCCTATCACAGTCCACTGCTGGACATAGGCCTCTCCGAACTTCAACACTCGGTCTTGTGCCTGGTTAAAAACATTAGATATAATAATAAAAAACATTTCTGTAGAACACTATCAACGCTTCAAATTCAAATCTGAACTTATTCCAGGGCAAACAAATCGCCTTTTTAAAAAACCTACAGTTATTCCTAGCCCTACAGTTAAGGAAAAGATATCTAACCAATTAGATATGTCACATGACATGAACAAATGAAAAAATGTTCCGTACGCAGCGGCAGAACAATACACATAAACTAGTACCAAGAAAGTAAGTTGATTACTTCAAGCTGCTTTCGCGTCATAGTTGAAACACTTTCTGTACACACACGACGGCATTTTAGTTTTTTTTTGTCACCGGTCACGCTCGGCGCCTTAGCTAACGCGGATTAATAGAAAGCCCAAATTAGGACGTTTTCGCGTCTTCAAATTGCGAGCGCTAGTAACATATCTGTACTTTTACATATAATTGTATCTAACAAAATCTACTTAAACTTCTGTTTAACCACTGAACCTAAAGAGTGATAAAGATAAAGATATTTATTTATTTAAGATATAACTGATAAAATAAAAAACTAACATCCATGAACTAGGTACAAAACAGTAACTAAGTCAATCACCGCTACTAACAACAAGGCAAAATCGATGGACGCACGGATTGCATGCAGCTTAAAATCGATAGGAAACGGTTTATGCTCTAGTTACCTACATAGTAAGAAATTATATTAATTACTTTATGGTAAATGGGCAAAAATTAAAACAAGGAAGATAGAATTACGACAAGGTTGGCGTAGTCGTTGAGCGATCGGCTTCTGCGCTAGGGGTCAAAACACAAAATTTCGAATCGGACGATACGAATTCACAAAGCAGAAAACTGCCACGCGAATTCAATCAATCAATCAACTCAGCCTATCGCAGTCCACTGCTGGACATAGGCCTCTCCCAAGTTGCGCCACAACGCTCGATCCTCTGCCTTCCGCATCCAGTCCCCCCCAGCCACGCTCTTTAGGTCGTCGGTCCACCTGGCAGGGGGGCGCCCTACGCTGCGTTTGCCGATTCGCGGTCTCCACTCAAGGACTCGTCTGCTCCAGCGGCCATCGGTCCTTCGACAGACATGGCCAGCCCACTGCCACTTCAGCTTACTGATTCTACAAGCTATGTCGGTCACTCCGGTTCTTCTCCGGATAATCTCGTTTCGGATTTTATCCTTCAAAGAAACTCCAAGCATAGCTCGCTCCATAGCTCGCTGAGCGACTTTAAACTTGTGGACTAGCCCAACTGTCAGTGTCCACGTCTCAGCACCGTAAGTCATGACAGGCAGGACGCACTGGTTGAAGACTTTTGTCTTCAAACTTTGCGGTATAGGCGACGAGAAGACTCGGCGAAGTTTGCCAAACGCTGCCCAGCCCAGACGGATCCTTCTGTTGGCTTCTTTCTCGAAGTTGTGTCTACCAAGCTGAATTGCCTGCCCTAGGTAGACGTATTCCGTTACAACTTCGAGTGCTTCCACGCGAATTGCTGCGTGCGATTTCGTGCGGCAAAGCGTCTTGCTAGCCATAGTTCGGATAACCATGGTAACCATTCGTATTTCACGTAACATCGCAGGAATGTGCGACGCAAATCATGTAAGTTTTTGCGAAGCGTCGTGCAAGCTCGTAGATTTCTACGATGTGACGTCGTGTCACAGTTTTGTGTTTCCACCTTAAGGGTTGCGTATTCGATACCCGCACGGAAAAAATATTTGTTTCATCCACAGATATTGTCTGTTGTTCCAGGTGTTTGTGTATGTGAGATTAATGTTTGTGAACGCACCTACGATACTGGAGAAATCCTTTTGTGGGCAACGATTTTTTAAAAGAAAGAAAGAATGTTTACTGGAAAGGTCTGATTTTGACCCTGACATGCTCCTCTGACTTTTTGAATTGATTTGCTCATCAAAATGTAGTCATCGGTTGCGTTAATGGTGCAGAAAATCATAGTGAGAAAACCCAAATAGTTCTAGATTGTGTGTGTAGTCCTACAACCTGCACTAGGCCAGCAGCGTGGTATCCTTCTGGACGTCATCTAGCAGAAGGACTCGGCAGAGCGAGTCAGGCAGGAAGACTCACCATCCAATCCGCCGCTGGAGGATGAGTCGGTGCAGGCGGCTTTACGCCGGACTGATGTCACCCATCAGAAGCCAGCGGGCGATAGATTCTCTAATATCTCCAATCTGTTGTTCGTATTGTACGGCCCTCGAGTTGCGGTGATGTCCCAAGTGCAGTAAAGAAGAGTATAAACAGGATGAGAGAGACCCGGAATCGGGTCGCGCTAGATCTGGGTCGTGAATGCTATGTATTACAGTTCTCACGGCTCATCTATCTAAGACGAGAGTAGAAATATATAAGAGAGAGTTTTTGATGGTGCAAGCCCCACATAGCCACGTTGCCTTCCCGGGTGGTGTGGGAAGCAGTAGGCATTTTCTCCGATTAAAAAGCCATTAGCGTGGTGGACTGAGGAATCAATCTTTCTACCTTAATCGCCGTCACTCTAGCCAAAAGCTATCCGTAATATTTAATGGCAGTTGCTGCTACAACTTGTTATTAATTTTCAATTCTATTGATTTTGTTTCCTCTATGCATTTAAAATGATTATAGATAACCATATAGTATTTATACCACAGTCTAGCCATTCCAAACAGTCGTCCAACGCGAGAGTTTAGTATCCCAAGCTGCCTTCAGAACTGTCAGACAATGTCCCGAGTTGCCTTTAAAAACTGTCTATGTCAATTTTTGTTGAACCACTGTATGGGACAGATAATTCCAGTGTTGTATAACCATGATATCGAGTACCTACTTCAACGCTTGCCAGTTACAATGTTTATTTTTAATGCAGTAAATATCTTTTCGGACTTTGATTAACACTGGCTATAACGGTGAAGGAAAATATCGTGAGGACACCTGCCCAACTGAGAGTGTTCCATATAGTACCTGAGCCTGAGCCCTTAATCCTTCTCATTATGAGAAGAGGCCCGTGCCCAGAAGTGGGACAGTAGTGGGCTGGTTATGTTTACAGGATAAGTAGATAATGGATCAACTTTGATTATTTTACGTAAGAACCTTTTGTCCAACAGAACTTTAAAACTAAACTAACTGACTAATATTTAAACTTTTCAGAAGTAGAAGAACTCCTTGTGAGGGAGCTCGTCCGGAGCAGTACTACCACAATACCAATTTTGCCGCCAAACAGTGATGCTTGCATTGCTGTGTTTCGGTCTGAAGGGTACGGATGCCGATGAAATTACAATCACATGAGATTTTCCATATGCATGTCTCTGTCCAGCAAACCGACTCGCGGTACCAGTTAGGCAACAGCCTCGGTGGTATTGCAGTGGTTTTGGGCAAAGGCTTAATATCAAATCCGACGTCACCATCGACTGCCGGCTAAAATTAATATCCAATCTATCCAGGATTTACCCTACTAGAGTTAAGAATTTGACATATTTTGTATGGAGCTTATGTCAAATTCCTATCTCTCTGGTAGGGCAAATCGTGGATAGATAGGATATTAATTTTAGCAGTACATCTTGACAAGCTCAAGATTGCGGCCAAGAACAGATCTATATCTCACAAAAAAAAAACTAAGCTAAGTCTACTGGCGATGTGTTTCCTCACAAGAGACTAAGGAAAGTCTTGCAATATAAATTACGCAGATTGGCTCGGGCAATGCCTCGGCTTGCCAGGTGTTCGGTTTTTTACCAAACTGTTCGGTAAGTCAACCCTGTGTTTGGTGGAATTACCGAAGTATGAGTGGTTCGGTATTTTTTTTAAATCCACTCATATCACAAACTTGTAAGTTTAAAAAGGAGTGGCTGACAGATGAAAGATTCTGTTGTTGAATTAGTCAAGCAGCTGACAAACACCAGACCAGATGTATATACGGTTAGTTCATCTTCTTGTAGTCTAAAAACTGACGGAATGAAGGCTCTTATTCGACACAGTCATGTTTAAGTGATTCAATTGAATCTTCAACCTTATTAAATCCCTTCGCTAGGCAATGTTCAGCAATTTTGTAAATTTAATCTGGCAATGCCACGCGCGACTGAGGCATTGCGTGTAATAGAAGTAGTAATGCCGCGTGAACTTGTCGCCACGTACAGTCTAACAAAGCAATTAGTATACAGGGTCGCCAGATATAGATGAAGATTTCTCAGGAAGTTATTATAGAATGGTTTGATTAGGGTTTTGTATAAATACAGTTTAACTTTGTCCGTTATTAAAATTATATTTCACTCGAAAACATCCATAATCTTCTGAGAAAACTTCATTTATATATCTCTACCCTGTATACCAATTGCTTTGTTAGACTGTACATGTGTCTCGTAGGACACCAGTGCGCGAACCGTTTGCTTGATCATCAGTGCTGTTTTGGACGCGGAGTCATAACAATAGTATTTTGCAGCTATTTTGTCTTCTATACATATAATAAAATCGTAACGAAGAAAAAACTGTACATTGAATAATTTTTTGAAAAATTTGTTGCTAAGCATTCTAGGAATGATACTGATGCCAAAACTGCAATTTTTAGAATTTCTGTCTGTTTGTCTGTATGTCTGTCTAGGGTTGGAGTAAATACTACTGGATCGATTTCATTGAAATTTTACATAAACATTTCTTAAGGTCCTGCTCAGAAACTGCAGTATAAATCATCACGCTATTCTTTATAGGAGGTGAGTAGTAGAACAAGACGTGTACACGAAAGCTATATTATGAGACAGTATTTATCTGATGTAAAAAAACAACGTATTCTAATAGCGGTTATTAAAATCATCAACCTAAATTAAGAATCATCACGCTATACCCAAAGGGAGCTAGACGACGATTTTTAAAAATATGAACGCCTATTTTGAAAGTCTGAGGAAGTGATTACGTAACTGGGTAGTCTAATGAGTAGGATGCGATTCTTTTGTTCTGAGATCGAATCCCAACTTCGACTTCACTTTTTGTTATTATTTCTTCAATATTATGTGTGATTTTCAATAGTCCAGACGGAGTGAGAATGTTTACGTCAAATTCTAAGGTATCGGAGTATTTTGTTATTAATTCTTTAGTTTTTTTGAGAATTTTATCAGTAGGGTCTTTGTTTACTTTTTCGTAAGTGGCAATGTCCGACAAAAGCTCTTGAATTTTCTAATTGTAATCAGAAGTGTTCATTACAACCGTTGCGTTACCCTTATCGGCACAAAGGATAGTCAGGTCTGGGTCTCCACGAATGTTTTTTAAAGCAAGGTATTCACCACGAGAAAGATTATGTTTTGGTGGTTTGCTTCGACGTAGTATGGTTGAGACGTCTTGACGAATCGCCTCCAAATCATCGTCAATCATTTTTAACGTAATTTTTTATAAGACAGTCCTCGACGTTGCATATTATAATTATTTATTTTATAATTCAAAAGCGTTAAAAACCCAATGGATGCCTACTTTACCCTTTAAAAAAATCATAATGCGAGGTTTGGCTCTCAACTATTTTCTTCTCCGAAACTGGACCAATTTAAAAGGTAGGTATTTCATAAACTGAATAAGAATAATATGTACTGTGTCGCTATGTTTTTTTCTTTTTCATTAATAGTTGTCAAGTTTATACACTAGGCCTCTGTAAACAGCGGTCTAACTAGGCAATTTTGAGATTTTTTGTGGGCTTCTAGAAATAATTTATCAATAAAAACTACTTATACAAATTTTTTATATTTATTTTACTTTAAAAAATCATTGTTCTAGGGTTATAAACCAGAATGAAAACAGTAGAGAGCGTTTGTTTAGAGAAAAAAACACCCGCATTTCTTCTTAAAATTCAAGTTGGTAAATACAATCAGTGATTTCAAAAAAGTTCCAAAAAATTCGCGCTCGCCACGCTCGCGCTCAACCACATACATATTATCACGCCGGTTTCCCATTGGGGTAGGCAGAGACTATGGATTTCCACCTGCTACGATCCTGACACACCTCTTTCGCTTCATCTACGCTCAACCACAGTTTTTTTAATATATTAAGGGATAGGTCTGCCATAGCGTGAATCTATATTTAGTTATTTACGCTATAGCGTGTACTATTGGCCGCTCTAGGCGCCACAAAAAGGGGTGCTGGCCAGGAAACCTCCACGTGTGTCTGACAGCTGCTTGTCCTTCTGGACACGTCTAGAGGGAACGGCAGTTGTTGGGCCGGTGCACCCTGGGCACGGGCAATAAGTCTCCTTTTGACCGGGGGACCTTATTGCCTGTGGCGAATATTCTGGCACGGGAGGGGCCCGATGTGGGCCAATGGGAAGTTGCTCCGCGTGTCCCTCTGAGAAAGCAGAGGGCACTGTGGAGGAGCAGGGGCGGGCCCGGTGTGCACTCACCCTGCCACTGGGCAGGCAGTGGGGGGACTGTCCTTCCCTGCCCCCGTCGGTCTCGTAATCCCAGGAGTGCCTGCTGAGTAGTGTTCTCGCGCCTCTTGGGACCGAGGGTCTTGGCTTCACCGCCCGGACCGCGAGGAAGAAAACCTCTATAAAAAATTACGGGAGGTAGGGCCTGCGAGCAGCAGACTCGGGGTAGTCTGCTGCCCGACCAGCAGCTGGCGTAGCTGGCACAGCCGGCGTAGTTGGCGCAGCTGGTAAAGGCCCATGAGGTGAGGTGGCGTGCAGTGTTCCGTGTACGCCACTGAGGAGGGTGCGGCCAACGTTAGGCCGCACGGGGAGAAGGGGCTCGCCTGCTTGTGGCGGGCCGGGACCTGTCGGGGGTGGTTGTGTGAATACTAACGGGTTCCCACGCCCCCGGCTAAGGTTGTTGAAGGAACACCGTGGTGGTTTTAGTCGGTAAGAGTCCGACACTGGCTCCGCCTACCCCGGGCGGAGTGCGTCCATGAGGATTTCCCCACGGGAAAAAAAAAAAAAAAAAAAAAAAAAAGGCGCCACAAAAACGGATTTCGCTCAAATAAATGCGTACTCTTTTGTCACAGAATATCTTTGCCTTTGTGAAGAGCTAATCAGTTAGTTCATGAAAAAAATACAAAAATTTCGCGCTCGGTTCGCTCGCGCTTTTATTTCTATGCATCTTTCTTCTGAAAACTGGACGTATGTTGTAAGCAACTATTCTGTTAGGTACGTTAATAGAGACAAATCCGAATCTATCTTTAAAACGATGATTATAGTGCATACTATGTTCTTTAATAACAAATACTAAAAATAAAGCAAACATAGACAAATATTCATATTTCGCGGCCGTTGCTTGATGTCTTTTGATGAAATCTCATTCTTATGAAAGCAGTTTCTAAGGGGTATCAGGTCAGTGGGTGGTACGGAACACTTACTGCGAGTCCACCTCGCATATGGCCGTTTTTTTTATATCCCCAGTTGGGAAGTTTTTGGTTTCAATGCCGAAGCTCATTTGTAAGCTATCAGTGTCAAAATATTTTCTTATAGGAGGTAAACCTATTACCGTTATCTGATTACCGTTTCAAACTTGCAGTCTGCTACTACACAATTTCAATAACATAACATTAGTTTGATGTAAATTAAGAGAACGCCAGGAAACCACAGAAATGATACTTAAAATATGTTACCGGGAATTATACCATCTTACCTATGAGTCATTATACTGCTGCTCAGAATTTATGTGACATATAATAGCATCATCACATCAGGCTAAGGGGCAGAGTGAAAAGAGTGTTTTCCTTACAGTGCATGCTCTATTAATATTTTTTTTTTATAAATACAAGGCAAACAAAGACATGACGTGTAGTGGTATATGCCTGAGTAAGAAAGATATGCAAATATTCACATTTTATAGTAAGGAGCACGCTGATTGTGCACGGTGACACTGACAGTGCTGCATCTTTGGTAAACTCTCACGAATACCTAATTCAACGGGGTATCAGGTCGATGCGGAACCCTAACTGCGCGAGTCCGACTTGCACTTGGCCGATTTTATCTATTTCCTATCAACCCAGCCTTTTCTTAACATTATTAGAGTCGGTTTGCAGGTTAAACCAAATTCTTCTGGTTTGGGCATGTAGTGAGGTTGGTCTATAGGAGATTGACGAAACAAATATTCGAAGCGAGAGTGGCTGAAAGAGTTGGAAGGGGACAACCTCGGCTAACGTACCGCAACCAAATCGCAGACGTTCTCAAAAAAGGCCAGGTTAAAAGCACTGTAAACCGACGGAGATGAAGCGAAGGTGTGTCAGGATCGTAGCAGGAGGAAATCCTTAGTCTCTGCCTACCCTAATGGGAAACGGATGTGATGATATGTACGTATGTATGCGGTGTGTTCTTTCAAAATGTATTTATTTATCCTATTGATGTATTCTACTTCCTACTAATATTATAAATGTGAAAGAATGAATTTTTGTTTGTTTAATGTTTGTCCTTCAATCACGCTAAATCAGCTGAACTAATTTAGATAAAATTTAGCACACAGATATACCATGTCCTGGATTAACACATAAGATACTAGTTATCGACATATCACGGGAGCGAAGCCGCGGGCATCAGCTAGTTGTTAATAAATAGAACAGTTGTGGAGGAACGAGGTATCATATTCCTCCAATATAAAAGGAGGATCCTCCGACCAGGCTGGTTCTGCGCCTGGTGAGCTACTGCCCAGGGGTTGAAGTTGGGTGATTGTATACAACGTGTATCAGAAATGCGTGGTCATAATTATTTGAAGAGCTTATTCAGAGGATGCTATGGAACAATTTTACTATGGGACCAACCCTGAAATCGAGAAAAAAATTCAGCTGATCCTAACATTTTGTCGAGCAACATTAATGATTTAGTAGGGAACAGCTGTTTTTTTTTTTCGCAATTTCAGGGTTGATCCTATAGTATAAGTTGTTCTATGCTATGCCCTGAATGAGGTCTTAAAATATGACCACGCATTTCTGATACACGTTGTATATGCTACCTTGCGTGTCATAATCTGTATGTGTGATTCCGGATAGTTCTCATGTAGCGGGATAGATGCCACTACATTACTCTCATCATTTCTGTTATTTTCCATGTGGCGAGATAGATGTCACTACACAGTTAAGGAATTGAACAGCATGTCATCCGTCTCTATAGGGTTTAATGCTCGATGGATATCTAACTATAGGTATCTAAAAGAAGACAAGGATAACCTCATAATGCCATAAGATATTTAATCAGTTCCACTTATCAAAAATCCGTTACATTCTACGTTTATTTTCTACTGCTATGAAAAATGGTGAATGAAAATGAACAATTCCAGCAAAGAGGCTTTAGGTTTTTCAGCAAAAAAGATCACAGAAATGTGTCGACATTTTCAATCAGCGGTTCACACTAGCGAATAAAAGCAAAAAACTATTTCACAGAGTATATCCGACTTTGCGGGCATGAAAGAATAAAATAATGGAAAAGCTAAAAGGGAGAGGATCTCACTTTGTTTAGTTTATGATTTTACGAAATTAATACGCGGTAAAGAGGTTTATTAAACTTTTTTTTGAAGTGCTTCTTTAATGAAATTGCAATACAAGAAAGAAAGAATAAAAAAGTTATTAAGAAAGAAAATGTCATCATCATCATCATCATCATTTCAGCCGAAAGACGTCCACTGCTGGACATAGGCCTCCCCCAAGTATCGCCACAGCGACCGGTCCTGCGCCTTCCGCATCCAGCGGGTTCCCGCGACCTTCACCAGGTTGTCGGTCCACCTTTATTTATTTATTTATAAAAGTACACCCCCATCACATACATTAAAATAATCACTATACTCTTAACACCTTGGGAAATAAGAAAGAAAATGTAAAGTAAATAAATCAAATAATTGATTTTGTAATTTTATAATTATTATCGAGCAAATAAAGCTTAACTCTAATAATAATAGGGGCTCTCCTCAGCAAAGTAAGTTCCCCATCAGTAAAAAATATATTTCTCGCTGAGTAAATGATTTATCCTAAATCCACTGCCCAGATTGAAGTAAAAAGGTACTGTAGTTTAATCAGAAATTAATAACTCTGTAAAATATAGGTAGTTCGATGTAGTTATACACACAGATACACACATAACATCACGCCTGTATTTCCCCAAAGGGGTAGGCAGAGGTGTATAGTACACCCACATTTCTCCAGTTATGTTATAGTCCCATGTAATAGGGGGTGGGCCTATTGCCATTAACCGGGCACAAATCCATACTCCGGGCTGCTACTGAGAATTTCCTAATGAAAATACCCAATAACACTTTGCCCGACCCGGGAATCGAACCCAGGACCCCACGCTCAGCAGTCGCGCTTGCGACCACTAGACCAACGAGGCAGCGATGTAGTTATAGATATAGAAAAATGCAGAAAAAGGTCACTTTTGGCACTTTCTCTATCTATAACTACAGCGAACAATATTTTACAGAGTTAGGCCGCTTGTGCACTACACTGAATTTTATGATCCGTACGTCCGTAATTTTACTCCATTCATTTGTCAGTAATAATATTACGGATGCTGCAATTTGGCGAAACGAAAATTATGTACAGTAAAATTACGGATAGTGCACAAAGGCAGACTTAAATTACTGGCCTGCTACGTTGGACCTGAAAAAATCGGACCTCTGAATCGTTAAATTCAGTGTAGTGCACATATGGCCTTAATAGTTTCTGATTAAAATACAGTATTACCACAGTGTAATTATCTGTTCCATACAGTGGTTTAACCATAAAGGTATTATACTGACGTAATAGAGACACTGTCACCTAATTATCACGTCACCGAAAGCGAAATGAATATATGTGCGAAATTGACACGTGTAGGAGTGATTTTTAGTGATGTGACATGGACGTTATTGCATTATCGATATATTTCAACCGGCCGGGCCTTACTTTTAAGGAGTGGTAGTATTTTAAAACTGCTAAGCTATTAAGTAACTATTGTTTTAAAATTACAGATATTTGAGACATAATTTTATTTGTTTTAAAAGATTGAGTTACGCAATTAAGGGTTATATTATAATTACAATATTAATGTCACGAAGGTAAGGAATACTTATGTAAGAAATTAAAAAAACCAATTAATCATCATTTCAGCCGTAAGACGTCCAGTGCTGGACACAGGCCTCCCCCAAGCATATATTGGGGGGATATGCCATAATTGCCACGCTTGGCAGGCGGGTTGGCGATCGCAGTTGGTTGGTTAAATACTCAGAGAATGCTGCTGCCCATCCTCTGGTGAATCCCTTAGTCACCTTTTACGACACCCATGAGAAGATATAGGGTGGTGCAATTCTTTACATCCGGCACCACACGGAACATTTTACAATTCATCATATTAGTTTTAATTAGGTGTATAGAAAGGTTTTCAATCCCGGAACAAGTTCCTATACACGATTCCGGAATTGGTCAAATTATTGAATTTTTATGAAAAATTACAATATCTATGAACTTGACAAGTTTTCTTGTCCAGTCAACTTAAGTTACACATCAGACTTATACATTATAATTTTATCGACTTAGATTTAGAAACATCAGTGTTTCGATAATTTCTAGTTATTAGTTAGTTTTTATTTCAAATAGGCAAAGAATTAAATGTCGAGATCCTATATCTTTGTTTTTGTAATCGTGCAACTAAATTCTGAGGATGAAATTGGAGGTGGAGCAAGAACCTGGCCATGATTTTCGATTCGATACAGACGACCGAATCATATAAAATCAAGTCCGCGTCAGCTCAAGAAAGAGTTTTCTCAGCGGCAGGCTAAATTTGCAACCGGCTAACAATCTATCTCTTAGCATTCGCATACTTGACAATCTTGCATTTGCAAGAACCCATTTTCAAAATATGGTATATTTTTACAAATTGAATGATCACATGAGACTTTCCGTCTTCATGTCTCAGTTTGGCGAACCGACTTGCAGTACCATTCAGGTAACAGACTAGTTGGTATTGCAGTCGTTATGGGCAAAGGTAACCGCTTAACATTAGGTGGGTCTTTAGCTCGTTTCGCCATCATATAACATGAAAAATAAGTGTATAAAACTTTTTTGTTGTATTTTTTGTATCTATGAGATTTGTTTTAGTAAAAAGGACCTATCTGATCAAACTTAAAGCCGCGGATAGCAACCTAGTCCCTTCCATGATTAAGATGCTCTATGAAGTTTCATGGGAATTTGTATTCCATGAGAACAGCAAGACCAGTGGTTTCTAGCAATGATGACCAAAGAGCCCAGTTCGCGCGCCGTTAATACTGATGATCTCCCGATGTGTGTGGTCGTATTTGAAGAGCTTATTTATTGAGTGCTATCGAACAACTTTTACTATGAGGTCAACCCTGAAATCTAATAAAAAACAGCTATTCCCTACATTTGTGTTCACACGAATCGACAAAATGTAGTAAACAGCAGATTTTTTTCGCGATTTCAGGGTTGCTCCAGTTATAATAATGTACTCTGTGGTTGCTCCCATAATAAATGTTGTTCGTTATGATGAGTTTTTATTTATTTTATTTATTCAATCACAGGTACAATTTCTTTAGCTTTAATTTACTAGAAAACTCACCAAACTATCAAGTTTAACGGCGAGATGCGCTCATACATATGTATATTATCTTACCCTTACGTAAACATGTAACATGAAAACAAACTTAATTAGCAACTAATCAAACCGTAGGTATGGATCGTTGGTGATTTCATTAAACGATACAGTTATCCTTAAAATATCTACTGCAAACCCTGTAATTTTTTCGAGGCTTTCAGCTTTTTTTTTATTGTATAGGATGGCAAAACGAACTAAAGGCCCACCATATGTTAAGCGGTTACCTTTGCCAATAACAACTGCAATACCATCTAGGCTGTTACCTAAATGGTACCGCAAGTCGGTTCGCCAAACAACATGAAGATGAAAAGTCTCATGTGATTGTAATTACACCGGCACCCATACCATTCTGACCGAAACACAGCAATGCAAGCATCACTATTTGGCGGAGAATAGTAGATACGGTGCTTATTCGTTTTAACATTTGTGCCCATCCATTTTTCTTTAATAACAGCATTTACAGGAAATCTGGAAGTTATGAAGTTAGCCGGTCAATATTTTACAGCATTTTTAGCCCGGCCGCACATTGTCATAAAATAGCACCGTATTTACATTTTAATATGTCAAAAGCAGACATACGATTCGGAAAATTCTGTCAGTCTGCGGGGCTGGTACTAAAATTAACTGTATAAATGTAAAATAAGCATTATGAAAGTAGTATTGTCCTGCAGATACTTACCTGTGAAACGTCTCTTTGCCATAGACGTACAACATACTATTATAACATCGTAAAAGTACAACCATGGTATAGGTTCCGGTGCGTCAGATTTTTTCTGTGATCAATGAATGAATCATTGTGATTTCCTTCCAATGTGCGGCCGGACTAAATCAACCTTTCAATACTTTCAACCGACTTCAAAAAAAGGAGGAGGTTCTCAATTCGATTGTATTTTTTTTAAAGCAGTAAGGGACACTAACTTGTGACATGTATGGTGCTAGGTAGTACAAAAAATATATAATTGAAACTATCGACATATCGATATATTTTGAGCAATCCATATGCGAAACGGTTTCATTTTCACGTATACAATATTTTTTTATCTAACACATAATTATTTAAAATAACATATTATATAGAAAATACGGTATTTACTGCATGTTATTAATGTATTACTAAATAATTTTAAGAATAACTTCTATGAAAATAAGCATTATGAAAGTTGTATTGTCCTGCAGATACTTACCTGTGAAACATCTCTTTCTTTAGGTTAATAATGTAAATTACACAGCAGTATAACACAGAACACTACACCAATACGATTATTGATATTAATTGGATAAAATATAGAACGATTGTGAAATAAATCATAAAATAATACGAGATTATATTTTGATGGGACGCTATGGGAGATTACAATTTTCAAAATCGGTTCTACTGACATTTTATTATGTCTCTTTCTAGCATATAGGTTTTTTCGTAAAGATCGGTATCTCAGTCGCACACTGTAGTGGTCTATTACGTTAGTATAGAAATGTCTTTGGGTTTAACGAAAATTTACATCGACAGTTTTTAATGGCAACTCGGGACATTGATTGATAGTTTTGAAGGCAGTAACTGTCACGTTGGACGACTGTTTGGAATGGCTAGACTGTGGTATAAATACTATGTAATTATCTATAATCATTTTAAATGTATAGAGGAAACAAAATCAATAGACTGTGGTATTACCTTTACTTCAATTCTATGCAACCTTAGATCCATTATCAAAGGTGCAACCAGATTTTTGATAAATGATGTACTCAGCAAGTAGTCATTTTTTAGGGTTCCGTACCCAAAGGGTGCCAAACGGGACCCTATTACTCTCGCTACGCTGTCCGTCCGTCCGTCCGTCCGTCTGTCTGTCACAGGGCTGTATCTTTGTAACGGTAATAGATAACCAGTTGAAATGTTCACAGAATATATGTTGCTATGACGAGTATCACGACAAATACTAAAAACAAAAAAAAAGTCTTAAACCAAAGGGATACCATACAAGAAACCTCAAAAAACATGCATTTTTTTCAACGTTTTTGTTCCTGCTCTATATACAAAACGGTTATACATACCAGCGTCAAACTTCGTCAG
Source organism: Asteroscopus sphinx (assembly GCA_949699075.1). NCBI lineage: Eukaryota > Metazoa > Arthropoda > Insecta > Lepidoptera > Noctuidae > Asteroscopus > Asteroscopus sphinx. Next base: position 5,486,712 of record OX453014.1, read on the forward strand.
ATTATAGTGCATATTATGTAGTTTAGCAACAAATACTAAAGATAAGACAAATATAGACATATGTGATGGTACCTGCGTAAAACAGAGATGCAAAAATTCATATTTCGCGCCTGTACGTTGATGTCTTTAGATAAACTCTCGTAAATTAAATCAGTTTATATGGGGTATCAGGTCGATGGGCGGTATGGAACCCTTACTGCGCGAGTCCGACTCGCACTTGGCCGGTTTTTACTGATGTTGGCGCCACTTAGCTGAGAGTAGTCCCTTATAGAGTTGGATATTAATAATATTTTCTATGAGTATTATTTAGTAGATATATTGTAGATTGTAAAACCAATTAGTGTTATTACAAAAAACAAAAAAAAATGCATTTTTAAGATTAACATTTGGTTGACTTTTGACACAAACTTACCCCCGTGACATTATGCTTTTAACTTATTTTGACCCCTAATTTAATTTTTACACGAATTGTTACAGTTTATTCTAACTTTCATTAAAAAACTCACTGTTGCCACAAAACCTGACCAAACGTTATAAATACATAAAAGCAACACATGTACCTACACCTTATTAAATTGTTTGTTATGTTGTCGGCGCGCCTGAAAGTTATCCAATTAGCGACATAATACGCCTGACCTTCATTGTGGAGGTTGAATGACTCGTGTAAACACGCCTATAACACGCTGTTACAGTTTCCATGAGGTGTTTTTCGTTTTAATATTACAAGTAATAAAAAAAGCGGACGGAATCTCACTAAGAAAAGATTGAAGCACTTAATTTTTTCCTAAACCTACTATAATTTCGACAATATTTTAACACACCAGACGGCATATATTGTTGTGGCACTAAATCATTTTCTTTCTTTCTTTTCTTTCTTTCTTTTCTTTCTTTTCTTTCTTTTCTTTCTTTTCTTTCTTTTCTTTCTTCTTTTCTTTCATATTGTTACTTTATTTGTGACACTATGACTACGACCACCGTCACACGAGATTTGTTGCGTAATCGCGGCTGTTTGTCTTACTACTAGGTGTGAATGTGTGCGTACCAGTTCGTACTTTTAAGTAAGCCGTCTTACTATGGTCGGTTCACTTATTGTTTAGCGAGTTTCCGTCCGCCTTTTTTCATTTGTCCATGGTGTAAAGGCACTGGTAAAGACAAAGGTGTTTCATCGGTTGATAAGAAACGCATTCGGGATACGGGAGATTTCTAAAACATATTCCATACTACCCGCATTCAGGAAACTATTTTCATTCGTCTATAGTGAGTGCATTCGGAGAGCGGAATATTTCTGAAATGCGTGCCCTAGGGCCCGATTTCGGGAAACAAAATATTATTATTCCCGCATGCTGTGAATCAGATTATAGACTATTTAATTTGGCTAATTTTATTGAAGAGTTTTTCCAAATGAGTTGTGTCCTTACGTATGAATATCGATACTGATAATGTACCTTACAGGAACAACAGGGTTTTTGTTATATACTTTATAAACGGCCAAAACATCAACAAGCTAGTTCACTAAACATTGTATTAGACGCATTGGCTGAATATCATTCAGGCTGCTGGTTGAACGGCATCGTTTAATAAATAGGCTATATAGACTGTTAATTGAAAGGCTAATTAATGCTAGTTGGCGGCGACATATCGATCGAGTTTATGTCCAATGAAACTGAGCCAAGGGTGACTATCCACCTGAGCTATGCACTGTATGTGGGTATGCAATTAATTATTTATGTATTTATTTAATTATTTATGCACAACAGGGTACAAAGGCGGTCTTAACGCCATAGGCGTTCTCTACCAGACAACCTTAGGGTAATGCAGAGACAAAGAATATGGTAGATGCACCATTAAAGTAGTAAAATACGTTTCGTACTACGGTCTTATAATTACATATAGTAAAAATAGATAAATTAATAAATAATAAATAGATAATTAATTGTGTTACCTATAGATAATTATTAAAATTATTATTACTTATTCAAGTAAATTCCATGTATTTTATATTATTATATTTTAGTAGGTATATTATGTACGAAAGGTACCTACTTTTACACCGTACCTACCCACGATCGGTTCCCATTCTTCTAGTCCATCCAAAGGTTGTCTGGAAGAGATTGCCTTGTGCGATAAGAACGCCCATTGTACTTACTAAATCTTTCTGTAAACTATTGTCTTTGTTTTCGTTTGGTGTAATGTACAATAAAAAATATAATATAAATATAATTGTTCCGGGTCTGGGTGATTGTGCAGATCGACATCATCCTGTCATCGGATGCTGACGCACCCCGGTACATGATGAATCTTAGGCCCGTATTACAAATCGAACCTCAAGCGTTAATCACTGTTTAAAACTAGTTTTGAGTTGAGCTTTGATTTTAGAAAGTTCCTCAAGCATAGGTTCATTGATCACAGTTCAGCTGAGTTTAGCTTTATTTTATACTGTCACCTCTTTCGGTATTTAAGCAGAGATCTGTCTGTAATCACTCTAGTGTGGTCCAGACTACGCTTGAGTAGATTTCTATTATATTTCAGGTCAAATTCGTGTGTTATGTTGTTGAATTAAAGTTTATAATTATCGTATTGGAATAAGACCGATACTCAAGTAACGATTCTATCCTTAAGTAGTGATCAGGGGATTGAAGTTTAAACTGTACTTGACGAACGTTCTGTAATATGGGGCCTTAGGACCGTAGTACAGGAGCCGTATAATGAAGTGTTAGAATCATCATTTTTTCGTTGCGAAGGAGAGACAGAGCTTTATAGGACTAATAGCGCCATCCCTCTTAGCACCGGAACAATGATGGCTTTAACACTTCATAATACGGCCCCAGAACGTTCCTCAAGTACAGTTTGGTCTTCAATCACCTGATCACTACTTAAGGCACATGTAGCAGCCAAGTACGCCCCCATCAGTAAAATAATTATTACTCGCTGAATACATCATTTATCGAAAATTCATTTTTAACTATTGAAGTAGGTACAGTTACTGTAGTTTAATCAGAAACTATGAACTCTGTAAATTATAGTTCGCTGTAGTTGTAGATAGAAAAAGCGCTAAAAACGGCCACTTTTGGTAATATTTTTTACTGATGTCGGCGCCACTTGGCTGCTACATGCCCCTTAAATATAGAATCGTTACTCAAGCGTCAGCCTTATTCCAATACGGTAATTGTAAACTTCGACTCAACAACTTATCACACGAATATAACCTGAAATAGCAATGAAATGTGTACTCAAGCGTGGTCTCGACCACACTTGAGTACACATTACTTAATTAAACATCAAATCTCTGCTCAAAAATCTTGTCAGGTGACAGTTTAGATTAAAGCTAAGCTCAGCTGAACAGTAATCAATGAATCTATGCTTGAGGAATATTCTAAAATCAAAGCTCAACTCAAAACTATAGTTTGAAACAGTGATCAAAGCTTGATTTTCGTTTTAAAGAAATGGGTATATAATACGAGGAGCAATAAATTTAAGAAACCTTGTTTACCGAGAACCACACAATAAATATCAGGTGTAATATTATAAACATTTTCACACACACTTTTGATATTTTCACATCACATTGTGAGTCAACGCGTCAAGCTTGTTTATTTACTAAATCATAACTACGAACACATAAGGAAAATAATCAGAATAATGCATAAGCCTACATAGAGTATAAATATATACGAATACCCTTCCTCATTACAAGTCAGTGCAATAAAATGACGCCAGGCTGTCTCGTTGTTATTTGACTCACAAGCCCAGCGGCTTCTCTCGCCTGAAATAATTCTTATTTTTTAAGGATGAAACGTATTCCAGCGTCATATCGGGTAGTTTAGTTCCCTTCAAAATAGTTGAGCTAAGCAATAGTTGATGCTCGCGTCATGCTCGTGAGCGGGTGCCGTCTGTCGGGACTGGTCAACCCCTACATACCAAGGCAATTTATGTTTATTTATGTTTTAAAGGCACAGTTTCAATGTTATCTGATTTTCTTATTCCAGACATTAACCTACATTATTCTTACATTATTTGAACTTATTTATTTATTTAATTCTTTATGCACAACTGGGTACAAAGGCGGTCTTAACGCCATAGGCGTTCTCTACCAGACAACCTTATGTACCTTACTTATGTATTGCATTTGGTTGATATTCTTTAAAAAACCAGCCAAGTGCGCGTCAGACTCACGCAGTAAGGGTTCCGTACTACTCATCGACTTGATAACCCATAGAAACCGATTTAATTTACGAGAGTTCATCAAAAGACATCAACGTACCTACGGTGCGCGAAATATGAATTTTTGCATCTCTTTCTTACGCAGGTACCACCAAATATGTCTATGTTTGCCCTATTTTTAGTATTTGTTGTTAAATTAAATAGGATGCACTATAATCAAACCAAGTTTGACGCCGATATATATTACTGTTACGAAGATAGAGCAGGAACAAAAAGGTTGAAAAAAAATGTTTTTCGAGGTTGCTTGTATGGTTTTAGACTTTTTTTGTAATTATAATAAATAAAATAATAAATTCGTGATAGTGGTTATAGCAATACAAATTCTGAGAAAATTTCAACTCACTACCTATTACCGTTCAAAAGATACAGTTCTGTGACAGATATACGGACGGACGGACGGACAGCGTAGCGAGAGCGATAGAGTCCCGTTTGGCGGGTACGGAACCCTAAAAAGAAAAAAAGAAAATTATGACTAGTATCCAAATTAATTGCGCCTTTGGTATGATTTAATTACATTCACACCGTGCCTTTGGGATGATTTAATTACAAACATATACCGTGCATAATATGTTTACAAACTCCTAATTCAAAAAAAAAGGGAAGCGGGGACTTTCATTACAAGTCAGTGCAATATAAAACTTTTTAACAAAAAATTTAACCGACGAAAACAGAAACTGAAAAGCGAAAAATAACTAATTAAGAGTCGGCGCCAAACGAACTTTCAACAAGCAAAGTGCGTGCAAGTTGCAAGTGGCCGAGCGGAGAACGCATTTTTGGAAAGTAATTGTTTATCGTTGATAATTTCACGTTGTATTTAAAAAGAATCAGTTAACAGGTAAGAATTCAGTGGGTGAACAAACACTCATCACCTGTTTTACTACCCTTAGGGGTGGATTTTGATTTTGAAATTTAAATGGGACCAATTTCGAGATATACCCTATCCATTAAAAAAAAAAAACATCAAAATCGGACCACTCTGTAAAAAGTTATGCGTGGTCATACATAAAAAATAAAATAAAATAAAAATACGAGTCGAATTGAGAACCTCCTCCTTTTTTTCTTCGGTTAAAAATGACGCCTGCCAGTCGCGTTGGTATTACTGATTACAATACAGACGCCTGATTGGTGGATTAGAAGCAAACAAACTTTATCCTGTTTACGATTCGGCTTTTCAGATACAAGTACGATTATTGATAGTTGAGCAAGTTTGCCCTTGGCCTTGAACCCTCATTCGCCCTAGCAGCTCGATTCTTTGGCCAAAAGACTGGGTTAATCGAGTCAGGAAACTGAATAGTATTTGTAATTCGTCAAAAGCTAGATATTTTTCTAACAATTCACTTGTATAACCTATTATTTATTAACAAACATATAAATGTATAAATTGCCAAGCTTTCATTCGTGAAATAATTTCTTCATGAATATAATGCGTACAATAAATTCTGCCACTAGCTGAGGCGGGATACTGAATCCCTACCAAGGCGGCTATTGGCTAATCACTAACGCGGCAGTTTTAACGGCTCATGTATGTGGTCGAAACTGATTTGAAGATATCAAATGGCGTATAGTGGCAACCTACATTAGTGAAGTTTCATAGATGTGTTGCAGACATCTCGGTCGCCTGTTATGTCTATGGGCTCTATGGTCGTTGGTCGATACTATCCTATTCTTTTTAAGATTAACTCCTCTATCATAATTTGTTAATTCAAATAAAGCTTTCAATCATAAAATAATTTTGGAAGCGCAATAATCTTTTACTTTTGATGCTGACGGTACCTAAGATAACATGAACTGCTACTACATTTTTTCTGGCAGTTTGTCCACCCAAAATTCGGCTCAAAATGTTTGTTGGAAGCTTCAGGACTTATCAAACGTGGGGTTGACTCGATGCCAAGTCAGGTCCATTTGTTACGTGCATAATAAGAGATAAGACATGGACAGACAGTCTTAGCCAAGTTATTTTAAAGTTTATAAACAAAACGACAATTTTAGCCCCAGTAACTATGTGTTTTAGTTTAAAAAATTAGCTGACAGCGGAAAAAAAAATGTTCTGAGCTAAGATTTGAAAAGAAAAGTCAAGAAAAAATATAGAAATCTCAGTGTATGATGATTAATAAGAATAGTTCTCTACTTGGAACAAAAACTTAACAATGAAACTAGAAAATGAAATAAAAATCTTTTTAACAAAATCCTAACAACGCAGCAATAGGAAATGTAAAAAAAAGTTAATAGGCTAGGTTATCCCAGCTAATCCCGGATCCGGATATAATCTGACTAGAACCGGGGCTCCGTTTTACGAGGACCTAGCCGGATCTAACCGCTGTAAGTAATGGGACGGAGGTACTGGCCCGGAATTGTGACCCTGAGTGGGAATTATACTCGTATCTATTATTTCTGTTTTACGATTTTTTGTAATGATAATTTTATTCACAAAATATATAGAGCTGCAATATTTTGTGTTGATTCCGCCACACTTGTTCATCAGGCTTGTTTGCAGTATGCAGCACCAGCCTGAGCTCACAAATATATACACATACAAAAGGTACTATTAATATATTGTGCAAACCAAACCAATATTTGACGTGTATTTCACCCCTCCATGGGACAACCTTAGTAACTAATGTAAAAAAAACAGAGAAAAGTAATGCTTTTTAATAAAACAAGTTTAACCGGATTACATCGCGCATATTATTTAAATTGGTTTTTCTGACGTCTCGAAAGCTTTGAAGCGTTCGTGGTCGCAGGAAAACGCTTGCTATCTTAGTTTTCCTGCGACCATGAACGCTTCAAAGCTTTATAAACGTCATGAAATAAACGGGATATAATCCGGTTAAATTTGTTTTATTATAATGTATAGTGATCGCGAAAACCTAAGAAATTATTGAAGTAACGCCCAATTTCTTTATTTATAATTTTATTTGTTTTTTGCGCTTCAATAAACATTGTGATAAAAAATTATACATTTAGAAAGAAAATGTATACTTACAAACCGGGATGTCAATATAATGATGTGCACTGCTTGTCAAGTTCACTTCTTTATTCCTTTCATTTTTCAAACCTAGTCTGAGTTACAAACAAACATACACAACTTTATGATCAACCTAATGGTGTGCTACTTCCCTTGTTCGCCATTGCACGTCGTAATATCGGTCAGTAGAGTCCGTTGCAGTGCCGTCGTCTATCTTATAATGGATCTAGGAATGTGCCTGACACTGTGAGAATGACGTATGCCCTATAAACGTTCGAGTGATATACGTTGATTGATTAACCCAGTATTCTTCGTTGCACATATAGATTTTGTGTGTATGTATGATCTTTTTATCTATGTGTCTCATTTTCAGATGTTTGTAATAAATGTGTTTGAAGTAAAACTTCTATAGGCACGCTTGACCTGGGGAGTAAGCTGGTGAATGCGTTACGAAAAGTGAGGCGAACGAAGGGGGTAGTGCGAGACGCGGGGAACTATGCGCGCGCGACGGCCGGCCATGACACAGCGCCAGCAGAGCAGACGCGCGCCGCGCCGTCATTCCTTTGTTCTCATTGAAATAGTATTGAGGGAGATATAAGTTAGTGAAGTTTTACTTCAGTCGTGTGCTCTAAAGCACACTCTTTTTTATCATTTTTTTTTTCCTTTCTTACCGTTTTTTGATTGGTGATTACTGGTAATTATTTGCTTGTCCTTCAATTACGCAGACACGGCTGAATGGATTTAGATAAAACTAGGTACAGAGATAGACTAAGATGCGGAAAATCATATTATAAAACTTTTCACCACGCCACGCTCCATAGCAAATTTTTGGACCAAACTAATATATACCTCAAAAATAATTGAGGGATGTTCCTGACATTTTTCAGATTGGATGAAAAACTCTTCCGAATGACGCTTCAAACTTTCGACGCGTAAAATTCGGTAAAAAGAAGTTTTGAATCCAAAAGTTATGATTAGTTTTCAAAACGACGCGACGACATGATTGGCGAAGTGGTTGAGCGATCGGCTGATGCGCTAAGAGTCGCAGGTTCGATGCTCGCACGGTACAAATATTTGTGTCATCTCACAGATAGTTGTTCTGGATGTGAGTGTTTGTGCATGTGAGATTTGTGTTTGTAAACGCACCCACGATATAAGAGAAAACCACAGCAAAAAAAATATGTACTGTAAGATTTAAGTCATACCTACTTACATGAATAAAATCAAAGTCTCGAACATCGGCACAGAGTTGCTAGCCTGTCTGTCTTTTATCAGATGCATTTCGGCGAGTGTGAATTGCACGATCTAATTCCCCCAAGTCCTTCATCATCGGACAACCAGACGCACGGCGATGCGTCACTGTTATTTTGTAGACAGTCCACCATTATGCACGAACCGATTAGATAATAGCTTTATCATGCGTACCGCTAAACAGTGGACTTCTCTTTCTGTGGTTCCCGACAAGTATAATCTGGTGGCTTTCAAGAGTCGGGTGAATAGGTTTTTTCTGGGGAAACGAGTATCATCGTCGACCGCACCATCTTTTAACATCAGGTGAGGTGGCGGTCAAATGCGAGCACATTAGATATAAAAATAATACGAGCCAATGTTATTAAAGTAGAATCAATTGAGTAGGTTTATAGTCGTAAAAATCAGCTGCTCCATAAATGTTCGCCTTACTCGACAAAATGTAGACAATAGCTGATTTTTAATCGCGATTTCAGTATTGGTCCCATAGTAAAAGGTGTTCATACTGATAAGTACAATGACCCCTTAAGATGTCTTCAGTTATTGACGACCTCTGTGGTCTAGTGGTTCGAGTGTCGGACTTCTGATCACGAGGTCGTGGGTTCGATTCCCACAGGACACAAATATTTGTGTGATGAACATAAGTGTTTGTGTTGGTCTGGGTGTTTCTTATGTATTATAAGTATGTATTTACAAAAAAAAAAAAGTATATAAGTATTATATCCATTGTCTAGTACCCATATCACAAGCTCTGCTTAGTTTGGGACTAGATGGTGCTGTGTAAAAATGTCCCGAAGATATTTATTATTTATTATTATTATTATTTCAATTACGGGTTGTATAGTTATGTCTACGGTCGTCATACGCAGCGTATAATATGCCCGTCCCGTAGGATTCTATAAACTTTATAGAATCATATGACGAACTTTCTTCCGTGCAAAATAACGGATGAGATTTATCATACCTAGTCTATAGATTGCATTATTTTTAACTCTATGGTAGAATTGATAAATCATAAGTAATTCTTTACCCTCTTTAGCTGTGTGTTTCTTATCTTCTTCTTCTATCGTGTCGACATGAGCTACATAATGATAACAGCTCATGTCGTGGGGTAAAGATTAGCCAGTCAGCAGGTTGGTTGGTTGTGTTTCTTATGTAATATAAGTATGTATTTACAATAAAATAAGTATATATGTCCAGGCCTATGTCCAGTAGTGGACGTCTTTCGGCTGTAATGATGAAGTATATATGTATTATATCCATTGTCAAGTACCCATAGCACAAGCTCTGCTTAGTTTGGGACTAGATGGTGCTGTATAAAAATATTTATTATTTATTTATTATTATTTAGCGCTGAAAACGACCATTCTGCCGAGCAGTTTGACGCTGACGCTGGTGTACTGGTGCGTTCGGAACGCAATTCCTAAGGTATGGATAAATGTCCAAAAAGTGTGTTTTTTTTTTCATATTTTTTTTTTCTTAACGGGCTAGCGTTTAACCGCCAGATGTGATGCCACCGCCATGTTGCCAGATTAGCCGATACTTGCTTATTAGAGCATTTGAAAGATAATTAGCCATTTTATTTATAATTCTATTTCCGCCTGCCGTCACTGATGGCAGGCCTACAGGTCCCCTAGGCTGGCTGGGCAGGAGCCGGGGCCTTGTAGGCCTAGGCGGAAATCCGGGACTGAGTGCAAACATCACTGTTTGACAGCAAAACTACTTAGGCTTAGTATTCTGTAGTAAAAGATAATTAAACCTATGCTCAAAACCATGCAACAAAAATTCTTGGCATATTAAATAAATAAATAAATATTTTTGGGACATTTTACACATCACCATCTAGTCCCAAACTAAGCAGAGCTTGTGCTATGGGTACTAGACAATGGATACAATACTTATATACTTTTTTTTTTTTTTGTAAATACATACTTACGTGGGACACTCAGAAAGTTTTGCGAAACTAAAAAAAATTGTTCTATACGTACATATATTTTTATCAAATCTTTTCAAAGTACTTTCCACCAGCCTCTATACAAAGATTCATGCGCCTAAACCAGTTTTCAAAACACTTTTTCCAGTCCGCCGCAGACACCTCGTTTACAGCCTGCTCGAACGCAGCCAGCGCATCTTCCGGCGACGAAAATTGTATCCCTTTGAGCTGATTTTTTATTTTTGGGAATAAAAAGAAGTCACACGGTGCTAGATCAGGGCTGTAAGGAGGGTGACCCAGGAGTTTGACTGGCGTGCTGTCCAGGAAGTCCCTCGTTTTGAGTGCGGTGTGCGCAGGTGCATTGTCGTGGTGGAGCAGTAGCCCGCGGAGCCCTGTGTTTGGTCGCTTGTTGCTTATAACAGAGAAAACTTCTGGCAAACATTTGGTAGTATACCATTCGGCATTAATGCTTCTTTGATCCCGTAAGGGAATTGATACCAAGTGGCCAGTCAAATTAAAAAAGCTAGCGATCAAAATCTTACCCCCGCTTCTAGATCGCTTCACTTTGGTAGGCGTTGGCTCATTTTGAAACACCCAAACAGTCGACTGGCGCTTGGTTTCTGGGTCGTATTGATAAATCCAGGACTCATCACCTGTAACGATGTCGTAAACACGCCGAGACGAGCCTGCTTCAAATTTGTTAAGCATATCACGGCACCATTCCACCCGGGCCTGCTTCTGAGCATCGGTGAGGTTGTGCGGTACCCAGCGTGATACTATCCTCCTCACGCGAAGATGGCTGTGTAGAATCTCGTGAACGCTTCCCGATCCAATCTTCAATATGTGTTGAATCTCCTGATATGTAATTCGCCTATTGTCTTGGATTAAATTTTTCACTGCTAGCACGTTTTCTTCGGTAACAGCCGTCAAAGGGCGACCGCTTCTTTCGTCATCCCCCAAAGTTGGTCGACCGCGCTTGAATTCGTTATACCAACGATACACGGTTGCCTTGGAAGGGCCTTCATCCATGAATGCCATTTGAAGTCTATCGTACGATTCATCCGGTTTCAGGCGACACTTGAAATCGTATAAAATCATAGCTCTAAAATGTTCCCGGCGCAGATCCATATTTCAGTGAGACACAATACTTTGAATTAACTCGCAAAAAATGTGGAGGGAAATTTTGAAATTGGAACTTACTTATTTTTACTTATAAATAATCATATTTTCGAAAAACATTATAACTGGCCAGTCTCCCATGTATAAAAACTTTTTTTCGCAATACTTTCTGAGGGGCCTGGTATAATAAACACCCAGACCAACACAAACACTTATGTTCATCACACAAATATTTGTGTCCTTTGGGAATCGAACCCAGACCACAGACGTCGTAATATAAGAGTATATTAGGTACTGTGCATAGCTAAAATAAAAACTTTTGAATTTGAACTTGGATAGTTTTTTGGCCGTCTTCAGCAGTGGTTACTGACATCAAAAAAGTAAACGAAGCTTTTGTAGATCCGTGGCATATTATAAAAATACTAAAAGCTGTTAGCATAATTCTGCAAATCCATCTCTTTAATTTTAAAGCTCTTATTTAAAACAAAATAACCACAAAACTACAACCACCTTATTACGTTAACTCAGCCTATAGCCACACCTCGGCCACTCAACACAATATAAATGCTGACACCACCTACAAACACAAGATTACGTCTGTATACGAATGCGCACACACGTGTAGGTCAGGGATGCTTGCCGCTCGTAGTGCCGACTGGGTTCCAAACACTTCTCAGTAGTTCTCAGAGATGGCGTGCTTGCATAGCGACATCCATTGCAATATTGCAGTCCAATTGCCGTCAAACGGCGGGTGCGTGCGGGGTGCGGGTGAGGATTCATAAAATGGCGGGCGGCGGTGAGTGACCGTTCTGTACGTTAGTACTATTAGATATTCTGTGCTATCGCAGTCCACTGCTGGACATAATAGGGTTTAATAATAGGTTTTGCTTAAGACAGGCTTGAAAACCTTTTTATGTATTGAGTTTGGCGTTAAACCCGGTTTAAACAAGGTTCTAAACGTCGTCTAAGCTTTTATAATAAGGGGGCAAAGGTTCCCAGCTTCAAAAGTAAAAACCAAAGGACTAAATAATTCTGTATTTACTTTGAAACCATACCTGTCCCGTCCCGTATCAGATGGAAACCGTATTGAATAGGACACCCAGCCGGACGGCAATTACGTAAATGGGTTTAGCCTCAATGGTTACGTAACGCACGGGAAACGACAAATGCATATACGAGTCGAGTTTTATGTGTTTTGCTTTGCTAGCTAGCAAATTGAGCGTGCTCCTTATGATTTCATGGAAAGGAGTAGGTACTTATACTACTTATTCTCAATCGAGAATATAGGCAGCAAATTAAATTAAATCAAATAATTTTATTTGCATAGAATATGGTACGGGGAGCGCCGGGATTGCGGACGTTAAGAGTTGGGGACTCGAGGCGTCTATTAAGCGATTCTGGGGAGGATAGCAGTACGTGGTGGTCGTGTGCTGCTGTGAGGGAAACAGAATTGTTTCCCGGGACGTGCCAAAGGCGTAGCACTAGAGAGCACCGGCATAAGAATAGACAATAATACTAGTATAGAAGATAATCTCTTTTATACCGACCCCAAATGCCGCCTTATAAATACCTACTTCCCCCTTCAGCTTCTAACGTCCCTCAGTCATCCGCGCGTGCTGCTAGGGCTGATAGCTGCTAAATATTTAAAGCGTTATCTGTCGGTTTAGTTAGAAACAATATTTTAGACTTTTCTTTACCATGAAATCATTATTTTACATATACATTATTTTTATTTACTTAATACTTACATTATTTTTTATATTTAGGTAGGTAGGTACCTAGGTTACTTATGATAACCTGCACTCAATGAAACAAGTTAAGTACCTATAATTGACCGACAATGTCAGAGAGAAATCAATAGACGTCGTTTATAATACTCATTCATGTTTATCGAATGTCGGTATAGTCCGAGAGCTAGGTAATTTCCGTTTTCGATTACACTACTACACTTATCTTTTATGGTGGCAAGTGAGTGACACTACATAATTTATATAGGTACTTATGTTTGAGACTGTAAAAAATAAATCACAATTGAAAATATCACTTACTTTTCCTCATTTTTGAGCAAACTAAAGAAACTAAGATCTAACGTGGTTTTTGAGTTAATTTTACACCCAAATACATCGAATATTTTGGCCATCTCCGCAACTGACGGCACGCGCGTGCAAGCGTGAGGCGACGCAAACCCCGACTGTGCATTCCCTTTAAAGGTACGCTAGGCGGTAGGCTATTATCGTGGATTTGAACGCGTCTGGGGCCGGAGTTTCGTTTCTATTCATTGGAGTTCCCGGAGCTCCTCTATTTTGTGCTGAGGATGGCCACCGTGTGGTTTTAGTCGGTAAGCGTCCGACATATCCTTCCGTCTTCCCCGGACGGAGGATATCCATAGGATTTCCACCCGAAAACAAAAAAAAGAACCCTAAAAAAGCTAAAGATGTTACAATAAAGTTTTATTTCTACACATTTCACTACTTTCGGTGTAGCCTATGCCCGCGGCTTCGCGTGGATATTATTTATCGCGTATCCCTCGGGAACTGTTCATATTCCCGAGATAAAAAGTAGCCTTTATGTATATAGCTATTCAGGTTATTTTCTATCTGTATGCCAATTTTAATCCAAATCCGTTCAGCCCTTTGTGATTTAGTAACAAACCTCCAAACATCTTAACAAACTTTCACATTTTTAACAATAAGTAGAATTGAAAAGATGGACAGCAAATCAAATTAAATCAAATAATTTTATTTGCATAAAATGTGGTTCAGGTAAAGGTTTACAATAAAATTTTAATCATACACATTTCGCCATTTTTGGTGTTCTTTAATAGTACATTACTGTCGAGGCCTGAAATGAAGCAATTTACGGCCGAATAATATTGGAAGTACGAGGCGAAGCCGAGTACTTCCCAAGTGACTTTGAATGGACGAGGCGCAAGCCGAGTCCTTTTTAACTAAACGAGGCCGTTAATTGCTATTTCGGCCGAGACTTGTATAGTACTTTTCTCTCATTTGCGAGGAAAGACAACACAAATTAATTCAACATTATATCATTTTCATTCACGCCAATTCGCCCTCGCTCGGTTCTTGTTCTATTTTCAAAGTATTGAAAAAAAAAATGCGCATTCAGCCTGTATAATGATAAATATTTTGTACCTAAAAACACCTAATTTATGTAAGTGTGTACTTAAAAACCTCGGTAGCATAATTTAAAAAATAAAAAGTGTCCAGCAATTTATATTATTGTCCTGTTGGATATTACCGGCCTGTTATTTCGTTGCGTACGGAAAAGAGCCGATTGTCATATTCTTTTTTTTGAATAATGAACCAATTTCCGAGCAAGTGGGAGAAAATAATGTTAACATTCGTTAACATGCTGACTAGTTATGGTATACAATATTCGGCAGGACACTTACATATTAGTTGTTTATTTCGATGAAAGTGGTAGAGATACTCTTCTCAAGTGCTCTTTTGATAATAGTAGGTACCTTTACCACTTCTTCTCAACTTAGAGGATGGGCAGCAGTAAAGATGACTCACTAGACTCTAGTCAGTGCCAAAACCACAGAAATAGATAGAGATAGAATGGTTGCAATCAAAATTTTACTTGCGATTCATGTTTGGCAACTTTCGAACAAACTACGCCTTTCATATTGACGTCATTAATTTTAACAAGTTATCTTTAAACAAATGTACCTTACAGCTTTTATTTCTGCAGTTAGAAACAGCACAATAAGACATTTTTGCGGGTTTTTGTTACACTATTTACAGAAATAAGTCATATGGCGTACTGAGAAAGGCTTTGAAATGCCCTGCACTATGGTGCAGAGAGTTGGCACGCGCGCCCTGCCCACTTTTCCATTCTATCTATTTCTGTGGCCACAACCAAATGAAGTTCAAAGAATTGCAATTATTTTTTTGTGAGCAGTCTTTTTTTTGTAATAACACACACATGTAATTAAGTAATCATCCTCCGAGCCTTTTCCCAACATGTTGGGGTCGGCTTCCAGTCTAACCAGATGGGGCTGAACGTCAGTATTTCACACGGGGTGACTGCCATCAGACCCCCGCAACCCAATTACCGGGTAATACCGACATTCGAAGGTTAGACCAGTCATCAGACTTTCGGGCTTCTGACTACCCGTAACGACTGCCATAGATAATCGTTTGGACAAACTAGCAAATTTTACCTCTTTATTATCTTTATATGATATAATTCTTCTGTACGTGTGTTTGTCACCTAACTCCTCGTAAACGGCTGGGCGAATTAGATGAAATTTTGTATGTATATTTCAATGGATTCCTGGATTGTTTGAAAATACAATTGGACCCGCTGCCTAATTGCGTAACTCACTCGCGATCGCATTCATCTGGATTTCAATGTTCATTGCTCCGTGTGTTTTGACAATCCGTCAAATTGAGAACTACGTACCACGCAATGAATATTGCTGTAATTTCAAAATGAAAGCTGATGTCAATGTGAATACATTACACAATTACCCCACTGGTAGGTGTACCGGGTCAAATTGTCATCATCATCATCATTTCAGCCGAAAGACGTCCACTGCTGGACATAGGCCTCCCCCTAGTATCGCCACAACGACCGGTCCTGCGCCTTCCGCATCCAGCGGGTTCCCGCGACCTTCACCAGGTCGTCGGTCCACCTTGTGGGGGGCCTACCCACGCTGCGCCTTCGGCCATCATTTCTGCGAGCAATGTGCCCCGCCCACTGCCACTTAAGCTTATTCTTCTGGCTATGTTGGTCACTATCGTCCAATTGTATTCACTAATATATACCGGTACCGGTATATCACTGATCTTCTCCTAAACGGCAGGTTTAATGATATGTGGCGCTGCTTTACTGGGCAGGACGACGTCTGCCGAGTCCGCTAGTAGTAGTATAGATAACTCAGTCGTTTCTTGAAGTTCACGAATTGCGTATTCAGGAGTTTATTTTATTTAAATCGTTTTGGATTGTAAGAGGCCAAGTTTCTACCAAGAATGTAGTGCTTGGGAAACTTGGCTATTAGAAACTTGGCTTAATTTGCTATTCCACACATCTGCGGTGTTAGTAGTTGCAAGATTGTTAGGAGTTGCATCGGGAAGCTTAGTTTCTAATAAACATTGGGAAGTTTGATAGGTATTACATTGTGTGTAAATGTGTAGAAGAGACGATAATGAAAAATATAGAAAGATGTAATGTGCATTCTGCATTGTAAATCACATACAAGATTCATGCGGAATATAGCATTGTTCTAAAACCTAATTTTATATCTGGTACAGTCAACCATCCTACCTTGTTAACTATATTTTTTGTTTACCTGTTTGCATAGTCGATGATACTGATGTACGGTAAAACTCTAATGAGTTTATGTTTACATCTTTAGAATGTTTTTGTTATGTATACCACTGAACAAATAAATAAATAAAATGATAACCCCAAAAATCGGTTCACAAACATGAAACAAAATTAATTTTCGCAGGGTTTGCATAAATTAATAATAATACTTTTAATATTGACGACCTCTGCGGTCTAGTGGCTCGAGTGTCGGACTGCTGATAACGAGGTCGTGGGTTCAATTCCCACAGGACACAAATATTTGTGTGATGAACATAAGTGTTTGTGTTGGTCTGGGTGTTGCTTATGTATTATAAGTATGTATTTACAAAAAATAAGTATATAAGTATTATATCCATTGTCTATTACCCATAGCACAAGCTCTGCTTAGTTTGGGACTAGATGGTGCTGTGTAAAAATGTCGCAAAGATTAAAAAAAAAAAAAAAATATTTTAACGTGTTACAGCATGCGAAGCATAATCTAAAGTTATTAATTGTGGAAAAAAATCGCTCACGAGCAGGATTCCAACCTGCGACTCCTGGTTCGGTAGGTACATCAGCTTTATCAGCTAAGCTAGTGCTGCTCTTGAGAGCTAAAGGAACACGTACTGTTTCCAATTAAGATATAGCTGACGTCACTCATAGATGGATACAAAGTGGAATTTAAATTCGATACCACAAGCAGAGCTCACGCGAATTTTTCTTTTCACAATTTGTCTTAATAATACTACTGTTTAGAAATAATCATAGCTATCGTTATTTACTAACAATAAATAAAGCACTGGTGTACCGAGCCAGGAGTTGCAGGTTCGTACCTGCTTGTGAGCGAATTTTTCTATTCAAAATTTGTCTTAATAATACTACTGTTTAGAAATAATCATAGCTATCGTTATTTACTAACAATAAATAAAGCACTGGTGTACCGAGCCAGGAGTTGCAGGTTCGTACCTGCTTGTGAGCGAATTTTTCTATTCAAAATTTGTCTTAATAATACTACTGTTTAGAAATAATCATAGCTATCGTTATTTACTAACAATAAATAAAGCACTGGTGTACCGAGCCAGGAGTTGCAGGTTCGTACCTGCTTGTGAGCGAATTTTTCTATTCAAAATTTGTCTTAATAATACTACTGTTTAGAAATAATCATAGCTATCGTTATTTACTAACAATAAATAAAGCACTGGTGTACCGAGCCAGGAGTTGCAGGTTTGTACCTGCTTGTGAGCGAATTTTTCTATTCAAAATTTGTCTTAATAATACTACTGTTTAGAAATAATCATAGCTATCGTTATTTACTAACAATAAATAAAGCACTGGTGTACCGAGCCAGGAGTTGCAGGTTCGTACCTGCTTGTGAGCGAATTTTTCTTTTCACAATTTGTCTTAATAATACTACTGTTTAGAAATAATCATAGCTATCGTTATTTACTAACAATAAATAAAGCACTGGTGTACCGAGCCAGGAGTTGCAGGTTCGTACCTGCTTGTGAGCGAATTTTTCTTTTCACAATTTGTCTTAATAATACTACTGTTTAGAAATAATCATAGCTATCGTTATTTACTAACAATAAATAAAGCACTGGTGTACCGAGCCAGGAGTTGCAGGTTCGTACCTGCTTGTGAGCGAATTTTTCTTTTCACAATTTGTCTTAATAATACTACTGTTTAGAAATAATCATAGCTATCGTTATTTACTAACAATAAATAAAGCACTGGTGTACCGAGCCAGGAGTTGCAGGTTCGTACCTGCTTGTGAGCGAATTTTTCTATTCAAAATTTGTCTTAATAATACTACTGTTTAGAAATAATCATAGCTATCGTTATTTACTAACAATAAATAAAGCACTGGTGTACCGAGCCAGGAGTTGCAGGTTCGTACCTGCTTGTGAGCGAATTTTTCTTTTCACAATTTGTCTTAATAATACTACTGTTTAGAAATAATCATAGCTATCGTTATTTACTAACAATAATTAATACAAACTATTCTCTCCTCAGCAAAACGATTTTGAAATTTAGTATTTTTGTCCATCGACTTTTGGGGTTGTCTGTACCACCTGTATTCTACGCAAATGAATGTTTTTTTTTTTTTGTTTTTTTTTTTGGGACATTTTTACACGGCACCATCTAGTCCAGCCAGTCCCAAATAAGCTTGTGCTATGGGTACTAGACAATGGATATAATAATTATATACTTTATTTTTTGTAAATACATACTTATTATACATATGAAACACCCAGACCAACACAAATACTTATGTTCATCACACAAATACTTGTGTCCTGTGGGAATCGAACCCACGACCTCGTGATCAGCAGTCCGACACTCGAACCACCAGACCACAGACGTCGTCGTATTTCTTTCTTTCAAAAATAGAATTAAAAGGATGCAGGGATTTTATATGAAAGATTTGAGAATAATCGATAAACTTTCTACATTTTGTTATATAAAAATTTAGAAGATTAAATCTTTAATTTACAATCCCGCTGTTTAGAGACTTGATTGCCTCTGAAAAGCTGGCTTGGCTGATACACAATATTGTTTTACCAGTAGATTAGCCGATAAATCGGCAATCTATCACAAATATACAACACAGTGCAAATATAAGGTTTAATTGACTACGGAACAGAAAAAATGCCATTTTAGCGAAACAACACAAAAAAACATACATACAAAACTTGAAAGATTAAAAACTCTTTAATTTTTTTCGTTTATTTTTCCACATCTGGACCAAAGTAAGAAAGGTTTAAGCCTAGCAAAAAGTAAACCAAGACAAATTACTCGGCCTAGTTTGTGTGGCAGCCCTGATGGGGTTACGTCACTTAAGTCAAGTTGTCAGGGTTGATAGCTGAGACTGTTTACTACACACTACGAAATTACTAAGTAAAGCTCAAAATTGTAGTAAATATTTCAGCTCTATTTTATGGTGTGAAGTTTGCAAGTGATGGAGGCGCGAGTCTTTCACTATTCTGTGAGATGTAGTTATTTTATTTAAAAGTTTTATAATTAATATTATTAGCATAAAATACGGCATATGTGTATGGTTATTATTTTACTGAGTAATCATGTTTGTAAATTGATGGCCCTTAATAAGGAAAAAAAATGGCTTTAACCAGCATTATAAATTAATACAACAATAAGAAATAATAAGAAACAGGAAACAACAACAGGTTGTAAGTATTATGAAAATTCATAATAACCTTAAATAAAATACACGAAAAGGTAGTTATCGAAGCCGGATGTTTTTAAAAATATGATTTGCCACTTTACATTACACGTTCAATAACAATAATTAATTAACGTGCCAACCTTGAGGTGACGTCATGCGTCAAGCGAATAGGGGCGACAGGTCAAAATAATTTGTTTACAAACCACTGTTTCAGGTAATTCTGGGTTCTACCTACTACGGGTGATAATTGATGGCAATTACTGCATTATTGCCATTTCAGGTAAAATTGAATAGAGGTGAACGACACTAATATTGAAATTACGTGTATTACTTTTTATTGATTTATTTATTGATTTCCTTTTTATAGTTTTTTTTTTACTCTTTGTTAGTTTTGTGTTAGTCCGTATTTATCATAAAATAAATGTGTTTGCATACAACTGATTCAAAATGAATAAGATTATCAAGGTTCAGCCAGAGAAGTGATTTTCTAGATCAGCAAGGGTGATTGGCACCCATTGTTTTCATCAATAAAATTCTCAACTTGTTCTCATGCACTTCATTGAGCGTATTTCTCCGAATATTTGTGTTGTTTGGCCGATGTAAAATGTACTATATTTATTTTGAAATTAAATTAATTTTGTAATGGCAAGATAGCATGAATATTTCAGCAGGTACGCGAAGAGAAGCGCAGCGAATAAAAAAACACTATCCAAATATACCACGTAAAACTTCGAGACATAAAAAAACCAACTAACTGAGTGGTCGATTTCTCATAAAATTGAGTAACACAAATGATTTTACACTAAATTAATGAGATCGTGACACAAATGATATCACGCTAATGATATGCATATTTTTATTGGTTTATAAAGTAAGTTTTTTGTGATGAAGATAACCGACTGTCAACAAATTGTGAAAAGTTAGTTAATTATTACTATCTAAATAAGAAGTCAATATAGAAACCTTTGAGATCTAAATCTCAAAGGTTTCTATATTGACTTCTTAGGTTTTCGCGATCACTACACATTATAATAAAACAAGGTTTAACCGGAATAAATCGCGTATATTATTTAAATTGGTTTCCCTGACGTTTCGAAAGCTTTGCAGCATTTCGTGGTCGCAGGTAGACTAAGATGACAAGCGTCTTTACAAATATTTCAAAAAAATAAAATTAATCTACCGTACAATATTATTAATTAAAATCGTTTCGATGCAAGCAGTAATCACTCACAATATCATTATCTTTTACAGTGTTGCGTGCTGTTTGGGACTTGATTATTTTTAGGACTGGGTCCCAAACAGGTGGTAGCTGCCAACCATCTTCTCTATTAAAATTAGGATGTTTTTTAATTTCAATAGCCTCACCGAGCATTCATATTCCATTCATTATTTTCATTATTTTTTTCTATTTCATTTCCAATTTAAATAATACACGCGATTTAATCCGGTTAAACCTTCTTTTATTATAATGTTTCTATATTGATCATAAGAAAGAAGACTTAACTTACATTTTTAAACCATTAATAATTGCATATCATTAGTATGATTTGGATATAATTTTTATCACAATTTCATTAGTGTAACATATTAACTTCATTCGTAGGTTGTGAAATTGACCTATAATCTGCTAGACAACCCTAAAAATATGTACGTGAATAAAAATTTATACAAAAGATAACTTAAATGAAACAAATATTACCCTATAAACTTGAAATAAACCTTCAAATAATCAAAACCATGACCCGAAAATCGGACCCACAATTTCCTTTATAACGGACTAGCATAACCCTCAAATTGGAGATTCATTCATCAATGCAAAATTGGACCGCCTACCCCTCCGTCGCTCGGCGTTTAAATCGTGAATATTAGAGTAGGGTCCGATCGACCCCTTTCGGATCACATAAGGCGTTACTTTATTATCTACATTGATTCCGGACGAGCCACTTAAGATTGTAGGTCAAGTATTTTTCTAAGGATTTGTAGTCAGAATCTTATTGTTTGCGAAACAGATTCAGAGAAAATATTTGCTTACTGATTTGCGGGTAAATGGTAAATTGACTACCGTAAATGCCCTAACTTTGCCCACAAGCCATTTTTACACACACTGTCACATTATAACTGAATCAAAAGAGTTAGCGTTGTCACAGTTTTAAAATCTCCCCAAGTACGGAAACCATAGTTTTTATAGTTTGCTCAAAAAACAACTAGGCAAAGTGGGGCTTGTGGGCAAAGTTAGGGCATTTTACGGTACGTTTTAGTATAGCATTTTTTGGCATTCCGCCTCGTCGGTCTAGTGTTCGCAAGCGTAACTGCTAAGCGTTGGGTTCTAAGTTCAATTTCGGGCAAAGTGTTATTGAGAAATTTTCAGTAGCAACCCGGAGTCTGGATTTGTACCCGGTTAGTGGCAATAGACTCGCTTTTCATTACATGGGACTTATAACATAACTGGAAAAATGTGGGTGTAACGTTATTAAAATAACTCAAAACCTCTTAAGGGGAATGTAGCAGCCAAATGGCGCCCCCATCAGTAAAAAAATGATTACTCGCTGAATACATCATTTATCGAAAATTCGTTTTTAACAATTGAAGTACAGGTACTGTAGTTAAATCAAAAACTATTAACTCTGTAAAATATAGTTCGCTGTAGTTGCAGATAGAAAAAGTGGCAAAAGTGGCCGTTTTTCGCACTTTTTCTATCTACATCTATAGCGAACTATAATTTACAGAGTTAATAGTTTCTAAATAAACTACAGTACCTGTACTCCAATTGTTAAAAACAAATTTTCGATAAATGGTGTATTCAGCGAGTAATATTTTTTTAACTAATGAGGGCGCCACTTGGATGCTACATTCCCCTTAAGGGGTCATTATACCCATAATTATGAATCAATTTTACTACGGGACCAACCCTAAAAAAACGAAATAAAAAATTACTTCAGTCATGTGGTCTAAAGCACACTCGTTTTTTATTTTATAAAAAATACAGGTTAATGTTACGACCCTATCTATTTCTCAAAATCCCTTGATAAATTCTTTAAAATAAAATAAAACTATCAGTGAATAGTCACACGAACAAAAGCTTACCCTACCCCATTTAAAATTCAAACCTTGTAAGAAACAAATCTTGAAAAATAAAGGTGAAAATTATACACAGCAAATACACGCCATAATGCACCGTCATTACCATGTCAACATGAATAAAGATTCCAACACCTTTATCAAGACAAACGCTGTATACACGTAAAGTTTAGAAAGCAGATAATCTCAGCCGACTGACAAGTCCCACGACGGTGACTTTTCATGCAAATGGCGTTGTACCCCCCACGGTAATGACTATAAGCGTTACGAATGTATTAAACTCAAGAGGGTTGAAGTTTTAATGTAACCTAAACTGTTGGCTGTGTAATGGGCCGTTGGAACTTGAGTAACAAGTATAAAATTAAGTTTGACTTTCAATTATAATATTATACAGACTATTAAAAGGCACATTAATTATTCTGAAAGACAACGTCAACCCGTGCCTTGCGTCAGCAATGAATGGAATGACTACCATCATACATATATATTTTATTTAGATTTCTTTGATACATATACATGGCAGAAACTAGCAGTTGAAACCTCATCATCATCATCATCATTTTAGCCGAAAGACGTCCACTGCTGGACATAGGCCTCCCCCAAGCATCACTACAACGACCGGTCCTGCGCTTTCCGCATTCAGCGGATTCCCGCGACCTTCACCAGGTCGTCGTCGTCGTCCACCTTGTGGGGGGCCTAACCACGCTGCGCCTTCCAGTACGCGGTCGCCACTCCAGAACTTAACTGCCCCATCGGCCATCCGTTATGCGAGCAATGTGCCCCGCCCACTGCCACTTAAGTTTGGCAATTCTTCGGGTTATATCGGTTACTTTCGTTCTCCTGCGAATCTCCTCATTTGCGATTCGATCACGCAGGGATACTCCGAGCATAGCCCTCGCCATTGCCCTTTGAGTGACTTTGAGCCTTCTTATCAGGCTCATTGTGACTACCATCATACATACTTATACCAGGCCCCTCAGAAAGTATTGCGAAAAAAAGTTTTTATATATGGGAGACTGGCCAGTTATAATGTTTTTCGAAAATATGATTATTTATAAGTAAAAATAAGTAAGTTCCAATTTCAAAATTTCCCTCCACATTTTTTGCGAGTTAATTCAAAGTATTGTGTCTCACTGAAATACGTGGGACACTCAGAAAGTTTTGCGAAACTAAAAAAAATTGTTCTATACGTACATATATTTTTATCAAATCTTTTCAAAGTACTTTCCACCAGCCTCTATACAAAGATTCATGCGCCTAAACCAGTTTTCAAAACACTTTTTCCAGTCCGCCGCAGACACCTCGTTTACAGCCTGCTCGAACGCAGCCAGCGCATCTTCCGGCGACGAAAATTGTATCCCTTTGAGCTGATTTTTTATTTTTGGGAATAAAAAGAAGTCACACGGTGCTAGATCAGGGCTGTAAGGAGGGTGACCCAGGAGTTTGACTGGCGTGCTGTCCAGGAAGTCCCTCGTTTTGAGTGCGGTGTGCGCAGGTGCATTGTCGTGGTGGAGCAGTAGCCCGCGGAGCCCTGTGTTTGGTCGCTTGTTGCTTATAACAGAGAAAACTTCTGGCAAACATTTGGTAGTATACCATTCGGCATTAATGCTTCTTTGATCCCGTAAGGGAATTGATACCAAGTGGCCAGTCAAATTAAAAAAGCTAGCGATCAAAATCTTACCCCCGCTTCTAGATCGCTTCACTTTGGTAGGCGTTGGCTCATTTTGAAACACCCAAACAGTCGACTGGCGCTTGGTTTCTGGGTCGTATTGATAAATCCAGGACTCATCACCTGTAACGATGTCGTAAACACGCCGAGACGAGCCTGCTTCAAATTTGTTAAGCATATCACGGCACCATTCCACCCGGGCCTGCTTCTGAGCATCGGTGAGGTTGTGCGGCACCCAGCGTGATACTATCCTCCTCACGCGAAGATGGCTGTGTAGAATCTCGTGAACGCTTCCCGATCCAATCTTCAATATGTGTTGAATCTCCTGATATGTAATTCGCCTATTGTCTTGGATTAAATTTTTCACTGCTAGCACGTTTTCTTCGGTAACAGCCGTCAAAGGGCGACCGCTTCTTTCGTCATCCCCCAAAGTTGGTCGACCGCGCTTGAATTCGTTATACCAACGATACACGGTTGCCTTGGAAGGGCCTTCATCCATGAATGCCATTTGAAGTCTATCGTACGATTCATCCGGTTTCAGGCGACACTTGAAATCGTATAAAATCATAGCTCTAAAATGTTCCCGGCGCAGATCCATATTTCAGTGAGACACAATACTTTGAATTAACTCGCAAAAAATGTGGAGGGAAATTTTGAAATTGGAACTTACTTATTTTTACTTATAAATAATCATATTTTCGAAAAACATTATAACTGGCCAGTCTCCCATATATAAAAACTTTTTTTCGCAATACTTTCTGAGGGGCCTGGTATGGATCTGCGCCGGGAACATTTTAGAGCTATGATTTTATACGATTTCAAGTGTCGCCTGAAACCGGATGAATCGTACGATAGACTTCAAATGGCATTCATGGATGAAGGCCCTTCCAAGGCAACCGTGTATCGTTGGTATAACGAATTCAAGCGCGGTCGACCAACTTTGGGGGATGACGAAAGAAGCGGTCGCCCTTTGACGGCTGTTACCGAAGAAAACGTGCTAGCAGTGAAAATTTTAATCCAAGACAATAGGCGAATTACATATCAGGAGATTCAACACATATTGAAGATTGGATCGGGAAGCGTTCACGAGATTCTACACAGCCATCTTCGCGTGAGGAGGATAGTATCACGCTGGGTGCCGCACAACCTCACCGATGCTCAGAAGCAGGCCCGGGTGGAATGGTGCCGTGATATGCTTAACAAATTTGAAGCAGGCTCGTCTCGGCGTGTTTACGACATCGTTACAGGTGATGAGTCCTGGATTTATCAATACGACCCAGAAACCAAGCGCCAGTCGACTGTTTGGGTGTTTCAAAATGAGCCAACGCCTACCAAAGTGAAGCGATCTAGAAGCGGGGGTAAGATTTTGATCGCTAGCTTTTTTAATTTGACTGGCCACTTGGTATCAATTCCCTTACGGGATCAAAGAAGCATTAATGCCGAATGGTATACTACCAAATGTTTGCCAGAAGTTTTCTCTGTTATAAGCAACAAGCGACCAAACACAGGGCTCCGCGGGCTACTGCTCCACCACGACAATGCACCTGCGCACACCGCACTCAAAACGAGGGACTTCCTGGACAGCACGCCAGTCAAACTCCTGGGTCACCCTCCTTACAGCCCTGATCTAGCACCGTGTGACTTCTTTTTATTCCCAAAAATAAAAAATTAGCTCAAAGGGATACAATTTTCGTCGCCGGAAGATGCGCTGGCTGCGTTCGAGCAGGCTGTAAACGAGGTGTCTGCGGCGGACTGGAAAAAGTGTTTTGAAAACTGGTTTAGGCGCATGAATCTTTGTATAGAGGCTGGTGGAAAGTACTTTGAAAAGATTTGATAAAAATATATGTACGTATAGAACAATTTTTTTTAGTTTCGCAAAACTTTCTGAGTGTCCCACGTACAATGACAGAAATTTGCATTTGAAACAAAGACATTTCCATAAGTATAATAACTCTATGATTTGAAACCTATAACGTTCTATTTTTTTTTTTTTATTTGTATTACAATAAAAATAAAAAACAACAAAAAAAAATTGTCCAAATTGCGGAAAAAAGTTTTTATCACAAATATGGTCCATGCAGGTTTAATTTTAATTCAATGTGTCATCTACCTCAAAACGGCAACTTCACACTTTAACCCTATTATTATAATAATATATTGAAGATTCATATATTATTATTACAATCATTCTGTTATCATTTTTTTTTAAACTTTATTGGGGTCGGCTTCAAATCTAATAAGATGCGACTCTTCCAATGCAACCCAAAAAGTGTTTATTACGATTTCTCAACTTCAAATAAGCTTTATAAGTTATAACCGAGAAACCTCTCATAACAACTTTCTATAATATTAAATTGATACACCACAATCCACATCCCATTCATGCCCATATTATTGTTGCAACAATTGATTTTCCCGCGTGACACACGTGACCCGCGTGTCATTACCGGCTGTCGGACCACACTGTCACGCTCTATGTCACGCTGCGCAGTTTCGTTCGTTTATTTGAAGAAGCTTTTGTGTAACAGTGCATTTGTCATTGATAAAATTCACGGAAGGACGGACGGAGGACGAAATCTCGCTAAGAAAAGATTGAAGCACTTCATTTTTTCCTAAACCCACTATAATTTCGACAGCATTTTAACACACCAGACACTACGACAATGACTACCGTCACACAAGATTTGTTACGTGGTCGCGGCTTTTTGTCTTACTATGGGTGTGAATGTGTGCGTGCCAGCCCGTACTTTTAAGCGAGCCGTCTTACTATGGTTGCTTCACTTATTGTTTAGCGAGATTCCGTCCGCCTTTTTTATTCGTCCATGGATAAAGGTAACCGTTTAAGAGTAGGCTCCCAAAATGAGGTGATTTTTTGAAAACATATGCTGAGTCGAACACATACTTTATGAATGTGTAATTTAGATATATGTTTTTATGTACCTTTATCTATCGTTTGACTAGACAGATACATAATAGGTTGATTTTTGTTCGATACTTTTATTTTTTCTAAATCATGCGTTTTTAGATATTTATCAAATATTTCTACATTATTATTCAAGTTAGCTATATAAAATGTATGCAGATAGGAAGATAATAAAGTTGATTAAGTACTGGTAAGAGGAAATTCGTATAGATTATCTATTATTCTTGTAATAAAACGAAAACTGTTTTGCGGCTTACGTCATTTACTTCCGTGGTAAAACGCGCGAGTACAATTTTCTCGAAAATGAGTTCTATTGCAACTCGCATAAAATTGAGGAGAGTGGCCCGCAGTTGCGGAGTGTAAGGGGAGTGCGAGGGTGGGAATTACGTTTTGGGAGCATCCTCTTAACAACAGGTAGGCCTTTAGCTCATTTTGCCATACGATACCATATAAAAAGGATTTGATTGTAACGTAAACACTCTAGTCACAAGTGACTAGTTACCATGTAAACTGCAAAAATACAAAAACAAAAACAATTTTGAAAAGAAAAACAAATACAAACTGGCTATTTAAATTCTAGGTAAAACCAAAACACAATTCACTGCAGTGACCAAAATTTAAATTTTAGATAGAAACTCCGTTATAAATCAAAAGTTGTACGGAGCATCAAATTGTAAAGTTCAAATTAATTCGAGGCCAGAAATTACGCTCATAACCAAATCATTTCCAGGCTCAGTTATTTAACTTTGTTTATTTGCAGTCATTACCATCCTGACTTGGTGCTCCGTTGAAGTTAATAACTTGCAAAATATAGAGTTACAATATTTTGTCTTAATTCCACTAAAACACCGTGTTGTTTTGGCGGAATTAATACTAAATATTGTATCTACATATTTTGTGTGTCATGGATTTCAGAAAAGTAACGACTGATTCCATTCTTTATGTGCATGCGGGCAGAGAGACTTATGAAGATTAGGTATTTGAAGAAAATGTCACTGTCGCTTTGCGATCGCTCGGCCTCAAGTAAGTGAGATAAGGACAACTGTAGTTTCGACTGAATAGCCTTGGTAAAAAAGACATAATTCCAGGTTTGGCTCTCGACTATATTCTCGTCCGAAACTGGAAGAATTTGAAAGATATTTCATAAACTGAATAAGAAGAATGTGCACTAGGCCTCTGTACACAGCGGTCTAAGTAGGCAATTTAAAAGATTTTATGAGGGCTTCTAGAAATAATTTATCAACAAAAACGTAATATATAAAAAGCAGACATTTTGCTTGGAAAAATCATTGCTCTGTGATTATAAACCAGTACCAGCACCTCTTCAGAAACCAACTCCCAAGAGCCCGGCTGAAAAGTCGCAAAAGTTTTATGCGCTCCACACAAGCCTCACAACTCCATCCAGCCGTAATGAGGACAGCACTGTGGAAGGAAAGGCTCCCACCACCACCTGATTTTGTAGCACCGCAAGAACACCTGCTCCCAGGTCACGATCTCCCATGGCCAGTCTGGAAGTCCCTCAACCGACTGCAGACTCAAGTCGGTCGCTGCAGAGAGAATATGTGCAAATGGGGAATGCGAGACTTGTCTAATACTGAATGCGTTTGCGGGACCCCCATTCAGTCCATGGCCCATTTGCTCACTTGTCTCTTGTGCCCTACCACCTGCACAAGAGACGATTTAAACAAAGCCACAAACAACGCCATAGAGGTGGCCAAATACCACATGAATACAGTGTGAACTACATAAGAACCATTGACACGAAGAAGATAAACCAGAAAGAGAACAGTCGAGAGCGTTTGTATGGAGAAAAGACGACCCGGATTTCTTCTTAAAATGCTCATTACAAAATAGCTTGTCGCTTCTCTAAAACTCATTTTAGCTCGTTCAAAATTAAATAATAGTATCTAATATTTCATCAATTTAAAACAAAGCTACTATAGTTAAACACTCAACAGTAATTACACAAAGTGGGAACCCAAATGAGTTTACAAAATGCTTTTTAAAGCACCAGCTGCTCGTTAAGTCCGCGCCGCTCCTACGTGGGGTGACCATGATGTCACAAACTGAGGATATTGGTTCTGTGGGTCATTTCCGTCGTTAAAGGAGGAAGGAGCGGTAATGAAATCAAATCATTTTAGGTTGGTACGTAGTTGTAGTTGTTATGTCTGTAGTTTTGATAAATTCAATTCAAAATGTTTTTTTTTTATCAAATAAGTAAACATAATTATACACATACATACATACATATTATCACGCCTGTTTCCCATTGGGGTAGGCAGAGACTATGGATTTCCACCTGCTACGATCCTGACACACCTCTTTCGCTTCATCTACGTCCATTAACCTCGTCATGAATGCTCGTCGGTTTAGAGAACTCTTAACCTGGAATTTTTGAGAACGTCCACGATTTGATCGCGATACGTTCGCCGAGGTCGTCCCCTTCCAACTCTTCCATCCACACTCGCTTCGTATACTTGTTTCGTCAATCTCCTCTCATCCATCCTCTCTGATTTTGACATATGTCCAAACCATCTTAACATAGCTTTCACAATCTTTGTCACTACATCTTCTTTCACTCCACAACGCTCCCTTATCACGTTATTCCTTACTTACATGCGCTTATGAATCTTCAATTTTAGTTGCGCAGTTCCAAGTAGTTTTTCCTATGCAGAAGACAAAACTTGTTTTGTTTAAACTCCATGAGTAACGATTTGAAACAAACGGTATTGTCAGTATTTCAGTGGCCTCGTGGTCGTAGGTTGGTTTCTAAAGTCCAGTTATGTAGTTTGTGATTCTGTCTTTTTACTAATATCAAAAAACATTTCATTGGGGTGCGAATGTTACCCTACTCGTTTTTTAAAGTAGGTATTCAAATTAGATTTTGATTAAAATAATTTTCAAAAGGACTCAAATAACAATGCATCCATTTCAAACTAGGTCAGTCCTATTCAAATCAGAATGCGTATAACCGCTATTTTTCAGCGCAAAGCTCTTTTTCAAACGAAAAAAGTCAAAAATAAGAGATTGTTCAAATAAATCACGTTTAGTTTGTTATAACACTCGCAGTGGTGGCTGGTACTTGCTGATAACAGAATTCTATGCATTTTTTACACCAAAAATAACAGTTATGTTTCATCTGTGAAGAATAACTGTTATTTTTAATATATCACTGTGACTGACTGTCGTGTATAGTTGTTAATTTCCATAAATAAAATCTTTGACGCTTTTTTATGTTGATGTTTGTGCGGGTGCGAACACATTTTTATGCTGATTCGTTGAAACAAAAATAATAGATTTAGCGAATTTGAGTTTAAAAAGGTTATTGTTTTTATACCACGTTCACATTTTTTAAAGCTTCAATTATTTTTGTACACAATATATAAGGTTTACTTTGTTGATCCGGGTTGACGATTTTTCAAGCCGTGGTGGAAGTGAATGGCTTTAGGCGAGGTTTATACATACGTCGGCATAATCGGCACTCGGTAGTTTCTCCTCGTTTCCGCGAGAGGCGCTACTGATTATTGAATGAAAGTTGACGCATTCGATCGCGCATGCTGTAAGTGTCAAACTTGGAATCGGCACTCTGACCTCACCTCGCCACGATGCTTTGGGTGTCACCTGTGTATAATAATATGCCATAATATAGAATGTGTGTGGTTAGACTAGAAGCCAACCCCAATATAATTGGGGAAAGGCCTAGAAGATGATGATGAAAATACAATGTGTGTCAGAAAGACATGGTCATATCTGGAGAGCTCATCATGTTATGCATAGTAAAACTGTTAATAAGAATAAGTTTATTGTATAAAGGTTACAAAAAATTGGGCTGAGGTCCTAGACCTCACACTAGGATTCCCTGTGTCATGAGATCTAGGCTCTTTCATTCCGTTTACAAATTTATTATCAATATTTCCGTGTTAAGGAGACAATCATTAATATAGTGACAACACTAAAATTACGAAAAAAGTAGGTTTCCTGAAGATATTTCCCTTCACCGTTAAGGCAATTGATAATCCGCATATGAATCCGAAAAGGCAGAGATGCGAGCCGGGTTCGAACTCAGACACTCTTGCGTAGAAGACAGCTGCGTTCAACCTCTAGAATGCAGTAATAATTTACAATTAGAGAGAAGACTTTCATCACAGGCTCTTTTATTGAAAGAAAGAAAGAAAAATGGTTTATTGTCACAGTTAACGACGAAACCGTTATTGCTACCTCGAAACTACATAATGTGCGTGAAATACATAATGTTCATGCATTTTTGCACTCATGTATAACCATGTGCTGCATGTGTTGTGGTGGCCATTTTAATTGGCAATTAAACTTCTTGTATCGGTGCCAACTAAGCAGAGCTTTTATTGAAACGTGTGTGGAAAATTTAAACCGTGTAAATGAATTGTATGAATGTACTTATATCATCATCCTCCTGCCCTTATCGCAATTTATTTGGGGTCGGTGCAGCATGTTTTTTTCTTCCATACATCTCTATCAGCCGTCATCTCCGTGTTCACTTTCTTTCTATTCATATCATCTTTCACACAATCCATCCATATTTTCTTCGGTCTGCCTCTTTTCTTATAGCTATCAACATTCATACTTAAAATTTTCCTCGTAACATGCTCCTCATTCCTCCTCATCACATGTCCATACCATGACAGTCTGTTGCTACTTAACTTCTCTGTCACTGGCGCTACATTCAGACTCCCTCTTATATATTCATTCCTTATCCTATCCATTCTCGTTACACTACACATTCCTCTTGACATTCTCATCTCAGCTGCATGCTCTTGCATCAATGTCGTAGGATAATCGAATCTTTGAAAAATCCTAGGGCGAGTGTAGGTAACGAACCGGATGATTGGAATCTAAAAACGATTTTTGTAATCATACAAGCTAATAACACGATCATTGCAAAAACATGGCTTATCTTAGGAAAGTCGCAAATAACCGCTCATGTTAAGAATGCTGATTGGCTGATAAAAACGTTATGCACTGACGGATATGCTGATTGGCTAACGGCTACATTCCTTCATCTTTTGTTGTTGTCTGATTTATGTCTGATATTGAACATCATTCAACTAGCGTAGATTTGAACAAGAAGCTTTTAAAATCAGTAATTGTTACATACTAGTGGATTTTACAGAATAACCACCACCAAGCTTTACTCCCGAATCGAATTATGTATCAATCGAACTTGAATTCGAGTTAGTGTAAATTCATACTGCATTCCTCTAGAAATTCATACTGCATTCCTCTAGAAATTGACATCAGCTCGATTTAGTTCAGAGCTTGAAACAGTCAAGAGTAAGGCCCCAGACTTTAACTAACTTTAAGAGACCCATGGTATAATAAGATGAATGATCACAAAAGTCGTGGGTTCGATTCCCACAGGACACAAATATTTGTGTGATGAACATAAGTGTTTGTGTCGGTCTGGGTGTTTCTTATGTATTATAAGTATGTATTTATAACAACAACAAAAAAAGTATATAAGTATTATATCCATTGTCTAGTACCCATATCACAAGCTCTGCTTAGTTTGGGACTAGATGGTGCTGTGTAAAAATGTCCCGAAGATATTTATTTATCCTAACTAGCCTAAATATTTGTAATCTCGTGTTATTCATCTAATTAGTTATTAAAATAAACTGTATAAAATTACTAGTTCAAAAGTGATTCTTTAAATGAAAAAATAATTTTGCTCGGGTAATTTATTTACACAAAGTGGCAGCACATCAAACTGACAAGTGTCACGATAACAGCACGCTATTGGCTCCACAGCCGATGACGTAGTACGGAGGCAATCACGTGACGAGAAGAAGAAGAACGGGAAGAGAGTACAATACAATACAATACAAATCCTCTTTATTGCACAACAAGATACAGGAGAGTACCTGGTAAAACATCTTATTATACCATGAAGAGACCATTCTATACCATTATTCCTAAAACATAACCCTCCTTCTGGGGCAGCAGCATATTATTTAATTTCATACAAAAAGTACTTATAATGCTGACATAGCAGCCAGCCTATACATTACAACTAGTATACTATCAAATTAATTTGAAACATCGTAAGACAATGGTGACTATTAAATGACGTCTCATCGATCATTATTAGCAAAGTGCTGAATCACTAATGGTAACACATTTGATATTAATACTATTTATGGGGCTCGTGGCTAAGTAGCAATCGCGTGGTATTTATACGATCTACGAGGTTAAGCTGCAATAATGAGCAGTGATAGCCTAGTGGTTGAACGCTTGCCTTCCATGCAGAAGGTTGTGAGTTAGATCCCGGCCCGCACCTCTGACTTTTGGATTCATGTGCGGATCAGAATTTGATTATCACTTGCTTTAACGGTGAAGGAAAACATCATGAGGAAACCTGCATACCTGAGAGTGCTCCATGCAGTTCTCGATGGTGTGTGTAGTCCGCCAACCCGCACTAGGCCAGCGTGGTGGACTAAGGCTTTAGCCTTCTCGTACTGAGAAGAGGCCCGTGCTCTGCAGTGGGACAGTAATGGGCTGATTATGTGTGTTATGTAAGCTACGTTTGCCGCAGTTACAC
Source organism: Asteroscopus sphinx (assembly GCA_949699075.1). NCBI lineage: Eukaryota > Metazoa > Arthropoda > Insecta > Lepidoptera > Noctuidae > Asteroscopus > Asteroscopus sphinx. The sequence goes on from OX453014.1 coordinate 5,520,939, forward strand.
ATTTTTGTGAAATTATGTTCTTAACAATTAACCCGTCAAGTGTTTTCCGGACCACGTTGGTCCATAAAGTTTTCGTACAAAATTCAAGTTGGAACCACCAAGAGCCATAAGCGATGGCGCCCATCTATTCAATAAAAAATTAGGCTGAGTTGATGAGTTGATGATATTTTTACATGTACACACATATTGTAGCTGTTTATTATCCCATAATATATAAAATAAAATAAATGCTCCACGCGGAAATAAAACCCAAAACAAAGCAAGCCACTAAACCAAACAAGTCATTCCTCCCTATATACCTAAATATGCTTTGATACTGTGACATAATTTATGTATGTACCTACATATCATAAATTATGCTTCAGGAAAGCACTTTAAAGCGCTGAATCTAGCTCAATATAAGCTATACGTGCTGAACGCCAAGTAAATCCATCACATCAATATCGTGACGTCACGGATTGATGAAATATAATGACGTAGCGTTCTGCAGCAAGAGATGTCTGCCAAGTCACGAACATCGGAGAACGATTCCGATCTTTCAACATTTTATTTATAAGTTAAAATATGTAAAGAGTTAATTGAAGATGGATTAAAGGAAATGTAAGGATTCTTCTTCTTCTATCGTGTCGACATGAGCTAAATAATGATAATAGCTCATGCCGTGGAGAAAAGATTAGCCAGTCAGCATGTTGGAAGCGGGGCTGACTGCACAGGGTGCGCCGAACGATCAATTAAATATCGTCACTCGTGGAGGCAAAAAAAGAGGATTCTACTAATATAATAAATGCGAAATGGATATATGAATATATGTTAGTTCATTTGTTTTTTTTGTTTGTCCTTCAATCACGCTGAAACTGCTGAAGGGATTTGAATGCAATTTGGCACACAGATAGACTTTAACTTGGATTGACAAATAAGCTACTTTTTATTGCGTACCGGAAAGATAAACAGTTCCCGAGGTATGCGCGAAGTCGTTTTTCTGTGATAAACCGAATTATACGCGAGCGAACCCGGGGCACGGGCTAGTAATATAAGTATAATACAGATACATAATAATGACACTAAATCTGACTTAGGTGTATTTACTTTTAAAATGAGATTAATAAAACATAGGACCTTATCTTATAATACACCATAGCAGTCTTATAATATTTATTTATATTCAGTATCACAATCAACATACTTATACACACATACACACCCCCAAACAATTTTTACAAATGTGTAGTTTGCTCGACATCTTACAGGGATCCAGCAGAATACCAGCGTGAGGTTTAATAACCTGGCAATATGCTGAGCTGGACACCCATTTGTCACAATTTTTTAACACATGAATTCGAAAAGTCAGAGGTGCGGGCCAGGATCGAACTCACACCCTCCTGCATGGAAGGCAAGCGTTCAACCACTAGGCTACACTGCTTACTGGTCAGTATTTTGTGACTAGGCTATCACTGCTTACTCGGTAATTTGACAATATCGTATAAAAAAAAAGTTTACAAGTTTATGTTTAGTATAGATAGAGATAAATCGTAAACTTGGACTAGGTATTAATATCGCTTCTACCTGATATCTAACTCATGATTCAGAGGAAAAATAAATAACCTTTCACGGAATCACCTTGAAAGATTTAGCAAGAGATATTCCAAATCATGATGACTTCGCTATTCTTTTAAAAGATTCTCGTCGATGGTAATAAATTTCCTTTTTGCGTTATTTTCCTTACTTCAAGAGATTAAGATGGTACAGTAGACAAAAAAGATAAGTGTACAGCCAATTTCTTATTCTTGCGGGTAAATATTCCACACTATTTTCGTGTTTGGCCAAAACTTATTTCAACATAATTATTTTAAGTAATTATTTGTCATAATAGTACATTACTGACGAGGCCTGAAATGAAACAATTTACGGCCGAGTAATACTGTAAAATGTGGTTCAGGTAAAGGTGTTACAATAAAATTTAAATCATACACATTTCCCCATTTTTGGTGTTCTTTAATAGTACATTACTGTCGAGGCCTGAAATGAAGCAATTTACGGCCGAGTAATATTGGAAGTACGAGGCGAAGCCGAGTACTTCCTAAGTGATTTTAAATGGACGAGGCGTTAGCCGAGTCCTTTTTAATAAACGAGGCCGTTAATTGCTATTTCGGCCGAGACTTGTATAGTACTTTTCTCTCATTTGCGAGGAAACAATACACAAATTAATTCAACAGTATCTAATTTTCATTGACGCCAATTCGCCCGCGCGCGGTTCTTGTTCTATTTTCAAAGTTTTGAAAAAAAAAATGCGCATTCAGTCTTTACATTGATAAATATTTTGTACCTAAAAACACCTAATTTATGTAAGTGTGTACTTAAAAACCTCGGTAGCACAATTTAAAAAAAAAATGTCCAGCAATTTCTATTATTGTCGTGTTGGATATTACCGGCCTGTTATTTCGTTGCGTACGGAAAAGAGCCGATTGTTGTATTCTTTTTTTTAAATAATGAACCAATTTCCGAGCAAGTGGGAGAAAAAAATATTACGCACGTTATGTTCTTTTTTCTCTTGGGGAAATCCTCATGAACGCATTCCGCCAGATGAAGGTGGAGCCATTGTCGGACTCTTACTGACTAAAATCGCCACGATGTTCTTCTAACTACCTTTGGCCGGGGGCGTGGAATAGACTCTGCATTCGCTAACCACCCCCAACAAGTGCCGACTCGCCACTATCTCCTCTCCTTGAGACACCCACATGTAGGATATGTAGATAACGTTTTTACGACAATGACTGTGATCTCCTCAAATCGTCCGGCGCACCCTGGGCAGTCAGCCGCGCTACCAACCTGCTGACAGGCTAATCTTTCCCCACGGCATGAGCTATTATCATGTACCTATCTCATGTCGACAAGATAGAAGAACAACACATAACATAACATAACATCACGCCTGAATTTCCCCGAAGGGGTAGGCAGAGGTGTATACTAACACCCACATTTCGCCAGTTATGTTATAGTCCCATGTAATAGGGGGCGAGCCTATTGCCATTGACCGGGCACAAATCCAGACTCCGGGCTGCTACTGAGAATTTCCTAATGAAAAAACCCAATAACACTTTGCCCGACCCGGGAATCGAACCCAGGACCCCACGCTCAACAGTCGCACTTGCAACCACTAGACCAACGAAGAAGAAGAAATAACAAATATCCAAAAATCTTCACAAAAGGACATTGCTAAAGATCCTTAGTGACTCCGCCTTAAGGTGTTACTAATTAAAGTTGATGCTCACCATATACAACTCAATGAAGCCAATGTATTGCTATACATTCATAAACACGGAAAGTACTAAATAAAATTTTAGATTTTTAAAATATTTACTATTTTGACACATATATCACAGATATCTGTGCTATTTTGATGTCATGTTTTGCTTTTTTTGTTATGTCAAACAACCTAAATTGTCGTCAAGTTGTCAGTCGATGCCAATTTTTTGGAATTTCTTGTGTGAAAAGGAGTCTATAATATTAAATCATAGACTATAGAGTATCGAAATAAAAATATGGATGATACACAGATAACATAGATGATACAATATTATCCGGTTACGTCATTAATGTATTGATACTCCTTAAAATATAAGAAATAGTTCTTGTACTGTCCGCATTAAATACAATATATATTATGAAATGAAAAAATTCGCATGTAATTTTCATATATTGTTCATCTTTGTAACAGTTTAAGGCTATTTTTATCAATGTCCTTTCACATTTATAGTAGGTTTAATAACAAGGCCTTAACATTACGAGAGGTCATGACCCCAGTAACAAGAAACGTGCTTCCAGTAAGCAAAGTACCATTTGATTTTCACCCAATGTAAACTCAGACCATTCGCCCCGTGTTTTCGGTCTGAGATTCCAGTTCCATTTGCTATGTCTAGTAATAGTATTGTCACTGTACGTGGGACACTCAGAAAGTTTTGCGAAACTAAAAAAAATTGTTCTATACGTACATATATTTTTATCAAATCTTTTCAAAGTACTTTCCACCAGCCTCTATACAAAGATTCATGCGCCTAAACCAGTTTTCAAAACACTTTTTCCAGTCCGCCGCAGACACCTCGTTTACAGCCTGCTCGAACGCAGCCAGCGCATCTTCCGGCGACGAAAATTGTATCCCTTTGAGCTGATTTTTTATTTTTGGGAATAAAAAGAAGTCACACGGTGCTAGATCAGGGCTGTAAGGAGGGTGACCCAGGAGTTTGACTGGCGTGCTGTCCAGGAAGTCCCTCGTTTTGAGTGCGGTGTGCGCAGGTGCATTGTCGTGGTGGAGCAGTAGCCCGCGGAGCCCTGTGTTTGGTCGCTTGTTGCTTATAACAGAGAAAACTTCTGGCAAACATTCGGCATTAATGCTTCTTTGATCCCGTAAGGGAATTGATACCAAGTGGCCAGTCAAATTAAAAAAGCTAGCGATCAAAATTTTACCCCCGCTTCTAGATCGCTTCACTTTGGTAGGCGTTGGCTCATTTTGAAACACCCAAACAGTCGACTGGCGCTTGGTTTCTGCGTCGTATTGATAAATCCAGGACTCATCACCTGTAACGATGTCGTAAACACGCCGAGACGAGCCTGCTTCAAATTTGTTAAGCATATCACGGCACCATTCCACCCGGGCCTGCTTCTGAGCATCGGTGAGGTTGTGCGGCACCCAGCGTGATACTATCCTCCTCACGCGAAGATGGCTGTGTAGAATCTCGTGAACGCTTCCCGATCCAATCTTCAATATGTGTTGAATCTCCTGATATGTAATTCGCCTATTGTCTTGGATTAAATTTTTCACTGCTAGCACGTTTTCTTCGGTAACAGCCGTCAAAGGGCGACCGCTTCTTTCGTCATCCCCCAAAGTTGGTCGACCGCGCTTGAATTCGTTATACCAACGATACACGGTTGCCTTGGAAGGGCCTTCATCCATGAATGCCATTTGAAGTCTATCGTACGATTCATCCGGTTTCAGGCGACACTTGAAATCGTATAAAATCATAGCTCTAAAATGTTCCCGGCGCAGATCCATATTTCAGTGAGACACAATACTTTGAATTAACTCGCAAAAAATGTGGAGGGAAATTTTGAAATTGGAACTTACTTATTTTTACTTATAAATAATCATATTTTCGAAAAACATTATAACTGGCCAGTCTCCCATATATAAAAACTTTTTTTCGCAATACTTTCTGAGGGGTCTGGTATAATGAAGTTTATTCTCGTTACGCTAGAGATCTGGAAACGGTGGGAGTTTAAATTACATTACCTATCGTCGCGTGGGGGTCGTACAATGCTACCAAGACCCACTGCAGACTTTTGATCAGCCGATAGGTTGGTCGGGCTCTTATTTAGTACCACGACATACGGGTCTGCGCACACCGGCAAACCCATTTCCCATAAAAATAGAGAATATAATAGAATAGAGATTGCCTTGTGTGATAAGACCGCCCATTGTACTTACTTAAGTAAGCTAAGTAAACTACGTAAACCATTGTCTTTGTTTTTGTTTGGTGTAATGTACAATAAAGAATATAATAAATAAATTTAAATATCTCTTAACTATCGTCCGACAGCTTAGTCTGTAGTCTGTGGGGGCTCTGAACCGCCCCACAGGCTGCAGACTTTTGATTGGCAGATAGTTTAGTTACATTTCTAATCAATACAGGATTGCGCAGACCGGCAGACCCAATTTTCCTTAAAAAAATATATCACCCAATTACCGACTGACTATTTAGTCTGTACTTTGCGGGGCTCTAATTCTTTGGTAAAATGCTAAAAGCTCAAATTGGCGTTGCGTTTGAAGAGAAGTTGGCTGTTGCACTACTTTTATGTGTGTTGGCTCTAAGGTGGATACAACATGTGTAATGTAAGGGTGTGTACAGATCTGGCAAATGCGCTGCACGCGTGCTGCGCAGTGGATTCACCAGCCGCCTTATTAAAGATGCACCAAACAGTTGCAGTAATTGCGTGCGTGCATCTCGCATGCTGCATTCACGACGCATTGGCCAGAACTGTACACACCCTAATGTGTAATAAAAGTGAATATGACAGATGTCAGTTCAGTGAGTGAGAGCTCTTGCTACGCATGATATATTACGTGTGAATGGATCAAGCGCAAATCACACACCAGGCGGATGCGGGTCGGGCGCAGGTCGGGTCGGGTCCGCGGCGGGTATATTAACCTGTTTCTATATGGAGAACAACACACGAAATGCGGGCGCGGGTCGGGCGTGGGTCGGACCCGCGTCTGGTGGAGCGCAGGAGCCGCGCGTGTCCGTCACTACAGACAGAGCGCGGTCCGCGCGGGTCGAGAGCCGCGCGCGACTCCCGCGCTCCACCAGACGCGGGCCTGTCCCATGCCCGACCCGCGCCCAAGTTCATATTCTATCTCAGATGATTCACAATACGATGAATTTATTTAGTAGTTAGTAATATCTGGATCACGCAAATAGTTATTCCTAAAATAGAGTCCGAATGTACAGTGCCAAACGTACTTTATCAGGTCATATCTTATAAAATAGGTGTACCAGTTTAGAAGCCAAGTAAGCCTGCGATTTGCTTTACCTAATGCGAGCCAGACAATACCTCAGCATTATCAGTTAGTTGGAGAAATTGCCAGCGCTTGGAACTCATCCAGATTCCCCTATTAGTTGTAGTTAGGTAGGTAGTTATGTTGCTGTGTGTGCACAACTTGAATGTGAAAGCTAAAATAGAACGAGGATGTAAAGTGAAAGGGAAAATGTCGATGGCTTGGTTAACAGACTTCGTAACTCCGTTTTGGCCAATTTTACAGGAGGAAGAGAAAATTGACGAAAATTCAGAATTAATTTGTTATTAGCGGACAAAATATTGCCTCACTCTTCACACAATATTGTATTACTAGCCATCACAGGTTTGACACTTGAAATTTACTGATCTACGGCAGTAAATGTCAAATCTGATTACCGACACGCGATCTCATATAAACAGCATGTTCCAAATTCATTTGACGCAACCGTTGATAAAATTTACGTGTGTTCGCGAGACAGCTGTCAAATGACAGATGACAGTGTGGTTCCGGAACCATAACTCGTGTAACCATGTTGTTCTACTAAACAGCGCATCTAGTACGTAGTACATAATCGATGGCCATTAATGAATAATTTGATGATATTATAGAAACATCTATCGCGCTAAATGTTAACTGCCACCGACGTACAACATGACGTTACAAATCCTAAATCGCGCTATCAAGGTTTGTCGCTAAATCAACCCAGCCTATCGCAGTCCACTGCTGGACATAGGCCTCTCCCAAGTTGCGCCACAACGCTCGGTCCTCTGCCTTCCGCATCCAGTCCCCCCCAGCCACGTTCTTTAGGTCGTCGGTCCACCTGGCAGGGGGGCGCCCTACGCTGCGTTTGCCGATTCGCGGTCTCCACTCAAGGACTCGTCTGCTCCAACGGCCATCGATCCTTCGACAGACATGGCCAGCCCACTGCCACTTCAGCTTACTAATCCTACAAGCTATGTCGGTCACTCCGGTTCTTCTCCGGATAATCTCGTTACGGATTTTATCCTTCAAAGAAACTCCAAGCATAGCTCGCTCCATAGCTCGCTGAGCGACTTTGAATTTGTGGACTAGCCCAACTGTCAGGGTCCACGTCTCGGCACCGTAAGTCATGACTGGCAGGACGCACTGGTTGAAGACCTTTGTCTTCAAACTTCTTCAACTTGTCGCTAAATACGAATGTAATAATAACATTAACCGTAAGCCCGCGGCCCCCCGCAAGAAGGCCCCGCCACGTTGATGGATCCTCCCTCAAAAGTTGGGAAGACATAACACCTCCTTTCTCCACAATACAAAATATAAATACAACTTTTCTGAACAATTTTCATTACGATCTTACACAAAACGTTAACAAGATCAAAGTGTCTAACTCGGCTGCCTTACCGCGAGACACGGAGTTGTAAACTCGCTCACAAGTGTATAGAATTACGAATCGTTTCAGGTTGCACGGTGTGTAATCCGGTTTTGGGCAAACGTTTTTGATAATCGAATCAAGGGGATTTGTGAACGCGTCTTTATAAATGAAAGCTATAAATAATCCTTCTGACATGAAATTATTACGAAGCGATAAACATTTGACTGAAAATCGTGCGTGCCAAGGCTGATGAAATGGGAAGTCGACGAAATGGGTTGTAGCCGATAATGGCCACATCTCATTTGGTCAATATCCATTTCGTCAACTTTTTTATTCCATACATGCAATTCCATATACTTCAAGTTCCTTTTAGTAGGCAAAAATGAAGTTGATAAAATGGCAAGTTGACGAAATGCTTTGAAGCCATGATAGGCTACATCCCATTTCATCAACTTTCATCATGATGACACATTCGGTTAAGGAATATAAGTTGCTCAAATAAAGTAAATATTATTATTATTTTCTTTCTGTTTTTTAAATATTAATTGTAATTATATGGATAGATATCTGAAATAACATAACATAACATCACGCCTGTATTTCCCCGAAGGGGAAGGCAGAGATGTATAGTACACCCACATTTCGCCAGTTATGTTATAGTCCCATGTAATAGGGGGCGAGCCTATTGCCATTTACCGGGCACAAATCCATACTCCGGGCTGCTACTGAGAATTTCCTAATGAAAAAACCGAATGCCACTTTGCCTGACCTGGGAATCGAACCCAGGACCCCACGCTCAGCAGTCACGCTTGCGACCACTAGACCAACGAGGCAGTCAAATAAATATTCTGATTTCTGAAATAAACATTATTAACTCCTGTATTTATCTTTTGCCTAAAACTTTCCTACTCAACAAAGAGCAAACCAAGAATATAATTAAACCGGCAAACTCTGAGACAAGTCACAACAAGCCTGGAAGCTGAAATAAAAAGAGATTCCGTAGTAAAGCATTTAAATGAAGGCCCAAGCCACAAAGGGCTTATCTTACGCGGAACTGGGACAAAGCACCGGAATACGGCCTTTTGTGGACACGAATACAAAAAAAATACTTTCGACAAAAGCCTAGTATGGCTATGCAAAGTCAAAGTCAGAAGTATTTGAGATTTGTACTCACTAAAACCCCCCCGGTATCCATCTTCAGCACAAGAAGGGGGACTCCGGGAATGTATTATCAGAATGAATCAGAATCAGAAGAATCAGAGTTTTTTATTAGGATAATTTCATAATCTTATCATATCTATACTCGCTTAACAAGCTCTAATTCAACACTTTCACACACACCCCTAACACTTTCACACTCTCACTAAACACTTTCACACTCTCACTAAACACTTTCACACTCTCACTAAACACTTTCACACTCTCACTAAACACTTTCACACTCTCACTAAACACTTTCACACTCACACTCTCAGCACTTTCACGCACTCCCAGTACACTCTTTCATACGCACCCAAACATTCAAATTCGACACATTCGCACAACTTCAGCATTTTTATTTATTATCCTTTTTTTATTATTACGTTTTGCTATTTGGTCAGTTCATAATGGTATAATAAAATACAGTACCGACCCCGGGAATGCACTTTGTTAAACTGTGAATAGTATCGTAGGATTCCACGAGACAGGCTTGTCCTAGTGTGGAATCCACAAGTTAATTGTTTCCTTATGTAATACCTACTACTTATACCTGTAATCTACCTCTTAAGGAAATGTAAAAATACAGTTATTTTTTGGCAAATAAATGATTATCTTATCTTATCTTATCTTATCTTATTATGCCTCCGAAACCCTTCCTGCGCTACGCCTGTAAGGTATGTCTCAGGGAAGACTATAATCTCCCCTTGCACATTCCCGATTGGTGCACACGGCGGCACGTGACCACTTCGTGCCACTGGCGTCCCTGAGGTCATTTCACTGGATACACGCTATACCGTACCTACTACACTATCAACTCAGCCTATCGCAGTCCACTGCTGGACATAGGCCTCTCCTAAGTTGCGCCACAACACTCGGTCCTCTGCCTTCCGCATCCAGTCCCCCCCAGCCACGTTTTCCAGGTCGTCGGTCCACCTGGCGGGGGGGCGCCCTACGCTGCGTTTGCCGATTCGCGGTCTCCACTCAAGGACTCGTCTGCTCCAGCGGCCATCGGTCCTTCGACAGACATGGCCAGCCCACTGCCACTTCAGCTTACTGATCCTACAAGCTATGTCGGTCACTCCGGTTCTTCTCCGAATAATCTCGTTTCGGATTTTAACCTTCAAAGAAACTCCAAGCATAGCTCGCTCCATAGCTCGCTGAGCGACTTTATATTTGTGGACTAGCCCAACTGTCAGTGTACACGTCTCGGTGCCGTAAGTCATGACAGGCAGGACGCACTGGTACTACACTATGCTACACACTATGCTATACTTATATTAGTTTATATTGTAGCTAAATGTGGTTGGCTTTCTATCTATAGCAGAGCAATCATACGGGGCTTATCTCCCAAGCTTACAAGGTAATATTGCTTCAGTGAAAATTCGTTCCCGGAAGGCGAAAATTCGTTCCCGGAAGGCGAAAACCCCAAAAGTCTTTTATTTTTGTAGAATGCACAATTCGTTACAAAATACTCAGTGTCGTGAAGTTTTTGAAGCTGACCCAAAAATATTAAAGAAAGGAGAAAGAAAAGAAAAGGCGACTGACGCGGAAAGTTGTCTTTTTCAGTATGACTATGGCCCAAACTATTTTTGCAATTACCCCCTAAGAGGAAATACGAGTGGTCTTTTCTCCATACAAACGCTCTCGACCGTTTTCTTTCTGAGCCCTAGAGCAGTGATTTTTTTACAGTAAAATAAATATCAAAATTTTATGTCCATTTTAGTTTTTGTTCATAAATTATTTCTAGAAGCCCTAAAAAATTCTCAAATTTGCCTATTTAGACCGCTGTCTACAGAGGTCTAGTACAAAGACATTTCCATACTGACGCAGTACCAGGCCCCTCAGAAAGTATTGCGAAAAAAAGTTTTTATATATGGGAGACTGGCCAGTTATAATGTTTTTCGAAAATATGATTATTTATAAGTAAAAATAAGTAAGTTCCAATTTCAAAATTTCCCTCCACATTTTTTGCGAGTTAATTCAAAGTATTGTGTCTCACTGAAATATGGATCTGCGCCGGGAACATTTTAGAGCTATGATTTTATACGATTTCAAGTGTCGCCTGAAACCGGATGAATCGTACGATAGACTTCAAATGGCATTCATGGATGAAGGCCCTTCCAAGGCAACCGTGTATCGTTGGTATAACGAATTCAAGCGCGGTCGACCAACTTTGGGGGATGACGAAAGAAGCGGTCGCCCTTTGACGGCTGTTACCGAAGAAAACGTACTAGCAGTGAAAAATTTTATCCAAGACAATAGGCGAATTACATATCAGGAGATTCAACACATATTGAAGATTGGATCGGGAAGCGTTCACGAGATTCTACACAGCCATCTTCGCGTGAGGAGGATAGTATCACGCTGGGTGCCGCACAACCTCACCGATGCTCAGAAGCAGGCCCGGGTGGAATGGTGCCGTGATATGCTTAACAAATTTGAAGCAGGCTCGTCTCGGCGTGTTTACGACATCGTTACAGGTGATGAGTCCTGGATTTATCAATACGACCCAGAAACCAAGCGCCAGACGACTGTTTGGGTGTTTCAAAATGAGCCAACGCCTACCAAAGTGAAGCGATCTAGAAGCGGGGGTAAGATTTTGATCGCTAGCTTTTTTAATTTGACTGGCCACTTGGTATCAATTCCCTTACGGGATCAAAGAAGCATTAATGCCGAATGGTATACTACCAAATGTTTGCCAGAAGTTTTCTCTGTTATAAGCAACAAGCGACCAAACACAGGGCTCCGCGGGCTACTGCTCCACCACGACAATGCACCTGCGCACACCGCACTCAAAACGAGGGACTTCCTGGACAGCACGCCAGTCAAACTCCTGGGTCACCCTCCTTACAGCCCGGATCTAGCACCGTGTGACTTCTTTTTATTCCCAAAAATAAAAAATCAGCTCAAAGGGATACAATTTTCGTCGCCGGAAGATGCGCTGGCTGCGTTCGAGCAGGCTGTAAACGAGGTGTCTGCGGCGGACTGGAAAAAGTGTTTTGAAAACTGGTTTAGGCGCATGAATCTTTGTATAGAGGCTGGTGGAAAGTACTTTGAAAAGATTTGATAAAAATATATGTACGTATAGAACAATTTTTTTTAGTTTCGCAAAACTTTCTGAGTGTCCCACGTATAATACCTTTATGGTCTAGTACATAAATTTGACAACTATTAATTCAAAAGAAAAAACAGCGGCACACTACATATCATAAAGGTATTATACTGACGTAAGTACATATTCTTCTTATTCCGTTAATGAAATATCTTTTAAATTGATCCTGTTTCGGAGGATAAAATAGTCGAGAGACAAACCTCGAATTACGACTTTTTTGCTAAGGCTATTCATTTGGAGCTCGTAGCGATGCAACTACTGCGCGGATTGTACGATCTGCAAGGTTAAGCTGCACTTGCCGCGGTCAGTCTGTGGATGGGTGACCATTTCGTTACACATCGAGACCCCTCCGTGCCTCGGAGAGCACGTTAAGCTGTCGGTCCCGGTTGTCATACGAATATTTATGGCAGTCGTTACGGGTAGTCAGAAGCCTGAAAGTCTGACAACTGGTCTAACCTCCGAATGTCAGTATTACCCAGTAACTGGGTTGCGGGGTTCTGATGGCAGTCGCTCCGTGTAAAATGCTGATGTTCAGCCGCATCTGGCTAGACTGGAAGCCGACCCCAATATAATTGGGAAAAGGCTCGGAGGATGATATTCATTTGGAGCTGCAGTTGTCCTTATCGCGCTTATTTGAGGCCGAGCGCTCGCAAAGCGACAACAGTAGTTTCATCAAATACTTAATTTTCAAAAGTCTCTCTACTTGCATTTCCTCTATATTTTTCATTTTCTTCAAAAAATATTAAATATAGCTTCATAATTACTTTTAACGCGCGTGGAACAAGTAAAAGATGGGGTAGCATTCCATAAAAGATAATTATCATCACCTGGTACATAGGCCTGCCTGCCAGTGCTAGAGAAAAGCGAATGCGAAATGCTAGTCCACACACACACACACACACATAATTTCACGCCTGTATTTCCCCGAAGGGGTAGGCAGAGCTGTAATGGTACCCACATTTCGCCAGTTATGTTATAGTCCCATGTAATAGGGGGCGAGCCTATTGCCATTGACCGGGCACAAATCCAGACTCCGGGCTGCTACTGAGAATTTCCTAATGAAAAAACCCAATAACACTTTGCCCGACCCGGGAATCGAACCCAGGACCCCACGCTCAGCAGTCGCGCTTGCAACCACTAGACCAACGAGGCAGTCTGAACAGAGGAAAATAGCTTTCATCAAAGGTTTTTTTTTCTATTTGTGCGACGGGTCTTAAAGATCCTAGACCCCCCCGTATGGACAGTTTCCACAAACCCGTCGTTATAATCGTCCACTGAGCTCATTCGCATAAGCATTTGAAGCGATTCTGAAGTTCGAGCTGAAAGCTCTCGGGGTTTTGAATATGGATCGGTGCTGGACGGATCGTAGACTTCATCAGTCGAGATCTTTCCAGCTTGATATTCAGATTCAATGTGTCTCTTAACGGTGTCATGTATATTATTGTGACCACGGACGCGAAAAAAAGGAGGACTCCGCGCCACATACAATAAAAGTGAAGCACCCACCGAACTATTTGTGCGTAATTTGAGAAACGAAACGCCGCATAATGGTGGTCGATTGGCGTACTACGACGTAAGTGTGTGCGTGAGGCTTGTATATGAATGAGCCAGATCGGCTTTCTTAGGGTGCTTCACTTTCGTTGAATGTGGCGCGGAATCCTTCTTTTTTTTCTTGTCCATCATTGTGACATAAGTATCACCCACTGCTGGGTAAAGGCATCCTTTTTTTTTGCCAGCCTCTTCGATCTTGTGCGTCCCTCATCCAGCAGGCGTAGCATGACCGCTGTAGACAAAGCTTATGTCGACGGAAGAATAGACAAAATGACGTATTGTAGAAAGATTTCTTCCGTCCGTAGCATGCCGATGTCAATAATGAAGAAAAGAAATGTTTCTATACTTCTATCGACACATGTCTACAACGTCGAGCATGACGAACATATTTTCTCTACTTTTGACAGTTAGGGGTAGACATGTTTCTCTTCAAATAGAAGAAATTAGTCTACATCTCATGAGACCTAGACAAAATTATTCTTTAGTTTTATTAGGACTAGATTCTTGTTAAATTGGTTTCATTGGAGTTTTTGAACAACAATAATAACATGTCGGGTTCCTATCGTCGCTATCTCCTTAGTTATTATCAAAAACTAGCCTTTGCCCGCGTGTAATTCGTAATAAGTAGGTATATCGAATGAGTATCGTGCATCCCCCGGGAATTGTGTCTTCCCGGGATAAAAAGGTTTCCTTTATGTTAATGCACACCCTATGGTCTACGTGCTAATCTTCAGTCAAATCCGTTTGAACATGATTGAAGGACAAACAAACAAACATCCATAATTTCGCATTTATAATATTAGTAGGATTACATATAAGACAATTAGCTGAATGCCCGCGGCTTCTTCAGCTTATCACAGAAAGCCTTATCGCGCATCCCTCGGGAACTGTTTATTTTCTTGGTACAAAAAGTAAATAGAGTATGGCAATAGGCTCGCCCCCTATTACATGCGACTATAACATAACTGGCGAAATGTGGGTGTACTATTATTACACCTCTGCCTAGCCCTTCGGGGAAATACAGGCGTGATGTTATGTTATGTTAGTATACTTTATTGTTTGCACACCATAAAATTAAAAATAAAGTTGTAACAAACATGAGCACAATACTAACAATTGGCGGTCTTATCACTAAAAGCAATATGTTATGTTGTAGCCTATATATTAATCCGGACACAAAATATAATTCTATAATCCGGGTAATGGTCTATGTGCTAAATTTCATCCAAATCCGTTTAGCCGTTTCAGCGTGGTTGAGTAATAAATTTATAAATTGATATCCAAATATCTTCACAAACTTTTACATTTATAATATTAGTGAGATAGTTTTTAATACGGACAAGAACACATTTTATGTGATATAATTGCAGCCCTCTATCTCCGAGCTAGTTTTCAAGAACTACAAATTGGCAACGAGATGGTGCAGTATTTGTGGCAGTCAGCCTGACTCAGTCTTTCTTCTTCTTCTATCGTGTCGACATGAGCTACATAATGATAATAGCTCATGCCGTGGGCAAAAGATTAGCCAGTCAGCAGGTTGGTAGCGGGGCTGACTGCCCAGGGTACGCAGGCGACTCAGTCCTAATCATGGGTCTTTGAACGGGTGGACATAAAATGGTCTAGTCCAATAATACCTCTATACATTTTGCTGTACTTCACAAGCTGTAAATGAATCCAATGTTCACAATGGAACAAATAAAATAATAATTTACCAAAACTAACAAAGTTTATTATTGCAAATCATAGAAAACTATTAGTGACGGTAACTCTCCGGTGAAGATGAATAAGTATGTTCAGTATCAGTGTTTCTCGGCTAAAGCATTTGTTGGTGTAAATTTTCTTCCTATATTTTAATAATATTCCAATCATATTGTCATGTAGTTCTTGAGTTTTACCAACTTTTTATTGATTTAGTTTTCAAGTGTTTATACATGAAAATTAGTAAATAGCCTCCAGTCTTGTATTGTTAACGAATATTGCATTGTATTCTATCTGTAATTTTTCTGAAAACAGTAAAAAAACAACAAATTAGTTTTGTTTACACGGTGAGCAGTGAGACGCTGTTTCAACAGTAAAAACAAAGTATAAAAAATTACTAAGGTATCAAAGCAAGGAGGTACCGGTGAAGGTAGGTAGGTGTTAACTCTACTCTGTACATCCCAAAATCTTCTAATAGTTAATATTGGCCTCAAATATGGTTTGGGACTGTATGAAGAACACTCAATCACAATACTTAATCACAATGCTAATAATCGGTACATAGGAATATGACTTACTTCTTTTTTGACATCAATAACATGCTTTTCCACAAAACCAATAACATTATAGTGAAATGATTTACAACAAAGCGAACTAGGTACTTAATTACATTGTTTTAATAAAAATAAACATTAATTTACTTTGTAAAACGAATCCTTCGACCTTGACATTCATGACTACAAAATGCGTATTGTTGTTGCCTTGAATTACGTACAAAATGTTTCAAAACTTATTCGATTCACCTTTTTTATAGATAACGAAACGTAATAATATGGTAGGATTTGGTAGAATTTGTACGGCACTAGCTACGTTCTCGTTGCTATGGAAAAAGATCTGTCACGTTGTCTACGTAGAAACTCGAGTCGACGGGTCGCCTCATGCTCGAGAAGAAGAGATATCTTGACGTATAGAAAGAGCTTTGTCTACTCTTGGAAGAATAGACATAGAATTGGTCATGCTACGCCTACTGGTGTTTCCTGCGGCTTTGGTGATATCATCAACCCAGCGCGCTTTCGGACGGCCCGGGTATCTCCGACCTGACCTTGGCCACCACTCGGTCAAAGCTTTACTTATATTATAATAATTGTTATGAATAATTTTGAAACTATAATAAATTTTGAATCAGTAGTGCATTATAAAGGAAAATATTACTTTATCATAAATTGGTGTCGATTCTCTTGTCGAAGTAAACTAATTTTAAACTATCGCTCTCTTTTACGAATAGTAGATACAAGAAAAGGATGGCAACAATTTTAGAACTGTCAAATTAGTCGGAATTTAGATTTCCATACAAGTTTAGTCGTGATCTCGGAACGTGCCCACTAAAATACAAAGAAATTTAACACGTAAACTGATTTGACAGTTCTAAAATAGTTGCCATCCCTTTCTTATATCTACTGTTAGTAAGAGAAAGCTATAGTTTAAAATATGTTTAGTTCGTGAACAAGAGAATGGACACCATTGCTTGCCACCTAAAAGTGAAAACAGGAACTGTCAAGAACGCATTTTATCAGTGCACTATAGTTTAGCACGTAGCTCGCATCGCTTGCACTGGAAGTCGGGCTTTAAAATCCACAATAGACTGGTGACGGGCGAGCATACCGCCTCAAATTGCTACGAAATTGTTCAGAAGCCTGAAATAATGGCTTCCTACGATTAACTTGAAGACAGGCCGGTGACACGGAAAGTATTCTGTTTATTTATATTTTGACGCAAAGAGAATTTATTGAGAAGGAAAATGGAGTTTTGGTTTAGTGGTTTGAAGCCTGATTGTTGACTTGACGAGGGCTCAATTTCCAGGTTAGGTTTTTTTATTCTTAACGGGCTTGCGTTTGACCTGAACCTCACCTGATGTTAAACGATGGTGCGGTAGACGATGCACTTGACTCGAGCCTTGAAGACCACCAGATTATACTTATCGGAAAACACAGACATCGGCATGGAATCCACTTCATAGCGGTACGCATGATAAAACTATTAGCAAATCGCTTCGTGGATGGAATTTATTTATGGGTGGAATTTCTCCCATATAAAAACCAAATACAAATACAAGTATTCATCATCATCATCATGGTCATAATTTCAGCCGCAAGACGTCCAATGCTGGACATAAGCCTCCCCCAAGCATCACCACAACGACCAGTCCTGCTCTTTCCACATTCAGTGAATTCCCGCGACCTTCACCAGGTCGCCACTCCAGAACTTTACTACTCCATCGGCCATCCGTTCTGCGAGCAATGTGCCCCGCCCACTGCCGAATACAATACAAGTACAGTACAAGTATTATAAGTCACCACTGTACGTACTTATAAATATCTGTACCTACAAAAATAAAGTAAGTGTGTCTTATCCAACGAAAGGAAAACAAAATTCGTAGAAGGAAAAATACAAACATAATTAAAAACTCGAAACGCATGACCTAAAAACCCATCTACTGCTGAAAACCCAAGAGAAAAACACCAGTGACAAGGAAAAAATCTTTGTTCCCCCGTTTTTCGATTTACAATCCTCCGTAGGGGGTTGTGAAGCGAATTTATGTGCCAGCGATTAGTTGAATGCTTTTTAAATCAACGTTGTCGTGTAAGTAATGGTCTCAGACGGTATCTGTTCCCTGCGATGTGTTGTCACTGTAATAATGCACATTGGAAATCATGTGGATTTTTTTATCAAGAATGGGCTACGTTTTGGGAATTTTTGCGGGAGATTTTTTTTGATGTATGACTCGTGGACCCACTGGCTTTGTACCACCAGTGCTCGTGGTCCCACCGGCTCGAAAACTTATGACTCGTGGACCCACTGGCCGTTGGGTCCACGAGTAATAGTGAATATCGTATGACTCGTGGACCCACTGGTGAGTCCACGAGTCATAGTTATATCGTATGACGATGAATGACTCGTGGTCCCACTGGTGGGTCCACGAGTCATGGTTATTTCATATTATGATGAATGACTCGTGGACCCACCAGCTCTAATTCTCTAGTCTTGTGAGTCGTGGTGTTAAGTCCGGTTGACCGAAATAGTGTAACGCGCGTGTAAAGAAATATAAAACACAAAAAAGCCTTTAGTAGGAATGTAAGTTGTAACAGACGTACTCCATTTATTTCAACTATAAGTTCAATCAGTTCAACTAATAGGATGTTATTTCGGCCGTATCTTTTTTTGTGGGAGAAAATAAACGGTGGGTGTTTTTTTTTCTACGCATGGCGCTCATTGTTCTGTCTTTTGAGAAAATAATTTATTTTAATTTTATTTATTCTATATGTATGATCAACCAGATATCAATAGTAAAAAAAAAAACATTTTAGAAGTGCCTAGCTTAATAATAGCTTTGCTTATACTGGTTTTTTTACCATCGATGTGGGCTTCACCATACATAAATAAATTATATTATAAGAATAAAATGAAAATGGTACTGTCACCAAAAGTGCACTGCATTCTCGATACCATCATAAAACCTATCAGGTAACTATGACTTTGTGCCGTTTGGGGTCGAAACGCTCGGGTTATGGGGTCCGAGTGCGCGCTCCCTTTTTAAGGAAATCTCCAAGAGGCTGGTCGACACTTCGCGTGACCAGAGGGCTGGCTTGCTCTTTGGTCAAATAATAAGCGTTGCCATTCAACGTGGCAACGCTGCCAGTCTTCTGGGCACTATGCCAGATGACAGCGTTGTGGAGGAATATTTTGACACCTAGGCGCGCCTTTTTGTATCATTTTATTTTGTACTTTGTAAATATTATATCATTTTATTTTGTACAAAAAAAATATATATATATATAACATCACGCCTGTATTTCCCCGAAGGGGTAGGCAGAGGTGTAACAGTACACCCACATTACGCCGCCGGTTATGTTGTAAGTCCCATGTAATAGGGGGCGAGCCTATTGCCATTAACCGGGCACATATCCAGACTCCGGGCTGCTACTGAGAATTTCCTACTGAAAAAACCCAATAACACTTTGCCTGACCCGGGAATCGAACCCAGGACCCCACGCTCAGCAGTCGCGCTTGCGACCACTAGACCAACGAGGCAGTTTTATTTTGTACATACATACATACATATTATCACGCCTGTTTCCCATTGGGGTAGGCAGAGACTATGGATTTCCACCTGCTACGATCCTGACACACCTCTTTCGCTTCATCTACGTCCATTAACCTCGTCATGCATGCTCGTCGGTTTAGAGAACTCTTAACCTGGCATTTTTTGAGAACATCCGCGATTTGATCGCGATACGTTCGCCGAGGTCGTCCCCTTCCAACTCTTCCATCCACACTCGCTTCATATACTTGTTTCGTCAATCTCCTCTCGTCCATCCTCTCTATATGTCCAAACCATCTTAACATACCTTTCTCAATCTTTGTCACTACATCTTCTTTCACTCCACAACGCTCCCTTATCATGTTATTCCTTACTTTATCTCTCAAAGTTACACCACACATACTTCTCAAAGCTCTCATTTCTACTGCATTTATTCTGCTTTCATGTTTCGTCTGCCATACCCAACTTTCACTACCATACATAAGTGTAGGCACTAACACTCCCCCATGAACAGCCAGCCGTGCCTTTTCCGACACTTTGCGGCTTTTCATGAAGGTGTGTAGTGCCCCATTCACCTGATTACCAGCACTCACTCTCCTTTCAATATCCTTCACATGCTTGCCATCTCTCGTAAACATGGAACCCAGGTATACAAAATCTTTCACTTGTTCCACCTTTTCGTCACCTATCAAAATATTGCACTCTGTCATAACTTCTTCCTTTTCAAAAACCAAAACTTTTGTCTTACTAACATTAACTTTCATTCCTTTACTCTTCAAAGCACCATCCATAATTGTTACCATCTTCTGTAACTCCCCCTCCGACGATGCAAGGATAACTTGATCATCGGCATAGAGGAGACATTTGACAAGTAACCCATTCATTTCTAAACCATTTTCACTCTCTTTCAAATCTTTCAAACAACTGTCCATGAATAGATTATTATTATTTATTATTTTTTTATTATTTTATTATTATTTTGTAGTTTGTAAATATTTTTTATTTCTTAACTAAACATAAATAATAAAAGTTCCCGTACTCCAATTTCTTAACATTGATTCTACCTTCTTACATAAGATTAGGTTAGGGGTAGTGGACGATAGACTGGAGTTCTATCTAGTAATCAGTCGGGAGTAAGGCCCCTGGTTTGTACACCGAGGAGCATGGTTTTGTTGTCTTCACTATGATTGTTCGCAGCACTTCGTCTTTATTTTTTACTGTGTCTGTGATCAAAAGATACAGTCGACCATCTATCGAATGTATCTACTATGTTTACAAATTACCATTTGATTAAACGAAAAATTTCGTACAGTAAGTTTTCTCCAAAATGGGGTCAAATTAAGGCCGCCTTAATCTTGGCGGGGTAAAAAATTACTGCGGAGCGGCCGTCACTGGGACAGCGACGTGGACCGAATTGGCTGTGACACTTTAATGAAAACCACTTACAAAATACTGCCGCAAAATAAATAGTTACAGAAGTCTTACTACGTTATCTACCTGGCTTATCGCAGTGCGTTATCGGACAGTAGAATTTTCTCGTACAATATTACATAACCACAGCCCCTTACTACTCCACTATTGGGCACGGACCTCTTCTTAGCATGAATAGGATTCCGACTTTAGTCCATCACGGCTTGGTCCACTACTGCGGGTTGGCGGACTCACACCATCAAGTTTTTTTGCAGCCCTCTCAGCCGACGTATTCACTTTAAGTTAGGGTTGCCCAAACAACAGACCAAGAGGTCTCGAAGTTTACGTAAGAGCAATAAAAGACCGCAATACTGTAAGACCAAGACCATGGGCAACCTACCCGTAGTCATTACAGAAAAGTGGGTGACGAAAGCAAAGCATGTCTTATCGCCCCCTTGGCTCTTTTTCGATTCACAAATATTGATGGCTATTAGCCCATAGTCTTATATGCAAGCCTAATCTAGCGATTATCATGTTTGGGGTCATTATAATTTTCGTGCAGATTGAATTTTAATCACAGTATTTTGCTATTCGAGGACTGAAGGACAATTCTAGCCATCCTGTGAATAGCCCCTTGGTTATGAGACCCATGGCTGGAGTAGGAGTGGAAATATAATGCTTTAGGTATTCTTACGCTCACATTTACGTCACGTGGGAAAGAAGAACGAAAAACCAATTGTGTTTTAAAATTGAAAGTTGTTTCAACGTGAACCTTCTGCTTGGTTTTTGTCATTCTGCTTTGTAATTAAACTATTTTAATATTGTTTTGGTGGAATTTGGAAGTTTTAAAGGCGATTTAAATTGGGAATTACTTAATTAATAGGAACGGTTTTAAGTAGATTAAATATTTTTTGGGATATTATCATATCATAATAATATAATAATTATTTGCCAAAACTCTAACCACTACAATGAACGGTCGTAGGGAATATTTTCATATCCCCCAGATGGCTTACCTTAGTTACCTTTAACAACGTTACGGGAATTCAGAAGCCCGAAAGTCTGACAACTGGTCTTAAATTAAGATGTCGGTATAACCTAGTAACTGGGGTAACGTTGCGGGGGTCTGATGGCAGTCGCTCCGTGTAAAATACTGATGTGTAGCCGCATCTGGTTAGACTACAAGCCAACCCCAATAATTTAGAAAAGGCTCGGAAAAAGAATGAACCACAAAGGATAATAACCTCAGAGCAACAGAATACTAGAGAGAGGACAAGCCATCGCGTAAAGGCTGACCGTTGTATGCACAGCGGGCATACACCGCCGCTAGATCCCAGTCACTTGCACCCGCAGACCAATAAGCCTCAAGACGCAAAGTTTTGCATGAGAACACGGTCGTAAAATATTGGCGGGGACCGGGGGGCGGAAGGCGCGTTATGATTGGTTGGCTCAAAACTTCAGTGGTATGATTGGTGCCGCTTGCTGACGGAGTGACGTCCCGATTGGCGGCGGGGCGTATGATATGCAATAGTATTCCATATGCTTTGTGACCGGTCTGTGCTTGCACCTGAGTGAGTATGCGCACTAGTTTGAAAGAAAACTTTGTTTTATTTCCAAAATGCCGTAAGGATACAAGTGTGCGTGTTTTATACAAAGTGGATATGACAATACGACATTAAATAAAACCACGTACAGAGTATTACGTCCTCTGATCGTATATAAAAAATCTATTAAATCCTGTTAATAGCTTAGCTACAGAAAATTATTTTAATTTCATCATTTTTGAATGTAGGACCATTTTTCTAGGCAAAGATCGTTAGGTCAAAGACCTGTGCGAGTTCATGTGATTTTAAACTCTCTTTCTAAATGAGTACGATTACAAATGGTGTTACTTATTATTTAGATGTTTTAATAATTATTTTGTTCAAAAATTTCGTTTATTTTTATTTTCGAAATACAACTTATTCATGTGTTTAAATGCTTCTATAGACTAGTAATAACCGTGTTTTCATTTATTGTCGTATTGTCATATCCACTTTGTATGTGTGCGTGCTTTTTGTTGCATACCTATTGATGCGCTTCTTGCATTTTGTGCGTAAGTTGAGTTTGCGACACTCGGACTTCATACAAAATAGGTGGCTTGTCCGATCTCTATATATTCCGTTATCTGTGATAACAATATTAAAAAAAAAAAACAAAAAAAAAAAACAAAAAAAAAAAACGGAATCGGAAATTGGATGATTAAAAAATGGGGGACGGAATCTCGCTAAGAAAAGATTGAAGCACTTAGTTTTTTCCGAGGACCGAGTGTTGTGGCGCAACTTGGGAGAGGCCTATGTCCAGCAGTGGACTGCGATAGGGATTTGTCGACCTCTGTGGTCTAGTGGTTCGAGTGTCGGACTGCTGATAGCGAGGTTGTGGGTTCGATTCCCACAGGACACAAATATTTGTGTGATGAACAAAAGTGTTTGTGTTGGTCTGGGTGTGTTGCTTAGGTATTATAAGTATGTATTTACAACAAAAAAATATATATAAGTATTATATCCATTGTCTAGTACCCATACCACAAGCTCTGCTTAGTTTGGGACTAGATGGTGCTGTGTAAAAATGTCCCAAAGATATTTATTTATTATTTATTTATTTATAGGCTGAGTTGATGGATGTGAATGTGTGCGTTTCAGCCTGTACTTTTAAACGAGTCCTCTTACTAAGGGTGCCTCAATTTTTGTTTAGCGAGATTCCGTCCGTTTTTATTCGTCCAAGCTATAGCCCATCTCACTAATTATATCTATTAACCTATTTCCTATTTAATGCGTAGTGATTACCATAAAAACCATAATGTTTTGTCTCATTTGTAACAGGAATTAAAGCCAAAGTTAACGACCCGAATGTATCCTCGTTGGATTAAATCCAAATGGGACAATAACCTAAGAAAACTAAGACATTTGGGAAGATGGAGAATCCAAACGATCTTTAAAGAGGCAACTGTCTTACGAGAGAATCTGTTTTCAGTTAAAAAAAATATACAGTCAATTCTAATGTGTTGTAAATGTAAAAATTGTGTATTTAAATGTTTTTTTAACTGACTTTAATGTATGGATAGCTCAGGGTGGTCTTTGTATTTTCTACTAGTGAACATACACATAGGCCTCTAAATTACAGCACTGTTATATACATACAATACACACATACATACCTATACAATACAATACATAAAATGCACAATACATAGAGTATAAAATACATACTATTGCCATAATAATCACGCTTGGAAAAAGTATTATTTCCTATCACAGTTTTTGACGTTTGATGTTGTTCGACTGCCTCGTTGGTCTAGTGGTTGCAAGCGCGACTGCTGAGCGTGGGGTCCTGGGTTCGATTCCCGGGTCGAGGAAATTCTCAATAGCAGCCCGGAGTCTGGATTTGTGCCTGGTCAATGGCAATAGACTCGCCCCCTATTACATGGGACTATAACATAACTGGCGAAATGTGGGTGTACTATACACCTCTGCCTACCCCTTCGGGGAAATACAGGCGTGATGTTATGTTATGTTATGTTGTTATGATGTTGTTCGTCCATCCACCTACGGGTCGTCTTAGGGTGTGTAATTGTAGTGTGTACAGATCTGACGAATGCGCCGCGAATGCGCTGCATGCGCGCTATTTACACGTAGCACGCATGCGGCGCACTCGCCAGCCTTCTTAATAATGTGTTATTATTACAACCTTTTTTATTTTTATTTTATTTATTACAACCTTATTACTTATAGGCACACCAAACAGTTGCAGTAATTACACGCGAGCAGCGCGCGTGCTGTTCGCTTGCAGCGCATTCGCCAGATGATGTGTACACACCGTTACGTGAGCGAATTCTCGCGTACTCACGCGAACGCGGTTGCGGTGCGAAGCAATCCAACGCGAACTACGCTAGGTGGTATTCGTGTAGGATCGCGCGAATTCGACCACGTGGGATAGTTCAAGCGTCTACGACTGTTTGATATTTTTTCCGCCACTTCTTGCCGCAATCGCCGTCACATGAGTTCGCACAAATTAGCTTACGTAGGACGACCCGTTAATTGAATCTTTTATTCGCCCTCAAGAACACTCACTATCAGCTAAACATTAATTATGCACAGCACATATAACGTTCGCAGATCCCGAAAGATAACACGATGCGAAAAACTTATCCGAGTAACTTTTATACAAATACATTTCACACATGATTTTAGACTTTCCTACCATGAATATAAGAACTGTCTTTGAATGTATTTGTAAACGTATTCAACCACCATTACACAGGTCTGAAATACGTGTTTCAGGAAGTTTTTCAGGAAATGCACGCCAAGGGACATATTTTGAAACATACTGGATGTGGAATGAAAATTTTGTATGTAACTACTTCTTCATGGCGGTTTTGTGTACCTATATGTTACGGACAGAGTCAGAGGGTGCAGTGTCAGTACTGCCCGGACATTGTTGACATTGCACAAGCCCTCTGAGCAAAGTCCGAAAATATCAATTATTAGCGGGCTTTGCCCGGTTTATAATGGGTACTGTTAACACTACCCGAGTGGCGGTGAGCACTGTTGAATGATTTCATTAATTTGCTAACAAGCATTATTAACTTGAAATTTCTTGTACAACATTAGATCGACTATTTCCACACGTTGCACACATAGAATTAGAATTGTCAACAATGCCCAATCAATGTTGGGCAAAGAACGCAAATAAATGTAATCGTGCCCACCGTCACTCGGGCAGTGTTGACAATGCCCATTATAAAACGAGCAGAGCCCGCTAATAATTCATACTTCCTACAAATATTATAAATCCAAAAGTATGGATATTTGTTCGTATGTTTGTTGTTCAATCGCGTTGAAACGGCTCAACAGATTTGGATGAAGTTTGGCACACAGTAAAACCATGTTCTGGATTAACACATAAGATACACATTTTATCGACATATCATAGAAGCGAAGCCATGGACTCAGCAAGTTCAGTATATTCAACAACTATTGCACGCATCACTGTCGCATAAGCACAGACTAAGATTAAAAGGTCACAGAGTAACTAACCTCCGCAAGGCCTGCACTAATGCGCTACGAAACGCTCACATCGACTTACTGAACGAAGTTGAATATACTGTGATGCTCGCCTACAAGAGGCGAGCCGGGACCTCTCGGAGGTGGGTGGAATATGCAGAATATATCTCACACCCCCGGCCAAAGGTAGTTGAAGGAATACCGTGGTGGTTTTAAAAGTCCGACACTGGCTCTCTGTCTTCCCTAGGCGAAGTGTGTCCATGAGGATTCCCTCAAGCAAAAAAAGAGAAAAATATTAAGACTGTATCAAACTAAACCTACGTAACGTATCATACGTATCATCGTAGCATCGTAACATAGTGTCGTAACATACATATCACTGAACAGTGCATTTTGTTAACTAGTATTAACTAATGCCGTATAATTTGTTTACCTTTATACAAGTTGTAGATCTGTAACCGTGCCATATTTCTAGAGCAAATTGTAAACAATATGCTTAGTCATCTAAAAATACTTGAAAAAAAAAAAAAAAAAAAAAAAAAAAAAAATCTACGCTTATTTAATACCCAAATTTTCACATAGAAACATAGCGAGGGTTTGAGAATAAATCCCGAACGACTCTGAAAATAAGTCATCGGCGGCATTGTCAAAGATTATATTGGTGGTTTCCTACGCATAATTTTTGTGTCGTTTAATAAATGGTGTATTCAGCAAGTAATAATTTTATACTAATGGAGGCGCCACTTGGCTGCTACGTTCCCTGGTCTTTCCTCAGGATTTCGGTATTAGAATAGTAACTGGACTGCGGAGGTCTGATGGCAGTCACTGCGTGTAAAATACTAGTGTTCAGCCGAATCTGGTAAGCCTGGAAGCCGACCCCAACATAATTGACGACGTGGTCTAGTGGTTCGAGTGTCTGATTGCTGATCACGAGGTCGTGGGTTCGATTTCCACAGGACACAAATATTTATATAACGAACATAAATGTTTGTGTTGGTCTGAGTGATTCTTATGTATTATGAATATGTATTTACAAAAAAAAAGTATGTAAGTATTATATCCATTGTTTAGTACCCATACTACTATGGGTACTAGACAATGGATATAAAGCTCTGCTTAGTTTGGGACTAGATAGTGCTATGTAAAAGTGTCCCAAAAATATTTATTATATATTTCTTTTTAATTGGGAAAAGCCTCGGATCCACATTCGCAAAAGAAGTTTTTTAAGTTGCTATGACAATCAAATACCTCCTACCTTGGATCGCTATGACCAATACGCAAGGCAAAGTGTGATTGGACTCCGATACTGAATCAAGGCTTCAAATTGAAATGACACAAACCCACTAGTTCCTACTCAACAAAATTGACCCACAAAAGGGACAGGCAATGACACAAACGGCCAATATAAATGAATGACAGAGATAGCGATAGTAATAAGTAGCGGCAGTGATAAACAGTGCGTGTTAGCACCCATTAGACAGACAAGGATAGACAATCGAGACTAATTAAATTACTAGGAAACAAATAAAGGTGGTTATGTTGTTACCACTCTAGTAGGTAGTATTATAATACCAGCTGAGGTACCTACTAAGAAGTGAAGAATTTAACTACTTGTATTAAGAATCGGAAAACGCTAAAATCTGTGAGTTGGTTTTTAGGATTCCATGCCCAAAAAGTGCCAATGAGACATAATAACTACTCTTGCAAGGCAATCCTGACTAAGCGACAAACATCGTGTTATTAAATAACTGAAAACCTCTTAAGGGGTCATTGTACTCATCAGTATGAACAACTTTTACTATGAGACCTACCCTGTTATTGCGAAAGTTTAAGTATACAAACAATAAATTTTTATTTATATTGATAGTAGTTGCACAGGTATTTTAAGAAAAAAAAACTGGCCAAATGCGAGATGAACTCACGCAGTAAGGGATCCGTACCTCCCATCGACCTGATATCCCATAGAAACTGGTTTAATTTACGAGAGTTCATCAAAAAATATCAACATACCTTGCGCGAAATATGAATTTTTGCATCTCTTTCTTATGCAGGTACAACCACATATGTCTATGTTGGCCTTATTTTTAGTATTTGTTGCAAAATTAAATAGTATGATCTATAATGAAACTAAGTTTAACGCTGGTATGTATTACCGTTTTGAAGATAGAGCAGGAACAAAAACGTTGAATTATTTTTATTTTTAGTATTTGTCGTGATAGGGAAACAACACAATATTCTGAGAAAATTTCAACCAGCTACGGACGGACAGCGTAGCGAGAGTAATAGGGTCCCGTTTGGTACAGTTTGGGTGCGGAACCCTAAAAAAGAACTACGATAAAGACAAACCGACACCAATTACAAATTCTGTTTAAAAATGCAAATTATGGTTGATTTGGAAACCTAAAACTTGACTTCAGCTAGAACTATTATTTTTATGAATAATTAATTATTATGGCAATATGTAGAAAGGTAGTAGTTTGTCTGTCAATACCAGATAGTCAACCCAGAACTGTGACAACTGATTCAACTTTAGGCATTAAAACAAATAATAAATAAATAAATACATTTTTATTTCACATAAATGGTGTACTGTAAACACTTGAAATCGATTTGCAGAAGACAAGAAAATATTGATAGATATCAGAAAATCGATGATGATGGACGTCCAGTCCTGCTACCACCTACTAAAATCAGTGAACGAAATATGAGTAATGTCCTCTATAATTTGGACTTCAATAAAAAGTAGAATTTTTTCTTCCCGAATCTGAAGTTTCTTTTAACACTCGCGTCGTTTTCATAAATCTTCCGTTCGGGAGCAGTGCGGGGGCGCGGTTTGGAACCAACATGGCCGCAGGTGACGTCAGCACAATTTTTCATTCCCGCCGACGCCCAAGTCGCAATCTAAGTTTTGTTATTACTCCTCGATTCGAGAGATTTGCCCGATATTCCGGCGATTGGTACCCGAATGGGAAGCGATTTGTTAAAAAAATATTAAATGTAATCGGATTTCTCACGATGCTGAACAGATGTTATTTTTACCGTTTCCATGTGTTTGACAAAGTTCAGTGCTTTATTTTATAGAAGGGCCTATGTTCAATTTTGTATACCTTTAGCTTACTAAAATGTGGGAAGTTGTCAACAACATAATTTTCTCTATCGAATCTATTGAAATTATACATGCTGAAATTTTAATGGCTTCTTTTCCGGAAAGGGGTCATTGTACTCATCATTATGAACAACTTTTACTATGGGACCAACCCTGAAATAGCAAAAAAATCGGTTGGTCCCTACATTTGTGTTCACTTAAATCGATAAAATGTAGGGACCACCTGATTTTTTTTGGCGATTTCAGGGTTGATCCCATAGTAAAAGTTGTTCATTATGATGAGTACAATGACCCCTTATCGGGAAAGAAGCCATTATTAAAATTTTAGCAAGTATGAGTAGGTTGAAATTTTTCATCGCCAAGAAAGAAAAAAATGGGATGTAAAAAAAAATCGTCTGAGGACCTATGTTTCGTACGAAAAGTTTTTTCAGTTTCATTATTTCATTATTTATATGGTATCGTAAAAATGTATGGACTGTATTTGATTTCATCCTGTATCATGCTTTCAATTTTTTAAATCAAAATTCTATTCTAAACAAATACAATAAAGACTTCGTATATAGTAAGGATTTTAATTAAATAAATTAGTACCGCACCGTAAAAGCTGCATGCTAACGCTCCATAAATTAAACCAACAAGCAACGTTTCTTGGAATTATTAAATAACTTTGCATACCTCGATTTATTTACTGAAAGCGTTACTAAAAAATACTTACAACATAATTGCGTGTGAAACTAATATGAACTCGTGCACGCATTTTAACAGAATACGATAAAATAACATAAATTCGAACTAAATAAAATTGTAGGTAATACACTTTTTTAAACAATTAAAAATTCCGATGACCTAGTT
Organism: Asteroscopus sphinx; assembly: GCA_949699075.1. NCBI lineage: Eukaryota > Metazoa > Arthropoda > Insecta > Lepidoptera > Noctuidae > Asteroscopus > Asteroscopus sphinx. Next base: position 5,550,928 of record OX453014.1, read on the forward strand.
GGGTATGATGGTTGGTCTGATATGGTCAGGTCGGGTTAATACGAATAGTTTTTAATTATAATAATACACGCAAATGTAATAAAATGGTGTTATAACGCCTACCTTTTTAGCTTACTACGGTTACTTTAGGTAATTGTTTTGTGTAGAAGGTCGGAAAAAGCAATTAAAGCGAGGTCGTACTTCTGACAACTTGCAACCAGGGATTGAAAAGGTTCCTAAAATACCGGTAAAGAACCGATATTTAGCGGTTCCGTTACAAGAACTGAAACTGGAACTGGAATCGTACCGAAAAGAGGAACCCTAATGAAAACCTAAATGAAGAACCGGAACGAAAAATAGAACCGGTTATCAAGCCAAGCTTGCAACTTTTTCTTCATCATTGCAGCCGAAAGATGTCCACTGCTAGAGAAAAGCCTCCCCCAATATGCCATAATCGCCACGCTTGGCAGGCGGGTTGGCAATCGCAGTTGGTTGTTTAAATACTCAGAGAACGCTGCTGCCCATACTCTGGTAAATCCCTTAGTCGCCTTTTACGACACCCATTAGATTAGAGAGGGTGGTGCAACTCTTAACGTTCAGCACCACGCGAACTTTTTCTTGTGTGTGGTTAAATGCAAAAAAAACATACCAACTCATCACTCTGTCGAATAAAAATGTTAGAATGTACAGTCTAGGAATGAAAAGGTTCGTCACATTAAGGTCTATTTTTGCTTGTACTGGCAGATAACAAAAATAACAGTTGTACATACACCCGCCTAATTATCTCTCGTTCGGAGTTTGAAAAAGTAACATGTACTCGCGACACGTTTAAAGGAATCAATTTGAAAATTGACGAACCTTTTCTTTCCTCGACTGTACCTATGTAGTAAAACTGACGCGTAACTTAATAAATAAATTTAATTCAATTCAATTCAATAAATACGGGACGATGGGAGAGGCCCATTTTCAGCAGTGAATTAATAAAGGCTATATCGATCGACCAATGCTTCAAAATCAAACAAATCGATGTACACTAAAAGTGCCAAAAATGTTATCTAAAAGACTTTTTCAAACCTTCAAAATGCATAAAAACTTGAACTCTGTACAAAATAAATACATCCACTGACACAAAAATACCACCATGTGTGCTTTGTTCCCTTGCCAAGGGTTCCGCACACAGAATTCGACCTTTGGCACCACATGTGCGATAGTTTCCCCGTAAAATTACCATACGCGATACTTTTACAGGACTTTTTGTAAGATAAAGAATGCTGTGGGTCTTTTGTGTTTTAAGGTATTTTATTTTTTATTTGCGCTCAAAGGTGGGTGAAGGGTAGTTTGATAAGATTTATTCTCCTATAGTAAAAATAAAATATTGTTTACAGAAATGTTACACCAAACTATTGGCTAATCAAACTTTTTAACAAAATTGAACCGACGAAAACAGAAACTGAAAAGTGAAAAATAACTAATTATGAGTCGGCGCCAAACGAACTTTTAACAAGCAAAGTGCGTGCAAGTTGCAAGTGGCCGAGCGGAGAACGCATTTTTGGAAAGTTATTGTTTATCGTTGAAAATTTCACGTTGTATTTGATGTGACGTTGTTTTTATTATTTATTGAAAGTAATTTAATGATCTTCGTTGATTGGTTGTTTGGCGCCGACTCATAATTAGTTATTTTTCACTTTTCAGTTTCTGTTTTCGTCGGTTCAATTATTTGTTAAAAAGTTTTATTTGTCATTTTTTTGTGGTTAAAATCTAACTCGAGGTCTCCATTATGTCGTAGTGTCTAGAACTATATTTATGTGTGTCAAGTTTCAACAGAATCGGTTAACAGGTAATAATTCAGTGGGTGAACAAACACTCATCCCCTGTTTTACTACGCTTAGGGGTCGATTTTGATTTTGAAATTTAAATGGAACCAACTTCGAGATATACCCTATCTATATATATATATAAAAAAAGGATCATCAAAATCGGACTACTCTGTAAAATGTTATGCGTGGTCATACATAAAAAAATATATATATATATATATATACGCGTCGAATTGAGAACCTTCTCCTTTTTTCGTCGGTTAAAAATTAAAGTCGCGGTGGGTTTTTTACTTTTCATAAATATAAATATCTGTTAATGAATTTTTTAATCTTAAATTGTAATTAATATTTAGGCACTTTAAATAATATTTTGACATTGTAACTGATTATTTGACATTGTAATTGATATTTTGACATTGTAGGTTTAGATTTAAAGAAATTGTTATTAATGTAATTCCTAATATGAGTGTCAGTCTATTAATCTGTTAAAATTATTGTAATCCAAAATGCTAAATTTAATATTATAATAATGTTATTTATTCCTGTAATGAACCTACGTAATATTTCTACACCAGCAATGGTAGTATATGTGACACCATATATATCGTAAGACATCAATGTACCTACCATATACTGAGAAATAAAATTATTCTATTCTATTCTAAATGCAAAAACTATAAATAGGTAGTAGTATAATAAAATTTTAAATCTTTTGCAGCCAACTGTACAAGGAATTAAAGCAAAGTAAATATGTTTGTAGCTAATTTAAAACGATTTGCCATTATGTGAGTGATCCCAATGTAGAGAAATTGACCCAGTTCACGGTGCATATTAACGATCTTTAAACTAAAAGTTACTGGTATGCGTGTGTCAGAACACTGTGTGTGTACAGTGACACACCTTAGGATGGTGACACACCTCATGTTGTTAGCTCCTGTCATTGGTCGGAAAAAATACTAACAACCAATCACGACGCTTGACATGGGTATTAACAGCCAATTAGTTCATTTAAACGTTAATCAGCTTTACAGAAACGAGGTTAATCTATAATAACGATGTGGAATTATGCAACTCACACCGATGCAAAGCTATGCTTATGCTTCGCGCACTGGTTTCGATCACCACACAATACTCATATCCAATTAAACAATACTCAAACCGTAAATAGGAACGGAAAATTATTGAAAGCATGCCAAAACAGTGCTAAATTATTCTTAAAGATAGAAAATGAAATCAGGCGTCACTTTGCGGAAATTCATGACTTACAAAATATGGAGTTTCAACGTTACTTTTTGTAAACGCAATTTGAGAAACCAGTTTGTTCAGAATTACAAGTAGAATCGATTGGGATGTATTTTTTTCGAAATCACAAAATTACATGCAGTGGTGGAACCAGGGGGGGACTAATACTACACTACCTACAGTAAAATTTTCATCACTTATCCTTACTTAATCTAGTTAAGTTTTAGTTTACTGTTTATCTTGATAAAGCCTACCCTCAGCTGGGTCAAGCCCCTCCCAAATCAAAATCCTGGATCCGCCTGGATTACATGCTTTTATAGCCACTGCAAATCCCCCAGTTGGTAGCGGAAAAAGTGAAGAATGACATGCGGGGACTACCTGATGCACGGACACTTATCGAGACGAACTCTGGACCTATTCAAGATCCACTATAAATAGATATATATCCGCTGATATACTGAATGTAACCATAATAACCAAATTGCATAAAATAAATTTTTTGGTTAAAATTTAACATGGTATAAAAACTATCTCAATCGATTCTTTTGGTAATTTTGAATAAACTAGTCTCTCAAATTGCGTAAAAAAGTAACGTTGTATAGTGCTAAATCCGCCAAAACTAGGTCATGAAGCTTGACAACTAAGTTTTGGCGGAGTTAACACTGTAACTACATATTTTGTAAATATTTTTTCTTAAACTTGAAAATGTTTAATAGAAAAACGCTACAGAAGCTTGAATTCTGGTGCAATTGGCGTCCTTCCAATCTTTGATGACCAGTGACAAAGACCCCTGGTCCTTCTTAGCGATGGGACGAATCGTATTTTTTTCAACTCGAATCATTCTAGTTGCAGTGATCGTTGATTCGAATAACAATTCGAGTTGATTCCACTTGGTTGGCAGTATCAAACGCGTGGTGCAAATGCGGCGCGTATGTTCTAATGTATCAAGCCGACTCGAGCCACCGAGTTGGGCACAAATAGCGAGCCATCCGAGTCAGCGAGTGGCGTCAGGCGAGTTATGTGATTGGTGGTAAGGATCGATCGAGTTGATTCGTAAGCACGAATCGTGGCAATTTCGCACGGCCTCATATTTTTTCTTACTTGAACTCGTAGTTCGCAGCTACTCACTGCCTCACTCGCTCGCTTACCATCACTTGCCCGGAAGAGCGAGTCACCAAGCCGAGCGAATCAACTCGGTTTTGAAGAAACACAATTCGAATCAACGAGTTCAAAGGATAATCAGAGTTATTCGAGTTAAATGATTCGAATAACCCATCTCTAGTATTTTTGTAAACTTATCTTAAGCGTACAAGTTTGTGAAACTTGGTGAAGTCTTAACAAACTGGTTAATGATAAGTACTAAGTCGTTGTGAAACAACAAACATACAATACTGAGTATTGTTGCTGTGGCTTGCTTTGACAACAAAGATTTTAAGAACAAAGACGTCGGTATATTTAATTGAGCCTCCACGAATGAATTTGACGACGTCTGTGGTCTAGTGGTTCGAGTGTCAGACTGCTAATTACGAGGTCGTAGGTTCCAAATAATAAAGTACTTTCACGATTTCCTTGTCGCCAAAGTTGCGTGGGTCACTCTAACACTATAAACGGTAGGGGAAAAACACCATTAAAGAACTACGACCTTTCGGCTCTCGATTATAATCATAATAAATCACAACAAACTTCGTTTTCGCACGCAATCGTCACTAATAATTTTAAGCCTACTTTTACTGCGCCATATTGAATTGAACACGCATTTCTGGTTTTATTTTATTTGTACGGCTTTGCTTGAGGTCAGTAGCAGCCCGGAGTCTGTATTTGTGCCCGGTTAATGGCAATAGGCTCGCCCCCTATCACATGGGACTATAACATAACTGGCGAAATGTGGGTGTACTATACACCTCTGTCTACCCTTTCAGGGAAATACAGGCGTGATGTTATGTTATGTGTTATGTTATGTTGTTACTTGAGGAGTAAAAAGAAACTTGTTGTTATGTCTATATATAAATAAATGTTTGGGATATTTTACACAGCACCATCTAGTCCTAAACTAAGCAAAGCTTATACTATGGGTACTAGACAATGGGTATAATACTTTTTTTTTTTTTTTGTTTTTTTTTTCTTTTTTTTTTAAATTAAAAATCCAAAATTATTTATTTGTCAAACATAGGTATGATGTACAAGACATGGTGTTAATTTTTAAATAATTCAGTATCACTATGTTTTGCCTTGATAGGCGTACAAATTTGGTAACATAAAGATAATACTTATTACAGATTTGTGGAAATTAATTGTTTAATAATAATAACTGTTTTTATACTTTTTATTTTATTTTAAATACATAATATATACTTATAATCTCGGACAAATAAAAAAGGCGGACGGAATCTCGCTAAACAAAGGCACTTCATGCTTTCCTAAACCCACTGTAATTTCGAAAGCATTTTAACACACCAGATTGTTATTTTATTTGTGACACTACAACAATGACTACCGTCACACTAGATTTTTTGCGTAATCGCGGCTTTTTGGCATACAATGGATGTGAATGTGAGCGTACCGGCCCGTACTTTTAAGCGGGCTGGCATATGGATGCTTCACTTATTGTTTAGCGAGATTCCGTCCGCCTATTTTATTCGTCCGAGCTTATAATACATAAGAAACACCCAGACCAACACAAACACTTAAGTTCATCACATCAATATTTTTGTCCTGTGAGAATCGTACCACGACCTCGTGATCAGCAGTCCGACTCACGAACAGACAGACAGATAGACGTATCGTCTATGGAAAACTATTTTAAAACTCAAAATAGAATCCAAAAAAATCTTATCCGCTTAGTTCATCAAAGAACGTCTCAGTTTTAGGAGAAAATAGATTTTCTATAATTTTACATTCACCGGCTTTGCGCCCGTTGATGGGTTGACCTTTTTTTTTTGTAGTTTTCTTAATACGAGGAAAAATCTTGTATCGTATGGGCGTTTACAGACACAAGTTTCACATGCACATACACCCAGGTCCTTACAGGAATGGAACCCACTAAATTTTGTGGAATAATCAAACGCTGTTACAGCGCTAACCATGTCGTACAGTTATTAGCAGTCTGTGGTCTAGTGTTTAGTGTGTCGGACTGCCGATCACAAGGTTGTAGGTTCGATTCCCACAGAATACAAATATTTAAGTAATGAACATAAGTGTTTATGTTGGTCTGGGAGTATGTATTTACAAAAAAATGTGTATAAGTATTATACCCATAGTACAAGCTCTGCTTAGTTTGGGACTAGATGGTGCTGTGTAAAATGTCCCAAATATTTGTTTATTTAAAATATAAATATTTTTTATTTAAAGCTGTAATTATTACTGTATCCCACTTCCTACAATGTGAATGTACGAATGATTGTTTGTTTGCCCTTCAATTACGCTGGAACGGCTAAAGAGATTTGAATGAAATTTGGTTCACAAGTGGTGGTCATTTCCTAGAGTTGTAAAAGATACTTTTTATGCCTAGATATTACTCAGTTCCCGAGGGATGCATGATAACGTTTTTCTGTGATAAACCGAATTATATTATTGATACAAGCCAAATGTAATGGAGTAAAAAATAAAACCAGCATAAAACATTTGAACGTGTTTGATGATACCAATAAAAGCTTACAATAAAACTCAGAAAGGCTTGTAATAGTTACTGGATACTCATTCCGGGGTCGAAAACATAATAACAATATTCACGTTTTAACTTTTATTGCGTGATAAAAATTATGGGTCGTAATGTTACGTTGTTATGTTGGGTGTTTGAGTAACTTACACTAAAATATCAGGCTTGTAACTTAACAGTTCAATGCTTATATAAAAATTCTCTCTGCCAAGACCTCCCTCAAGCATCGCCACAACGACCGGTCCTGCGCTTTCCACATCAGCGGATTCCCGCGACCTACACAAGGGGCCTGATTCACAACCGTTCGAAAAGTTTCCGTTTCCGAAGTGAAATTTGACCGGCAAACGAATCAAAACGACCACTTCCTGCGACTACGAATAATGCAAAGCATTCGAAACATCAGGAAAAGCAATTTTAATAATAATACGCGATGTAATCCGGTCAAACTTGTTATATTACAACAAAAAAAAAATTTGAGAATCGAACGCATTCGGAAACGCTATTCATAGTTCTTTAATTTTACATCGAGTGCCTTCCGACAGCAAATGGCTCACAGGAGAGTTTCCATGAATTTCGCGTTGCATTTCCTAATCCGTTCGGTTCTCAAATCGTTTTGTTTCTTAATAAAACAAGTTTAACCAAATTACATCGTGTATTATTATTAAAATTGGTTTTCCTGACGTTTCGAATGCTTTGCAGCGTTCATAGTCGCAGGAAGTGGTCGTTTTGTTTTATTTGCCGGTCAAATATTACTTCGGAAACGGAAACTTTTCGAACGATTGTGAATCAGGCCACTGGTCGTCAGTCCACCTTGTGTGGGGGCTACCCATGCTGCGCCTTCCAGTACGCGGTCGCCACTCCAGAACTTTACTGCCCCATCGGTCATCCGTTCTGCGAGCACCATTCCCCGCCCACTGCCAATTAAGTTTGCCAATTCTTCGAGCTATGTCGGTTACCTTCGTTCTCCTGTGAATCTCCTCATTTCTGATTCGATCACGCAGGGACACTCCGAGCATAGCCCTCTCCATCGCCATTGTGAGCGACCACGTTTCAGTGCCGTAAGTAATTACTGGCAACACACACTGGTCAAAGACTTTCGTCTTGAGACACTACGGTATTTTGGACGAGAAGATATTGCGTAGCTTCCGCCCAACCAAACGCTGCCCAACCGAGTCGGATTCGACCACAGAAATAGATAGAATGGTTGTAACCACAATTTTACTTCCGATTCATGCGTGGCAACTTTCCGAACGACGTGGACACTGACAGTTGGGCTAGTCCACAAATTCAAAGTCGCTCAGCGAGCTATGGAGCGAGCTATGCTTGGAGTTTCTTTGAAGGATAAAATCCGTAACGAGATTATCCGGAGAAGAACCGGAGTGACCGACATAGCTTGTAGGATTAGTAAGCTGAAGTGGCAGTGGGCTGGCCATGTCTGTCGAAGGACCGATGGCCGTTGGAGCAGACGAGTCCTTGAGTGGAGACCGCGAATCGGCAAACGCAGCGTGGGGCGCCCCCCTGCCAGGTGGACCGACGACCTAAAGAACGTGGCTGGGGGGGACTGGATGCGGAAGGCAGAGGACCGAGCGTTGTGGCGCAACTTGGGAGAGGCCTATGTCCAGCAGTGGACTGCGATAGGCTGAGTTGATTGATTGAATTTTCCGAACAAACTACGCCTTACATTTTGACGTCAGTATTCAAAAAAAAAATTTAATCAAATGTACTTTACAGCTTTTGTTTTTGCAGTTAGAAACAGCACAATAAGGCATTTTTGCGGGTTTTGTTACAGTATTTATAGGAACAAGTCATAAGGCATGCTGAGAAAGGCTTTGAAATATCCTGTACTATGGTACATGGTGCTGCCACGCGCGCCCTGCCCACATGGCCATTCTATCTATTTCTGTGGATTCGATGATTGACCTCTTTCTCGATGTTGGACCTACCTAACTGGACAGTTTTTTCTAAGTATACAACAACAAATATAATACTACAATACTTATTGTTGTTGTGCTCTATGTACTCTAATATAAAAAAGAATACTTGTCAAATTACCATTTATATTTTATGCTTGTACACAGCATGGTTAAGACGCTGACAACAGCCAAATACCCCAAATAGGCTTCTTTTAAAAACATTTTTAGCTGTATCTATTCAGTTTGTGGCAGTGAAAAAAATATATGTTAATCTTGATCGTATTTTCTAAAACTCTATTGTGCCGAAAACACGTTTTCTTGAAGTTTAAAACATGCTTTAAAGCATACAATCTCTATGTTTTACCAAATACTATAAATTAAATTAAGAAAACATTTAAGAAAGACAATAATCTAAAACATAGTTGTTTCTGTTTTTCAAATAAGCTTTAAGATTTTTATTTAAAAAATATATTGTTAAATTTCCGCTCGTTGCCTCTCTTTCAGTTCTGTACAAAACGACAGTGACCGCAGAGGTCTAATTTTTTAGGCGTTGTCAGCGTCTTAATATGCGTTTGTTGAAGCACTCGCGTGGGTTGCATGCATTGTGTAAACGATCGATAAATGCGCGGGTCCAGTGCCTTATGAATGTACCACATTAGCCCGCGCATGTAGCCCGCGCATGTGGCCCGAAATTATGATTACAGATAATAATCACAACACATCTACTGAATAATACTCATAGAAAAACCAATATTTACATTACTCGTTTTTTTTTTATAATTGAGATATTTTATACAGCACCATCTAGTCCCAAACTAAGCAGACCTTGTACCATGGGTACTCGATAATGGATATAAATAATATTATACTTACATACTTTTTTTTTGTAAATACATCTTATCAGAAACAATCTTACTTACTTACAAATTAACAAGTTTACTTACTTACTTATAATATTAATTTTTATTTATTTATTTATAATATTTAATAACCACTCTGTTTCCTATGGGAATCGAACCTATGACCTCGTAATTAGCAGTCTGACACTCGAACCACTAGACCACAGACGTCGTCATAGTTAACGTTTATCCAGCTACAAAAATGTATACAGGAAAAATCAAGATTTTTTATTAAGTAATTTATAATGATTAGGCATTTGAGAGTATAACTTAAATGCTGATAAAATTATACACAGATCAGTAACTCAATTAATTGGAACAATAAACCAAACACTTATATAACAACACTTAAGTTACGAGTTGACTTTATCACAACCGGAACACGAACCCCCCGACCCTCTTCATAACAAATCAATCTAATCATTAATGACACCGTCCCGCAAGTCACATTGAATGGCAGTGCTCTCAAGAGAGTGCCGCAGTTTAAATACTTGGGCCACTGGGTCACCGAGGCCCTCACAGACGATGTGGATGTAGAGAGGGAACGCAGGGCATTGTCAGTCAGAGCTAATATGTTGGCCCGTAGGTTCGCACGTTGCACTGCACAGGTGAAAGTAACCTTATTCAAGGCGTACTGTCAGTCGTTTTATACGTGCAGCCTATGGGTGAAGCATACGCAGAAGACTTATAATGCCCTGCGTGTCCAATACAATAATGCGTTCCGAATGTTGATGGGGTTGCCACGCTTTTGTAGCGCATCAGGTATGTTCGCAGACGCAAAAGTAGATGGCTTTACAGCGATACATCGCAAGAGAATAGCGTCCCTGATGCGCCGCTTGCGGGGCAGCCCCAACAGCTTCCTGCAACTCATTGCTGGAAGAATGGACACTGACTGCTCCTTTATGGAGTGCTGGACAAAAATGCATGTAGCCCGTTCCTGAAACAGTGTTTCCATTAGATTAGGACATATATTGTATTTTTTTTTGTATGACATTTTATTTTTATTTTATGATAGTTGCTTGACATATTGTTTATTAATTTTTTACTGTATGGATTATTATATATTTGCATGATATTATAATTATTATTGTACTAGTAATATAGATATGTATGACATTTTATCATTATTATTTTTATTTTATTTTTGTTGCATGACATATTGTTTATTAAATTTTTATTGTATGGATTATTATATATTTGCATGATATTATAATTATTATTGTGCTAGTAATATAGATATGGATGATTTATAAATATTGTAATTTATCTGAAATAAATGAATTGAATTGAATTGAATTGAATTAATATTAATTGATACTAAACTAATTTTGACACTGTTTTGTATTTTGTGTTCAATTTTTTGAGTTCTATGTGTTTATTAAGTTAGGGAAAGTTATTTTTAAAGTTAAGAAACAAACAAAAAGTTTTGTTTCTTCTTTTTCATTCATGACATTTAAAAATAGACAACTGTGAGCCTTTCCTTTGTTTCAGTGAAAATAAAAGGGATTTTGTGGGTTAATATATGCATTTTTTTTATAACATAGGATGGCAAAATGAGCTAAAGGCCCACCTGATGTTAAGCGGTTACTTTTGCCCATAACAACTGCAATACCACCTAGGTTGTTGCCTAAATGGTACCGCAAGTCGGAGCTATTATCTTTATGTAACTCATGTCGACACGATAGAAGAAGAAGAAGAAGACTCGGTCCTCTGCCGTCCAAATCCACTAACATCAACTAGCTAACTATGATGGTTAAAAAGATACAGCTCTGCGAGTGCGACTAACTGACAGACGGACAGACAGACAGCGGAGGAAGAAGAATAGGGTCTCATTAGCACCCTTTGAGTACGGAACCCTAATTACACTTAAGGTAGATTATGTGTGTGTGTGTGTTATTGGGGGAGGCCTATGTCCAGTAGTGGACGTCTTTCGGCTGTAATGTGTGATTGTATTAATTTTCAATCAGAAATAATAGATAACTATTTCAGTAAATCATAACTTCGAACATAATTACAGTTATCAAACAATTGCCATAACTTAGTAAACTTCGGTTAAAAAATGTAATATTTAAAGTGCCCTTTAACTAAACCCAGTTTTTAAATTGAAGGCAGTAAAGAAAAATTAATGCAAAAATCATTTTAATTGCAACTCCAACTTGCTCCAGCGTAGCGCCGTAGCGCTACGAGATAGCTACGAACTTCGTAGACCTGGCTTCGTAGCAAATGAAGTTAAAGATGTGTTATTACTTGGAGGTTATGTAAGGCCAAGTATAACTTGCAATATAATTAAAATTAATGTATTTACACTTGGTTTACATCTATCTTAATTTTGTTCTATTTAATCAGTTATTGAAAACTATGTTAGTGAAACATTTGTGTAGTAAACTATGTTCCCAGAATTTGATGCTGACTATTAACATAACATAACACATAACATAACATCACGCCTGTATTTTCCCGAAGGGGTAGGCAGAGGTATATAGTACACCCACATTTCGCCAGTTATGTTAAAGTCCCATGCCGACTATTATAATAATATAACACTGTAATTGTGTTTATTATAATAACTATCGTGAGTTAAATTCATATTAATTTACAGAAACGGTTTCACTCACGTGATTCTATCGGGTATGCCCGACTAGTTTCTGAATCGACCGGAGCTTTTAATTATGAGCTGGTTTCACGGTGGTGTCAGCAGATTAAGAACTCCGGTTGAGTCTGAAACTAATCGGGTATACCCGGTACAATCACGTGAGTGAAACCGTTAATGTATTTTTACTGTTATTGTGTTTTTTGCTCGGTTGTTCCTTTGTTTTTTCAAGCATCACACAAAAACTACTGCACTGATTTTGATGATTATAAGCTTATGATTACACTTAAAAACTAGTATGTATTTTATGGGTAAAAGTTTGTAAACATAATAAACAAAAAACAATTAAGAATTATAAGCATATGTGGCCAAAAATTCGCATTCCTACTAAAGATGGATTTGTCGGACATAAAAAAGAAAAAAAAAAAAAAACTTTATTGTGCAAAAAAATATACATAACATTGGTTGAAGCCCTAGACCTCCCACTAGGATTCCCTGTGTCGTGGGGTCTAGTCTATACGTAAAAATATGTATTTTTCATATCTTCTATACCATATCCTTGCGAATAAAGATCTTTATCTTTAAACAACATTTATATAGACTGAATAAATACTTCGACTCACCAAATTGGAAGTGAGAACACTGTTCTCGAATTTATCGGAACTCGTAAATAATGAGCGGGTCGTAAGTAACTCAGGAATTGTTACAAGATCACTCACAGCCAATCTAAGTAATTAGCTAATTGAATAAAAAGGAAACGAGGCCAGTTATTTCCTAAACCTTCTTCAATTATAAGGAAGGAAAGAACACTAAGAAAAGATGAAAAAAGTCTGAAAAAGGTTTTTTGATGTTGCTCCATACTAGAATTTTACATGTATTGTGGATATGTTTGACCCCGGCTCTGCACGTTGGCCCGAACGTTTGCGCCACTGCTATTCGGCCAACGTGTAGATCCCTAATGGCGTTGGAGCAAGCCAGTCACAGACAGTGTTTCCGGACTGCTGACGCCAGCATGACGTCATCATCATCGCCTACCCTTCCTTCATCAGCCCTTCGGCATTCAGCCAGCCAGTACCCCCGGCTACTTGGCCTCGGTTATTCTCCCGCTGAAGAGTAAGGTACACATGAGAACTTTACAAAAATTTAATATTCTGTTGAAAGCTTGAGGCTTTATTTTTAAGTAAACATATTTTTAAATAGGCATAAGGAATCAAAAATTCATTTAAAAACAGTGGGGTGATTAAATAAATATTTTTGAGACATTTTACACATCACCATCTAGTCCTAAACTAAGCAGAGCTTGTGCTATGGGTACTAGACAATGGATACAATACTTACATACTTTTTTTTTGTAAATACATACATATAATACATAAGAAACAACCAGACCAACACAAACACTCATGTTCATCACACAAATATTTGTGTCCTGTGGGAATCGAACCCACGACCTCGTGATTAGCAGTCCGACACTCGAACTACTAGACCAGAGAGGTCGTCAATTGTGTAATGCATTCACTGTATTTATTTATTGTTTATTTTAGACACAATGCATCCATATACTTATCCATATACGTGGGACACTCAGAAAGTTTTGCGAAACTAAAAAAAATTGTTCTATACGTACATATATTTTTATCAAATCTTTTCAAAGTACTTTCCATCAGCCTCTATACAAAGATTCATGCGCCTAAACCAGTTTTCAAAACACTTTTTCCAGTCCGCCGCAGACACCTCGTTTACAGCCTGCTCGAACGCAGCCAGCGCATCTTCCGGCGACGAAAATTGTATCCCTTTGAGCTGATTTTTTATTTTTGGGAATAAAAAGAAGTCACACGGTGCTAGATCAGGGCTGTAAGGAGGGTGACCCAGGAGTTTGACTGGCGTGCGGTCCAGGAAGTCCCTCGTTTTGAGTGCGGTGTGCGCAGGTGCATTGTCGTGGTGGAGCAGTAGCCCGCGGAGCCCTGTGTTTGGTCGCTTGTTGCTTATAACAGAGAAAACTTCTGGCAAACATTTGGTAGTATACCATTCGGCATTAATGCTTCTTTGATCCCGTAAGGGAATTGATACCAAGTGGCCAGTCAAATTAAAAAAGCTAGCGATCAAAATCTTACCCCCGCTTCTAGATCGCTTCACTTTGGTAGGCGTTGGCTCATTTTGAAACACCCAAACAGTCGACTGGCGCTTGGTTTCTGGGTCGTATTGATAAATCCAGGACTCATCACCTGTAACGATGTCGTAAACACGCCGAGACGAGCCTGCTTCAAATTTGTTAAGCATATCACGGCACCATTCCACCCGGGCCTGCTTCTGAGCATCGGTGAGGTTGTGCGGCACCCAGCGTGATACTATCCTCCTCACGCGAAGATGGCTGTGTAGAATCTCGTGAACGCTTCCCGATCCAATCTTCAATATGTGTTGAATCTCCTGATATGTAATTCGCCTATTGTCTTGGATTAAATTTTTCACTGCTAGCACGTTTTCTTCGGTAACAGCCGTCAAAGGGCGACCGCTTCTTTCGTCATCCCCCAAAGTTGGTCGACCGCGCTTGAATTCGTTATACCAACGATACACGGTTGCCTTGGAAAGGCCTTCATCCATGAATGCCATTTGAAGTCTATCGTACGATTCATCCGGTTTCAGGCGACACTTGAAATCGTATAAAATCATAGCTCTAAAATGTTCCCGGCGCAGATCCATATTTCAGTGAGACACAATACTTTGAATTAACTCGCAAAAAATGTGGAGGGAAATTTTGAAATTGGAACTTACTTATTTTTACTTATAAATAATCATATTTTCGAAAAACATTATAACTGGCCAGTCTCCCATATATAAAAACTTTTTTTCGCAATACTTTCTGAGGGGCCTGGTACTTTGATATTAGCTTTTATTTTGAAATCAAAGCAATATTCACTACGCAGTACGTAGTTGCCGATAAAACAGATTGTCAAAACACACGGAGCAATGAAAAATTGGCATCCAGATGATTGCGTTCGCGAGTGAGTTACTCAATTCGGCAGCAGTTCAGCTCCGTCTGCAGCTAAATACAATGCCCTTTTCAATAGTGTTCACCATTATAATAAAACAAAGTTTAACCGGATTAAATCGCGTATACTATTTAAATTGGTTTCCCTGACGTTTCGAAATATTTGCAGCATTTCGTGGTCGCAGGTAGACTAAAATGACAAGCGTCGTTATAAATATTTCTAAAAAATTATTTTACTCTACCGTACAATATTATTAATTAAAATCGTTTCGATGCACGCAGTAATCACTCACAATATCATTATCTTTTACAGTGTTGCGTGCTGTTTGGGACTTGATTATTTTTAGGACTGGGTTCCAAACAGGTGGAAGCTGCCAACCATCTTCTCTATTAAAATTAGGATGTTTTTTAATTTCAATAGCCTCACGGAGCATTCTAGGTACATATCGGTTTTCCTTCGCCAGAACTTGTGGTTTATCAAATCGAAGAAAATGGTTGGGTTTGTCTAGGGCATGTTCACACACTGCAGACTTTGTGGAGCGTCTGTTCTTGACGTCAGCTTTGCGTTGTTGTGTTCACCATTTTTGCATTTGAAATATGTAATCATAGTATCTAATTTAACTAATTTCCTTACATAACACATGCATACACACTCAACTACTTACATGATGCTAAATAGTAACTATTTTTTTTATCTTAATATTTATTTCACTGGTTAGGGTTCACGGGTTAATCTTCCACATTGATAGACCTTTATAAAACCTCTCTTTTAAAATTATTTCGAGTATAATGAGATTATAAATTTTTGAGTTATAGTGAGAAAACTGCAAAATACTTAATACGTCCTAGTTCATAGGTCATTGACCTTAGAGAAAAATTATCGTAGCAAATAATGCTCCTTTAGTTACTACCTATAAAAAAAAAAAAAAAAGTTACTTACTTACTTTTTTGTTTTGTTAAAAAAATCACAAGAAGTAATTTTGTGTTACATTGATTTGACATACTTTTAAAATTTACTTTTTTAAATTCAGCGCTAGGTGGCGCTGTTTGCAAAAACTAAAATAGCAATGATTACTATTCGATTTGATTCGTTTGTAATTAGGAACCCTATAATACTGAGCATGGCCCGACGTTTTCTTGGCCGGTTTTTTTTATTTTTAGTATGTTTCATAAGCACAGTTATTGCATTGTATTCCTGTAGAATCTAGAGGTGGGCGATAGCAGCTGCGACACAGTGCATACTACTGCAGCTGCTATCGTACTCTTGTACCATGTTATACTTGTAATAATGGTGCCCAATAACTTTATCTTATCTTGTATTTTTATCTTAATTTGATGATAAGATAGTATCGAGGACTTGTATTTTATTTTAAAAACATTTATTAGCATATTTACAAGCAAACACAAATGTTTTCATAATACTGTTCTCCAAATCTATCTTGCAAATACAAAAACTACTCACAATGATGACACAGAGCATTTGAGAATTAATTTGTCAGGAACACAGCTTAATATAGCTATTTGGAGTGGCGCCAAGCTGGCTGGCGAGGCCTTTCAGACCATTGTTTTTTTAATAATTGAGAAAAAGTGAAACTGTGGCGGATGAGTAAAATTACTAGCGGGTGGAGGGTTGAAATAAATATGATGAAATGGCTGAACGGATTTAAATTAAATTTTACATACAGATAGACTATTTCCTAGGACACACTTTTTATCCCGGGAAGATGAACAGTTCCCGAGGGATGTGCGATAAACGACATTTACGTGGGTGAAATCGCGGGCATAGGGTTGTTAAAAATAAGCCTGCAACTTCAAATCTCTAGCTATCACGAAAAATATCAAAAATTTGTCCACCAAAATTCACGAAAATTTAAAATATATTTTCGTACAATCATTCGTAACTGAATTTTCGGGGCAGAGGCATTCTCTGACAAACGAGGCCCGGTCTTTCCTGAAATGTCCCGATGTACTATATAATAACGGAACAGATATATTTTGAGCAAGCGAGATGTTACAGGAATTACTTTGGGAGTTCGACAAAATGATTTAATAATATTTTAGTGAGAGACTTGCAATTTGACAGTGTTTTTTAGTAATGGGAACTTCGTTTAGTTTGATGTCTTATCTTCTTCTTCTTCTATCGTGTCGACACGAGCTACATAATGATAATAGCTCACGCCGTGGGAAAATATTAGGCAGTCAGCAAGTTGGTAGCGGGGCTGACTGCCCAGGGTGCGCCAGACGATCAATTAAATATCGTCACTCGTGGAGGCACCCCATGTCTTAATGTGTGTGTTGCCAGTAATTACTTACTGCACTGAAACGTGGTCACTCACAATGGGCCTGATAAGAAGGCTCAAAGTCACTCAAAGGTCAATGGAAAGGGCTATGCTCGGAGTGTCCCAGCGTGATCGAATCAGAATTGAGGGGATTCGCAGGAGAATGAAAGTAACCGACATAGCCCGAAGAGTTGCCAAACTTAAGTTGCAGTGGGCGGGACACATTGCTCGCAGAACGGATGGCAGATGAGGCAGTAAAGTTCTGGAGTGGCGACCGCGTACTGGAAGGCGCAGCGTGGGTAAGCCCCCCACAAGGTGGACCGACGACCTGGTGAAGGTCGCGGGAATCCGCTGGATGCGGAAAGCGCAGGACCGGTCGTTGTGACGATGCTTGGGGGAGGCCTATGTCCAGCAGTAAACGTCTTTCGGCTGAAATGATGATGATGATGATGTCTTAATGTTATATCTTATGATTAACGCGTTATTGACTCTTGTCTTAACAAATATTTTGGAAAATACCCCATAGCTTATAAGGATTTATGGCACAGCAATGCGCCACCCTTATAAGGTAGACATTCCACCCTTAATCGCGAACCGATTTGCTAATAGCTTTATCATGCGTACCGCTGAAGAGTGGAATTCCTTGCCGACGTCTGTGTTTCCCAATAAGTGTAATCTGGTGGTCTTCTAGGCTCGAGTGAATAGGTTTTTGCTGGGAAAGCGTGTACCACCGTCGACCGCACCATCGCTTAACATCAGGTGAGGTGGTGGTCAAACAACAACACCATTTTGGAATACATAACATAACATAATCAGCCCATTGCTGTCCCACTGCTGGGCACGGGCCTCTTCTCAGTATGAAAACGTTAAGGCCTTAGTCCACACGCTGGCCTAGTGCGGGTTGGTGGACTACACACACCATCGAGAACTGTATGGAGCACTCTTTGGTGTGCAAGTTTCCTCACGAAGTTTTCCTTCACCGTTAAAGCAAGTGATAATCAAATTCTGATCCGCACATGAATCCAAAAAGTCAGAGGTGCGGGCCGGGATCGAACTTGCACCCTCCTGCATGGAAGGCAAGCGTTTAACCACTAGGCTATCATTTTGGAATAAAAAATAAAAATGAAAAAAATGGTTTAAGCTCCCATGTGTTACAATTTTGTTATGATTATCGATACCTCTAGGCTTAAAGGGCGTAAACGACATTTTAGCATAAAGGCATTTTCTGCTCTATAGACATTTTCTCCTATATCCATCTATATCCAAGTAGTAGTAGAGCTCCTTTGTGAAAGAGCTAGTCCGGGGAAGTACTACCACCGTGCCTACTTCTCCGCCAAATAGTGATGCTTGTATTGCTGTGTTTCGGTCTGAAGGGTACGGGTGCCGGTGAAATTACAATCACATGAGACTTTCCATCTTCATGTCTCAGTTTGGCGAACCGACTTGCGGTACCATTTAGGCAACAGCCTAGGTGGTATTGAAGTTGTCATGGGCAAAGGTAACCGCTTAACATCAGGTGAGCCTTCAGCTCGTTTTGCCATCCTATACTATAAAAAAAAGAGTCGAAAATGCCTTTACGCTAAAATGTCACTTACGCCCTTTGAGCCTAAAGGTATCGATATTTAGATGCCCTGATAGGCAATAAAAATGCAAGAATAGTAAGCAAAATGGTTCGTATTTTACCATAAGAACTGGGTATAATATTTCTAAAACTACTTAAACCTATTATTAATTAACAAATTGCATGCTCACATTGCATGTTAGTGAGTTTTTACCGCGCCTCACATAAAATATCGTATAAGTCATGTTATATTTAGCGGCTAGTCGGTATCGATTCTTGTACTAATGACCACAGAACATACTATAGTCCTAGGTATTGTAGCAATTTTTGGGTTACTTTTTTATTTATTTTCTCTGTTCCTGTTTTTTGGACTACACACATCTTCAAGAACTGTATAGAACACTCTCTGGTGTGCAAGTTTCCTCAAAATAATCAAGCAAGTGATAATCAAATTTCTAATTCGCATATTAATTCATTTTAAGCAGTGATAGCCTAGTGGTTAAACGCTTGCCTTCCATGCAGGAGGGTGTGAGTTCGATCCCGGCCCGCACCTCTGACTTTTCGAATTCATGTGCGGATTTATATTCGATTATCACTTGCTTTAACGGTGAAGGAAAACATCGTTAGGAAACCTGCACACCTGAGAGTGCTCCATACAGTTCTCAATGGTGTGTGAAGTCCGCCAACCCGCACTAGGCCAGCGTGGTGGACTAAGGCCTTAGCGTTCTCGTACCGAGAAGAGGCCCGTGCCCAGCAGTTTATTTATTTATTTATTTCATTTATTTATTTATAGTTAATTAACACGGTACAAAAACCAATTACATTAATTAACATAGAAACGATACACAATATAACGATGATATTACAATTTACATATATGACAAATTTTATATGACAAAATTACATATACCTACCTAGCAGTGGGACAGTGATGGGCTGGTTATGTTTATATTAATTCAAAAAGTCGGAGGTGAAAGCCGAATTCAAACACAG
Organism: Asteroscopus sphinx; assembly: GCA_949699075.1. Classification (NCBI taxonomy): domain Eukaryota; kingdom Metazoa; phylum Arthropoda; class Insecta; order Lepidoptera; family Noctuidae; genus Asteroscopus; species Asteroscopus sphinx. The sequence continues at coordinate 5,570,845 of OX453014.1, forward strand.
ACCCTCTTGCATGATAGGCAAGCGTTCTACTAATAATACTATCACTGCCTAGTGGTAGTTACATAACTATCACTACCACCATCACTAGTGGTAGTGGTAGTGATAGTGGTATCACGGTCACTAGAAATTTCACTATCACTACCACTGTCACTATCATTATTAATACCACTATCAATACCACTACCACTATCACTAGCACTATCACTACCACTATCACTAGCACCACCACTATCACTACCACTATTACCACCACGCTATCAATATCACTACCATCACTATCCATACCACTATCATTACCACTATTACTATCACTGCTATCACTGCTTTTGCAAGTGTTATTCCCAAGAGTGGTTCCAAGTACTTCTTTAAAATTGGCTAATGAAAATTCCCTACGTCCGCGTCCATCGGAATGCGCATAACCCATTTCTCATACAATAATAATTCATGTCTACCCATGTCCAATAACTTGACATAGCTTCAAAGGGACGACAGCTAACCGACACACTGGACTTTCCATTATTTCTACTATTTATTCAAAACCGTATAATATCGGAAATTCTAGATACTAGCCGTGGAGCTACGCTAAACCTACGGGAGCTTTGTTCAAGAGAAAATATGTCATAAGACGCCGCGTCAGCAAAGTTTTGCATAAGAACAGCACAGATATAGAAAAAAAAAATTGTTTTACTATGTCTCTGGAGAACAATGTTCCTTAACCGACTCGAATAACTTTGAAGTTAATTAAAAAAGTACTATGTTTTCTAATAAACAAAAACAAACATAACAAATATGAACCAAACATAACATCATGCCTGTATTCCTCCGAAGAGGAAGGCAGATGTATTATAGTACACCCACAATTTGCAAGTTATAAGCCCCATGTAATAGCAGGCAAACCACAAATCCAGACTCCGGGCTGCTACTGAGAATTTACTAACGAAAAAACCCAATAACACTTTGCCTGACTCGGGAATCAAATCCATGACCCCACGCTTGCGACCACTAGACCAATGAGGCAGTACATGATAAAGACGATTGAAAACATAATTACCAATTAACCCTATACCAGCTAAGGCAAGCAACCTTTGTAACGCATGTAACCTTGAACCAGTCACCTGTATACAGTGGATCAATGTCAAATAATCCAATATTAACATCATTGAAAGTGACAGGGTTCAGAGCGGAAGGCAAGCTAAATATAGCTCATTGTTCAAGTCTCTGAGCTGAGCTGAATGAAAATGGAAGGGTACTAAAATAGTATACTACTGTTCACTTTTAATTTCATCTTATAAATGGAGGAAGTTTCATGTTTATTAATAGCATTTATCTTTGACTTCAGTCGTATAGATCAGCGATTCTCAAAGTGGTTTCCGTTGAAGAGAAGCCAGGGTTCCGCAAATAAGCTAAAAACATTATACACGCCGAAAATTAAGTCGTTTCGAAAACGAAGAGGAAGAAACCTCTCAAGGAGTCATTTCTAAAACAAAGAAGGGTCATTGTACTCATCATTATGAACTACTTTTACTACGGGACCAACCCCAAAATCGCGAAAAAATAATCCGCTGCTCCCGAACTATTTTCATTTTATGTGAACACAAATGTAGGGATCAGCTGATATTTTTCGGGATTTCAGTGTTGGTGCCGTAATAAAAGTAGTTCGTAATGATGAGTACAATGACCCTTCTTTGTTTTCGAAACGACTACGTTTTCAGCGTGTATTTCAACAAATTGAGTTCGTTTATTTATGTTACATTCAATTCAATTCAAAACTTTATTGCTGAACAAAGTAGGTACATAAATATACATTGCAAGATGTTGAGTGAATGTGCAGTTCACTATGTTCTACCAATTAAGGCATGCAAAATTATATTATAGTAGACAAATTATAATGATTATGGATGAATATAATATTATTATTATTGTAGGTATGTCAAAAATTATATCAACCCTTATAATAATTATAGAAACAAATCGGACCTCCTTACGCTTTGGTTACGAGTTTTTTACCAGAACATAACATCACGCCTGTATTTCCCCGAAGGGGTAGGCAGAGGTGTTTATTACACCCTCATTTCGCCAGTTATGTTATAGTCCCATGTAATAGGGGGCGAGCCTATTGCCATTGACCGGGCACAAATCCAGACTCCGGGCTGCTACTGAAAATTTCCTAATGAAAAAACCCAATAACACTTTGCCCGACCCGGGAATCGAACCCAGGACCCCACGCTCAACAGTCGCGCTTGCAACCACTAGACTAACGAGGCAGTCGAGGCAGTGGTTTTTTACCACCCATTATTAATCATCGCAAAGAAAATTCTTGACCCACTGTTTGCCACTGACGAGACTGGGCCTTAAAAAACATTTAGGCAGCAGCCTGGGTGGTATTGCAATTAAAAGGTAACCGTTTAAAATCCAGTGGCTTTTCCTTTAGCTCGTTTAGCCATCGTAAAACACAAAAAAACATTAGTTAAAGTACCTACATACAGGGCTGGATTAACCATGTCGGGCCCCTTAGGCAATGCAATTCTTGGGCCCCTTTTTAGCCGTTTGAGGTTCATTAGCTCTTTTCAAGTTGATAGGAAGATCACGGTCGCAGAACTCACAAACCGCAATTACAGACCAAGCATTTCAAAACTTTTGTTTTTCATACAATATGCTACGCAACGCATCCATATTATTAGTTCTTCTACTTGATACTAGATGGTCCCGTTCTGTAAGTATGAAGTATTTCATCAACGGACAGCATGCATCGAAAAAAAAGCAATAATTCTGTTGCGAGCTGGGGGTTCGTATATGGATAGAAAGCCAACTAACTGCGTAGAGATCACTTTATTATAGAACAATTACACTGAACCACTAATTAACACACAAAGTTACTAGTTAAATCGCTCCGAGTATCGCTTGATCCAAACTGAACTCCAACTGAACTCCACTAGCGCTGAGCTGCGCCGTTTATATAGGCCGCGAGTCGTGGTACTAGCAAGTCCTCGAACGTCACCTATCCTTGTCATAAGATAACTCTTTCTCACTTGCACATTCTCGTAATAGAATGTTCTCGAACCTCGTCGAACCTCATCTATCCTCTATCTCATTCACTCACTTCTAGAATGGAATGTTCTCGAAGCTTGTCGAATCTCGTCTATCCTTGTCCTGTATTAGCGCTATCTTGCTCACTCTCTTCCAGAAGGTTCTTCGGCTATCCTTGTCTAAGATTTAGCTCTATCTCGCTCACTCTTCAACAATTTTACATGTGGGTGTCAAATGGCCATAAAGGGTCCTGAAAAAGCCTGAAAACTGGTTTTCAGGAAATGTTGGCATCGGATTTGTTGGCTCCTGAAACGGCCTGAAAACATGTTTCAGGCGCCTGAAAACGACGGCATATTAGTCAAAATTTTGATTCTTTGATATGTGATAGACCCTTCTCTGATACGGACTGAAAATGCATTTCAGCCTGCTGAAAACGTCTCCAAGTCCAGGAAAATCGAGGTTGAAGTATTTCAGTCCACTCTGCTTAACCCTCCGTCGTAACAATACCTATTTTCATTGAGAATACTTTTCACTGTATGAAACATTTTCAATTACTTTTGTGCGCCCTAGCCGATACGGGGCCCCCAGGCAGTTTCCTACTCTGCCTAATGGTTAATCCGGCCCTGCCTATATGGAACACCTATATGGAGCCACCGATGGAATTACGCCACCTACATGTAACCTTATGTAGGGGTGTATTCATGTGTGTGTATACGTGTCCCTAACCCTTCGGGAGTCACAAGCATGACTTGAATCGTATTCAGTATTTCTTCGCAATCGAAGTTATTTCAGGCATTCGTTCTCACGACTACGTGAGTGGAATAGATAATTGCAGAGTATATTCGGTTTTCCATAAAAATTTGCCCTACTACAATATGCGGTATCTTACTGCACTATGTGACCGCTATTTTGTGTGTGAGATATTTATTTTAAGCTCAATAGTTTCTAGTGATAGACAAAGCCAATTCCATCGAAAGCGTACGCTTACTTATAGTCACTAAAATGACCTACCTAATATTATTAGACACATATATTTTAAACGCCGATTTGCAGGAGAACGAAGTTAACCGACATAGCCCGAAGAATTGCGAAACTTTAAGTGGCAGTGGGTGGGGCACGATGCTCGCAGAACGGATAGCCGATGGCACCGTAAAGTTCTGGAGTAGTGACCGCGTACTGGAAAGTGCAGCGTGGGTAAGCCCCCCACAAGGTGGACCGACGACCGGTCGCGGGAATCCGCTGGTTGCGGAAAGCGTAGGACTGTCGTTGTGGTGATGCTGCGGGTAGGCCTATTTCCAGCAATGGACGTATTCCGACTGAAATGATGATGGCGATTGTTTAAACGTTACTCCACCCTTCTATTTATCCCTTAATATAGGTGCGTTTACAGACCCAAAGAGGCTGAATTTGGGCCCGTTTTGAATTGAACAAAACGAAAAACGAACAAATTGAAATAAAATGTAACTGTTACTTAAATGTTGACAATTTTCTATGGAGATTCGTTAGATGAAGCTAATACTGTTTCGATCATTCATTCTTAAAATTCAATATTTTTAACCCTGCTAGATATCAAAATAGTATGAAATAATTAATTTAATTCATAATTTTATACTTGAAATTAACCTAGGTGTTATTCAGTTACAACTCGAGAATTTTCTTGGGCCCAAAGTCCCATACAAATTGATCAGTTTTCTTTCATGTACGGGCGACCGCATATTATTGGTAAAAAACCACTATTAGCGGAACTGGCCTAGTATGTATGTTACATACAAGACAGGCTCTGTTTATACTGGATTTTCGTCATTGATATGCACTTGAATATAATAGAATAGAATAATCTTTATTTGCAGTAAAATTGTGGTTGGTCCCTACATAAGTTGTTACATGATTTTTTTTTGTGTTACATAATGACGGTAAAAATCACCCAGACCAAAACGACTACAACGTGTTATAGAAATACTGAAAACCTCTTAAGGGGTCATTGTACTCATCAGTATGAACAACTTTTACTATGGGACCAACGCAGAAATCGCAAAAAAATATCAGGTGTTTCCTACATTTTGTCGATTAATGTGAACACAAAAATGTAGGCAACAGCTGTTTTTTTTGCGATTTCTGTGTTAGTCCCAAAGTAAAAGTTGTTCATACTGATGAGTACAATGACCCGTTGAGAGGTTTTCAGTTATTTTAATAACACGTTGTATATAGTCACAAATGTTTGTGGCCAATTACTCAGCCATTGACAAAAATAATCAAATTCAAAGGATACCTACAATTTATTGTAGATATTCTACGCTGGGTGAAGTGACGATCTACGCAAGTTGGCTGGTAGAAGCTGGATGATAGTGGCCGAGGATTGAAGTCAGTGGCGTGCTATTGGAGAGGCCTATGTCCAGCAGTGGACCGCGATTGGCTGATGAAAATGATGATTCTAGGCTGACTCCATGAAGTTATAAGAACGTATAAACAAAACATAATTCTCTTCTCAGAATGAGAAAGTTAAGGCTTTAAATAAAAATAACTATGCACTACTTTTGCAGAAGTTGGCTGACAGCGCTCCATTTATTCATACTCCGTGGCCCAAGCATCAAAACAGTCAAGAAAATGTATAAAACAATATGCGTCCTAACTTTGTTTCCTTCATACTGAAGTATTTCCTTAGTTCTCGCAAAAGAATTTATCAAGGAATTCTTTTACGTCCGTAATTTTATCATTTGCTTTACGACATCATAAAAGGTCCGAAATAATAATAATAATAATATGGCCAAGTGTACTAAAATGTTTCGTTCCAACAACTGAAAGCAATTTTAAAGGCATGTTCACATCTTAACGCATGAATGCTGTCAATAACGAATAGATGGGACGCTTTTTTGAATATCTATTTTTTATTGATCGCTCAATATAAAGGATGTACCAGACAGGGTGGCCAGATAGAACGAGATTTTTTTCGTACTGACAACGTTCGAAAATTATGGAAATCGGTGAAAAAGACCTTTGTTTTGAGCTTCAACCCCCATTGTTTCTAATATTATAGTAACGACTGCCACAGATATTCATACGACAACCGGGACCGACAGCTTAAAACGTGCTTTCCAAGGCAAGAAGGGGTCTTGATGTATAACGAAACGGTCACCCATCCATGGACTGACCGCAGCAAACGCAGCTAAACATACACTTAGAGTATTTTATTAATTAAAACTTTGTAGTATATACCTTAGAGTGCTAGAAATACCATTTATTTTAACCAAAACATTATTTAATAGTTATCGACTATATACATTATACTGATACTGAGATCTACATTATTATACTAATTTGTTCACAAAAAGTACGTTTACTTATATTTTGTGAAAATAGATTATTTTTTCTCGCAAGTATTACCTTTATGGAACACGCAAATTCCACTCGAATTACTTATTCATCAATAGACAAGAGTGTAACAAACAAAGTACTTAATATTACCATCTACCCTTCAATATCCAGGATACTTTAGCGAAAACTTTCGTCCACGAAATATTGCGTGCGGACGCAGCGACGTGTGAACCAACCTTAACTTAGACGCCTCATATTTAAATTAATTTTTATATTGAATTGTTTCATTTTCGCAAGAATTGAATAGTATTGAATAATGGATTTAAACCGTATCTAGAAGTGATAAATTGTGTGCATATTACTGACTTGTCTTAGATATATATTATTATGAAAATTGATACATACATAATGTAATGTGTGGATGATAATTTTGAATCTACTAGTGTAATTATTGTATAGTTAAAATACTGGGTGTCAAAAACAAAGATAGGTGATACTGCTGGTGATTATTGATTCGAAACCACAAAAAAAATGTGATTCTTTTTTTAGATTTTTCCATTTTGTGCTTGCATTTTTCCTTTGTGCAGTTAAATAAAACTGATTTATAAAAAAACCCCATTTATTTACTGAATTTTTTAAAGTTCGCAGTGTAATTCAAATAAAATATCAGCTGGCGCTAGGTGTGAACGACATCCGGTCGCATACGCAGTCCGTGTCGTAGCGAGCGTAGGTAAGTTAGGTACGCGCGGCATTGATCCCGAATTTAGTACGCTTTACATTGCGGGTTTGCAAAATACCAAATCACTAAAACAATGAGTATAAGGCTAATGGTTATTGGTATTCAGTTGTGTTTAGGTAGTATAATAATAGACTTTTAGTTTCGGGAGCGTTTCCCTGACACCCAGTATAACATCCTAATATTGTCTGGAAGAAATCAGCTAGAGTGATATTTAGTCCGCCTATTGAACGGTCACGATATATCCCGGTGGTACATTTGGTCGACAAAATCCCTTGAACGAATCTTGCTACATCACACGTAGCTACCGATGCCATCGAAAATTGAGTGCAAGCGATTTTAGCCTTTGTGTTGGTTCACCGGAAAGATTTCTGACTGTACATATAATTTATGCAACACAATACAATATACATACATACAACATACATTTTTTGTAATACTCATCATCATCATCCTCCGAGCCTTTTCCCAATTATATTGGGGTCGGCTTCCAGTCTAGCCAGATGCGGCTGAACATCAGTATTTTACACGGAGCGACTGCCATCAGACCCCCGCAACCCAGTTACTGGGTAATACTGACATTCGGAGGTTAGACCAGTTGTCAGACTTTCAGGCTTCTGACTACCCGTAACGACTGTCATAGATATTCGTATGACAACTGGGACCGACAGCTTAACGTGCTCTCCGAGGCACGGAGGGGTTTCGAGGTGTATCGAAACGGTCACCCATCCACAGACTGACCGCGGCAAGTGCAGCTTAACCTTGCAGATCGTACAATCCGCGCAGTCTTTGCTTAGCTACGAGCCCCCTATTTTGTGTAATACTCTTTATTAAAATAAAGAGTATTTTTATTGTATCGAATTTCACTGTACCGCTTGCCATTCGAATATCTATGGCAGCCGTTATGGGTAGTCAGAAGCCTAAAAGTCTGAGAACTGGTCTAAGCTTAGGATGTAGGTATTACCCAGTAACTGGGTTGCGGGGGTCTGATAGGAGTCGCTCTGTGCAAAATGCTGATGTTCAGCCGGATCTGATAAGACTGGAAGCCGACCCTCACATAAGTGGGAAAACGCAAAGAGGATAATGACTCTAGGCTCTGCTCATTTTTCACAACTTTTTTTAAGACTCACACACTAACAGCTCCCCATCGAAATTTGAATTTTTGTATCTCTTACGCAGGTACCACCACATGTCTATGTTTGCCCTAAATTAAATAGTATGCACTATAACCAGACCAAGTTTGACGATGGTATGTACTACCATTTTGAAGATAGAGCAGGAACAATAGCAATGAAAAAAAATCATGTTTTTGGAGGTTTCTTGTATTTATACTTTTTAGGGTTCCGAAGTCCTACAAGGAACCCTTATAGTTTCGTCATGTCCGTCCGTCTGTCCGTCTGTCCGTCTGTCCGTCTGTCCGTCTGTCCTAATCCTTTACAGCTTAATAACTTCTACAGTTATAAACATAAGTAAATGAAATTTTGTAAAAAAATAGTCTACATATAGATCTCAATTTTAAAAGAATAAAAAAATAGTGTTTTCGTATTTTAGGGGTGGCGTCCATACATGTGAAATGGAGATGAAAAAAAATTTTTCGCTGCACCCCCTCGTGTGGGGTATCATTGAATAGGTCTACTAAAATGAAGGTAATGTTTCATACTCCACTTTTTTATCAGGTGTACCATCTGCGAAATATAGCGCGCCAAAGTGGCTTGCAATGTGTCCCCCCCCCTGCCATTTCTAAACTATGCAACGTAGAAAGTTATAATCTTCCACATTGATAGACCTTTGTAAAAACTCTCTTTTAAAATTATTTCGAGTATAATGTGATTATAATTTTTTGAGTTATAGAGATAAAACTGAAAAATACTTAAAACGTCATAGTTCAAAGGTCATTGACCTTAGAGAAAAATTATGTTAGCAAATAATGCTCCTTTAGTTACTTTCTATTTGAAAAAATTACAAAAAGTAACTTTGTGTTATGTTGAACACACTTCTTCAATTTGGCTTCTTGAATTTATCGCTAGATGGCGCTACTAACAACACGCTCTGAGTCGCGAATGCTGCCAATTATTGCAAAAACTAAAAAAGCATAACCATGATTAATATTCGTTTTGATTCGTTTGTAATTACACCTACTTAAGGAACCCTATAATACTGAGCATGGCCCGACATGCTCTTGGCCGGTTTTCCCTTTGGTTTTATACTTGTTTTTTTTTTTTGTATTTTTCGTGATAGCGGTCGTAGCAACACATATCCTGAGAAAATTTCAACCGGCTATCTATTACCGTTCAAAAGATACAGCACTGTGACAGACAGACGGACGGACAGACAGCGTAGTGAGAGTAATAGGGTCCCGTTTGGCACCCTTTGGGTACGGAACCTTAAAAAGAACTTTTAAATTGTTTGTCCCCGCAACCAATAAATCTTAATATCGACTTGTAATTAAATTTTAATTGTTCTAATTTTCACACCTGTCGTGCTTTAAATTGTATTGCATCGCAGCCATTTTAATTAGTGGGTATCAATTAAAAATAAATTATGTCTTTGACTCGTAATTTTACTGTGTTTATAGGAATATATAATGATAAATGATTCGTTAGCCCCGTTGGTCTAGTGGTCGCAAGCGCGACTGCTGAGCGTGGGGTCCTGGGTTCGATTCCCGGGTCGGACAAAGTGTCATTGGGTTTTTCCATTACGAAATTCTCAGTAGCAGCCCGGAGTATGGATTTGTGCCCGGTTAGTGGCAATAGGCTCGCCCCCTATTACATGGGCCTATAACATAACTGGCGAAATGTGGGTGTACTATACACCTCTGACTACCCCTTCGGGGAAATACAGGCGTGATGTTATGTAATCTTATGTTATGATTCGTTAGAAAACAGTTCGTTCGTTACTCATTTTAATTTATATTTTTTTAATTGCTTGCTTTGGTAACTATCATTACACCGAAACTTTTTATATCGAATTTCATTTCGCAGAAAACTATTTCACAACTATTGTTCTACATAAAATATGATTTACATAAATTCATCAATTTTGTGTAATCGAAAAACGTTTCATCGAAAAAGCTATTCGAATTTGTCCCGGTTCTTAGAATAACGTTTCACCGAACTTACATTTCATAGAATTTAATTAAATCGAAGTATCAATTTATTGAAATAAGTGTTAGGCAAATTGTTTATGGTGGTACGTAGTGTGGTCACAGATCAACATTACCTAACCTAACCAGCAGCTATGTGCTGTGAATTTTATTTATTATTGCGGGGGGCTTCGCCCGCCGAACCCCCTCACAGTGTCTTCACGTTCAACAAAAACACAAAGAACTTACTGAAACCTGTACCTCGATGTACTGATAAAATAATATAAAATTATTCGATGAATTGTTTATCGAGAAAAAGACTGTTTGAGTGAATGTATGAGCGATGTAATTAAATTAGGCAACTTGTCATTCATTAAATAACAAAATCTACAAATAGTGTTATGGGAAATAAAAATTGATTATACGATTTTCTTTAAAATGATGGATTACTATTGTTTGTGTATCTGAAACGAATCTTGTAAGAAAATTTTAAGGCACTTTCGGCATTCAAACTGGTAGTTCTGCTAACAATACAATAAAACTTTATAATAAAACAAGTTTAACCGTATTACATCGCGTATATTATTAAACTTATTTTATTAAATTGTGTAGTGATCGCAAAACCACGAAATAATTACAATATAAACATTATAATAAAACAAAGTTTAACCGGATTAAATCGCGTATATTATCTTCAAGAGGTATGTTGACGACACTTTCACCATCTTGCCTCACAGTAGTGTCTCTGCTTTCTTAGAACATCTAAATTCTTTACACAGTAAAATTCAATTTACTATGGAATTGGAGGCAAACAAATCCTTAGCTTTTCTTGGTACTTGAACGGTGAATCTCACCACCATCCTTGTCAGTTAGCTACCGTGGCCAAATCTTTGTTACAGAGAGTACACCGCATCTGCGATGCCGACCATCAGGCAGGGGAACTTTACCACGTGAAGCATGTTCTCAAGCATAATAACTTGCAAGCTCCACATCCCCATAGAAAACGCCGCCTGAAATCCAGCACAGTTGATCGTCGTCCTGCTGTTCTACCATTCATCAAAGGGGTCACCGACAGAATTGGTCATATCTTGAAGCGTGCTTCTATCAAAACCTATTTCAAGCCCCGAAGAAAGATCAGCCAACTCCTCAGACCGTTAAAGTGTCACATTCCCTTACAAGATGCAGGGATCTACAAGATTGATTGTGATTGTGGGTTATCATACATAGGGCAAACAAAGCCTAGTATAGCCACTAGAATTAAAGAACATATAGCTGACGTCAAGAACAGACGCTCCAAAAAGTCTGCAGTGTGTGAACATGCCCTAGACAAACCCAACCATTTTCTTCGATTTGATAAACCACAAGTTCTGGCGAAGGAAAACCGATATGTACCTAGAATGCTCCGTGAGGCTATTGAAATTAAAAAACATCCTAATTTTAATAGAGAAGATGGTTGGCAGCTACCACCTTTTTGAAACCCAGTCCTAAAAATAATCAAATCCCAAAAAGCACGCAACACTGTAAAAGATAATGATATTGTGAGTAATTACTGCGTGCATCGAAACGATTTTAATTAATAATATTGTACGGTAGATTAAAATATTTTTTTAGAAATATTTGTAAAGACGCTTGTCATCTTAGTCTACCTGCGACCACGAATGAAATGCTGCAAAGCTTTCGAAACGTCAGGAATACCAATGTAAATAATATACGCGATTTAATCCGGTTAAACTTTGTTTTATTATAATGTGTAGTGATCGCGAAAACCTTGGAAATTATTATACAATATAAACATTAGTTAACTTTTTCAACAATGCAATCCAAAGTTATCTTTTAAAGCTCTCTTTCACTCTCTTTTTAAAGCATAAACTTTTGTCTAACAAATTCAACAATACTACAGCTCAGAATAATGTAGTCATAATAGGCGATGAATATTCCGAGCACGTTATTGTTCAATTAAACTTCAGAAAAAACAGAGCAGTTCATTTCTTTAAAAGAAAATAATACGTAACATACTCACACCTACTTGTAAAGTATCGTTTCACATTACGATACTATAACGTTCCAATATCTCTTTGTTCTTATTTAGGTAGCATATTTTCTGAAGTATACAAGAAGTTGGAGAAGGTTGATTGGAATATGGTCAAACTGGTAACATACAGAAAAAGCGTTAAAAAAGGGATTTGATTTAGAAAACAAGAATACTGAAAAAAAAGTTTTGTTAGGAGTAGCACAAGTTTTAGTTGCCAGTAACATAAATAAAAATCGGCCAAGTGCGAGTGGGACTCGCGCAGTAAGGATTTCGTACCACCCATCGACCTGATACCCCATAGAAACTGATTTAATATATGAGAGTTTATCAAAAGACATCAACGTACGTGGGACACTCAGAAAGTTTTGCGAAACTAAAAATTTGTTCTATATGTACATATATTTTTATCAAATCTTTTCAAAGTACTTTCCACCAGCCTCTATACAAAGATTCATGCGCCTAAACCAGTTTTCAAAACACTTTTTCCAGTCCGCCGCAGACACCTCGTTTACAGCCTGCTCGAACGCAGCCAGCGCATCTTCCGGCGACGAAAATTGTATCCCTTTGAGCTGATTTTTTATTTTTGGGAATAAAAAGAAGTCACACGGTGCTAGATCAGGGCTATAAGGAGGGTGACCCAGGAGTTTGACTGGCGTGCTGTCCAGGAAGTCCCTCGTTTTGAGTGCGGTGTGCGCAGGTGCATTGTCGTGGTGGAGCAGAAGCCCGCGGAGCCCTGTGTTTGGTCGCTTGTTGCTTATAACAGAGAAAACTTCTGGCAAACATTTGGTAGTATACCATTTGGCATTAATGCTTCTTTGATCCCGTAAGGGAATTGATACCAAGTGGCCAGTCAAATTAAAAAAGCTAGCGATCAAAATCTTACCCCCGCTTCTAGATTGCTTCACTTTGGTAGGCGTTGGCTCATTTTGAAACACCCAAACAGTCGACTGGCGCTTGGTTTCTGGGTCGTATTGATAAATCCAGGACTCATCACCTGTAACGATGTCGTAAACACGCCGAGACGAGCCTGCTTCAAATTTGTTAAGCATATCACGGCACCATTCCACCCGGGCCTGCTTCTGAGCATCGGTGAGGTTGTGCGGCACCCAGCGTGATACTATCCTCCTCACGCGAAGATGGCTGTGTAGAATCTCGTGAACGCTTCCCGATCCAATCTTCAATATGTGTTGAATCTCCTGATATGTAATTCGCCTATTGTCTTGGATTAAATTTTTCACTGCTAGCACGTTTTCTTCGGTAACAGCCGTCAAAGGGCGACCGCTTCTTTCGTCATCCCCCAAAGTTGGTCGACCGCGCTTGAATTCGTTATACCAACGATACACGGTTGCCTTGGAAGGGCCTTCATCCATGAATGCCATTTGAAGTCTATCGTACGATTCATCCGGTTTCAGGCGACACTTGAAATCGTATAAAATCATAGCTCTAAAATGTTCCCGGCGCAGATCCATATTTCAGTGAGACACAATACTTTGAATTAACTCGCAAAAAATGTGGAGGGAAATTTTGAAATTGGAACTTACTTATTTTTACTTATAAATAATCATATTTTCGAAAAACATTATAACTGACCAGTCTCCCATATATAAAAACTTTTTTTCGCAATACTTTCTGAGGGGCCTGGTACAGTGCGCGAAATATGAATTTTTGCATCTCTTACGCAGGTACCCTCACATATGTCTATGTTTGCCCTATTTTTAGTATTTGTTGCTAAACTACATAGTATGCACTATAATCAGACCAAGTTTGACGCTGGTATGTATTACCGTTTCGAGTAGTTTATAGAGTAGTAAAAAAATATTGAAAATAAAGCATGTTTTTCGAGGTTTCTTGTATGGGGACCCCCTTTGATATTAGTTTTTTTTTTTAGTTTATAGTATTTGTCGTGATAGGCACCATAGTAACACATATTTTGCGATTTACACATTTCAACGAGTTATTTATTACCCTTGCAAAGATCCCTGTAACAGACAGACGGACGGACAGCGTAGAGAGAGTAATATGGTCCCGTTTGGCAGCCTTTGTGTACGGAACCCGAAAAAGGCGACTAATAAACCGACGCTACTAGTAGCTAACTAGTTTGAGATTTACAGTATTAAGTTAAGCTATTTAATAACATCTTAGGTTTTCGCGATCACTACACATTATAATAAAACAAAGTTTAACCGTATTACATCGCGTATATTATTTAAATTGGTTTCATTGGTTTAAGCTATTTAAACAAAAAATTGGTTTCTACTAATTAAAATTTGGCAATTTTCGAAGTAGCTAAACTAGTCAGTATTTTTTTTTTCAGTGAAGGTACGACCCTACCACGAATAAGTTGTGAAAATTAGGTTACGAAACGAGCGTTCGATTTAAAAAAAAGTTAGAGAATCCGAATGGTGTTCATTGGAACACGTCTTCACGAAAGAAACTTCGTGCTAACGTGCGAGCTTTGTTGTGCTCAAAAACATTCAAACAAGCAAGCTAGTTACTTCATGTTAAGCAATTGCTTTTCCCATGGGCATACGCAACACTAGGGAATTCGCCAATGCGTTGTCCACCTTTTAAAAAGACAAAAAGACAATACATTATGCTCTTTTCTTAAAGGCTCCTCTGACGTAAATACCGCTGACGGAAGTTGATTCCACAGTTATGCTATACGAGAGAAAAAATGGCGTGTAAAGGTTACAGTAGTTGACTGACAACGTGGCTAGATGTTGGAAGTCAGCGGCTGGTATAAGGTCAAACAATTTCTCAGAGCACATACTTGCGGCACATCTCGGACACTCTATACAATATAAATACTAACACCACCTACATACACAAGATTACGTTGTATACACATGTGTAGGTTAGGGATGCTTGCCGCTCGTAATGCCGACTGGGTTCCAAGCGCTTCTCAGTAGTTTTCAGAGATGGCGCTCTTGTATAATGACTGGCGATTGACATCCATTGCAATATTGCAGTCCAATTGCCGGCAAACCGCGGACGGGTGCGGGGCGCAAGCGAGTAATCTTAAATTGGCGGGGGGCGGTGAGTGACCGTTCTGTACGTAGTACTATTATATATTCTGTGCTTGCGGTGTGGTCGCTCCTTTAATTATCGACTCCGATTCCCCGAAAACTTAAGGCCTTAGTCCACCATTATCATCTACTGCAATTTAGTAGACCACGCACCATCAAGAACTTTTTAGAGTCCTCGCATGTGCAGGCATAGATTTACTTATGATGTTTTTGATTGCTAATTAAAATGTTTTGTTCATGAATTCGAATAAAGAAAGGTGTAGGATTGGGTCAAACTTAGACCAATGGTAAGCAAGCGTTAATCCCATATCACTGTTAAGCACAGGTACAATCATGCGCATATTGATGGTGATTAAACCAGTATAAGCAGAACCAGTCTTATATGAAACTTACATACTCAGCCAGTTCCGCTTATAATGGTTATGAAACCACTGATATGTAGTTGATCGTACTATGAATATTGAAGAATCCAGCGGCATCGATGTATTTTACTTGATAGTTACTAATATATTATAAGATGTAACATTATTAGCTGAGGTTCTTTTAAAGGGTTAATGTTCTCATAATAAAGAACAACTTTTACCATCGGAGCAACCCTGAAATAGCAAAAAAAACATCTGTTCCATTGGGTCAGTGACATCGATTACTTTTTGGGGAACAGCTGATCATTTTTCACTACTTCAGTGCTGGTCTCGTACTAAAATTTGTTCGTAATTTTTAGTACATTCACCCTTTAAAAGGACCTCGGCGAATAATGTTACATCTTACATTATCTTAAGATAATGAGCGGAATAAAATTCATATTATGATAGTGTAATAGATTATATTAATATACGTACCGTATCGTATCTGACTTCCGAAGAATTGATTTTGTAAAATTATTATAGTGTCTTCATCGTGTGTGATACCTTACTAAACTACAGTATAGTAACATAACAAGTTACTGTAATATTCTATGTTATTAAGATAAAAAAATATTACAGCATCTTCACAGTATGTGACAGCTCTTATACCTCAGCTGTTTCTTATAAGTTGTGCAGCAGCTGATACAGATTAGAACAATAATTCAAATAGAAAAGTGTTCAATATTTTTCACATACATTTAGGTGCCTATTTGTAAAACTAAGAGTAGAGATAATGTAAAAATGGAATAGAATAATAGGGTCCCGTTTGTCACCCTTCGGGTACGGAACCCTAAAAATTGTATTTTTATAAGCTTAAATGATTTATACAGCATACCTACACGTTATAATTATGATAATATCTCTGAGTTTCAATAATTGTTTTTAGTAAAATAAAATTCCATCTCATAATATACCTACCTAAAAACATTAGTTGAGGTGAAATATAAAAAAAACACAATATTGTGTTTTAAAATTGTTGCAGTACAATGTACTGTTTTGCACACAGTTATCAATGTAGTAATCAATAAAGTTATTTGTAAAATAATGCAATAGTTTTAGAAACGATCATCCTGGGGATAAAACGACAGACTTGTAACACAACGCTGCCCTTACGTAAGCTGTACTTATCTAAACTGTTTTTTAACATACTCACATAACTTCAAACCGACAACAATAACTCGGAACCACAGTTAAAACGAGCTGTTTATTGATTCAACACTATTATTTTTAAATAACTATTAACATAACAAAATAACTAATAATAAATAACACGTTATTATTGCTTCGAGTTCTTTCAATTCCTTTTTTGAATGCACTTGAATGACAGTTCGTTGGCGCGAAAGCGTAGGGCTGTGAGATTTGGTTTTTAAATTTTGGGCACGGTTTTATTTATGCCGAGTTGCATACAGCCAGGGCTTTCGTATTTTGTTTATTTTGTGATGGTGTTTACTTGGGAGGTGGAAGCGCGCGGCCCGGCTGCCGACTGCCGGCGGAGTAAGCGCTCATGCTTAGGGTTGCGCGCGCATTCCGTAGTGAAATGCGTCGATTTTATACTGTAGGTGTAACTTTAAGCGTTTTGTACGGTTTAATTAATCGCCCACAGGGATTGAGCTTTGAATTAAGTTGATATTGTGGTCACTACGAAAATCGATTTGGTTTAATTATGATGTCCGCGGACATAAGTAATTAATTCCGGTTTTGGGCTGGGTCCAGTATAAATTTGCGCGTTTCATTAACAAATATTGCGACCCCATGGCCACTGTTTAACTTTCTGATAGGATATCATTTAAGTATTGTATCGTATGACATTTTTATACATAGGCTATCTTTATTATTGTTATTAATTTAAAGGGATATATTTAGATCCTTCAACCATATGGTGGCATTAGGTGTAAGGGTGAAAAGATCCTCTGGAGAACCAGAGTACGACAATTGTTGAATTACATGGTCCACAGTCTGGTCTTCTTCGCCGCACTCACATAGGCTAGGATTGCTCCATCCCTAATTTTATTTATATGTGGTTACATCTTGCGTGTCCTGTTCAAACTCTATTCAATCCTATGATTAAATCTGCACCACAAATGAAACACATTTTTTTTTAAGTTTCTTTTTTCTCAATTTAAAAAGGTACAAGCCTCCCTTGTAATATACCCACAGAACCGGGGAGGGGGAACCGGTAGAACCGGGGGTAGAGATGTCAAATCTGTGAATATACCTCAATAAATTAAATTTTCTGCCGGTTACATAAATGCCATAGAGTAAGAAAAATGGTATTAGTTTTACTTTTTAAATCTACCTGCCAGTTACATAAATGCCATAGAAAAAGAAAAATGGTATTAGTTTTATTTTGCCACATAAGTTATGAAGTAAGTTTCCATGAGCCGATTGAAAATATAGGTCAGTATGATACTTGAGATAATAAATATTATAGATTTTCTTGGATATTGTTCAATTTTTAAGATACCTCACAGGTATAATACTTTTTATTTGTTTCTGGTACAAAGCTAGAAATACAAACAGCATTTTTATTTCTTTTTACAGTTCCTATAAACACTGTGGTTTTGAACAAGTGAAATATTTACAGACGTAGCTATATTACTCATGCTGGACATAAATTAACGAAAAAATTATGTCCAATTTTTTTACTTGAAAAAATCTTTAATACAGTAGGTAGTCAGTGAATTTAGTGTAAGATAAAACAATGACAGAACAATATTCTAAAAATGAAAAGGTGGCAGTGGGCGGGGCACATTGCTCGCAGAACGGATGGCCGATGGGGCAGTAAAGTTCTGGAGTGGCGACCGCGTACTGGAAGGCGCAGCGTGGGTAGGCCCCCCACAAGGTGGACCGACGACCTGATGAAGGTCGCGGGAATCCGCTGGATGCGGAAGGCACAGGACCGGTCGTTGTGGCGATGCTTGGGGGAGGCCTATGTCCAGCAGTGGACGTCTTTCGGCTGAAATGATGATGATGATGAAAAGGTCGAAACAACATGTTTTCTTCTAAAAAAATTAGGAAATTACCATCGATAAATAAATAATAAATATTTTTGGGACATTTTTACACAGCACCATCTAGTCCCAAACTAAGCAGAGCTTGTAATATGGGTACTAGACAATGGATATAATACTTATATACTTTTTTAAATATAAATATAATAATAATAAATAAATAAATAAATAAATAATAAATAAATAACAATATATATTAAATATGTACTACATACTAGATGCGCTGTTTAGAAGAACAACATGGTTACGAGTTATGGTTCCGGAACCACACTGTCATCTGTCATTAGTTCACAAGTGACAGCTGTCTCGCGAACACACGTAAATTTATCTGCCTAACATTATTTATTTTATCGCAATCAGCGAGTATTGTATGATTCTTTGGCGTAAATTTGCTTTGTTTTTTGTTAAGTAACCCACTATTTCACCGTAAAAATAATTAACAACGTGATAACTAGTAAATATGGCGTCAACTGAATTTGGAACATGCTGCTTATATGAGATCGCGTGTCTATTAATTGACGTTGTTGGAAATTACATATCTAACCCAACAGGGGGCGTGGTGGTTATTTCTTCACAAAAATACCATTTGTATTACTATATTGCCAAACAAAAGCTGTTTACAAAGAAATATCTTCATGACTATGTTACTCGACACCTTAATAAGTGACCTCATTTGCAATAACATTGCGTACGTTAGCCATACATTGTTATTACTGCTGACTTTACGAGCTTACTTACGGGAACATATTATTTATATGTTGTTTGTAAAAGTGTGTATTGGTTGAATAAGTGTTGTAAGTTAGTATCACATGCTATAATGGAGGGTTAGGAAAAGAATTATAATTATGAACGATACTACTGAAATAACTACCTTTATTATTATTGAGGAGATTGCACGTAGCAGAGAATGTAGACATGCATGTGTGGAGTGACAAAAAATTGATAAAGTAAGAAATGAATATATTAGAGGGAGTTTGAAAGTAACGCCAGTGACAGTAAAGTTGAAAATAAATCATTTGTCTTGGTTTATACCAAGCATGTTATGAGGAGGAATTAAACGCATAACTGAGAGAACTAAGAGAGTACCTAATAAAAACTAATGTGCACGGTTAGAGAGAGAGATGAAGATAAAAGAAAAGATGGATGAATTGCGTGAAGAATGATATGAATGAAAAGGGAGTAAAAAATGAGATGACAGCTACCGGAGGAGAATCATCATCATCATCATCATTTCAGCCGAAAGACGTCCACTGCTGGACGTAGGCCTCCCCCAAGCATCGCCACAACGAGCGGTCCTGGAAGCGTACTGGAAGGCGCAGCGTGGGTAGGCCCCCCACAAGGTGGACCGACGACCTGGTGAATGTCGCGGGAATCCGCTGGAAGCGGAAGGAGGAGAATGGAAAATGAAAACATTAATTTCATAAATAGAAAGAAAAAGAGCAGTAGTAGTAGAGCTTCTTGTGAGGGAGCTCGTTCGGAGAAGTACTGTCTTGTTCATGTCTCAGTTTGGTGAACTGACTTGCGGTACCATTTAGGCAACAACCTAAGTGGTATTGCAGTTGTTATGGGCAAAGGTAACCGCTTAAAATCAGGTGGGCCTTTAGCTCGTTTCGCCATCCTATACTAATTTTTTTTTTGTAGAAAATCAATGATAAACCACTTTTTAGGGTTCCGTAGTCCTACAAGGAACCCATATAGTTTCGTCATGTCCGTCCATCTGTCCGTCTGTCCGTCTGTCCTAATCCTTTACAGCTTAATAACTTCTACAGTTATAAACATAAGTAAATGAAATTTTGTTAAAATAGTATAGATATAGATCTCAATTTTAAAAGAATAAAAACATCTTGATTACTTATTTTAGGGGTGGTGCCCATACATGTGAAATGGGAATGAAAAATTTTTTTTCGCTGCACCCCATCGTGTGGGGTATCATTGAATAGGTCTACTAAAATGATGGTAATGTTTCATACACCACTTTTTTATCAAGTGTATCATCTGCGAAATATAGCCTGCCAAAGTGGCTTGCAATGTGTCCCCCCCCCTGCCATTTCTAAACTATGCAACGTAGAAACTTATAATCTTCCATATTGATAGACCTTTGTAAAAACTCTCTTTTAAAATTAATTCGAGCATAATGTGATTATAAATTTTTGAGTTATAGAGAGAAACCTGAAAAATACTTAAAACGTCCTAGTTCAAAGGTCATTGACCTTAGAGAAAAATTATCATAGCAAATAATGCTCCTTTAGCTACTTTCTATTTGAAAAAATCACAAAAAGTAACTTTGTGTTATTATGACATGACAAAATTCTTAAATTTGGCGCCATCTAGCGGCGTCTAACAACACTCTCTAAGTCGCCAATGCTGCCGTCAAGTGACGTCTATTGCATTTGGCACTGTATAGCGCCATCTAGCGGCTATTGACAACACTCTCTGAGTCGCCAATGCTGCCGTCTATTGCAAAAACTAAAATAGCCATGATTAATATTCTATTTGATTTGTTTGTAACACCTACTTAAGGAACCCTATAATACTGAGCATGGCCCGACATGCTCTTGGCCGGTTTTAAACCTTATAGTGATCTAAAACGTCATTAGGAGATAATATACTTTTAGTGCTGACAATAATATGTGCCTGTGTGAATAGATGTCTGTTTGATGATGCTTAAGTACTGCGATCGAGAAAGGCGATAAAGTCTCTCCCCAGGACGCGCTTCAGCGCTTGAATATCCCAGAGCTCCTTTACATGTGGCAGATACGGCCAAAGAAAATGTTTTAGTCATTAGAAATATTGTCCTCTAGGAGTCGGATATAAAACGATCACATGTCGCAGGAAAGACTATTGAATCAAGTAATTTTTTTGTCATAGAGATAACATCATAACATCACGCCTGTATTTCCCCGAAGGGGTAGGCAGAGGTGTATAGTACACCCACATTTCGTCAGTTATGTTATAGTCCCATGTAATAGGGGGCGAGCCTATTGCCATTAACCGGGCACAAATCCATACTCCGGGCTGCTACTAAGAATTTCCTAATGAAAAAACCCAATAACACTTTGCCCGACCCGGGAATCGAACCCAGGACCCCACGCTCAGCAGTCGCGTTTGCGAACACTAGACCAACGAGGCATATAGATATATAATAATATGCGTAGTGTATGTTAATAAAGTAAAACGAAACTTTTTGACCAACCAAGGAACACAGACATATTAAAAAAATATAGACGAAGTCCGTGTGGTGCCGGTCTTAAAGAATAGCACCACCCTTATCTCTGCTCATGGGTATCGTAAAAGGCGACTAAGGGATTCACCAGAGGATGGGCAGCAGCGTTCTCTGAGTATTTAACCAACCAACTGCGATCGCCAACCCGCCTGCCAAGCCTGGCGATTATGGCATATCCCCCCTTAATTGGGGGAGGCCTATGTCCAGTAGTGGACGTCTTTCGACTGAAATGATGATAGACGAAGTGCTGTTAACAACCGTAGTGAAGCTAAAAAAATCGTGCTCCTTCGTGTACAACCAGCGCTCACGCACACACCATGCACCTGAAGGATATTTACTTTCGCGATGCTTACTGGACGATGCCGCGACATGTGTACTGAGAGGGATGAGCTTGGTTTCAGGTGCATGTGTGTGCATTAGCGCTGGTTGTAGACGAAGGAGTACGGTTTTTTTGAATTCACTATGATTGTTCATAGCAATTCGTCTATATCAGCCATTCCCAAAGTAGGCGATAACGCCCCCCTGTGGCCGCTGCAGGCCTAAAGGGGGGCGGTAAGAGACCCAGAAAAAAAATGGGGGCGTTGTGTAAAGGCTTGGGGGGCGATTTGTTATTTCATCTAGCTAGGAGGACTCTTAACACCGACTGAACTCTCGACTTTCGAGTAAACAAAATAAGTTTGGGAACCACTGGTCTATATTCTTACTATGCACAGACATAGACAAGGAATTAAAAATTCAAATTGAACTTCTGCGGACTTTAGACTGGCTCAAGTCAAAACAGAAGGCACTTTAAAATATTATACACTGGCTTTTTTGTCCGCGGCTTTGGTTCTTTATCCCACAAAATACATGGGTATTTTTCCGGGATGAAAAGCTCATGTCAAAATCACATCGATCTGTTGCTCCGTTGTTGCGCGAAAGAAAGACAAAGCAACAAACACACTTTCGCATTTATGATAAGCAGGATTTACTTTTGGGCAATTTTATAAGATTTTTTTTTTTCTCACTGGGGTTTTTATCTGCAATATTTAAATAAGAAACAATAAGATCAAATCCTACTAATACATGTGAAAGTTTGTGAAGATGTTTAGATATTTGGATGATTGTTACTCAATCACGCTAAACGGCTGAACGGATCGAATTTGGCACACATGTAGACCTTAACTTAACTTAAAATAAAAGTTATTTTTTATTCGGGAAAATTAACAGTTCCTACGAGATGCACGATAATTCTTTCTCTGAAAAGCCAAATCATACGCAAGCCAAGCCGCGAGCAAAGTCTAGTAAAAAAAAATAATGTCAGTTACAAGTTATTATTTACCACTCTCTCTCATTTTCTTATATTAAATTAAAATATATACTATTAGATATGAACTTTGTTGTCCTCGGATATTAATGATATTCTCTCAGTTTAAATTAATTTATATTCATACTAAAATGACAAGTTAACACCCTCCATTAAGACCGGCATTTAAAATCTAATTAAACGAGGTCGATAAGACTATTCTATAGTAAAGGTTACAGAATCATATTTCATTCATTAATTTTGTCTGACTAAAAACAAAGCTTAAACGGTTACAGGAGAAAACAAAGGAATACATTAAATATGGCACTCACGGAGTTTTATTAACGTTTTAATTAACCTTTAGCTAACGTCAATAAATAAGCCTTGATATACTAGTTTATTTATCCGTAACGAGATTATAACCGGAGAAGAACCGCAGTGACCAACATAGCTTGTAGGATCAGTAAGCTAAAGTGGCAATGGGCTGGCCATGTCTGTCGAAGGACCGATGGCCGCTGGAGCAGACGAGTCCTTCAGTGGAGACCGCGAATCGGAAAATGTAGTGCGGGGGAGGCGCCCTACCTACGACCTAAAGAACGTGCCTGGGGGGACTGGATGCGGAAGGCAGAGGACCGAGTGTTATGGTGCAACTTGGGAAAGGCCTATGTCCAGCAGTGGACTGCGATACGCTGAGTTGATGTTGAGACATAATTATCTAAGGCGAAAAAAAACTTTGTTTTCTTTTTTTTCTTGAATTTATAAGTGGTATAATTATGATCATGAAACAAATAGTAATGTAGCAATTCGTTTATTTCGTTTATTTCCAAAATAAGTAACATGTTACAATTCAGATGAACGTTGATCCCCAAACTAGGTTAACCTGTATCTTGGGGACCACCTTCCTTAGTTAATTTATACTAATCGTGACATAGTTTACATTAAAACATAATAGATACATAATTTGACATTAATTTGATTTGACAAATTTATTAATAGTAATAATAATGAAAGCATCCAATGCAACTATAGGTGTCATGTATGTATGCGCGGGTGTGGAGTGTGTACGAGTATGAGTCGTGCAGGTGTGAGAGTTGGGGGTGTTGGTGGGTGTATGTGTGTGTGATGGGATGTTGGTGCGTGTATGTGCGTGCGATATGTAAGAGGAGTTATTTAATGATAATTATGATATTTTCTGTTTCATCGTAATTTAGTGCATGTAACCATTTGTATAATAATGTTTTACATTTTGAGTGAGTGACGACGTGCATGTTTAATATTTTATTTATTTTGTTATACATGTAGCCAGACAAGTGTATGTACTGTCGTTGTAGAAATGCTGAATGAGAGACTATGTTTGGACATACTTCGTATTTCCTACGCTTGGTTGATTGTGAGTTGCTGACTGGTGTTATTTTATGATGTCGTAATATTGTATGCAGTACATATATTTGTCTAACTGTCAGCATTTGACATTCTTTATAGAGCTGTTCAGTACAATATCTATAGGATTTCCGGAAAGTTACTTTAAGTAACAAGCTTTGTGCTTTTTCTAGACATATGAGATGGGTTTTGTGGGCTCCTCCCCATATTGAAATGCAATATTATCATACACAAGTATGGTTACCATGTGAAAGACATTTGCCCATTTGACAGGCATTATACGGCTTAGAAAGGCGTACGGTCGGTCCGAGACACATTTTTTTGATTTTGTAAGAAAAAATATTGTTTTTTTAAGTCTTCTGAAAAATACTACTCTTAGTTTTTACGATGTTATTATACTATGTACATCGTAACAATCGTATTGGTTTGTTCGAATAAAGAATTTAATTATTATTTATTTATTTATTAAAGTAAGCAAGTAGTAGTAGAGCTCCTTTGTGAAAGAGCTCGTCCGGGGTAGTACTACCACCGTGCCTACTTCTCCGCCAAATAGTGATGCTTGCATTGCTGTGTTTCGGTCTGAAGGGTGCGGGTGCCGGTGAAATTACAATCACATGAGACTTTCCATCTTCATGTCTCAGTTTGGCGAACCGACTTGCGGTACCATTTAGGCAACAGCCTAGGTGGTATTGAAGTTGTCATGGGCAAAGGTAACCGCTTAACATCAGGTGGGCCTTGAGCTCGTTTCGCCATCCTATACTATAAAAAAAAAAAAAAAAAAAAAAAAAAAAAGCAGCTATCTTAAGAAAATGGTTCAATTCCTTGCTTTAATGCAGTAATATACACAATTTTGAAAAATGTTTGATTAAAAAGTTATATTGGCCTCCATTCTTAAATTTTTTTTTCTTATACTGCAATCGTAGTAATTGTATTATTTTTTCTTATAATAAATGAGCATTGATCAACAGCATGTTATTTAATAATTTTACATTAAATGGTTTTTTTTTTGTGAGACCTTTAGGATCTTCGGGTGCTAAGAGTAAGAGGAATCGAGGCGTCCATTAAGCGATCCTGGGGGACAACATTGTAACTTTCCCGAAAAGTGCCAAAGGCGTATCAGTGGAGGGGAACCGGCGCGGTCTACTGGAGTTCCCGGAGCTCTTCTATTTTGTGTTGAGGATGGCCACCGTCTGGTTTAATTCGGTAGGAGTCCGAGATACCCCTCCACCTTCCCCAGACGGAGAAAGACTACCACCCGAAAAAAAAAGGTATTTTATCAAGGGACGTTAACTGGCGTATGATCTAAAATGCAAAAAAAAAGATAAGTTATTTTTATGGTATCATTTAGGGTTTTTATATTCAGCACCAAAGAAATGTAGACCATTACTTGTTATAACATATTTATGTTAAAATTTACCTTTAACATAACAATATAATTTGTAGTATCGATTACTCACCAGTGATTCATTACTTATAATAATGACGGATGGATGATGCCTCGGATGATAACTATTGATTTTCCACTCGGTTATACGTACCTGAAATAATAAAAGAGTGTTAAATATCTACATACATACATACTCTCAAACAAGAGGGGTAAACAATTAATGACGCTGTGTGTACAAATCACGCCTATATTCTCTAAAGAGGGAGACAGACGTGCACTATTGTACATTTTCACGGTTATATGGTTCAAGGTTATTTCTCATATTCACTTATATTCACTGGTTGTGGCGATGCTTGGGGGAGGCCTGTCTAGCAGTGGACGTCTTTCGGCTGAATTGATGATGATGATGATTCACTTATACAACTCAACGTAGAAAAATAAACGCTCGCAAAAAGTTAACAACATTTTAAATATATATGTATCTGAACATAATATTTACCACCACTTCAATTACCTATATTGTTAAAATATAATATTATATTATAAGCCAATCATGGTAGAAGTTAGGTGAAGACGTAACTGCACTCTTCAGAATAGATCTTATCAGGTCGCAGTGGTTTAGGGGCGTTCAAGACCCCTACCTTTTCCTCAAAATAATAACTACCTACACTGCTACGCCATGACTGCTACGCTGCCACTACTACACGACAACCGCTATAACATTGTTGCTGCAATATCGCTGCTATGCTATCACATCTACGCCATAACTGTTTTACCATAACTACAATGCTAATAGTGCTATGTCATCTATACTACGCCTACATTGTTACGCTAAAACTGCAGCGTCATGATTACTACGTGTCCACTGCTATGCTGTCAACGCTACGCCATCACTACTTTGCAACGACGTCAAGGCTGCGCCACAATGCTACGCTAGCAATGCTACGCTATCACTACTACGACGTCACTGCTACAAAATCAATGCTACGCCAGCACTGCTACGCTAGCAATGCTACACATTCACTGCTACTTCGACTTCGTCAGCACTGGTACGACAACACTACTACGCCGGTGCTACTACGACATCACGTCTACGCCATCATGTCTCTACCAGCACTGCTACGCCACGGCAAATAAACTCATTTTGAAATGATCATTCGGTAAGCTACATTTTTAAAACAAAAACAAAAATCTCAATTAAAAATAAGTTATATAATCCAACTATTGAAAGAACGCTGTTAAGTTTTCTAGATGTTTCGGACTATAGAAATAGGTTAACACCACAACCTTTTGGCTTTGTAATAAGAGGTTTTGGGCTCGTTATCTTACTCGTAAAATTAAATTGAGGTCTACCTCTAGTAAAATAAAATTGAGGAAAATGTGTAACGTTTACAGCGATAACTAAGCTATTACTATACACTAACCTACTCATAAAATATTTACATTCTCAAAGAGGCGATTAAGTGGCTCGCGAGAACTCTTCCAGGTGACTATACTTAAGGTATTGTATTGTATTTATTGATAACAATTGTTACAAGTCATATTTTTTTAAATTAACATAATTCTTAACTTACTCAGACTTAACTTTATCAGAAGTTAACATAACATTTTCGTTCATTATAATATTTTATATACTAGTTACTAAATAACACTTAATTTCGTATTTAATATAAAATTAACATTGCATTGAAAAAAATAAAATTGTAATAGAATTTAAAATTACATTTGCGTTTATTGTCATCAGCTGATTATAATACATCATTATTAAAAATGATGATCTAAAAAATTCAGATAAGTATAAAAATCAATAATTAACATTACCCGTGCATCATTAGGGGGGTAAGGGGAGAACGGTACACAACATCTTAACCGACCCAACTGTCAACCTCACCTGCACGCGCCGTATGGTGGCGTCGGCCAATATGGCTGGCGTGGTGCCCTCTGCTAGATAACGAACGAGGCTATGGCGTCCGACCAGTGGCGGTATAACCACTCAATACACCTAGGCGAAGAGCAGTCCTAGAAGGGGCCATCACAAGCCCGGGGTGCTAAATACACCCTAAAAGAGTGACCTTTCCCCTCCCCAATCCTACATGGGGGAAGATTATTTCTTACCCCTTCCCCTCCCACTCAAATCTCACCATCCTTCCCTGACCTACATCCTTCCAACATCCCTTCTCCCCCCGCCCCTAAAAATCCCAATTCCTACTCCTAACTGCGACCCTGTTGTGACTGGGTGGTTGCAGGCTCGTACATCACAACAACGGCTGATGGCGAGTAGGGGTGAATAGTCACCTGCGCTAGGACCTGCGCAGTTGAGCGCCGTAAGCAGGGATGAAGGAGTCCTGGGGGGTTGAGCCGATCGGCGCTGGTGGTAATGCGTCCGTGAGGCAACACGCCCCCTTTGGTCTGGATTTCAAGCGAAACGGTAGCCCTACCCAATAGCCAGGGGTAGGGAAATGGTCATAGTGTCCCGTCAGAGGGACACAGGCGAGGTGCGTGAGGTCCGCAGAGGTAGTCCTCGGACGGCCGAAGCGGTAGGTAAAGGTCATGCTGACGGTGCAAGTGAGGGTTGATCAGTTCGTATGGGGTAGGCCTTTTCGACCCCGTACGCCAACCCGATCGAGCGCCTGATGTCGCACTGTAAACCAGCCTTGCGCCCCTATATCTCCCTGGTAGTCCTAACGTTCGAACTTTTTATTTAGCTAGACGTTCCCAGGTGCGGGCTCCATGGCGGGTGGGAGCCAGGGAGATGAAAATTACATAAATCTATACTATGGACAAAATAAGGCCAAGTATTACCCATACAACTGGAGTGGAATCGGTGAAAACTGATGGAACTCCTACACAGAGTGCTCCTAGCACTTCTGTCGCCCCTGGAGGCCCAGCAGCTAGCGTTGCGGGCACCAGCGCGGGTGTCGGTCTGGCTGTGGCGAAAACCGCAACTAAGACCAAACATAAATCCCAACCAAAACAAAGGACCAAGGCGCTGAGTGGGAACAGTACCGGTCTTTCCTCACAAGCCCCGGTGCTGGGTAAAACCGGCACCGCTCCAACATCCACATGTCCTCCCCCTCCCCCTCCTGTGGCTCCTCTAACTAGCTCCCCACGCTCGGCCGTATCTGGCCAATCGGGGACGGCCAGCCACCCTGCAGACGTTTTTTCCAGCGCCTGGCAGGTACAGGAACGCAAGGGCAAGGGCAAATATACTCAATCAACCCAACGCCCTTGCACTGACCCTTCTGGTCTACCGAATCTTGCGGTAAAGGACAAGAGGAAGAATAGACGGACAAGGAGGGAGCGTCGCCTAGCCCGCATGCAGGCGGGCAAAGCTCCTCCTACACAGGCTGCTACCGCTGGTTTAACCAAACCGGCTGGCGACCAAATTCACTTTGCAGCGGGGAAGCGGTCGCAGGACGAAGCCGGCGCAAGCCGACCACAGCCCAGCGAACCGTCAACTAGCGCTGCAGAGAAACCGGTCCAACACGCAGCCAAGACACAGCGACACGATTGGAGGGGTCAGGCCGCGGCCAAGCGGGCTCTCAACGAGACGATGTCGCCTCGTGGGGAGCACAAGCGGCCGCGTCTTGAGCAATCCAAGCGGGCCGCTAACAAAAGCTACGCGCAAGCTGCCAGCACACCCCTGTGTGTTGCGATCTGCGATCGCGCGGGACCGCTCAGCAAGGACATATCGGACCAGGTACTCACTGCTATCCAGAAGCAGATCATCGGTGAGGCCTTGTCCCTTATGCAAGACAGACCCAGGCCCAACTTCATCGCGAAGCCGGTGTTCACGGAGGGTGTCATAAAACTGTGGTGTGAGAATGACCACACCCTTACATGGCTGAAGAACACGGTCTCTGGCTTGGCTCACCCGGCTAACGTCTCGCTAGTCGTCAAAAGCCAGTCAGAGCTCATCAGACGTGTTCGCTGCGGCATCCTCATCCCGGATGAGCAGGGGGTTTTCGAGGAGGCTACCAATATTGGTCGCACCCTCGCCTACCAGAACCCCTTGCTTGGTATTGAGAAGTGGGTGCTTCTGCAAGCAGTGAAACAGACCGCGGCGTGGTTCGTGGTGGTCGGAGTCCCTGAGGACCAAATTCCGACCCTGATGAAGGCTGGACGCCGCCTCTCAATGGGTTTGGGGGCGGTGTACATTAAATACCAGGGGCCGAGAGGTAAATTTACCGAAGTCCCTCAGGGATGGGACCCGGCCACGGGAACCATCCGTAGAGAGCTGCCAGCTGCACCAGCAGGGGAGATTGCTCCCCCACCAAACACCCTGGCAACGGCCGTGGCTGAACCTGCTGCAGCAGAGTCGGCCGGCCCATCTGTCGTCATCTCGGACGCCGTCCCATCTTCGGGGGAGGAGCCTGACATCAATTTGTCTTCGGCTTCGGACCTGGAGGGGGATGACCTCGAGACTGGCGACTTGTTAGCCGGGCTACACCTTGGGGGAGACAAGGAGGGTACGACCAGTGATGGCGTCCCTTTTGTCGGCCTGTAGGGTAGTCCAGGCAAATCTCCACCACAGCCAAGCCGCGACGGCTCAGTTGCGCAAGTGGTTGGAGGTTCAACACACGGCCATTGCCTTGATTCAAGAGCCGTGGATCAGGGCTGGCCATATACAGGGACTATCCAATCTCGGAGGTAAGATCTTAGTCACTACAGATCACGATCACCCTAGGTCGTGCATCTTTGTCACAGGTAATATCAAAGCACAGCTTTTAACGGATTTCTGTTGCAGAGATCTGTCTGCCATAAGGCTGCTCACACAGCGTGACGCCAGGGAGGTGGGGATCACCTTCGCCTCGGTCTACATGCCTGAGGGGGAGGAGCCGCCCCCTTACGACCTCATCCGCCTTATAAACCATTGCGAGAGAACCGGGATAGAGGTTGCAATTGGGGCCGACGCCAACGCTCATCACCCTTTATGGGGCATGGATACGCAAAACGATAGAGGTAAAGCTTTAGTTGACTATCTTTTTACTACTAACCTATCCTTACTAAACACTGGTTCTGAACCAACTTTTGTAACCAGGCGTAGCCGCACAATCATAGACCTCACTCTGGCATCAGAGGGTGCAGCGGAAATCACCACAGGGTGGCAGGTCTCCAAGGAGGCCTCATGCTCCGATCATAGGTGGATCCGCTTTGACATCCAGGTCTGTATAACACCAACACAACTTCGTCGGAATCCACGCAATACGGACAAAACTACTTACACGTGCACACTTGAATCTAGACTTGCACCGTTAAACGATTCGCTGACTTTCGTGCACACGACACATATCGATGAGCAAGTAAGTCACCTCACGGAATCAATGATAAGCAGCTACCACACTGCCTGCCCAGAGACCATCCCGCCCAAAACACCGGGCAAACAGCCCTGGTGGGGCGCGGAGCTGGAGCGCAAACGTGTAAAGGTTAGAAGAGCTCTGAACAGAGCCATGAATACTTGTGCGGACGAAGACTGGGATGTCTACTACGCAGCCAAACTCAGCTACAAAAAATGCATCAGATTCAGGAGTACCATGGGATGGCGTAAATTCTGTGGTAACATTGAATCCTGCCAACAAGCCAACAGGGTAAGGAAGGTTCTGGCGCAACAGAGTTCATCTGTGCCTGACACTCTTCGTAAGCCTGACAACACGCTTACAACATCACCAGAAGAAGTAAGACGCGTCCTCATTGAAACTCACTTCCCAGGGTGCGTATTTACTCATGCAATCGATTGGCAAGATGTACCTCAAACACCATCGGATGGCGACTGGCTCTGCGCGCACAAGATGGTAACGATGGAAAAACTCCAATGGGCCATCCGGAGCTTCCATCCTTTCAAAGCAGCGGGCCCGGACGGAGTGTTCCCTGCCCTACTACAGTGGGGTGGAACGTCCGTTGCCAAAAGACTGGTGCCCCTAATGAGAGCGTGCCTGGCCTATAGATACGTTCCCAAAGGATGGAGGGAAGTGAAAGTTATATTCATCCCAAAGCCAGGTAAGGGTGACTACACAAACGCCAAATCCCACCGACCAATCAGCCTGACCTCCTTTTTGCTAAAGACCTTGGAGAGGCTCTGCGAAAGGGAGCTGAGGGACGGCGCACTTAAAACTATACCACTGCACGGCAACCAACACGCATACAGCTCAGGTAAGTCCACAGAATCTGCTCTCCATCTGGTGGTTAGTCAGATAGAGAGAGCGATACACAACAAAGGTACTTGCCTGGGCACTTTTATAGACATCGAAGGAGCATTCGACAAAACAAACTTCTCCAGCATATGAACAGCCCTCTCCAAGCACGGAGTGGAACAGGTACTAACTGACTGGATTGCAAACATGTTAAGTAAACGGGTGGTTCGTCTTGAAGGAGAGCAACAGATGGCCATGATAGCTAGAGGCTGCCCCCAGGGAGGGGTGCTGTCTCCCCTTCTGTGGAATCTGGTAATTAATGATCTCATTACCAAACTCAACGACAACCACTACTACACAATAGGATATGCAGATGACCTCGCCATCCTCGTATCGGGTAAGGTGACTGGGACCATCTGCAACCTCACCCAACAAGCGCTTCGTATTGTAGAACGCTGGTGCAGAGAATTTGATCTTTCAGTGAATCCCACCAAAACTGAGTTAGTCATGTTCACCCAAAAGCGAGCATTAGGACCCTATTGCTTACCCAAACTGTTCAGTAATGAACTCCAGCTGGCCAACGAAGTCAAGTACCTCGGTGTCATCTTAGACAGTAAGCTAAGTTGGAGTAATCACCTAGAAAACAAACTAAACAGGGCCTGCATCACCTTCTGGCAATGCAGGAAAATGATAGGTAAGAAGTGGGGCCTATCCCCTAAAATTATACTATGGCTATACAGCGCGGTAATCCGCCCCATGATTGCCTATGGGGCCGTAGTTTGGTGGCCTAGAACCAAGCTGATTACAGCTTCAAACAAACTACAGCGCATGCAAAGACTTGCCTGTGTGGCGATTACAGGCTGCATGAGGACTACCCCGACTGCAGCACTCGAAGCCATGCTGGGAATTCCACCGCTCCACCTTTTTATACAACAGGAGGCGGCGATGGCGGCAGTACGTCTAAAAACACTAAATCTATGGAGTAAGAGTAGTACACAACACACCGCGTTGATAGAGGAACTCAGCAATGAATTCCCTCTGTTGAAATCCATTAACGACCGGATTCCCAAGCAATTTATTTTCGACAAGAAGTACAAAATCCAGCTGTATGAGGATCACCGATGCGAAGGGCTGTGCCCTGCAGAGGTGCGAATCTTCACGGATGGATCCAAAACAGGTACAGGTACGGGTGCCGGGATCTTCTCGGAAGACCTCAATATACACATAGCCACACCATTGGGGGTCCATAACACGGTGTTCCAGGCCGAGTGCATGGGCATTTCCCTGGCAGCTTCGGCGATTATAGCCAGGAAGGTTAAAGACTACTCAATTCGTATACTCTCGGACAGCATGTCTGTACTACAAGCACTAAGCAGCCACACGGTAAACTCGGGGCTGATACACGAGTGCCAGCAAAACCTCAACCAGGTAGGTAATCTCAATAACATAACCATTCAATGGATAAAAGGACACAGCAGTTCCCGAGGCAATGACGCAGCGGATGAACTGGCCAGAAGGGGATCGAGTATGGTAGTCGTGGGACCTGAACCCATAGTGCCACTCCCCTTTGGATACCTACGCAACTTGGTAAGGAAACGCACCAAGGACAAACACTACAAACTATGGAAAGACCATGGTGAGTGCAGGCAGGCCAAGGAGGCACTTCCCACAATCGACGGCCGGTTTACGAAACAGGCCCTCCGATTGTCAAAACAACAGCTGCGTACAGTCACAGCTGCTATTACTGGCCACGGGTCCTTTAACAAACATCTTTTTGTCATAGGTGTCACGGACAGCCCACTGTGCAGAGCCTGCATGGTGGAAGACGAGACAGCAGCCCATGTGCTTCTAGACTGCCCTGAGGTCGCCACATACAGGGCCAAGTACTTCGGTAACCCAGGTACCCTCAGAGAGATCACCAGCAACACCAAGGCGTTGCTGGCCTTTTTCGAGGAGTTAGGGTGGATCGAGTAAGTTCCCACCCGTACGCAAAATACACGCTTGATCGTGGAGTTGCGGAAACCAGCCCGTTATACTATACTACCCGTGCATCAAAAAGTCGAAAATAAACACTAACTAAAACAAGGGTAGTTTCATAAACTCTTCGTCAAAATCATAAAATTCACGGTCAATTAGCCATGACTTGAGCCTGTTTTTAAAGATAGCGGTAGAAGCTGCATTCCTCACGGTCTCAGGTAACCGATTGAACACCTCTGGCCCCATCACACGGGCGGTTTTGCTAGACTTGGTTAATACTCAATACTCAATTCTTTATTGCATTCCATATTGTATTTAATATAAACAGGTGGTAGGCTTAAGAATAAGATCTAAATATGGACCCTGTCGGGCACAGCAAAGTTTGGTAGGAGAGAGGAGGAAGAGCGTCTATGTGTATGACTGCATTTAAATAGGTACTTCATTCGTATTTAATTTTAATTTTATTTAAATTGTATTAGGAGTTTTTTTTTTTTTTTTTTAAAATATTTTTTTTATTAAATATTTCGTTTTTATTTATTGTTAAATTATTGCACTAAATATATATTTAATTTGTTGATCTTAGGTAATCACTGTTGTTCATGTGCTTGTACTTTTCATTTTCATTTTTGATTATAATGCAATATAATATTGTATATTTTAAATACCTATAATATTGTTTTATTTTATTGGAAAATTTTTATTATTTCTTGGTCATACTTTATTTATTGAACTATTATTCTATATTTAATAATTATTCTTGGATATTTAATAATTAAGATTAAGTTATCGCATTATTAATTATTACTTAAATAGGAATTAATATAGGTAGGTACATATACGTAAGATATAATTATTCATGTATTCATTTTATTGTATTGTGTATTTTATTTTATCGTCAAAGTATTCGTTTATACTATAGTAGCTTCTGCTTAGTTGAAATAGTTTTAGTTTGTTAATAAAATTAGTATATTTATTTAAGTTTTTTATGGGTTCTGGTAACTTATTGTACACTTTTATGGACATGACATAGGTACTAGAGGAGTGCATTTCTAGTCGTGAAAAAGGTAGGTTTAGTCTATTTTTATGTCTGAGTGTAATTCTAGTTTGTATATCTTCTCTCTTAGTAAAGAATTCCGGGTATTTACGCACAAATTTACATATTTCTAAAATATAAATACCGGGTAAAGTTAGTATTTTCATTTCTTGAAAGTAGGGTTTACAGCTGTCAGTTTCTTCAATGTTTACTAATATTCTAATAAATTTTTTTTGTAGGGTAAATAATGTAGGTGCGTCTGTACTATTGCCCCATAAAATTACACCATATTTTAACCATGCATACGCGTAATACGTGACAAGTGCAGTTTTTAGGTCTGTAGTTTTTTTGATCTCGCGGAGGGCATACGAAAATTTTGACATTTTTGCTCTTAATTTTTTAATATGTGACTTCCAATTAATGTGTGAGTCTATGTCCATGCTCAATAGGGTAAATTTGTTTACTACTTCTAGTTTAGATCCATTGAAGCTAAAGTTTATATTTATCGGTGTTTTTTGGCGGGGGTGGAATGTTATTATTTTTATTTTATTGAAATTAATGTCAAGGTTATGTTCGGTCATCCAATTTGTTGTAGTGTTAAGTATGTTGTATAATTTTTCATTTAGATTTATATTATTCTCACATGAGGTAAGTATCGAAACATCATCCGCGAACAAAACACAAGGGTCGTTTATATTTTTAGGAAGGTCGTCGATATAGACAAGGAATAGGAGACATCCTATAACACTTCCTTGTGGGATTGAGGCATTAATTAGTTTATTATCGGACCGGATTAATTCTATCGTATTTGTTCTGTGGTTGTAATATTCTATTTCCACCAGTTGTTCTCTATCCTTTAAATAAGACGTGAAACATTCCAGACATTTGCCGCGAATGCCAATACTGTTTAATTTATTTAATAATATTTCAAATCGTACTTTGTCATAAGCTTTTGTCATATCAAGCAGTACTCCTATTGCATATTTTTTATTATTAATAATATTGAGGGCTTCTTGCATATATTTGTATACTGTCAAGGTTGTAGATCGATTTTTGCGGAAACCATTTTGACAGTCGTCAAATATATTATATTTTTCACAAAACGCATAAACCCGATTGCACATGGCTTTTTCGAATATTTTTGAAGCTGTTGGTAAGAGGGCAATTGGACGATAGTTATTTGGGTCAGTTTTTATTTTTTTCTTATGTTTCGGCTTAATAAGAGCTTTTTTTTAAATATTTGGAAAAGCGCCTTCTTTAAAAGACTGGTTTAGTAGAATATAAAACGGTAGTGTTAATTCATTTGCGCATTGTTTCAGTAATGTAGGTGGAAGTTCATCGATACCATGGCTCATTTTATTTTTCAAGTTTTTTATTATATAATATACCTCGTAAGGATCTACTGGACTAAGAAATATTGTATTATTTGTAGGGGACATCACAGGGATTCCTTTCGGCTTGCTGCCATTTGAACTCTTGCTCTCCTCCCCAATAGAAGCAAAGAAAGTATTAAATATGTTGGCTACCTCCTTGGGCTCTGAAGTTTGACTATATTTTGTTTGTAGGGTTATATTATATTTTTCACTTTTAACTTTCTTGTTTGTTCGTTCATTGATAATACTCCACATGGTTTTAACTTTATTCCTTGATTTTATCATTTTATTTTTGAAGTGTAGCTTTTTTGCTGTCGCTACTGCCTTTTTTAATAATTTTTCATAGTTTTTGTAGTAACTTGTTAAAATTAGATTTTTTGTTTTTGTTGTTAATATTTTTAATAATCTTTTATTTTTGCAAGAGTTTTCAATGCCTACAGTGAGCCAGTGTTTCTTATATTTTGATTTGAATTTAATGTTACGTAATGGTATGCATTGGTTTAGAATATTAATGAGTGTGTCGTTTAGCGCTTTATAATTTTCGTTAATATCTTTATCAGTTGTTATAATATCATTCCATTTTAGTTTTAGTAATTCAGATTTGAATTGTAATATATTTGTGATATTGTATAGTCTTTTCTTTGTGTACCAGGTGGTTTGTTTTAACTGTTGGGGCAAATTAAAATGTAATATAGTACTATTATGTAATATAGTACTATTATGTAATATAGTACTATTATGTAATATAGTACTATTATGTAATATAGTACTATTATGTAATATAGTACTATTATGTAATATAGTACTATTATGTAACATAGTACTATTATGTAATATAGTACTATTATGTAATATAGTACTATTATGTAATATAGTACTATTATGTAATATAGTACTATTATGTAATATAGTACTATTATGTAATATAGTACTATTATGTAATATAGTACTATTATGTAATATAGTACTATTATGTAATATAGTACTATTATGTAATATAGTACTATTATGTAATATAGTACTATTATGTAATATAGTACTATTATGTAATATAGTACTATTATGGTCTGAGAAGCCTAGCTCTTCTACTGTTGCGTACATATTTTTGTATTTGAAGTTTGTATATATATGATCCAGACAGGTTGCGGTTGTTTGTGTAATTCGTGTAGGGCTTTTTATGTGCTGTGTTAATTTATATTC
The DNA here is from genome assembly GCA_949699075.1 of Asteroscopus sphinx. Lineage (NCBI taxonomy): Eukaryota > Metazoa > Arthropoda > Insecta > Lepidoptera > Noctuidae > Asteroscopus > Asteroscopus sphinx. The sequence goes on from OX453014.1 coordinate 5,608,464, forward strand.
CTGCATTAAGTTCAAAAATTGGTTAGTTTTTAAGTCATTACATTCACATTGAAATCGCCTCCTAAAATTATATATATAGAGTATTTATTGTTTACATGTTTTAGAATTAGTTTTAGTTGTTGATAAAAAACTTCTTTCTCTCTTCCGTTCCAGTACAGAGACACATTTTCTTTGGGCAACTCAGTTGCACATACTTCTATATTAAATCCTATAGACATGTTCGTTATATCATTTCTATGTATGCATTCTATTTGTTCTTGAAGTAGGATACAGACACCGCCGCCTTCTCGTGTGCTGCGATTATAATTTATGTGCTACGTTACGTAAACGGTTTTTGTGCCTGGTGTTGTAGTGATGAGCACTACCTAACGTTTCGAAACAATCTCTATTCTGGACGACATACACAGCGACCTGATATATGTGGATTGATGGGAGCGTCATTATGTTGAGAGATTTAAAGTGTCCTCTAGTTGACTCGCCGTCGTCATGTATGCCAACAATCGCGCGCACGGCTCGCTTCTGCATACGGAACGCACGTAGCCTATCGGAAGCCCGCGCCCACAGCTCCGTGCCGTACGATAGGATCGAATGTACAGTAGCAAAGTAGCAAGTCTTTACAACTTCCTTGCTAGCTGTAGCGGCCAAACGGCGCAGTGCGAAGCACGCGCTGCCCAGCTTAGCACACAGGTGGTCGATGTGCGCGTCCCATGAACCATGGTACAGTCAAAGGCATATCGACAATCGATGGAAACGATTCCAATATAAGTAGAGCCTGTCTTGAATGAAACTTCATACTAAACCAGTTCCGCTTAAAATGGTTTTTTTACTAATGATTTTCAGTTGACTGTATCTATGTCCGGCGTATCTTGGACAGTCAGGCCTGCAACGTTAAGGTCTATTCAGACAGTCTGCATTTGAACTGCAAGCTAGTTTAATAATGGAATCAGGCGTTACTTTGCGGAAATCCATGTCATACAAAATATGAAGTTAAAATATTAAGTGTTAATTCCGCGAAATAAGTAGGTCGTCAAGCTTGAATGCAACTTGCAGCACCGCCCTCCCGCACACAAATATATGCACAAGCAGAAGGTGCGATTAATGTATTTTGCAATATGCAAACCAAAACGATACTAGACACATGTTTCGCCCCTCCACGGAGCATCCTCAGGCTGGAGGTGTTGACTCGTCAACCCTAGTCCGAGCGGTTGGCCGGCCGTACTTATTTCGCGGAATTGACACTAACCCCCAGTTTCCGAAAGGCTGTTCAACGCAAAAATTTACTAATCAGCTGTCAAATCTCAGGTCAAGCGTTGTGATTGGTTGTTAACATTTTTGCCGGCCAATCACAGGAGCTGACATGAGATTTGACAACAGATCAAATTGATCAGCCTTTCAGAAACTAGGGGTTAATATTTTAACTTCATATTTTGAATGCAAACGAAACAAAACTGGTATAACTGCTACGAAACTGTCGATCATTATGCAGTCCATTTGTAGTCAGCCTGTAGTTTGAACGGCTAAAGATTAGGAAGACGATTAACCTAAAAATGCTCCATAGAGTACTAAATGGTGTGTGCAGTCTGCCAACCTGCACTAGGCCAGCGTCGTTAACTAAAGCCGTAATCTTCTCATTTAGAGAAGAGGCACGTGCCCAGCAGTGGGACAATAATTTGAAAATTGAAACAGAAATAGTTAGAAACAAACAATTTCACATTTTAATTTCAATTTTAATAATATTTTTAGGTATAACCAGTGGAATATTTTTTCTGAAATAGGTAGATGTATGAATGTGTTATGTTAATGTCCAAACCATCTTAACATACCTTTCTCAATATTCCTTTACTGTCTAATATTCTCACTAAGGCTTGATATATTTTCTTATAGCTCGTCTCAACACGCGAAAAAGAGGAAGTCGTAAACCTGGAGAGCATGAAACCTTGTATTCGAGTCCCAGATCAGGTAAAGTATTTTAAGGACTGCACTTGAAAGGCGTGAGCCAAAAGAAAATAGGTACATAATAGTTTTAATAGGTACATAATACCTATTTAGGGCTGCACAATGCACACATAAGACGTAAAATGATACGTAATTGTTTTAAGTCCTTTGTAAAATAGGTATGAGACATAAAATACATAAATTAGACAGTCTACAAAAGGATATGACCTTTTTTTGAGCTAAAGGCCCACCTGATACTGATAACTAAGTGGTTACCTTTGCACATAACAACTGCACTAGAGTCGATTTCACAGCCTACGAATGAAGTTACACTTACTTGAACTTGAAGGATATTTTTATTGGTTTTAAAATGTAAATTAAGTCTTCTTATGAACAATATTAAAACCTTTGACATCGAAACAACAATTGATAAACTTTTTTACAATTTGTTAACAGTAATCTTCATCAATATAAATAAGGCTAAACTTACTTTGTAAACCAATAAAAATATGCATGCCATTAGCGTGATTTACATTTCATTTGTGTCATGATCTCATTAGTGTAAAATCATTCGTGGTACCCAATTTTATGTGAAATCGACCCACTACAACCTAGACTGTTGCTTAAATGGAACTGCAAGTCGCGTTTGCCAAACTGAGACATGAAGACAGAACGTCTCATGTGATTACCATTTCACCGGCACCCGTACCCTTAGCACTGGAATACAGCAATGCAAGCATCACTGTTTGGCGACATAAGTAGGTACGGTGGTAGGTACTTTCCCAACCGAGCTCTATCGCAAGGAGCTCTACTACTACTGAACGTATGTATGTATAATTATTAAAACTTGTTCAGTTAAATCGTTTACCTATTAAATACAAGTAGGAACTTGCAAATTTTAATAATTAAATTGAATCTAATTAGGTATAATAAATTAGTAAATAACATTATTAAGAGTTCATCAGCGACCTCTATGGATATAACTCACAACAAACAATGCAATCCTCCACCCAATGTTTCCTATTCCCCCGTGAATGGTACTCATAAAATTATTCTGCATAACATCGCTTTCACACATGGCCTGCTCAACACCAGCGCCATCTGTCTGAGGGTGTAAGAAACTCGACTGGGCTTGCTTTTCTGAAAACTCGCTTCAGGAAAGTGAAGTTTCTTGTGGTGACGCTAGATGGCGCTGGTATAAAATTTCAACAGGCGAGTTGTTTTTTTTTGTCGTCCATATAAAACGAAAACTATAATATAAAAAATGCTATACTAGAATATTAACATCAGATTAATTACCATTAACCTTGCTTGGCTCACTGAAATCGGCGAGTTGGTCTTTACTTGCACACAAGAGTGGGTAGGCTGCTGCCTATGCTTATGATGTATTTTTTTAAGTATTTATTAATTTATGTAAACAAAGACAAAAGGAAAAAAATTTAGACAGGGCGGGAATTTTAATATGTTAAAAATACTTGAACGAAATCGCCTACCTCGTTGGTCTAGTGGTCGCAAGCGCGACTGCTGAGCATGGAGTCCTGGGAACAATTCCCGGGTCGGGCAAAGTGTTATTGGGTTTTTTCATTAGGAAATTCTCAGTAACAGCCCGGAGTATGGATTTGTGCCCGGTTAATGGCAATAAGCTCGCCCCCTATTACATGGGATTATAATATAACTGGCGAAATGTGGGTGTACTATACACCTCTGCCTACCCCTTCGGGGAAATACAGGCGTGATGTTATGTTATGTTATGTTTGAACGAAATGTATTGGATGATTTAGAAAATTTGAATTCATTAGCAATTATTTAAGGGATGATTGCACGTACTAACATAGAACAAATAATAGTTGGTACTAATCAATTTGAATAACTTTGTGACCAACTACGATATTGTGAAAAAAAAAACAGCTATTTCCTACATTTTGTCAATTTATGTGAACACAAATATAGGGAACAGGTGATTTTTTTTCGCGATTTCAGGTTTGGTCCCATATTTGTTCAAATTGATGAGTACAATCATTCCTTAAAAGGTTGCTAATTAATTCAAAATAATCCTGTGTATGTACGTATTTTTTTATTTTTCGCTTTTACCAAAAATATATAATATTAAAATTAATGGTAACGAAAGATATCTATTTTTTTACAGATTTCTATGGTCACCTCGTTACTGCGCTAATTTCCAGCATATTTCGATATAAAAATTATGAGCATAATTTGTTTATTTTGAACTTGGATATGGTAGGAAAATATTTAAAAAAGTACACGGGTACCCCCCAACATACACATGCTTGGGGGAGGCCTATGTCCAGCAGTGGATATCTTTCGGCTGAAATGATGACACGGGTACCCAAAAAAATATCCGCTCTGGTTATTTTTTCCTGAATAAAAAAAAAAAGACGTGTGGCACTCGGAGACTGCCGCGGTAAAGCTATTGCATAGCATTTTTTATGTAAATACAAAGAGGAGGTGCCCTAACGCCGAAACTCTAAGCAGCATGAGTCACCAGATTGCGGGGCGAAGAGGGGGATTACGCATGCGCAGTAACGCCGATACAACCAATGCCACCTAGAGGCGATTTGCAGAACTAAAGAGACAAGCGTGATATTTCAAAAAGTCATTAAAAGTTCTGCTATTCATCGATAGATGGCAAAACTAAAAAGTATCACTGCTGTGCCGGTCGGAGTGGGGGGTGTTAGGTTATTTTCGTTACGGAATTTCTGGATACGGTCTCCACGCTCAAGGCCCGCGATAGAAGCTATGCAATAGCTTAATAAATAATGATAAAATCATTATGTGAGATTCAATCCAAGACTTCGCATCATAATTGTCAGGTCGCAAACAAAACTTTAGCAAGGTACTAGTGGGTTGGTATTAGTGGTTTTGGAAAGGACCTTGTGTATCAATAAATAACAAGCAAGCAAGCAAACTGTATAACTATTATGTTATTAGTTTTTACTATCCTTATTAACTTTTTTTTTATAACATAGTGGGGCAAACGACCAAGCGGGTCACCTGATGGTAACTTCTTGATTACTCATATTAAACTATGTTTACAAGACTTTTCGCAATCAAAACAAAACGAAAATTTACTCAAGTCCCGTAAACATACTCCGTCCGGTCCGTGTGGTGCCGGAAATAGAATAGCACCACCCTTATCTCTTCTCATGGGTGTCGTAAAAGGCGACTAAGGGATTCACCAGAGGATGGGCAGCAGCGTTCTCTGAGTATTTAACCAACCAACTGCGATTGCCAACCCGCCTGCCAAGCGTGGCGATTATGGCATATCCCCCCCTTAATTGGGGGAGGCCTATGTCCAGTAGTGGACGTCTTTCGGCTGTAAACATACTTTAATATGAATGAAATTTGGGAAAGTTTAAAAACTTCTTCATTACTCCAGCAAAAAAATATTTCAAACTTTTCTTTTTTAATCAACCTCAGTCAAAGTAATAATTACGGTCCCAACTCTCCAAACTAACATTACCGACACCGTTTTACTCGTAAAAGTTATTTTAAAACCCCTCATACTATCCTTAAAAGGGTAGGTCATAAACCCTAAATTCTTTCCTAAAAGAACCTTTTTAAATCCCGAAATGCCTAAGCATCAAGGCCTGAGTGCCGAATGCCGCAAATAATTTGACCCTCAAATACTCACGACTCGATTCCCTAGGCCCGCATACATTACGAATTTCGTTCTCGTTGATTAATTTTGCTTTCGCCAAATCTCTGGGGACCTAATAAAATTAATTAAATGGATATATTTTAAGGGTACCATGTGTTTCAAGGCTATGAAAAAATTACGTCATAATAACCTATGGGTGTCGTAAAAATGTCTAGGAGATTGTGTACAGTACGCGTAAATATAACTGTGCCGCTCTGATACCAGGCAGAAAAAGTATTTATATACAGGGCGTCCCACGGATATGCCACATGGAGGGAAAGTACCTTGAATATTGTAGATGGAACATTTTATTATTATTATCTCCTTTATTCAATTGAGTTTACATATAAAGAACAGAACAGAACAGAAGAACAGATGTAGATGATGATGTTTACAGATGTAGAACGGGAGCGGAGAGCGTTGGCGGTGAGGTGTAACATGCTGGTCCGAAGGTTCTCACGTTGCACAGGACCGGCATATTGCCAAGTATTTTACACGTGTAGCCTTTGGACTAGCTGTACTCTAAGAACCGTCAACGCTCTTCGTGTGCAGTACAACAATGCGTTCAGGATGTTGCTGGGGCTGCCACGCTTCTGCAGCGCGTCGGGTATGTTCGCGGACGCGCACACTGACGGGTTTGCAGCGATCAGGCGTAAGCGCGCTGCGTCCCTGTTATACAGGGTGCGTGCCAGCACCAACAGCCTCCTGGGCGTCATTGCGAACAAACTGGATTGTCCTATTTTGTGTTACTTAAGTAAGCTACACATACTTACGTAATTATTGCTATTATTTTTAATTATTTTTTTTCTTTTAACTAAATTTTAGATTATGGTAATGATCATCATCATCATCATTTCAGCCGAAAGACGTCCACTGCTGGACATAGGCCTCCCCCAAGCATCGCCACAACGACCGGTCCTGTGCCTTCCGCATCCAGCGGATTCCCGCGACCTTCACCAGGTCGTCGGTCCACCTTGTGGGCGGCCTACCCACGCTGCGCCTTCCAGTACGCGGTCGCCACTCCAGAACTTTACTGCCCCATCGGCATTATGGTAATGGAAATGTATTATTTAATATTAATTTTTATATGGGTCTGCGTGCCTGCAATATAGAATTTTATTTATTTATTTTATTTATTTTTATAAAGTTTATTATTGAGGACCGAGCGTTGTGGCGCAACTTGGGAGAGGCCTATGTCCAGCAGTGGACTGCGATAGGCTGAGTTGATTGATATTTTTAAATATTTCTACAAAACAAAAAACATTATTATTATTATTATACTTTATTGTACACACATATACACATTTTTATTACAGTAGGAAACCTTATGTACATCGGCGAGCTTAACTCAGCAATGAGTTTTCTTACAGCAAACCTTAGAGCGATAGAGAGATGTTGATATAAATATATATGTTGTTGTATATATATTTTACTGAAAGAAAAAAACAAAATATTTATTTTATTTGAATTTAAAAACAATTTAAACTACATTCATAGATATTTAAATAATTACATGGTTGAACCGGAAATCGAACCCGTTACATGAGAAAAATAATCATTTTTATTACAGTAGGAAAGCTTATGTACATCGGCGAGCTTAACTCAAAAATGAGTTTTCTTACAGCAAACCTTAGAGCGATAGAGAGATGTTGATATAAATATATATGTTGTTGTATATATATTTTACTGAAAGAAAAAAACAAATTATTTATTAATTATTTATTTTATTTGAATTTAAAAACAATTTAAACTACATTCATAGATATTTAAATAATTACATGGTTGAACCGGAAATCGAACCCGTTACATGAGAAAAATAATCATCCTTTAGCTTTATTATACCGATCGAAAGGCTTCCTAATAAGGATTATTTTTTGCTAATTGTGTCACAAATAAAAGGAAGACCATGAATTTTAACATTTTTAATACAAAATTAATCAATTTATCAAATGCTCAAATGTCAGCTTTTCATTTTTCTGAAAAAAAAATCACATGAATTGTTAAAATTCATGGTCCTCCTTTTATTTGTGATATGATGTAAAAATGTCCCAAAGATATTTATTTATTTTTTAAACAACCTAGAAACACCATAGAACCTAACTACTTTAAACCTTTAATAATTTTTAAATATTTTAGATCTTGAAACACGGACGAAGCCCACTATAACTATACTATATATGCTCAGGAACACACCACGATATTTTATTTTATTTGTGACACTATGACAACGACTTCCGTCACAAGAGATTAGTTGCGTAATGGCGGCTGTTAGACTTACTAGGGGTGTGAATGTGTACGTCCCCGTACAAGCCCGTACTTTCAATCGCGCTGACTTACTATAGGTGCTTCACTTATTATGTAGTGAGATTCCATCCGCCTTTTTTAGGGTTCCGTACCCGAAGGGTTCCAAACGGGACCCTATTACTCTCGCTACGCTGTCCGTCCGTCCGTCCGTCTGTCTGTCACAGAGCTGTATCTTTTGAACGGTAATAGTTAACCGGTTGAAATTTTCTCAGAATATTTGTTGCTATGAGGTGTATCACGACAAATACTAAAAATAAAAAAAGTCTAAAACCTAAGGGGGTCCCCATACAAGAAACCTCAAAAAAAATGCATGTTTTTCAACGTTTTTGTTCCTGCTCTATCTTCAAAACGGTAATATATACCGGCGTCAAACTTGGTCAGATTATAGTGCATATTATGTAGTTTAGCAACAAATACTTAAAATAAGACAAACATAGACATATGTGGTGGTACCAGACCAGGTAAGAAAGACATGCAAAAATGCATATTTCGTACACTGTGCGTTGATGTCTTTTGGTAAACTCTCGTAAATTAAATTAGTTTTTATGGGGCATCAGGTCGTTGAGAGGTACGGAACCCTTCCTGCGTGAGTCCGACTCACACTTGGCCGGTTTTTATTTGTTTATGCCTTGAAATAGCTTTGACAAATTACTATAATAAAAATATCACATCAGCCTATCCTTTTTCCACCAGATTAAGCTGCACCGCGGCTAGCGGTCAGTTCTTGGAATGGTGACCGTTTCTTTGCACATCGAGACCTCTCCGTGCCTTGAAGATCACGTTAACCTATCGGTCCCGGTTAACATACTATATCATATCATATCTATGAATGTTGTTAAGGGTAATCAGAAGCCTGAAAGTTTTACAACTGGCCCAAGTTTAGGATGATCATGATGCTTGCATTGCTGTTTCGGTCTGAAGGGTACGGGTGCCGGTGAAATTACAATCACATGAGACTTCCCATCTTCATGTCTCAGATTGGCGAACCGTCTTGCGGTACCATTTAGGCAACAGCCTAGGTGGTATTAAAGTTGTTATGGGCAAAGGTAACTGCTTAAAATCAGGTGGGCCTTTTGCTATCCTATACCATAAAAAAAAATACATATTGTCGGTATTACTCAGTAACTGGATTGCGGGGGTCTAATGGCAGTCACTCCGTGTGAAATACTGATATTCAGCCGCATCTGGTTAGACTGGAAGAAAACCCCAATATAATTTGGAAAAAGCTTGGATAAAGATTATGCCTGAAAATTATTTCGAATCCAGGAGCATTTGACATGCAAGTAAGAACTATTTAAAAATTGTAATGCTGCTGCTGCTATCGTACTGACATGAAGTACATAATGATAACAGATCATGCCGTGAGAAAAAGATTAGCCAGTGAGCAAGATGGTAGCGGGCCAACTGCCCAGGGTACGCCGGACGATCAGTTATTGTAATGGTAAAAAGCATAAAATAAAATTTATCTAAAAAATATTTTTAAAAACAAGCTTTTATTTATAAACTATTGTATGAACTAAAAAGTTAAAGATAGTATTCAGTGAATAAAGTTAAAGAGTACATAAACGTAATTTTCAAAAAAAAACTTAAAAGCTTGAGGCGTCCAACGTCATTCATGATAAAGTAGCCTCAAACTTTTAGGAAACATGTAAGTTTTTCTATGTTTATTTACTTTATTCACTCAATATTATTCTATACTTTTTAGTTAATTGAGTAGTCATAAATAAAGGATTGTATTTAAAAAGATTTTTACAAAAAAAAACTTAATTTATCTACCTAAATAGGCCCAAGTTAGTTAGGTGTTAGTAAAAGTAATAATAGTTTTAGCTATCAAGATATTTACTGATAGACACACAACCAATCACAACTTTGCTCCCTTTAGTGAGAAATCACACGACCTAGTTCCCTCGATTGCCTCTTACAGCTTATATGGAATTATACCTGTATTTATAGTAATAGACTCTAACAAGCATGAATACTGTGAAAATACTGAAACCCTAAACATTATAGCTCCATATTTTGTATTAATCGGTAGGTATAATTACATTATTATTTTTAACGCATTTACGCATGCGACGCGAAATCTATTTAAATCGTGGAAATAAAAAATCGCTCACGAGCAGGATTCGAACCTGCGACTCCTGGTTCAGTACGCCAGTGCTTTAGCCACTAAGCTACCGTACGACGTACAAAAAGTAGAGGTTAATTTCGATACCACGAGCAGTGTTCACGGTAGCTTAGTGGCCAAGGCACTGGCGTACTGACCCAGGAGTCGCAGGTTCGAATCCTGTTCGTGAGCGATTTTTTCTTTTCACAATTTAAATCGTTAGGTATAATTATATTTAATTAGAGGGGCTCGTGGCTTAGTAGCAACTCTGTGGATTTTATGATCTGTGAAGTTAAGCTACACTTGCCGCGGTTAGCTCGTGGATGGGTAATAATTTTCGTTGCACATTGAGAGCCCTCCATGCCTCGGAGATCACCTTAAAGGGAATATAACTGCCAAAAAGTGCGAAAAACGGCCACTTTTGGCATTTTTTCTATCTACAACTACAGCGAACTATATTTTACAGAGTTAATAGATTCTTATTAAACTACAGTACCTGAATTTCAATTGTTAAAAACGAATATTCGATAAATAATATATTCAATGTCACTCAAAGGGCAATGGAGAGGGCTATGCTCGGAGTGTCCCTGCGTGATCGAATCAGAAATGAAGAGATTCGCAGGAGAACGAAAGTAACCGACATAGCCCGAAGAATTGCCAAACTTAAGTGGCAGTGGGCGGGGCACATTGCTCGCAGAACGGATGGCCGATGGGGCAGTAAAGTTCTGGAGTGGCGACCGCGTACTGGAAGGCGCAGCGTGGGTAGGCCCCCCACAAGGTGGACCGACGACCTGGTGAAGGTCGCGGGAATCCGCTGGATGCGGAAGGCACAGGACCGGTCGTTGTGGCGATGCTTGGGGGAGGCCTATGTCCAGCAGTGGACGTCTTTCGGCTGAAATGATGAATATATTCAGCGAGTAATATATTTTTTGCCGATGGGGGCGCCACTTGGCTGCTACATTCCCCTTAAGCTGTCGGTCTCGGTTGCCATACTAGTAGATCCACCGACCAGTGGGACCACGAGACATTCAAATTAATATTTTGTACCACTGGTGGGTCAGATTTGTGGGTCCACGAGTCACCGTAATATCTATGGCAGTCGTTAAGAAGAAGCCCGAAAGTCTGACAACTGGTCTAAAAAGTCGACTTCAACATAGTTGGGAAAAAGTGAGGAAAATGATGATAATATAATAATGTTCTCATTCGCCCCCCCCCCCCCTTCTCTTCTTTACTTTACCCAGGTAATAACACACGTGATTTACCTAGATATGCAGAAATAAACAGTGCTCCCATTTCAGGCCAGTACACGGGCTTATTAATGGCGTTTGTATAACCAGTCAGCCGGCCGGTCTGCCTAATCTGATCATGCAAATCGGCCTCGATCTCTTACCCGTACGACGCCTCTCCTACGAACCATATAACAGGAACGTATAGAAGTTTTAATAACTACAAAGTTTTGGTTAAAAATTAGCAACAGAATCTTAATCATTATATGTACCACATATGTACGGTCTAAAGCTGTCGCTGTTGGTTGTAAATGGCCTTATGCCCGATTTCACCGACATCTCCTAACTTTAAAGGATCCTTTAAGCATGGTTAGAGGGCGGTTAGGAGATGGTTTCTGTTTCACCAACAGTTAGGGGTCACCTAAACGCTAAAAGCTCCCCTAAATTTAGGTAGTCGAAATTCGAGCCCTTAAACCGGCACATACGTAAGTGATCTCTCAAGCAACGAAGATGTATTGTGATTTAGATGAACTTTTTGAAAATTTAGAAACTATTTCTAGTATATTCGCAGTAATTAACATCTGTAGACCAAAAATATATCGGAAACAACCAAATTACATTGAAAGTTTTGATGAAACTGACTTTTTTCGAAGATATAGGTTACGTAAATCTTCAGTGTTGTATTTATTGGAAAAAATTGAGCACACCTTGGATTTTTTTCATCTATTTATTTAAATTGATTAATTTCGTTAAATTCATTAATTAATTTGCTTAATTCCATTAATTAATTTGATTAATTTAATTTAATTTAAAATATAATAAATAAAATCATGTGTAGTCAAGGCATTTTTATTCATAATGGGCTTCTTAAAAATGTATGTATCTAGATATATTATACAAGAAAATAAATATTTATCTATTTATTTAATCCAATTAATTAATTTGATAATTTCGTAAAATTCATAAATAAATTTGCTTAATTCCATTAATAAATTTAATTAATTTAATTTAATTTAAAATATAATAAATAATATCATGTGTTGACTACACAATAAAAGGCATAAAATGTCATCAATTAATAATTCTAATAATAATATATAAATATGTATAATTCATAACTAATATTTGTATTACACCTGTGGCAGCACACAGAGAGACTATAATACCTGTAATATAACACTAAAATAGCTGTGTACACAAATAAACATTTTGTTTTGACTCGATTTTATACATTAGGTACTTTATTAAAATAGCAACACAGAAAATCTCACTTTATCTCAAGTACGCACGAAGGAAGTTTCAAAAATAAAAATATGACCACAGATGATACGCGAAGTTTCGTAATGTATATAAATATACATAAAAAAAATATATTGAATAAAAAATAGAGTTCTTCTTATCGTGTCAATGGTTCAAATATGGTTGGAATAAAAAGTGGCCACTTCACTGTTTCACTTTTCACTTCTATTTTAAAAATTGTGTTTTGATAGCATTAAAATACAGTATTTCATTAATATTTTTATTATTTTTCATATTTCTTTCATATTTACTCTATATTATTATTAAAATAGAGTTAATAATAATATATAGAGTAAATATGAAAGAAATATGAAAAATAATAAAAATATTAATGAAATACTGTATTTTAATGCTATCAAAACACAATCTTTAAAATAATTATATCCATATAAGTGTATACTTCACAGAATTTGATGAAAAACAATCATATTTCAAAGTATCCATAAGTTCAAAGACGAATCAGTCACTATTATCCAAAACAAATCGTCACATAGCTAAGTGTCCCCTAGTAAGGTGACAAAATGATGGTGAAACGAAATTTAATTTAAGGGCTAGTTTAGGGGAGCTTTTAAGCTAAGGATCACATAGTTAGGTGGCAGTTTAAGAGATGTCGGTGAAATCGGGCATAGTCTCATCAATCAACGACAGGTTTCTACTTGAAAAGGCTGTTTATTATGTCATGAGGTGAAGTGACACGTAGCTAAGAAAAAAAAAAAAAAAGTGTAAAAGAAGCAACACATTTTAATTCTTTTAAAAATAAATTAAAGATTTATTTGATTAATAAAGCTTATTGCTCAATTAAGGATTATTTAAATAATAAATGTTGTTAAATTAATTAGTTAAGTCACAATAAAATTATGTTATCTATACTTCTATACTAATATTATAAAGAGGAAAGATTTGTATTTTTGTGTGTATGTTTATAGTGAATAAACTCCAAAACTACTGTGCTGATTTAAAAAAAATATCACCATTAGAAAGCTACATTCACCTTGAGTAACATAGGCTATATTTGACGGCCTCTGTGGTCTAGTGGTTCGAGTGTCGGACTGCTGATAACGAGGTCGTGGGTTCGATTCCCACAGGACACAAATATTTGTGTGATGAGCGTAAGTGTTTGTGTTGGGCTGGGTGTTGCTTATGTATTATAAGTATGTATTTACAAAAAATATATATAAGTATTATATCCATTGTCTAGTACCCATAACACAAGCTCTGCTTAGTTTGGGACTAGATGGTGCTGTGTAAAAATGTCCTAAAGATATTTATTATTTATTTATTATTATTTTCATGTCCACCCTTGCGAAGCCGGGACGGGCCGCTATAATTAATAAATTTCATAATAATGGTATTTCTAATTTTAATATTTGTAGTAGATAACTGTATGCCTAATTTAATATTTAGTTTAGTTTGATTGCATGTGAATTATCACAAGTACATTTTTGCACACCTGTTAAGGTAGGATATGTTAAAAGAACGTTGTTTTAACCTAAGTATCACCCCATGTACACCCGTATTCAAACAAATAAATGATTGAATTGAATTGATTGAAAATTTAAAAATATTAAAAAACATTAAAACATTACCTAGTAATCAGTAGAAATAACCACCAAATTTTTATGCTGCCGGCATTTTATTCAGGCATTTAGAAATATAGACTATGGGTCCGACCACAAAATCGATAGAATGGTTTTAATCACAATTTTACTTGCGATTCATGCGTGGCAACTTTCGAACAAACTACGCCTCTCATATTGTCGTCATTAATTTTTATAAATTAACTTTAATCAAATGTACTTTACAGCTTTTGTTTCTGCAGTTAGAAACAGCACAATAAGGCATTTTTGCGGGTTTTTGTTACAGTATTTACAGAAACAAGTCATAAGGCGTACTGAGAAAGGCTTTGCATTTCAAAGCACCCTGCACTATGGTGCAGAGTGTTGGCCCGCGCGCCCTGCCCACTTGGCCATTCTATCTATTTCTTTGGGTCCGACCCATGTCCAGTAATAGGAAAGCGGGATATAAAAATACCATCTTAATAGTATAGAAAAAAAAAAGGATAAAAAAATTATTTGCTTCAAAAGTGACGCACAAAATTACCAAAAAATTCAAGAACACTGAACAAATACAGGTACAGAGCCAAGAAGTGTGGTAAGATATGCGTCACATCCGCGCAAAACGGCCACCGCTCAGCATATTGTTGTGCATCATACACGGAGCAAAGACACAGCGCAGACGCAGCGTTTTATAGAACTTAATATAGTTAGTTAGTTAGTTAGTTATTTATTTGTTAAACTTGGACTAGATTACATGGAAGGATTTTAGCACAGGCTTACAATTTAAGTACTTAATTAATCCAGTTAAAGGGTAGAGAACTGTTCTCCTAGATAGGCAACAAAGTAACCTGTGTTTAGGAGAGACAGTTCCGATCCCCTATCAATATGGAAGGATTATAGCACATGTTATACATTCCGAGTTTATAAATAATAATAAAAAGAAAAATAAAAACAAGCAAATAAAAGGTAAGTACAATCATTTCTAAAATTGATAGGCATTGGTGCCGATTCTCTTGTACACCCACCTAAACCTAACTATAACTAAAATTTACAAATTTTAGTTTAGAAAATCATAAAACTTATTCTGTGTTTATCTTTTTCTTATTTTAGAAAACTTGTTGACAGCTCTAATAATCGAGTTTGACGCATCTAAGTTTTTTTTTTTTTTTTTTTTTTTTAATTTATTCATGACCATGGATACATGTCCTTCAGTCGTAATCATTAAACATATTAACATTGTACTTATATCCTAGTAAAGTGATGGAAACTTTACTAGGTTTCTGAGGGGATGATGAGATAATACGAAAGTCATGTTTTTCAACTTTGTACCATTTATCCACACTTGCATCTAAGTTGAATTGGCGGTGTTACCAGTACATCTAAAAAAATATATAAAAGAGTGAATAGAATGACCGAAAGTTCACAAAAACAGAAGAAAATTAAATAATAATTATATTTGGAATTATTAGTTTATCATTAAAATTAAGAAGAAAAAATTATGTCACGAAATAAAGTACATTTTTGTTTTATATTTTCAATAAAATATATAAATTGGAATAATGTGATCAGATTAAAAAGCTAGGTTATTATTTTCTACGGCCCGTATTACAGAACGATACTCAAGCGTTGATAACTGTTTAAAACTAGTTTTGAGTTGAGCTTTGATTTTAGAACGTTCCTCAAGCAGAGATTTATTGATCACAGTTCAGCTGAGTTTAGCTTTATTTTATACTATCACCTGTTTCGGTATTTGAGCAGAGATTTGATCTGTAATCAATCACTCTAGTGTGGTCCAGACTACGCTTGAGTAGAGATTTCTATTTTAATTCAGGTCAAATTCGTGTGTTATGTTGTTGAATTAAAGTTTATAATAATTACCGTTCTGGAATAAGACCGATACTCATGTAACGATTCTATCCTTAAGTAGTGATCAGGTGATTTGAGTTTAAACTGTACTAGAGGAACCTTCTGTAATACGGGCCTAAGAGTACCTATCAAAGGAGATATATTGTTATTATTGCAGCGTATCATATTGTATATCTTAGACAACGAGAAACAGAGCTATTTGCAAAAAACGTAAGGACCTTTGAATTCCATGGGCAATCACAATAATAAACTATTTCTTTAATTTAAAAAGCTGGAATTTCCCTTTTTAAAGACGTGGTTAAAAAATTCTAGCACCCAGAACACGAAATTTCTCAAAAAAGTTGAATAAATTAGAATATAAGCCAAAAAGTACCACGCAGGATTACAAACTTGGAGACTTTCACCCCAAAAGAGGGAAAATTTGTGAATTCAGGCTTTTTAGCTTTGACTATGGAACTATTGGACTTGATATAAACGAAAAAAAACCGTGTCGATTTTTGAAATGTCCGAGACATATTATGGCCGCCTAGT